>CM040422.1:41952628-42552628 GCA_022702705.1 Papilionanthe hookeriana x Papilionanthe teres
AAAACCTTTTTAAGGGGGCTTAAAAGAGGCTCCTCCTTTTGCCATTAATGGCTTGATCACATGTCAAACCTTCCATGGCTTCATGTGGCTTGTCCATGGCTTGCATGGCTTGTCTTTGGCTTGGGGAAAAGCTTGGTCAATTTCATGAAAATGGATTTTAGAAAATTTTGGTATTTTGATGGGAATTTGTGGGCTTAATTTGGAATGGATTCATGATGAGTTTTTGAAACTTAGGGATTGATTTTAATTAAGGGTATGATGTAGAGCAATTGTCATATGGGCTTTAGCATGAAATTTGGGCTTTTAGGAAGGTTTCATGTAAGTGGGCTTTTAAGTTTCAAAATGAATTCATGGATGGGAATTTTGTAAAAGTTTGGGCCAAATAATTGTTGGGTTTGGTTTAGGGATATGTCATGAGTGACTTGGAGCAAATTGGGAGTGATTTGGGTTTGAATTGGGTTGAATTTGGGCTCCTTTGGTGAATGGGCCAATATAGGTCAAATTGGGCTAACTTGGGCCAATGTTGGGCTAGGGTTGAAATTGATGTAAAATTAATGTTGGGAAATGTTTATAGGAGTGTTTCAAAGAGGTTTTGACTTTGGTTGGGCTTTGATTTTGGGGTTTGGGCTCATTTGGGTTAGGTTTGGGTTTAGGTCAAAATAGGGCCTTTTAGCTTTGGGTTGAAGTTGAGTGGGGTTTGGGTCTAAATGTTGGGTAAATCATGTTAGTGTTTTGTTTGTGGGAATGTTAAGGAAGATTTGGAAAAGATTTGGGGTTAATTGGAGTTGAATTGGGTGAGTTTGGGTTATGTTTGGGTCATGGGTCCAAATTGGGCTTTAAGGCCAAAAGTGAAATTGGATCCAAATGTCAATCAAATTGGACTTGGAATTGGTCTAGATTGGTGTTGGGATTGTTGAATTGAATTGGACCAGAATTTGGGTCAATTGGGTAGGTTTGGTTTGACATTGGGTTCACTTTGGGTTTAAAATGGGTCAAATTAGGGGTTTTGATAAAAGTGGGGTAAATTGACAAAATTGGCCCATGGTGTAGTTGAACAAAATGAAATTGGGAATATTTGGGATTTTCTGGAATTTTCTGGGAATTTTATGAATTTTTGAATTTTTGGGTCAAGAGGGGTATTTTGGGTATTTGGAGGGTATTGGGAGGTATTTTTGGAATTTTTGGTATTTTTGGGTATGGGTGATCAATTTGAGTGGAGAGAAATGTTTAGGAATGATTTTGGGGAATTTTGAGTGATTTGGAAATTTTGGAGGATTTCAAGGGTTTTGGGTAGGCTAGGCGGGTGTAGGGTCCCGGGGGTCAAAAAATTGAAAGTTTGGGAAATTGAAGATTAGGTGAATGTAAGTGGAATGAAATCATTTTGGTTGAGCCATGAAGCCATATCAAGCCCACATGAGCCATGAAGGGACTCATTTGAGGCATCCACTATGTTGTTCCTAACCCTCTCAGCCAAGGGCTTAGGGGTTAAGAACCATCCATGTGAGTCACCTACATGAGTCAGGAGGTCAAGTTGAGTATGCGTGTGGTTTTAGGAGGTGTGTGCAAGTGTAGTGTATGAGTGTAGTGTGTGTGTAAGTCAGCCCTTCACCAGACCAGGCCACCTGAGGCGGTCTAAGGCCAGAAGAGTCCTATAGGAACTCATCCTTTAAACTTCCACATTTGATTTCCACCCTCTAGGTGATTAGGGGTTTACAATCAAGTTTGTGGAGTTTGCAGGGAGTTAAGAAGTGGTTTGAATTTCTAAGTGGTGGGTCCCAATTCTAGTCCTCTAAGATAGTCAAAGGAAAAGCCTAAGGCTAGATCCTAAGTACTAAAAAGAAGAAGAGAAGACCTCATCAAAAATGAGGTCAACACCCTCCACGTTATCATTCTTTTCACCATTCTTTTAATTATTCTCGGCATCGGGTCCACCTCACCGTGACGGAGTATCCCTGGTGGATTTCCTTTTCTGTCCTCTGCGAAGTTATAGCAACATCCGCATTGTATTGTGACTCTTCCTTTCCACGACATCCATTTTCGGGGCTCCGAATAAGTCTTTTCTCTCGGACGGCACTGCTCGACCCATCTTCTGAAGTTCTAAAATGCAATCCACAATCTGCTGTTGCTCTTACTCCGAGAATACACCTGTGTGTAACTCGAGGCCTTCCAAGATGTTGATTCTTTTGCCTCTAATCCTTTTAAAGTATTCGAAAGTCTTCTTCTCAACATTTTGCATTCTTTCTAGTTCATATTCTGGGATGATCTGTCAGTGACGAGGCCTAGTAACGTACTGTAGGATGTATGGTTCAATCCCGTCACGTTCTCCTGCATACCTTGGCTCCTTGGGGATTGTCTCTATCGGGACATCCTCCGGGGTTGCTTCCGCAACAAGGTTCTTCAGATATGGTATCTCTATCCGGCGTTGAGGCGATCTCTCTGCCTCTGATCTTCTCAGAGTTTCCTTTATCCTTTCTGTTGTTCTTGGAGCTTGTTCTCTCTTTTCAGGTTCCTGATGAACCGATATCTTTAAAATGCGTGTGTCTGCGAAGGTGGCTGTTTCCTCGTGTTGATCTGCTGCAAGTTTAGTCAACATCTTGCGGATACGGCAATTTTTATTCCTTCTTTGAGTAGCAGTGAGCGTAGCTCTCCTCACTTCTTGAATTTCGCGGCGCGGCGGCCGGCGAGCTCTGCCCTCTGCCGTGGCAATTATCGACTTGATTTTCTTGCTTTCTTCGGTGTTTGTCTTTCTTTTCTTGTTGCTAGATTGGAGGCTTGGGCCACCCATCTTCATCACGATCACGGCTATGAAGCTCCTCTCGGTCCATCGGGACCCGGTCATTTTCTTCATACTTGTAGGTTGGCTGGTGTGAAGTCAGAATCAATTTCTATCACTGGTCCATCCTTCACCCTCTTTTCATCGAGTGCGAGACTCACACCATTTTTAAAGTTTAGGACCAACCGCCCGTTCGACATTTCCCTACGAAGAAAACAAGGAAAGGATCGAGAGGTACATACTAAGAACAAGAACATTAAGAAAGTATTTATCACTGAAGATTCTTATTCACTCATTCCAATTTTAATTTTTAAGGAAAGCAGGAAAAGATAAAGAAAGATCAAAAAAAAGATTTGATTTGAAAGGAAAGGTAAAACTTTATTATTATGATTTCACATATTTTATTTTTAGCACATATATTTTTTATCCATTTTTATGTTTTTGGGTTCGGACCCAGTCACAAAGTGATTGCTTCACCCGTGTTTCTAGGGATAAGACTCTATTTTAGAGGCCACCCTTTGAAACACCAGGTTGCGTAATACTTCTTCAAATATCGTCCATTGATTGGAAGCATTTGTCTTTCTCCTTGGTAATTCACAAGTTGGTAGGAGCCTCCTTAGTAGACTGCCTCGACCATAAACGGCCCTTCCCAAGTCGGTTCAAATTTGCCTCCTATCTTGCGATGTGCAAGAATAGGTCTTTTGAGAACAAGAACTAACTCACCAACTTTGAAAGTCCTCTGGCGGACCAGTTTATCATGGGCCTGGATCATCTTAGCTTGGTACACTTCCAAATTTTGTTGTGCTGCAAGTCTTTTTCCTTCTAAGTTTTCCAGTTCTTCCAGTCGTAATCTGGCATTTTCTTCTGTAGTAATTTTATTTGCAACTGCAATCCTGAGTGATGGAAGCTGGACTTCCAATGGAAACACTGCCTCGGATCCGTATACTAAAGCATAAGGCGTAGACTGAGTAGGAGTCCTGAAAGTCGTCCTGTAGGCCCATAAGGCTTCTAACAACTTCTCGTGCCAATTTCTCTTGTTGTCATCCAAAATTTTCTTTAAAATTTGAACGAGAGTTTTATTAAAAGCCTCGGCCAAGCCGTTCGCTCTTGGGTAGTAGATTGTTGAGTATCGCCAATCGATTCCATGTCTTCTGAGAAAATTGTTGATCTTTATACTTCTGAATGAGGACCCATTATCTGAAATGATTCTGCGCGGTACTCCGAAATGGTAGACGACTTGATTTTTGAAAAACTGTAGCACGTGGTGTGCCTTTACTTCTCTGAGTGGAACTGCTTCGCCCATTTAGAAAAGTAGTACGCAGGCTGTAAGGATGACGCGATGTCCTCTTGAAGAAGACGGTTCTATCGAACCCACTATACTCATGCCCCAACACTCGAATGGCCGCGATGCGATTGTCGGATGTAGCACATTTGGAGGTTGGTGTAGAACCACTCCGTGCACTTGGCACTGGTGACAACTTTTGGCAATCTTCATGCAATCGGTCATCATTGAGCACCAGTAGTACCCTAGTCTTTTAATTTTCATTTTCATTTTCGGACCCGACTAATGAGCGCCACAAAGTCCTGAATGTACTTTTTTGAAAATTTCACGAGCCTCGGACCTGCTCAGGCATCTTAACCACATCTGATCAAAAGACCTTCTGTATAATGTATTATTTATTAATGCGTAAGACAAAGTTCTTTTCTTGATTTGATGGGCTAATGACTTATCGTCTGGTAATTTTCCTGTTTTGCAGGTAGTACGATAGCGATCGACGCCAATCTTACGTGCTTTCCGTCCTTCGTTGCAATTGATTCCTTTACTTTTCCGATTTACGTATCATATCCATGTCGAGCTGTGATAGGACCTGTAGTCCTTAAACTAACACTTCAGTCGACTCGTCTTGTAAGCAGGCAAATTCTTTTGCAAGGCGAGCTAGCGCATCTGCGAGAGCATTTTCTCTTTTGGGGATCTTGTAGATTGTCACATTCGGAATTTGTTCCAGCAGTTTCATGACATACTGAAAGTATTACTCGAGTCTTGGCTTTAAAATTCTGTATTGTCCGGCGACCTGTTGAATGATTAACTGAGAATCTCCGTAGATATTGATATCTGTTATTCCCATTTGAATGGTCAGTTCTAGTCCTGTTATGAGGGCTTCGTATTCTGCCTCGTTGTTTGTGCATAGCTCTGTTAAATGGTAGGAGTATCTTAACATCCCCGCTCCGGTGTTATAAAGATTAGTCCGATTCCTGCCTTACCGGGCACTATCGTTTGCAATTCTTTGTCTTTCTGTGCTGAGGACGCTCCGTCGAAGTATAGTTCCCAATGTTGATTATCAGCGTCTTCAGGCTCATTATCTGCTCGTCTGGCAAATGTCGTCGAGAGGCGAATCTGCCGGTAAAGGGTGTGCTTTAAGGAAGTCAGCTAGCACTTGTCCCTTTACGGCACAGAGAGGCACAAAAGTTATGTCGAATTGTAATAGTATCATCGACCACCAGCAAGTACGCAGAAAGTGTTGGACGGGTCATCAAATATTGCAACGGATTAATTTTCGAGATAAGGTTGACCTTATGAGAGAGCATGTAATGCCTGAGTTTCTGTGCGGCGAAGATCAGGGCCAAATAATGCTTCTCAATTGGAGGATACTTTACTTCCATCGGAATCAAATGACGGCTTAAGTAGTAAAGAGCATTTTTTCCCCTCATCATTGACCTGGGCAAGCAGGGCTCCAAGGGAGTCATCTAGAGCCGTGGTATAAAGTATCAACGGTCTACCTGAGACTGGGGCTGCTAAGACAGGAGGTGTCATTAGTATTGTTTAATCTCCTCGAAGGTCCGTTGGCATTTCTCTTCCCAAACGAATTTGGCGTCCTTTTTAACTAATGCTGAGAAGGGCTGACACTTACCTGACAAGTTTGAAATAAAGCGTCGAAGATATGCCAGCTTCCCTTGAAAGGATCGTAGCTGTTTTAAGGTTTTGGGAGGCGGCATTTCTAAGATAGCTTTAATCTTTTCCGGATCGATTTCAATCCCGCGATGTCGGACAACAAATCCTAAGAATTTCCCGGAGGTAACGCCAAAGGCGCATTTTAAGGGATTCATCTTAAGGTTGTATTGCCTTAGTCGCTCGAAGACAATTCTCGAATCATACAGGTGATCTTCCTTCAGTTTGCTTTCGATGACCACATCATCCACATAGCACTCAACTTGGTTGTGAATGAGCTCATCAAAAATCTTTGTCATTGCTCTTTGGTATGTTGCTCCTGCATTCTTTAGTCCGAATGGCATTATTGTGTAGCAATATCATCCGATTGGTGTTCTGAATGTCGTGAGCTTTTCGTCCTCCGGTATCATCTTTATCTGGTTGTATCCTGAAGATCCATCCATGAAAGAGAATATTTCATGTGTCGATGTGATGTCGATCATTAATTCTGGGATAGGCTATGGAAATTCATCCTTTGGACATGCTTTGTTCAAGTCTCTGAAATCCACGCAGAATCTAATCTGACCATTCTTCTTCCTGACTGGTACCACATTGGCTAGCCAACTAGGGTATTGTTCTTCACGGACAAATTTAGCGTCGATTAGCTTCTTAACTTCACCTATTACTTGTTGTTCAATTTCCAAACGCATTCTTCTGGAAGCTTGTACGTGGAACGGAAGTAGGATCCACTCCTACCCTATGAACTGCGACTTCTGGAGCTAATCCTGGCATTTCGTCGTAACTCCAAGCAAAACAGTCCTTGAATTACATTAATAGCTTGATCATTTCCTCGGAATCTTCTTTATTGAGTAAGGAGCTAACAAAGGTTGGTCTAGGCTTTTTGCTAGTACCTAAGTTAACTTCTATTAACTCATCTATTGTAGATTTGATTTCTTCTTCGAACTGCGGTGGAGCGTCTCCAATTTGCAGATCTTCGAGCTCTTCGTAGTTTCCAAGCAGTCTTCATTAGGTTAGCAAGTGACAACCAAACAAAATTTCGTATCGTCAACTGAACCTACTGTGCCGAATCCAAGACCATGTTTTGAATTGGGATGCCGACCAGTATTATTCCATAATTTTTTGAAGTGTTGTGATCGGCCTTTTGTCCATTGTCGAGGTAAGACACCACGCTGAATCAAATTTTGAACACAGGGAGAGTACCACTCAAAAGGTAATTCCATTAATTCGGAAGAAGTGACATCTTCAAATTGTACATCATCTTCAGTATTGGAAGAAGAAGTGCCACGGTAAAATTTGATTGGCTTTGCACAGCTGCTATGTACTTCTTTGACCACCATACCCTCGATCTTATTAGACTGGATCGGGGTCAGGGTCATAGTGTGTACATAGTAATTAATCTTCTCGTACATCGATCTGTATTCTTCGTTCTTCTCATCTTCGAGAGAAATCTTGAATTGTGGTTTCTTCGGCTTATTGTAGTCTGCTTCTTTCTTGACTTCCTCTTCTTCCTCGGAAGCTGTTCTCCCAATCAACGTTGATCATCGGTTTTTCGTCCAGCTTGTCCCGAGTGTCTCTTCCACGACCTCGTCCCCGGCCTCGACCTCGGATGCGAGTTACGGAGAAACCTTCACCATCTCTCCGTAAGGGAGTTGTGAGTGACTGTTGGACTAGAACTTCAGGTTCATCATCGTCTTGAACTTCTTTTGCTTCGTTGGGCATGGTATTTCTGGAGAAGATTGCTTTCTTTGGAGGCGCATAGTAGGCTGCATCTTCATGAATTCCAATTTCATGTACGGAGAAAGGTTGCAAATCACCTTTAATGCACTGTTCTCCTCCTTCGTAGTATTTTATGCACTGATGCAGAGACGATGGTACCATCCGGTTTTCATGGATCCACGGTCGGCCCAGTAGAGCGTTGAACGATGTCTCAGAGTCAATTATGTGGAATTTTGCGGTTGTCTTTGCTAAGTCACCGATCCTCATCAACAGCGTTATTGATCCGAGGGCTCTTTCTCTTTTCTGGTTGAATCCTCTTAGTAACATCTTGTCCGCTTCAAGCTCGCGAGCATCAATTTCCAAGTATGTTAGCGTCCGAAGATTCATTATGTTGATTGACGCTCCTGGATCCACCAATACTCTGGAGAGCGTAAACTTCCCGATTGTGACTGAAATGTACAACGGTCGGTTATGATCGGCTGTCCCAAGTAGTAGATCACTGTCCGTGAAGGTAACACCTCGCTGTTCCTTTAACGAGCAAACCTCGTCTAAGGATTCTCCGACCATCTGAGCTAAACAAATCTCTGGATCAAGTAAGGCCTTGATCAGTGCTTCTCTCATCTCTTTTGATAAGATGAGAGCATCGTAGATGCTCAGTTTGGCTGGTAGTTTCCTAAGATGGGCTAGCACGTTATAGTCCACTTTGTTACCATGTGTCTCAGTTTCTTCCCGAATGGGCAATTCTTATCTTGGGGTTGATTCTTCCTGAACAACCACCTGCTTTCCTTTGTCTTTTGGACCCGTTCTCGAAGGTAGAACCCTTCTGCTCCTTAAATTGACTTCTATGATTTCTTCTGAATCTGGTACTGAGTTTACTGGTATCTCCTTTTGAATCGGCATGACAGGTTCTTCTGGAGTCGCTTTGAAATCTGAAAGCTCTAACTCTATTGTGATTGGAGTACCTTGGAATTCACAAATAGATTCATTGCTTGTTGAACTTTCGTAGCCTTCTTGGTGAATGTCTTATTTGTCATCGTGATTATCGAGGTTGTGTATGATTTGAGAATTGTTATTTGTATCGGAATCGAGATCCGGATTAGATTGGTTGTCGTTAGTTGCGTAATCGTTAGAAACAGTCAAAACGTAGCCAACGCCATAACTCTTATCATTATAAGATCCCGTCGGAGCGAGCAAATAATCATACAGAGTCAGAGGTTCAAGGAATTTTTCTTCCGAATCGGAAACAACCATCCTAGGATAAGCAGCCCCTAGCCTAGTCTTGGGAGCCTCGGTCTTTTCTTCTTCTTCGATCTCCTTCTTTTCTATGATCTTTTCTTCCTAGGGCGGTTCTTCAATTGCAAGCGAAAGTGCCGGCTTGACAGGTTTCAAACTTTGAATTGAAGCACGCGTCGAAGTGGTTTGGATGCAATCCAAAATTTTCTTCGATGACTTCGTCCAAGCGGTACTCCATCCATCATCGGTCGTGTAAGGGTCTATCGGAACAATGGGATCCGTTGAAATAACATTGACAGAACCTCCTTTACGGGGTTCTTTCATGTATTCCTTTGGGATTGTTATGTTCCCTTTTCGGAGATTGTTGTCAAGCCAACTTTTGAAGGTGATGCAATCCTCTATCTTATGTCCAAGCATCTGGTGGTAAGGGCAGTAGTTGGGATGGTCTTTCTTATTAACTTCTGGCTTCTTGGGTTCTGGCAGTCGAAAATTTGAAGTCTTCATCAAACTGCAGAACATCTTTGGCACTACGTCATTCTTGAATGGATATTCTCTATTTATAAGCTCCTTTAACGTGCCGCTGTAGGCGAGGCGGTTGCTCATATTGTTGAGTTGGGCGATAACCGGGTTGAGGTTGTTGGTAGTTCTGTTGAGATTGTTGATACGTGGGCTGCTTGGCTACTCATTTGTATTTGCATTGGCTGTTTGCCCTTATCGACTGCCGCGACGATCCCAAATTTCTTTTTAAATGTCTTCACAGGCTTCTGTTTATCTGTTTTGTCGACGAAACTTAGTTGCTTCGCTTCCTCTTGCAAGCTCCCGGCCTTGCCTAACAACTTCTTGAAAGTCTTAATTGTAAATCCCTCAAGGAGAAGTGCTATCGGGCCGTGAATGCTTTTAAGCAAGATACCGACTGCATGCTTCTCTAGTAGCTGTGGCTCACACTTCATGCTTAGATTTCTCCATCGAAGTATGTAGTCCACTAAAGTTTCGTTCGATTTCTGTTTCTCCACCACTAAGTCACCGATGGTGATATGGTGCTAAGCTCCGGCAAACCATTTCACGAAGAGGTTTTCTAATTCTGAAAATGTCTTTACCGAACCGTTCGGTAACTCTGCATACCAATCGAAGCCGATCCTTGACAGGCTGCTGACGAATTGTAGGAAGAGTAAGGCGTCACTTCCACCGGCGTTGCAACAACTAGCGCGAAAATGTGCAACATGCTGTCGAGGATTTCCGGTACCATCAAAAGTATTGAACAGAGATGGTACGAAGCCTTTTGGGTATTGTATTGCATCAAATTCTTTGGGGTAAGGTCTACCCGTCTGAATAGATTCTCCGCTCTTAGAGTGTGCTAAGGCTTCTCGCACCTGCTGTTCTACCATGTTCTTGATGTCATTCTCTGGAATCATATTCTGAGTAGAGTCTTTCTTCGGCTGATCGTCTCCGTTAACGGATTTAATATCTTTTCCTCCGTCTGTAATATGAATAACTTCTGGAGGCGTTTTTCTTGGGGGTTGAGCACGACTGCGAAGAGTGGCTAGAGGCTGCAGACCATCTCTTCCATCCTTTTTCCATTTGAGAGATTGTATCATCTTTTTCTCGAATTTGAGCTCTTAATGCTTCCGGTTCATCTCTCTCCGCCGTTGCGGGGCACCTTGCGAAGGCGACGATGCTCGTGTCTCAACCATGTTGATCTCCACATATTCGTCATCCATGAACTCCGACGAGTCAACTTCATCTCCAAACTTTTCTTCTCTTTCTCTTGCTAATCGTTGAATGTCGGTTCTTAGCTTTTCCATAGCGTCCTCCAATGGTCTTTTTCGTGCGGTTTCGTAGTTATCATGCGATGGCTGTTGGATTTCCTTCTTGGGAGTCCCCTTCATTGCGGTGGCGCTCTCTTCGTACTCGAGTCTCCTGACGAGACTTTCCTTTTCAGGTCATTTCGGTCTTAATTGGCCAGTAGTAGGACACCATACCATCCTTCTAGCAGCAGAAGGCCTAGTACCGGATGGTACTGTCGGCTGAATCTTTGGAAGGTGGTATCCTCCCTGATACGTAAATGCGAAACAACAACGAGGTGGACTAGCCTTCATCTTCTTATTCGGCTTTTCTGTGGCGATAACGGGTTCTACTCGCGGCCCAAGACGGGACTTGGCTGGCACCCGCCCTATTCTTTTTAAAATCTCTGATACATGACATTTCTCTTTCTTTGCTAACTTCTATATCACAGTATGTAGTCGGGCAAATGGTGTAATCCTAGCCCTTTTCTTTCGGCTGTCGCTATAGTATGCGGGTCGAGGTAATGCAGAAGTAATCTTGCGAACATTTTCCTCGTCAGTTGCGGTGGAGAGGGAATGGAATCTACTTCCTTCCAAAAGCGTTGTATACTCAGGCAATGGTATGTACTCAGGTAGTGTTGTGTACTCATCGATTTCTTCTAAGAAAGCGACTTCAACAGCCTTGGCCTTTCTGGCAATCTTCCTACCTCTGTTTCTTCTCTGAGTCCTTGTTAGGGGTGGAACCCTTGAGCTGGACCCAATTTCGAAAATAGAAGGTCTTGCACAGAAATCTGTACCCTCCACGGTAACATGCTCGTTACAAATTTGAACTTCCTTCCCCTTCGGTTTGGCGGAAGTCGGGGTAGGTGCGAGAGACGACTAGACCAGTGGGGAGTAGAGATAACAGTCCTCCTACGGACAGTAGTATTCTTCTCAGTTGGAACCCTTTGCAGGGGAGGGAACTCTTGAGTTGACTTAAGGTTGAACTCGATCAAAGGTCTTTCAGTTTCAGACAATTTGTCTTTAAGTGTGAAAAGGGTAACGTCAGTGATCTTGACATTTGTGTTCTCGAATCCTTGCCCGAAATGGATGATCCCATTGTCGGGTAGCTCATCCTTGTAAACAGCGAAGTCCAGTCCATTGGTGAAGGAGAAAATCAGCTTTGGGGCAGACATTTTCTGCAAGGTAGATTCCGATTGTCGGTCCCGAGTTATGCTTCTTCTCATCAGGAAAAAAAGAAAAGAATTGAAAAGAGTACGAACACATTTTTGTTCATGTATTTATAAAAAGGAGTTATTTGTTAAAAGAGTCATTCATTAGAGGGTTTTTTTATTAGGAACAGGATGTTTAAAGGTGTAGAGAAGGTAAGGAATCCGATTCAGAATTGGAAAGGAAGAGAAAGTCTTATGCAAGACTTCTCGACTCAAGGACGACTCCTAAACTAACACCTATTGGGGGTCCACCCCACCTCAGAAAAGAGGTAAAAGGATCTCGGAACCTCTCCGTTTAGGGGTGTCTAAACAGTGGCTCCTAAATCCGAGAGGAGTTAGCTATACTCGTTCAAGACGGAAATGAACGGGGTATTCCAACGGAAGAATGGTAGTTTGGTCCACTAGGGGCATGGGCTCACTACTGATTTATGAAAGCAAAGCCGTCTGATCAAAATTGAGAGAGGAACTATTCCCCAGCGGAGTAGCAAGAATTTGTCGGCATATTTTTAGGTTATGTGTTTTATTTTGAAAAGGGGTCGCCTAATAGAAATTGTCGGCGAATTTTAGATTTTAAATTAAATTTAAAGATGTATATATGGTTTAGAAAGTAGTATTTGATTTTGAAAATAATTTTAAGATATGAAATCAAACCGATCTCACATCCCAGATAGTTTATATAAACGAGCACCGCATCACAAACCGTGTATCTATCCCGAAGAATAGACACACTGCTTGATGATGGGGCTCGGTTAAATAAACTAGGAGATTTGTGACATCCGTTTAGTCTACAAACCAATTTTATAAGCCGACAAATTTCCCTGCTTAATATAAATGAATTAAGCAGGGTTTATATTACCTGGGTTCTTAAAGTTCCCTATAAGGGCAAGCCCCTATAGTTAATTACATCTTAAATGACGGGAATCATCTAAGAAAACTCTTGATAATGATCGAGTGGTTTTGCTCTCAAGAATTTCAAAGTTTAAGGTTTTCAAAGGATTGGATTTTTGAAATTTCAAAAGGGATTAGCTCAAATTTGGAACATTTATTTTCAGGAGTCCAAAGAAAGATAAGTAGGAGAAGCTGAGGATCCAAGAAGAATCTTGGTAACTTCCTAAACTATCCTATTGTTTGGCTCGGATTTAAGAAAATCCTAATATTATTTAATATTTCAATCTTGCCAATTTTAATTAATTTGGACTTATATTTGTATGATAAAATCATATAAATAGCCTCGAAGATGTGAGGGTTTGTGTCGTACCAAACGACTACCTCGGAGTCCTAAGACCGGTTAGAGCTTAATTTACATGACATGATCATGCAAATGCCTAACGAAGAGTTGAGGATTTATGTTGCACTAGGAAAACTACCTCGAAATCCTATGGCTTTGTTGTTTAAAACTAGGAAAGGTTTTGCTGGAGTAGACCCGAGTTTTGCTGATGACGATGGCTGTGCTGGCCACCATGCTCTAAGCTCTTTGTTGTTGCAGAGGTTTAGTTTTAGAAGTCATAAATCAGGTGATGAGAGAAGTATTTCGATTTAGAGAAAATCTTAAAATCCAAGTGTTTTTAATGTTTTATTTAAAACAAATCTTAAAGTTGTTTAAACAGAACCGATTAAGATCCCACGGTTCCGTCATCCCGGCACCATTATTTTCATCGAATTCACTTAGTCCAGATGAATTTGCTAAACTCAACTAAATGAGTTCCACACCTTCATTTAGACCGTGGGAAATCCCGTTAGCAACACGTGGGTTACATCATCCGAGGTATTCCCGATCATTCAACGAGACGTTTTAATTTTGTTGTAATTGTAGTTTTGTGTTCTGTTTGTGATTAAATTTTTAGTTGTTTTATATTTTAAAATGTTGTGGCAGTGATTTTTATCTTGTTATGACTTTTAATTTAGTTTTGGTTTCAGTTCAGGGACTATCCTAAAGGTTTTGGTTTTCATGCAACAGTTGTTTATCATGCAAGAAAAGTAAAGTGCATTTGCAATAAAGTAAATTGCAATAAAATAAAAGAGTACCTGGAGGGTCTTCCCATCATCCCAAGCTGCACTTAAAACACATGTTAAGGCATTTAAATATTTTAACAAGTACCTAGATAAAGCTAAGGGAAAGGTTTTGGTTGTCTCATCGAAGTCCTAATCACTATAGTTAGTCATCTCCTATGATGTACTAGGTTCTTGTATTTTGGTTTAAGGACGATTTTCTTCATCAAAGAACAATTAAGTTCAATTGTTCTTATAAACATCCTATCATATTGAGGAAGTGCTTAAGACGAGTTTTAAACATCTTTTCAATATTGCTTGGAATTGTTACTAAGTCCAAATGGATTTAATTAATCGGGTGAAGTAATCATCAGAGGTTTAAGTTTTGTTCTTTTGCTCAGTGAACTAGGATGTTTGAATATCCTATGAATGAGGTGACACTTCACTAAATACTCCACTTAGGAATTATGATAACAAGAGCTTTTAAGGGCAAAATTGATGTTTAAGTGATTTGTGATTTAATTTAATTTTAATTAATGGGTTTAAGTTTGGAATAGTGTTCAAGTTGTTTTAGATTTATTTTGAATTCTTTATGTCTTAAGTGATGTTATATTTAATTCAATTTAATTTAATTTAATTTTGTTTAGTTTAATTTTAATTTAATTTAATTTTAATTTTAATTTAATTTTAATTTTATTTTAATTTGATTTTATTTTTAATTTAATTTAATTTAATATGTTTTAATTTAATTTAATTTAACTTGAATTTACTTTGATTTAATTTTAATTTGATTTAATTTTTTTATTTTTAATGTTTTTAAAGATGATTTAATTTAATTGTTAAAGTATTAATTTAATTGAAATTTTGATTTAGTTTAGTTTAAATGTTTTAATTTTAATTTAATTTAATGATTAAGTCTTTTAATATTTTAAATCTTGAGTTTGGATTATCATTTTAATTGGGAATTAAATATTATTGAAGTGATTAATTTAGGGACTCTTAAATTAAAGAATAAATGTCTTCTTAATAATATCCCTATTTTAATAATTTCAATTTTTTTATTAATCTTCCAAATTTAATTAATTAATTGATTAAGGTTTACTTTAATTAATCTTAAAAATGATTGATGTGTCTCTACCCTTTAATTATTTAAATTTCAATCATCCAAATCAGATAAGGATCAAAAATTTTATTCTCTCATTTTATTAAGCCTAAAGTTTTAATTAAGGATTAAAATTTTAATTACCATTTTGCCCTTCAAGCTTAATAATTCCATAACTCACTAAATTGAGCTTAAATGAATTTAAAATTTTTATGTGACTTCACTCACATGTCAATTAAGACATTAGAGGAGAAAATGTGATTTTTCTGTATTTAATTTATTTATATAATTATTTTTTGTGGAAAATAGGGATTTTCAAGGAAAATTCAATAAGATGACCAAGGAAATTTTTGTGTTCTTAAGAAAATTATGGGATATTCCTAATGACTAGAGGACCATTTGGACCTATTTTGGTGATTTTTCGAATTATATTATATTTATTAGAATTATTTTGAGTTTTGGAGCATTAATTAATTTTAAAATAAAATTAAAGTTGAAAAATAGATTTTATATTTTTCTTAAATCTCTCTGACCTCAAGGAGTTCAGAGAAATAAATTTTATATTTTTTTATTTTTCTTTGATTTATTAGAATTATTTTAGTGAAATGGTTGGAAAATACATTTTTTAATATTAAAAATTACATTAAGCCTTTAAAATTCAATATCTCACCCTAGAGACTTAAGAAAAATATTTGATTTGTTCCTAAGTGATTAGAATTCAAAATGTGACATTTTGGTGATTTTTAATATTTTTATGATTTTTATTATTTTTTAATTATTAAAAATATTAAAATAATGATAAAAATCAACTTTTTAGAAAATTACAATTTTAATTTTCCTATGTTCCTCTGATATCAGAGAAGCTCCAAAACTATTTTTGTGAATTTTTGAAAAGTATTTTGTGAGTTATGAATTTTTAAAGTTTGATTTTACCCATTTTTGCTTAAGAGGCTTAATCAACTCATTTGGTGGGGTTAATTAAGTCCAATTGGTTTCAAATTTTTATGTGGTGTTCTCCTATCCCTAGAGGACAGTGGCGAATTATTTTTAAGTTAATCTTATGGATGATTAACCCTAATTAATTAAAGTTCAATTTTAGGTATTTAGGCCAATTACAGTTGTTCAAAGTGAATTAACTCAAAACTTAATTTTTCTAGGGTCCTCTGGTCATAAGAAACATCACCAAATTGTCCTAGAATTTATTTATCAACATGCTAATTATTGGAATTAAAATACTCAAAACAGTAACATGAACTTGAAAAATCAATAACTTCTCATAGGGATGGCCTCTAACCTTGGAAAATTCAAGGAATGTTCCCAAGTTCAGAGGCTTCAAAAGCCCCATGGTCTCATGCTATGGTGAATTATTTACATGCATGGAGAATTAAAATAGTCCAGAGAGTAAATAAATCATTAAAAATAAAATACTTGATGAAATTACTTGATTTCTTTTCCACATGATTCTCCTCTGTTCACTGAGCAAGAGGGTATTTTTCTTTTATTTTTAGGATTTTTCTACACAAAGTTATGTATTTTTGAAGTTCTGGTAATTAAATAAATAGAAAAATAGCCTATTTATCTACTTATCCACGCGGCGCCATGCCATCCTCGGCAGCTCCAAAAGGCCACGCGGCGCGCTCTGATTCGGCGCCACCATCTGACTCAGCCGTCCCGGGACCCACCTTTCACGTAACCTCTTCTGGTCTGACGCGATCCGAGCCGTCCATCCGATACACGCGCGATCCAACGACTCCCAGTCATCGTCTACGACTGGTGTGAACCCGTGACCGTAGACCTTCTAACCCTAATTTCTCACTCGATTCTCAACGGATTTTTGTGTTCTTATGCTCTATGGATTCGTCTTGAAGAGACGAACACATCCATACGGTAAACATGCACTGAAATTAACTCAAACTAAATGGAGAATCTCTATAAGCTCGGGAAGAAGAGTGAGTCCATAACTTTGCTCAGAGAAGTGAAGCTTCAATCTGAGGGTTGTGTCACGTTTGATTGGGTCCAAGCAAGCTCCAGATGAAGTCCCTTGGCCTGGTGAATTGCTTAGGCACAAAAGTGACCACAACCGATCACAAAGCTTGGAGACTGGAAGCAATGGCTGGCCTGGTGAGGGGGCTTTTGCTGGGAAACTTCTCCTCTTGGTCTGGTGAAGGTGTAGAGTCAATCAATTTGAGGATTGACTCACTGTGATGGAGTGTCCTGGTTTTGGGCTTGGATTTCAACTCTGAAATTGAGCTCACAGAGAGGAAATGGCAGGGGGATTTCAGTGGGGATCAAGTTATCTATGTGTAGAGAGTGGTATGGGATGATTTTGGCAGGGTTTCAGTAAGGTTTGGTTCAGCACCTCTCTTGGCCGAGAGGAGGGGGTGTTTAAATAGGAGAGCCTGGAGGGCCTCCTAGGGGGGTTCAAGGGTTGGGATCGAGTCGCTCGCGGTGAGGAGAAGAACAAGCTGCGGTAGCCTTTTGGAGTGAGGCGGCTCGGCAAGGAGGAATTCCAAAATTTGGCTCCTCCCAAGGTCTCGGCCATGGTGTTTTCCGGCGATTCAGCCGGCTGGCCGGCAGGCATGGGTCACCCTCAGGTTCAGGTGAGTCAGGGCTTGGGTTTAGTGTAGGCAATTGGGCTTTGCCATGTGTAAAGAACTTGGATTAAAATGGCATGAGGGAGAGGCCATTTTGGCTTGATTTGGTCCAAGCCATGGTTTGGGTTGGGTTCACCTTCCCATGACCTGGTTTTAGGTTGAGAGGATCATGTGAGTCAACCTACCAAAGGTAGTGAAGTCCACATCAAGGATTAGGTGGCAAAGTATGGTTTAGAGTGTATCATGTTTAAGGTAAAAAAAGGTTTAAGAAAGAGTTCCCCTCTCTTGCCACTTTGGGTATGGTCACATGTCATACATCCCATGGCTTCATATGGCTTGTACATGGCTTGTCTTTGGCTCACCTATGGCTTGGCAAGAGCTTGGTCAATTTCATAAAAAAAGATTTTATGAATTTTGGCACTTTGATGGGGATTGTTATGAGGCTTGATTTGAAATTGTTTAATTGATAAATTAGGACTTTAGGAATGATTTTAAATTGAATGTGTGATGAGGGAAAGTGTCATGTGGGCTTTAGATTGATTTGGGCTTTTGAATTTGGTGAAAATGGGCTTTTAGGAAGGTTTAAGGGAGTGGGCCTTCATGTTTAGCAATGGGCTTTTAGATAAAAAAATTTTGCAAAGGGCCATGCCAAATAAATGTTGAATCTAGTTTAAGGATGTGTCTTGAATGATTTGAAGCAAATTTAAGGTGGTTTGGAATTGAATTGGGTTGAATTTGGGTTCATTTGGTAAATGGGCCAATGTAGGTCAAATTGGGCTAATTTGGGCCAATGTTGGCAAAGGTTGAAAGTGATGTAAAATTAATGTTGGGAAATGTTTATGGGAGTGTTTCAAAGAGGTTTCAACTTTGGTTGGGTTTTGGTTTTGGGACTTGGGCTTATTTGGGTTAGGTTTGGGTTTAGGTCAAAATTGGGCTTTTTGGTTTTGGGTTGAATTTGAGTGGGGTTTGGGTCCAAATTTTGGGCAATTCATGTTAGTGTTTTGTTTGTGGGGATGTTAGGGAAGGTTTAGAAAAGGTTTAGGGTCAATTGGAGTTGAATTGGTTTGGTTTGGGCTAAGTTTGGGTCATGGGTCTAAATTGGGCTTTAAGGTCAAAAGTGAAATTGGATTCAAATGTCAATCAAATTGGACTTGGATTTTGTCTAGATTGATATTTTGGATACTAAATTGAAGTTTAGAATTGGATTGGACCAAAATTGGGGTCAATTGGATAGATTTGGTTTGACATTGGGTTCACTTGGGTTAGGAATGGGCTAAATTGGGGGTTTTGGTAAAAGTGGGGTAAATTGACAAAATTGGCCCATGGTGTAGTTGGACAAAATGAAATTGGAAATATTTGGGATTTTTTGGAATTTTCTGGGAATTTTCAGAATTTTTGGATTTTTTGGCTAAGATGGGCATTTTGGGTATTTGGAGGGTATTGGGGGGTATTTTTGGAATTTTTTGGTATTTTGGGCTATGGATGGTCAATTTAAGTGGGGGAAAATGTTTAGGACTGATTCTGAGGACTTTTGGGTGATTTGGAGATTTTGGAGGACTTGGGCAATTTCAAGGGCTTTTGGTAGGTTTGATGGGTGTAGGGTCCCCGAGGTCAAAAATTGAAATTTTGGAAGAATGAAGATTGATCAAATATGAGTGAAATGGAATCACTTTGGTTGAGCCATGAAGTCATATTAAGCCTATATGATCCATGAGAGGACTCATTTGAGGCATTCACTATGTTGTTCCTAACCCTCTTAACCGGGGGCTTAGAGGTTAAGGTCCATCTATATGAATTTCCTACATGAGTCAAGGAGTCAAGTTGGGTATGGGTGTGGTTTTAGGATTTGGATTGTGTGTGCGAGAGTGTAGAGTATGAGTGTAGTGAGTGTGTAAGTCAACCCTCACCAGACCAAGCCACCCAGGGTGGTCCTAGGCCGAAAGAGTCTATAGGGAACTCATCCTTTAAACCTCCACTTTTGATCTCAACCCTCTAGGTGATTAGGGGTCTACAATCAAGCTTGTGGGGTTTGCAGGGAGACAAGAAGTGGTTTAAATTTCTAAAGGATGGGTCCCAATTCTAGTCCTCTAAGATAGTCAAAGGAAAAGCCTAAGGCTAGATCCTAAGTACTAAAGAGGGAAGAGAAGACCTCATCAAAAATGAGGTCAACATACATGAATAGAGTGATTAGAGGTGATCACAGTGCTGAGATGCTCCCTCATCCTTTTTATATACCTTATGTGCCATCCAGAGATTGTAATGAAGATGATGATGATGAGGATGATAATGAGGATAGTTGTGTTGAGTTTGTGATGGTGTTATGTGATTTTCTTATGTGTTGTGATGTTTTTATTTGATGTTATCATATGTGATGTGTTGATTAAATTTTTATGTGATGTATTTTTGTATGAACTCTGATATTATGTAGAGCATAGTTGGGACTATTTCTTTTATACACATTCAAATGTTTATATGATAAATTGATGTTTTATGTTGTATGTTTGTGATATGTTTGTAATAGTAAATGTTTTAAATGTGTATCTAGTGTTTGAGTTTTTTGTAGTGTAAACTTTAATTCTAAAACTGTTAGGAAAATTTAAAATACTATTAAAAACCCCTATTTAAATTTCATGTTTAAACTTTTCAAAATCTGCTACCATATATTATCTAATGTTGTTGTGATTTTAGTGATGTTAAAGTTGGCATGTATTTGCTTTGAAAACCTCCACTGTTGTCAAAGTCCTTTGAAATTTTTATTTAAAAAAAAAACTAAAAAACTGAAATTGATTTATTTTTATTCCTTATTTTTAAACTGTTATACTTGCATATTTAGAATATGAAAATTTCTGCTAGCATGGTATTTTAGTTTTTGATTCCTACCAATGTATCATTATTTTATGCTTAAATGTTTGATCCTAACTAAAAATTTAAAGTTTGGGGGGAATTTTAAAAACAAATTTTCAAAAACTAAAATTTTATTTGTTCTCAAGCATACTTATAATGAAATTTTATTTTTGATTGAAAAACTATAATGTATATGAAGTTATATTAGGGGAGCAAAATTTTGAATATAGAAATGAATAAGAGAAATTAGTTAAAATTTATTGTAATGATGAAAAATTTAAAGTTAAAATTTTCTTAGTAAAGAATGTTAAATATAGTTAAACTATCTTTAGTAAGAAATGTTGTATTTTTATAAAAAGAAAAGAATTGACTTTTATTTTTCAAAACATAAATTACTTTTATTGAAAAATAATTTTCAACACTATTATTATGACTTTTGAGTGAAAGAGATATATCAGACCTTTGTTTTAAATGGAAACGTGGAATTTAAAATCATTAAAGGTGAAAACTCCAGATATAGTAATTCTTGCCTTATAAAAAATAAAAAAAGAGAAAAAGAAAAAGAAAAAGAAAAGAAAAGGGAGGAGAAGCTTAAGGATTTAAGGGCCTAATAAAAAATTGATTCCATACCTAAAGTTTAAAATATAAGTTTTGAGAAAATATAAAGCTTAAGATTATAATATAATGAGTAGAAATATTTTCAAATAAAAATTTTGAAGTGAGAAAAATAAGTTGTTTGAATCCTATATTTTGAAAAATCTACAAATATTTCTGAATTAAATTGAAACTTATATTTTCATTATCCTTTACTTAAGAGCATTCTAAACTTTAATTTGGTCTTATTTACTAAATATTTTTCTAAATTAGACTATTTCATTTCTAGAACAAAATTTTGAAACAATCCTAAAAAACTCATTTACATAATTTGCATGCTTGATTTTTATATGATTTTAGTGTCACTTGAGGACAAGTAACATTTTAAGTTTGGGGGATTTTGATACACCTAAAATATATAATATTTTTATGCAGATCATTATACCTATTTTTGATGATATTGCACTTTGATGGAAGGTATTTTTATATTTTTCTTGCAGGTAAGATTAAAATGACTGATTATGATAAAAAAGAGCAAAAGAAGATCTAATTTGGAGCAAAAATGGGCTATGTGAAAATTTGACCTGTGACGTCTAAGCGCCGCATGGTTGACGCATAGGCGCGGTAGTTTAAAAATATAAATTATATCAAATTTGGTCCCATTTTGAAGGTGTGTTTGAAGCACCCTTTGGTGGTACTTTCCTTAACTTACTTTGGGCGACAGAGTTGAATGAAGAGATGCATTCTTTGTGGATACATTGAATCTAGACATATTTTGAAGAGACACCAAAGCACCTTTTGGAGAATTTTTCAAATGAAGATATGGAATTAGTTTAGAGGCCTTCTTCTAGTCTTATTTTAGCCCTTCTAAGTCTTTTTAGAGTCTTCATTTTACTGTTTAGAGTCAGTTAGTTTAAGTCTTTTTAGTTTAAGAGAGTTTTAAAAGAGAAAGGGGTTGGTGTGAAGCCTTCTTCTTACTAATTTTCTTTCATCCATTTATCTAGTTTGTATTGAAGTCTAAATTCAGAGTTGGAGTCAACAGAGTTGGGCACCATCCTCTGTGGAGTCTTTTAGTGGAAAGCAAAATTTTAGAGGAACTTCCAGAGTATTGTGGAGAGGATTTTCATATAAGTATTTGTCTTTGTTTTTACATTTGGTTTTTATATAAAACTTGTTGTGTTTTCACTATGATTTCTACTTTCAAATCAAGTTGTGTTTGTGTTTTCTTCATGAGTTCTGAGTAGGTTTCTTTATCTTTTTCTTTTTTTAAATGATGAAGTAACTAAATTATGGAAGGAAGTTGTGTGCAGTATATATGTTTAATGTTGGAAGAAGTTGTGATGATTTATTTCCTTGCACTTAATTTACTTCTTAATTTGGCCAATTAAGTTGTTAAAATTTGTTGTGAGATTATGTAAGATCCAATGCGGTATTGTCTCAATCAACAAGTGGAAAGAATCACATGTATTGTATGGATGAGAAATGTACTCCATGTAATTGAATGCAAATAAATAGGGAGATTTGTTTTAATGAGGAGTAAAATTAGAGGACTTTAGAGTGACACGCTAAAGCCCCATAATTTTGTTTGAGGTGAAAATTTTTGTTATGAGATGTTAGTCCCCGAGTAGAGGGAATAGAGGGAACTCTAGAGTGAGAGCTGGTATCTTTCCTGCCTAACCCATCTACAAAATTTCAAAGCTTCAAATTAACCAATTTTCTTTATAGATTTGAGTAAGGGTAAAGAATATAATTGCTTCTATTTGGCAAAACACAATTAAATACTTCCACAATAAAATTCCATATTTATTACTGATTCATTAATAGTGGAAAAATATATTTTATTCTCATTACTTTCCTATCATTTAGTAGTTATGTTAATTTAGTTGCATGCTTACCTTTTATTAGAAAAACATCAAAAATAATTTTCAAATTATCTATTTTAAAACATACTTTAGAAAATTAATTTAAAAAGTTAATTTTTCTTATTTCTTTATATTTTTAGACATTTCCCTATGGGTTCGATATCTCAGGGCTTAATAAAAAAGTCCTATATTACTTGTTAAACGATATGTATACTGTCATAGAATCCCATATTATAAAACAATTAAAATATATTTCTTATTTGCTTCAGAGACAAGTTTTTGGCACTGTAGCAAAGCAAGAGATAATATCATTGAGAAGAAATATAAAGTGAAAAACGTAAGCATATATATTTAGGGATCAAAATATTAAAATTTATTATGAAACATAAGATCCGAAAGGGCTATGAGTTCTACAACAAAGTGAGAATCACATTCAATTCCATGAAGGAGTCTGTCGTTCATGGGGTTGAATGCAAATAAATAGGAAAATATACTTTGTTGGGCACAAAATTGGGGATTTTAGGGTGACAGACTAAAATTCTGAATTTGGTTTTAGTGTTCGGAAACTAAAGTGAGAGTTAGCCCTCAGGTGAGGGGAAATGAGTGGGAGCCAGTATGGTCCCAGCCTAACCACGAATTTATGGACTAAACTAAGGATTAGCCAGGGTTCTTTATAAACTCGTCCAAGGGTAAAAAATAATATTGCTCATATTTGGCACAATACAAATTCCAACAATCTTAATCTTTCATTCACAATAAACTCATTGTAGTGGGAAAGATACCTGCTCCAACTATAACTTTCGTCACATAAATATAGAATTAGTTTAGTTTAATTTAAAGTAAATTTAGTAGTCTGGTAGATTTAGTTCTGCTAGAAACATTTAAACACTTTCACACTTGTGCTTTATACTTTCACTTCTTTAATTTGAATATTGTGTTTTGGATACTATTGTTCTCAATTACTCCTTCTCTGTGAAATCGATAAACAGGACTCCACTAGAGCCCTGCACTACTTGAACAATACTTATACTTGTGTTTATTTACCTGTGAGTGTATATATAAAATCGATAAATTTAATTAATCATTAAGAGTGCATTAAATCATTAAGATTGAAGAAGATTCTATCAGATGTCTTCATCATCGTCCGTTCTATCAAATCATTGTACCAAATGGTGCAGATGGAACTAATTGAGGTACTGGATATGTTCCACTTAATGGATACTAGAATTGAGTTATATAATGTGTTAAGTGTTAAGTATTTGTGTTTTGTGTTTAATTAATTATGTTAAGTGTTTAATGTTTATGTATTTATGTGTGTTCTTTATTTTATGTTTTATGTTAGTGTTTAGTGTTTGTTTGAGTGTTTTATTGTGAGTAAAAAAAATAAGAACTTATCCAAACATCTTGGATTAAAGACTTATGGTTTATACTTGTAATTTGTATGAGTTTAATTAAGTAAAGTTTGTGTTTTTGTAAAACATGTGTTGAATTGTTTTTAATCAAAAGATGTGTAATTCTAGAGATAAAAAGATTATAAGGTGATGAGATACTTATTAAATCAATTTAGTGTCGATTAAAGGAGCATGAATGTGTATTTTAAAAAATATTGAAAATAGCGAGTTGGCAGCTATGCTCCGAGGCCCCGTGCTTACGTGCTAAAGCTCCGGGCTAAGCACCATACTTTCGCACTTAGGCGCCGGTTCGCAAAAATAAATTTTCAGGTTTTAAAAACTTAAAAATTGTAATTTTTTCCTCACCTTCATCTCCTTCCTTCGGCTTTTCACGATTTTGGAGGTTAGGGCATCACCACATTTGCAAATCTTATGCCGTTTCAAGTGAAAATTGTTAGATTTGATCTTCTTGAGGTAAGAGCACTTCTCCTAAGTATAAAATTTTTTATTTTCACCATATATTTTGAGTATATTTTGGAGAAATCCAAAAATCACTATTCATGGTGAAATTTTGAGAAAAAGCTTGAGAAATTATTTGGATTTTGTAGTTTAAGCCTTTAGGAGTTGGGTTTAGTGGTTTTAAGTTGAATGTGGAATTTATAGAAATTTTTATGCAAATTTTAGAAATGGGACCAAAGAGGAGCAAAGTGAGGGCCACATTCGATTCTGACAAGTTTTTGAGTTCTAAATCTCAAGATCGTTACGTAAAAGCGTTATAGTCACATAAATTGATCGAGGAGCGAGGATTCGATAAACTAGGTGGAGAAATTGAAGATGTAATTGTGAATCGCCTCTGGGATAAATTCTGTTGTTTTACTCTTTAGGTGTTACTTCTTTGGTTCTGGAGTTCTATGCGAATCTCCTGGAGTCAGTTGAGAACTTTATTTGGGTACGGGGACAACTGATACTTTTTATTCCTTAGGTAATTAACAGATTTTACCTACTGTCGCCTAGTATGCTTTGTTTTTATTCAAATTAAAATCCTACTGAGGAAGAATTGGATGAGATTATCTCTACTTTGACTGATGGGAGGGGGTTATGGAAAATTACTAATGAGAGAAGAGTTAACTTCCCTGCATCAAAGTTGAATGCCAAACCCAAACCATGGCAATATTTCATATCATCCAAGCTGCTCAGACAAATCATCTTAGTGAAGTGACTAGAGAAAGAGACACTTTGAACTGCTGTATTCAGTAGAGGAAGTCGAAGGACATTGGAAAGATTATTTAACTGGAGTACTGCGTAGCTGCCACCACTACAGGTATGGGATTTGCTTCCCTTATACATTTATTATGTGAGCAAGGTGGTGTTAGATCTGAGAATTGGGAAGAGGTTCTTCAGCCTCTTGAGCCTATTACCAGTTCAAATTTGAAGACTTATGCTGAGCATTCAATTTTTGGCTGAAGAGGATGAATTTCTAAGGGTTCCAGTGCATCTGCTTCTGCTACATCTACATCTCGTGCTTCCACATCCCTGGCATCTTCAGGTCAGTTTTCTAATTTGCAAACTGAGCTTTTGAATTAGATAAGAGATAATGTTAGTTATATTGTGGATCGAGTGCATGATTTAGAGGGAAAATTAGACCATATGGGGAAATATCTTCAGAAACATAGTGAGTATGAGAAGAATTATCACAGTTATATGGAATGATTGATTAGAGGTGATTTTAGTGTTGTGCTACCTACTCATCCACATTATAAACCATATGTATGTACCTGTATTGGAACGAAGGGGATGATGATGATGAGGAAGAAAATGATTAGGATTGAAACTTTATTCTGAGTTATGTTTTGTGATGTGATATGTGGTGGACTATTTCTATTCTTATTGTTGTTATGTTGTTTATTATCTTTTGTGGATGTTAAAGAGGACTACTATATGTCTTTTATTTTGTCGTCATAGTGCTGAGACACTTGAGTTTGTGTTTATTTTAGTTATGGATGTTGTGTTTGTGATATGTGATATGAATTTTTGTGGTAGTAAATGTGTTAGTTATTTGTTAGTGTGTTTTATTTATTACTTTAGAACTGTTTCCAGAAACTATATAGGAAGGTTTTAAAATGCTATTAAAATCCACTAATTAAAATTTCATACTTAAATTTTCAATTTACTATCATATATATGTCTTAGTTATGAATTTCTGTTTAAGTGTGTGAATTTACTTTTACGTCCTCAACTACTTTAGAAATCTTTGAATTTCTTTTAAAGAAGAATTTTAAATTTTATCATTTCCATTCTTGTTTTTAATACCTGCATATTTAGGATATTAAAAATTCCTAGAAATTAAATATTTTTAGTTTTTTATTCCTACACATGTATCATGTTATTTATTATGCTTAAATGTTCCATTATAATGAAAATTTAAAGTTTGGGGGGAAGGAAAAACAATTTTCAAAAACTTAAAATTTTATTTTTTCTCAAATGTACTAAAAATTTAATTTTGATTGAAAAATATTTATGTTTATGAAGTTATATTAGGTAAAAAAAATTTTGAATATAGAAATGAGTAAGAGAATTTAGTTAAATCTATAGTAAGGATGAAAATTTTAAAGTTAAAAATTTCTTAGTAAAGAAATGATGAATATTTGGTTAATATCTTTAGTAGGAAAAGTTATATTTTTGGAAAAATATAAAGATTAGACTTTTATTTTGAGTACTTAAATGTCTTTTATTGAAAATAATTTTTAGAACTTTTATTATATTAGTAAGTTAAAGATACATATCTACCTTATGCGTTAAGAAATGAAGGGTGGAATTCAAAATCATTAAGGTCTATCCAGATACAATAATCATTGCCTTATAAAAAGAAGAGAAAAAAAGTATATGTGAAAGGGAAGGAGAAGCTTGAGGATTTAAGGGCCTAATAAAAAATTAGAGTATAAGATTTGATGAAAATCTTGAAGCTTATAAACATAATATATTGAGTATAATTATTTTTAGTAAAGGTTTTTAAGTAAAGAAAATAAAATACCTAAGCGCTATATTTTGAAGAATCTATAAATATTTTTGAATAAGATAGAAACTGGTATTTTTCATTAACCTTTACTAAAGAGATTTCTAAACTTTAAATTGGTCTCCTTTACTAATTTTTTTTTTCTAAATTGGACTACTATATTCTAGAACAAAATTTTATAAACTCCTAAAGAATATCAACACATAATTTAGTTGTATGATTTTTATATGATTAATGTGTCACTTAAGGACAAGTAACATTTCAAGTTTGGGTGATTTTGATACACCTAAAATATATAGTATTTTTATACATTGTTTTATACCAATTTTTGATGATATTGCAATTTAATGGAATGTATTTCATGTGCTTTTCTTACAAGTATGATTAAATGGATGATTTTGATGAAAAGAGTGGAAAAGGGTCCAATTTGGAGCAAAAATGAAGAAAATTGAAAAAGTGATGTGTGATGGCTAAGAACCAAAACCCGAGCTTACGCGTCAAGGCCCCGCCGCTATGCGCCCAGATTTGGAGCTTACGAGCCCGCAGGCTAGTGGCTAAGCGCCGTACCTCGCGCTTACGCGCGATAGTTAAAAAAGAGGAGTTATTTAATTTAGGCACCATTTTGAAGAGACTTTCGAAGCACCTCTTGGTGAGAACGTGAGTAACTTCCTATTGGCTCCGAATTCAATTCAAATTTATCTTGAATGGATGCATCTCTTAGAAGAACATTGAATCTGGACACAATTTGAAGAGATATGAAGACACCTTTTGGAAAAGTTTAAAAATAGGACATGAAGATAAAAAATATGATTGTTGTTGGAGGGTGTGGTTAGTGTTTAATAGTGAGGTTTATGTTAGGAAGTTATCTTAGAACACACCTCTCCACTTTACCATATTTACTTTATTTTATATAGTTTATATTAGGAGTAGAATTGAGATTTGGAGACCACAGAGTTGGGCGCCAGCCTCTAAAGAGTATTGTAAGGGAAAACAAAGTTTTCAAAGGAACTTTAAGAGTTTTGTGGAGAGGATTTAAAGATAAGTCTTTATCTTTGTGTTACATTTGGTTTTTAATTAAGACTTCTTGTGTTTTCACTATGATTTCTACTTTTAAGCCAAGTTGTGATTGCATTTTCTCCTTTATGAGTAGTTTTCTTTATCTTTTTCCTAATGTCGTGAAGTGATTAAGTTTTTTTGATGGAAGTATGTTGTATGGAGTATAGGATTTAAATGTTGGAAGAATTTGTGATGATTCAAAACCTTGACTTTATTTACTTCTTGATTTAGCCAATTAAGATGTTGAAATTTGTTGTGAGAACATGTAAGATCCATTGCGGTATTGTCTCAGTCAACAATGGGAAAGAATCGCATGAGATTGTATGAGTGATAATGTAATCTGTATGGTTGAGTGCAAATAGATAAGGAGATATACTTTGATGGGTGTAGATCTAGAGGACTTTAAAGTGACATGCTAAAGCCCCCAATTTGATTTATTATTTATGTTTTGATAAGTGATGTTAGCCCCCAGGTGGAAGGAGTAGAGGAAACTCTAGAGTGAGAGTTAGTATCTTTCCTGCCTAACCCGTCTTCAAGTTTTTTAAATCAGTGAATTAACTTTAATTTCCTAAAATATTATCTTTAGTTTGAGTAAAATATTTTCTAAAAGTATAAATTTGATTTTCCTTTTGTAAATTAGAGGATATTTTCTTTATTTATCACTTTCCCTGTGGGTTCGATATGTTGGGGCATAATTAGAAAGCCAAATACTTCTTGATAAATGATACATATACTTGTATAGTATCCACATTATAAAATAATTTAAACCACCTCTCCCTTACCAATCACCCCACTGAACAG
Source organism: Papilionanthe hookeriana x Papilionanthe teres (assembly GCA_022702705.1). NCBI lineage: Eukaryota > Viridiplantae > Streptophyta > Magnoliopsida > Asparagales > Orchidaceae > Papilionanthe > Papilionanthe hookeriana x Papilionanthe teres. The sequence goes on from CM040422.1 coordinate 41,981,536, forward strand.
GAAATATGGCAAGCTTTGAGCTCTATTGACAGCTCTAAAACTGCTGGGCCTGATGACTTTTCAACAGATTTTTACAAGAAGGCTTGGAATGTCATTAAAAATGAAGTAATTGAGGCAATTACTAGCTTATTCATTGTGAAAGATCTCCCCCACTACTTCAGTTCATCTAATATTGTACTGATTCCCAAAAACAATGAACCATTCAGCTGGGATCAGTTCAGACCAATTAGCCTAACTTCAGTTATCAGTAAAATAATCAGTACGATTATAACTGCTAGACTTCAACCTCATCTATGCATGCTGATCTATTTAAACCAGCCTGCTTTTGTTAAGGGAAGGTCTATAGTAGATAATGTTCTCCCGGCCCAGAAATTGTTGCTGGATTTAAATAAATAATGTAGGGGAGGCAATCTAATCTATAAATTGGATATCAGAAAGACATGTGATACTATAAACTGGGAATTCATCCTTCAGGTATTGTCTGCCAGGGGTTTCACTGATTCACTTTGTAATCTGATTCAGAGATGGCTCAGCAACAATTCCCATTCCATCTTAATCAATGGATCCATCTAGAGTCCTTTTGTTGCTTCTAGATGTCTCAAGCAAGGGGATCCACTCTCACCCACTCTATTCATTTTGGCTATTGACTACTTCTCACTAATGTTGAATAGTCTACTAAGCTCCAACAATTCTTCCAGGTATCATCATAAGTCTAACATTCTAATAACTCATTTAATCTATGCAGATGATGTCATGATCTTTTTTCCAATGCTTCAAAGAGGGCAGTCAAGCTTATCCATAACTGCATCAAAAAATTCCAAGATCATTCTGGTTTATTTTTTAACACTACAAAATGCCAAATTCACTATCCCAAGAAGCTCTCCCAGAAAAAGAAGAACTGGATACTCACCTATACTGGTTTCTCTACAACCCAACTACCCTTGAATTATCTAGGTGTGCAATTAACTGCTGGAAGATCTAAACAAAATCACTTTGATGAAATTTTGAACAAGATTGTTGACCTCATTTTTTATGAGGTCTTTTTCTTCTCTCTTTAGTACTTAGGATCTAGCCTTAGGCTTTTCCTTTGACTAATCTTAGAGTACTAGAAGTGGAACCCACCCTTTAGAAGTTCAAACACCTCTTGACTCCCTGCAAACCCCACAAGCTTGATTGTAGACCCCTAATCACCTAGAGGGCTAAAATCAAATGTGGAGGTTTAAAGGATGAGTTCCTATAGGACTTCTTGGCCTTAGGACTACCTTGGGTGGACCGGTCCAGTGAGGGTCGACTTGCACACACATTACACTTTCACATACATTCCAGATCCTAAAACCACATTTACACCCAACTTGACTTCCTGACTCATGTAGGTAATTCACATGGATGGTTCTTAACCCCTAAGCCCCTAGCTTAGAGGGTTATGAACAACATAGTGAATGCCTCATATGGGCTTAATATGGCTTCATGGCTTCATGGCTCATATGGGCTTAATATGGCTTCATGGCTCAACCAAAGTGATTCCATTTTACTCAAATTAGATAAATCTTCATTTTTCCAAAATTTCAATTTTTGACCCCCGGAGCCCTACACCTACTAAACCTACCAAAAGCCCTTGAAACTACCCAAAATTTACAAAATCACCTAAATTACCCAAAATTCCTCAAAATAAATCCTAAACATTTCCCCCCACTCAAATTGATCATCCATAGCTAAAAATACCAAAAATTCTAAAAGTACCCCCCAATTTGACCATAACCAAAAAAGACCCAATATCAATTTAGACCAAAAATACCAAAAATTCCAAAAGTACCATCCAAATACCCAAAATGCCCTTCTTAGCCCAAAAATCCAAAATTCAGAAAATTCCCAAAATAATTCTACAAAATCCCAAATATTCCTAATTTCATTTTGTTCAACTACACCATAGACCAATGTTTTCCAATTTACCCCACTTTTACCAAAACCCCCAATTTGACCCATTTTTTAACCCAAGTGAACCCAATGTCAAACCAAACCACCCCAATTGGCCTCAATTTTTGTCCAATTCAATTCTAAACTTCAAATCAAAATCCCCAATATCAATTTAGACCAAATCTAAGTCCAATTTGATTGCATTTGACCCCAATTTCAATTTGAAGCCTAAGGCCCAATTTTGGCCCATGGCCTAAACCTAGCTCAAACCCATCCAATTTAACTCCAATTAACCCCAAATTTTTTCCTAAACCTTCCTAATATCCCCAAAAACAAAACACTAACTTGATTTACCCAAAATTTGAACCTAAACTCCACCCAAACCTAACCCAAAACTAAATTCCCTTAAATTGACCTAAGCCCAAACCTAACCCAAATGGGCCCAAATCCCAAAATTAGAGTCCAACCAAAGTTAGAAACTCTTTGTGACAATCCCATGAACATTTCTCAACATTAATTTTACATCAAATCCAACTTTAGCCCAACCTTAACACAAGTTAGCCCAATTGGATCCATTTTGACCATAACCAAAAAAGACCCAAATTCAATCCAATTCAACTCTAAATCACTTCAAATTGATTCCAAATCATTCATGAAACATTCCTAAATTAAATTCAATGCTTATTGGACCCAATCCCTTGCAAAATTTTCATCATAAAATTTGTTTTGAAATCTAAAAGCCCACTCCCTAAAGCATCTTGAAAGCCCATCCAAAGTGAAATCCAAAAGCCCAAACCCATTCCAAAGCCCACATGACAATTCCTTCTCGTCATTCCTTTAATTGGAATCAATTCATAAGTCCCAAATCAATCATCAAATCAACCTAAATCAAGCACCATCTAAATTTTTTACTAAATTGCCAAAATCTCCAAATTCCTTTTTCATATAAATGAATCCACTTTTCCTAAGCCAAGGATGAGCCAAATGGAGCCACATGCAAGCCATGGACAAGCCACATGAAGCCATGGGGGTTTGACTTGTCACCAAGCCATTAATGGCAAGAAGATGGAGTCCTTTCCTAAGCCTTCCTTAAGCCATTTTAACCTCTTTAATGCAACACCATAACCCAAAATTAACTTAAACTATTTTGATGGGGACTTCACCACTCCATGGCAGCTGACCCGACTGATCCCCTTGGCCCAAAATCAGACCATGGGGAGGTGAACCAAGCCCAAATACATGGGTTGACACATGTGAACCCAAAATCACTCTTCTCCTTTTACCACTTAAATCCAACCCTTTACACTTGGCATTAGACAATTGCTTGCACAAACCTCCGAAGCCTTGGTCCTCCCGACCTTGAGGGTGACACGACCACTGGCCGGCCGGCCACCACGGCCCGCCGGAAACCACCGGGCCGAGAGCACCCTTGTGAGCCGATTCTTGAATTTCTCCTCGCTGAGGTGTCCCGATCCAATTGAACACCATGGCTGTTCTTCCCTTGCCTACAGCAGCGATCCCGGCCGCCAGTGCCCCTGGGAAGCCCTCCAGCCATGTCTATTTAAACACCACCTCCTCTCAGCCAAAGGAGGAGTTGAACCAGACCTTAAGGAAACTCTGCCAAAATCATTCCAGACCTCTCTCCAGACATAAAGCAGTTGATCCCCAGTGTTCCTTTGCCCTAATCCCCATTAACAGAGCTCAATTTCTGAGTTGAAAATCCACCCAAAAAATAGGACACTTCACCACAGTGAGCCAATCTCCAAATTGATTGGTCCTACACCTTCACCAGACTAAGAGGAGAAGTTCCCCAGCAAAAGCCCCCTCACCAGGCCAGCCATTGCTTCCAGCCTCCAAGCTTTGTGATCGGCCTTGGTCACTTTCATACCTAGACAATTTCCCAGAGCCAGAGACTTCATTTGGAGCTTGCCTGGACTCAATCGAAGGTGACACAACTCTCAGATCAAAGCTTCACTTCTCTGAGCAAAGGTATGAACTCACTCTTCCTCCTGAGCTTCCAGTGATTCTCCATTTTGTTTGGGTTAATTTCATAGCCTATAAACCATATGGATGTGTTCGTCTCTTCAAGATGAATCCATAGAGCATAAGAACACGAAAATCCATTGAGAATCGACTGAGATCTTAGGGTTTTAGTGTGGACGGTCACGGGTGCACACCAGTCGTAGACGATGACCGGGAGCCGTTGGATCACGCGTGTATCGAGCGGACGGTTCAGATTGCGCCGGACCAGGGAATGTTACGTGAACCGCGGGCCTCTGGAGCACTGAGTCAGATGGCGGTGTCGAATGGGAATGTGCCGCGTGGGCTTTCAGAGCTGCCTATGTTGCGCTGGCGCCGCGTGGATAAGTAGATAAATAGGGTATTTTTGAATTATTTAAATGCCTAGAATTTCAAAAATCCATATCTTTGCATAGAAAAATCACAAAAATAAAATAAAAATACCCGCTTGCTCAGTGAACAAAGGAGAATAATGTGGAAAAGAAATCAAGTTAATTGGATGAGTATTTTATTTTGAATAATTTATTTACTGTTTTCAGTATTTTGATTCTTCTTTTGCATAGAAAATTCACCATGGCATGAGACCATAGGGCTTTTGAAGCCTCTAATTTTGGGAACATTCCCTGAATCTTTCAAGATCAGAGGCCATCTCTGTGAAAAGTTATTAAATTTTCAATTTCATGTCATTGTTCTAGGTATTTTAATATCAATAATAAGCATGTTGTGAAATAAATTCTAGGAAAATTTGGTGATGTTCCTTAGGACCAGTGGACCCTATGAAAAATATATTTTGAGTTAATTCATTCATAATAACCTTAATTTGCCTAAACCCCTAAAATTGAATTTGAATTAATTAGGGTTAACCACACATCAAATTGACTTAAAAACAATTCTCCACTGATCTTTAAGATTAAAGAAACTTCACATAAAAATTTGAAATCAATTGGACTTGATTAACCCTACCAAATGGATTAATTAAGCCTCACAAGCAAAATGGAACTTTAAAAATTCATAACTCTAAAAATACTTTTCAAAAATTCACAAAAATGGTTTTGGGGCTTCTCTCATATTAGGGGAGTTCAAGAAAATTAAAATTGGAATTTTATAAAAAGGTTGATTTTTCATAATATTTTAATATTTTAATAATTAAAAAATAATAAAAACCATAAAAATATTAAAAATCATAAAAATGTCACATTTTGATTCCTAATCACTTTGGAACAAACCAAATATTTTTCCTAAGTCCCTAGGGTAAGATATTGAATTTTAAAGGCTTAATGTAATTTTTAATATTAAAAAATGAGTTTTTAACCTTTTTCACTAAAATAATTCCAATAAATCAAAGAAAAATCAGAAAATTATAAAATTTATTTCACTGAACTCCTTGAGGTCAAAGAGATTTAAGCAAAATATAAAATTTATTTTTTCAATTTAAATTTTATTTTATAATTAATTAATACTCTAAAACTCAAAATAATTATAATAAATTAAATATAATTCAAAAATTCTCCAAAATTGGTCCAAGTGGTCCTCTAGTTATTAGGAACATCCCATAATTTTCTTAAGGATAGAAACTTTTCCTTGGTCATGTTGTTGAATTTTCTTTAAAAACCCCTATTTTCTACTAAAAATAATTATATAAATAAATTAAATTCATAAAAATCACATTTTCTCCTCTAATGTCTTAATTGACATATGAGTGAGGTGACATAAAAATTTTAAATTTATTTGAGCTCAATTTAGTGAGTTATGAAATAAATAAGCATAAAAGGGCATAAAGGTAATTAAAAAATTTTAACCCTTAGTTAAAACTTTAGGTTTAATCAAAATGGGGGGTAAAATATTTGATTTTAATTTTCTTTTGGATGATTGAAACTTAGGAAAATTAAGGGGTAGAAACCCGCTAAATATTTTGAAAATATCAGAAATGAAACTTTAATTAATTAAATAATTTAAATTTTAGAAAGAATATATTTAAATTTGGATCATTAAAATAGGGATATTATTAAGAGGATAGTTATTATTTAGTTTAAAAATCCCTAAATAAATCACCTTAACAATACTAATTCTTAATTTAAAACTAAAATAATAATCCAAATTGATAATTAAAATTAACAATTAAAACTAAAATTAAATTAAATTAAATTAAATTAAAATTAAATTAAATAAAAATTAAATTAAATTAAAATTAAATTGAATTAAAAATTAAATAAATTTAAATCAAATTCAAATTAAAAATTAAATTAAAATTAAATTAAAATTAAATTAAAATTAAATTAAAATTAAATTAAAATCAAATTGAATTAAAATCATTTAACAACAAACCTAAATGAAATCATTAAGAATTAAATCTAAAATAATTTGAACACTATTCCAAACTTAAAATTAAAACCTCATTATTAAATTAAAACCACTTTAAACCATTAATTCAAACTTTTCATTAATTATGATTAAAAATCTCGATAAACCAACTTGCCCTTGAAGGCTTTAATTATTATAACTCTTAAATAGAGTATTAAGTGAGATGTCACTTCATTCATCAGGTAATCAAATACCTAAGTTCACTGAGCAAGAAACAAAGTTTAACTAAACTCCTGGATGATTAATTCACCCGTACAACTAAATTTACTTGGACTCAAAACAATCCCGAAATATTGAAAAGATGTTTAGGACTTGTCCTAAGCACTTCCTCAATATGACAAGATGTTTTAGAAGAACAACTAAATTTAATTGTTCTTTGATGAAGAAAATCATCCTTAAACAAAACACAAGAACCTAGACGTCATAGGAGATGACTAGTTATAGGATTAGGAATATGGTAGACAACCAAAACCCTTCCCTTAGCTTTACCTAGGTACTTGTTGAAATATTTAAATGCCTTAACATGTGTTTTAAGTGAAGCTTGGGATGACGGGAAGACCCTCCGGGTACGCTTTTATTTTATTGCAATTTACTTTATTGCAATTTACTTACATGCACTGTACTTTACTTTTCTTACATGTTAAATAAGACTGTAGCGTGAAAACCAAAACCTTTAGGGTAGTCCCTGAACTAAAACCAAAACTAAATTAAAAGTCATTGCAAGATAAAATTCACCGCCACAATATTCTAAAATATAAAACAACTCAAAATTTAATCACAAACAGAACAACAAAACTACAACTACAACTAAATTAAAACATCTCGTTGAATAATCGGGAATACCTCGGATGATGTAACCCACATGTTGCTAACGAGATTTCCCACGGTCTAAATGAAAGTGTGGAACTCATTCAGTTGAGTTTAGCAAATTCATCTGGACTAAGTGAATTTAATGAAAATAACAGTGCCGGGATGACGGAACCGTGGGATCTTAATCGGTTTTGTTTAATCAACTTTAAGATCTGTTTTAATTAAAATATTAAAAATACTTGGATTTTAAGATTTTTCTCTAAACCAAAACACTTCTCTCATCTCCTAATTTATGACTTCTAAAACTAAACCTCTGCAATAACAAGGAGCTTGGAGCACAGTGGGCAGCACGGCCATCGTCATCAGCAAAACTCAGATCTACTTCAGCAAAACTTTTCTTAGTTTTAAATAACCAAGCCATAGGACTTTGAGTTAGTTTGCTTAGTGCAACATAAATCCTCAACCCTTTTGTTAGGCATTTGCATAATCATGTTATGTAAATTAAGCCCTAACCGGTCTTAGGATTCCGAGGTAGTCGTTTAGTACGGCATAAACCCTCATATCTTCAAGGCTATTTGTATGATCATGTCATGCAAATATAAGTCCTAATTAATTAAAATTGGCAGGATTGCAAGATTAAATAATTTTCTTAAACTCAAAGCTAAATAATAGGATAGTTTGGGAAGTTTCCTAGATTCTTCTTAGATCCTCAGCTTCTCCTACTTTTCTTTCTTTGGGCTCTTAAAATAAATTGTTCCAAATTTGATCAATTCCCTATTAAAATTTTCAAAACTCAAATCCTTTGAAAACCTTAAACTTTGAAATTCTTGAGAGCAAAACCACTAATCATTATCGAGAGTTTTCTTAAATGATTCCTGTCATTTAAGATGTAATTAACTATAGGGGCTTGCCCTTATAGGGAGCTTTAAGAACCCAGGTATTATAAACCCTGTTTAATTTCTTTATATTAAACAGGGGAACTTGTCGGCTTATAAAATTGGTTCGCAAACCAAACGGATGTCACAAATCTTCCAGTTTATTTAATCGAGCCCCATCATCAAGCAGTGTGTCTATTCTTCGGGATAAATACACGGTTTGTGGTGCGGTGCTCGTTTATATAAACTGTTTCGAGATGTGAGATCAGTTTGATTTCATATCTTAAAATTTTCAAACTTAAAATTATTTTCAAAATAAAATACTACTTTCTAAATTATATATATATTTAAATTAAATTTAAAAATCTAAAAAAATTCGCCGACAATTTACGTAGGCGACCCCTTTTTTAAAATACAACACTCAAACCTAAAAATATGTCGATAACTTCTGGCGACTCCACTGGGGACTAGTTCCTCTCTCCATTTTTGATTAGATGGTTTTGCTTTCATAAATCAGTAGTGAGTCCATATCCCTAGTGGACCAAAACTACCATTCTTCCGGTGGAATACCCCGTTTATTTCTGTCTTGAACGAGTATAGCCAACTCCTCTCGGATTTAGGAGCCACTGTTTAGAAACCCCTAAACAGAGAGGTTCCAAGATCCTTTTACCTCTTTTCTGAGGTGGGGTGGACCCCCAATAGGTGTTAGTTTAGGAGCGGTCCTTTGAGTTGAGAAGTCTTGCATAAGACTTTCTCTTCCTTTCCGATTCTGAATTAGATCCTTTACCTTTTCTATACCTTTAAACATTCAGTTCCTAATAAACAAATCCTCTAATAAATGGCTCTTTTAATAAATAAATCCATTTAAAATCATAAATACATAAACAAAAATGTGTTCGAACTCTTTCTTTTTTGTCCTAAACTTTACGAAGAAAAGAAGCATAATTCGGGACTGACATTCGGAATCTGCCCTGCAAAAAATGACTGCCACAAAGCTAATCTTCTCCTTCACCAATGGAATGGACTTTGCCGTTTACAAGGATGAGCTGCCTGACAACAGGATCATCCATTTCGGACAAGGATTCGACAACACAGATATCAAGTTAGCTGATGTCACTCTCTTCACATTAATGGACAAAGTGTCGAAAGCGAAGAGCCCGTGATTGAGTTCAATCCGAAATCGACTCAAGAATTCCCTCCCCTGCAAAGGATTCCAGTCGAGAAGAGCTATCGCTGTTCATAGGAGGATCGTGGTCTCTACCCCCACCGGTCTAGTCATCTCGGCACCTACCCCGACTTCGCCAACGCGAAGGGGAAGGAAATCCGAGTTTGTGATGAGCTCGTCACCGTGGAGGGTACGGATTTTGCCACAATACCAGCTATTTTTGAGATTGGGTCCAGTTCAAGAATTACACCCCTAACTCGGACTCAAAGAAGAAATAGAAGCAAAAAGATCGCCAAGAAAGCCAGAGCTGCTGAAGTTGCTTTTCTAGAAGAAATTCCTGAGGAAAGAGAAGAACTGCTCGAGTTTATACCTCGTTGGAAGGGAGTAGGTTTCACCCTCTCTCTGCCGCATTAGATGAAGAGAATGTCCATAGGATCGCCGCTGCATTACCTCGACCTGCATACTACAGTAATTACAAAAGCAAAAGGGATAAGACTACGCCATTGACTCGGTACGCAAGCTGTGATAGAAAGATTGACAAAGAAAGAAAGATGCCCTGTGTCAGAAATCTTAAGAAGGATAGGACGGGTGCCAGCTAAATCTCGCCTCGAACCGCGAATAGAGCCTGTTGCTGCCACAGAGAAACCAAAGAAGAAGATAAAAGCCAGTTCGCCCGTTGTTGTATCGGGTCTACAAATTAGGGAGGATAGCACCTTCCAGCATATAGTCGACAGACCATCCGGTCCTAGGCTTCCGGCTGCAAGAAGGATGCTATGGCGACCTACTACTGACGAGTTAAGACTAAAACAATGCCCTGAGAAGAAAAGTCTCGTTAGGAGACTTGAATCAGAAGAAAGTGCTACTGCAATAAAGGGGACTCCCGGGAAGAAAGTTCAACAACCGTCATGAGACAACTGCGAGACCGTGCGAAAAGGGCCACTAGAGGATGCCATGGACAAGTTAAAGATCGACATCCGACGGTTAGCAAAAGAAAGAGAAGAAGAATTAGGAGATGAAGTTGACTCATCAGAGTTCATGGATGAGGAGTATGCCAAGATCAACATGGTTGAGACACGAGCATCGTCAGCTTCGCAAGGTGCTCCTGCAGCTGCGGAAAGAGATGAACCGGAAGTGATGAGAGCATAGATTCAGGAGAGAGATGATACAATTTCCCAAATGGCAAAGAGGATGGAAGAGATGGCTGCTGCCTTAGCCACTCTCCAGAGTCAGGTACAACCTCAAAAAGAAACACCCCTAGAAATTATCCATATTACAGATGGAGGAAAAGAAATCACATCCGTCAACGGAGACGAACAACCAAAGAAAGATCCTGCACAAAGCATGATTCCAGAAAAGGACATTAAGAGCATGGTAGAACAACACGTGCGAGAGGCCCTAGCACAATCTAAGAGTGGAGCATCTATTCAAACGGGTAGACCTTACCCCGAAGAGTTCGATGCAGTTCAATACTCGAAAGGCTTCATACCACCTCTGTTTAAGACTTTTGATGGAACATGAAACCCCCGGCAGCATGTCACACATTTTCGTGCTAGTTGCTGTAATGCCAATGGGAGTGACACTTTACTCTTCTGACAGTTTGTCAGCAGCTTATCAGGGATTGCCTTCGACTGGTACGCAGAGTTGCCGAACGGTTCAGTTAAGACCTTTTTAGAACTAGAAAATCTCTTCATTAAAGGATTTATCGGAGCTCAACACCACATCACTATCGGCGATCTAGTGGTGGAGCAACAAAAGCTGAATGAGACTTTAGTGGATTACATACTTCGATGGAGAAACTTAAGCATGAAGTGTGAACCACAGATTCAAGAACAACATGCAGTCGGCATCCTACTTAAAAGTATTCATGGCCCGATAACACTTCTCCTTAAAGGGTTTACAATCAAGACTTTCGAGAAGTTGCTTAGCAAGGCCGGAAGCTTGCAAGAAGAGGCAAAGCAGTTAAGTTTCGTAGACAAGACTGATAAGCAGAAGCCTGTGAAAACATTTGAAAATAAATCTGGAATCGTCGCGGCAGTAGATAAGGGCAAGCAGCCGGTTCAGATACAGTCAGAGCGGCCACAACCTAGTTATCAACCACCACAATGGACTTATCAGCAACCTCAACAAGGCTATCAGCCACCTCAGCAAGGCTATCAACAACCTCGTCCTAGCTACCAGTCACCTCAGCATTACGAACAACCGCCTCGTTCATCGTGTACCTTAAGAGAACTTCTAAATAAAGAATATCCATTCAAAAATGAAGCAGTAGCGATGATGTTCCACAGCTTAATGAAGACACCGGATTTTCAGCTGCCAGAGCCCAAAAAGCTGGAGGAAGTCAATAAGAAAGATCATCCGAACTATTGCCCTTACCACCAGATGCTCGGACAAAAGATAGAGGATTGCATCACTTTCAAGAGTTGGCTTGATGACAATCTCCGAAAAGGGAACATAACGATCCCAAAGGAATACATGAGGGAACCCCAGAAAGGAGGTTCCGTCAATGTTATTTCAACGGATCCTATTGTTCCGATAGACCCTTACGCGATTGATGATGGATGGAGTACCGTCTGGACAAAGTCTTCAAAGAAAATTTTGGATCACATTCAAACCGCTTCGGTACACGCTTCAACTCAGAGTTTGAAACCTGTAGAGCCGGCACTATTACTTGCGATTGAAGAACCGCCCCAGAAGGAGGAGAAGATCGTGGAAGAAAAGAAGACCGAGGCTCCGAAGGGTAGATTAGGGGCTGCTTATCCTAGGATGGTTATTTTCGATTCGGGGGAGAAATCCCTCGAACTCCTGACATTGAATGATTATCTGCTCGCCCCAGAGGGATCTTATAATGATAAGGGTTATGGCGTTGGCTACGTTTTGACTGTTTCTAACGATTACGTAACTAGTGACAACCGACTTAATCCGGATTTCGATTCCAATACAAATAACGATTCTCAAATCATACATAACCTCGATGACCACGACGAAGAGGATGTTCACAAAGGAGGCTACGAAAGCTCGACAAGCAATGAGTCCATTTGTGAATTCTGAGGAGCTCCGATCATGATAGAATTAGAACCATCAGACACTGAAGCAACTTCAGAAGAGCCAGTTGTTCCAATTCAAGAGGAGACACCAGTAAATTTAGAAGAAATAACGGAGGTCGATCTAAGAAGAGGAAAAGTTCTACCCCGAGAATAGGTCCAAAGGATAAAGGAAAGCGGTGGTTGCTCGGGAAGAGCCAACCCCAGACGGAAGCTGCCCATTCGGAAGGAAACCGAGGAACATGGTAATAAAGTGGACTACAACGTGCTAGCCCATCTTAGGAAATTACCAGCCAAACTAAGTATATATGATGCTCTGATCCTGTCAAAGGAGATGAGAGAGGCTCTGATCAAGGCTTTACTTGATCCAGAGATTTGTTTAGCCCAAATGGTCGGTAATTCTTTCGACGAGGTTTGCTCGTTAAGAGAACAACGAGGTGTTACCTTCACGGACAATGATCTATTACTGGGAACAATAGATCACAACCGACCATTATACATTTCAGTCACTATTGGAAAGTTTATGCTCTCCAGAGTGTTGGTTGATCCGGGAGCATCAATCAACATAATGAATCTTCGGACGCTAGCATATTTGGAAATTGATGATCGCGAGCTTGAAGCAGACAAGATGCTATTAAGAGGCTTCAATCAAAAAGGAGAAAGAGCTCTTGGATCGATAACACTACTAATGAAGACTGGTGATTTAGCAAAGACAACCGCAAAATTTCACATAATCGATTCTGAGACTTCGTTCAACGCTCTACTGGGTCGACCGTGGATCCGTGAAAACTGGATGGTACCGTCGTCTCTGCACCAGTGCATAAAGTATTACGAAGGAGTGGAACAGTGTATCAAAGGTGACTTGCAACCATTCTCAATACACGAGATTGGACTTCATGAAGATGCGGCCTACTACGCGCCCCCGAAGAAAGCAATCTTTTCCAGAAGTACCATACCAAATGAAGCAAAAGAAATTCGAGATGATGAAGAACCTGAGGTTCTAGTCCAACAGTTACTCACCACTCCCTTACGGTGAGATGGTGAAGATTTCTCCAGAACTCGCACCCGAGGTCGAGGCCGGGGACGAGGACGTGGAAGAAATGTTGGAACAGTTGGACAGAAGAAACCGGTCATCGATGTTGATTAGGAGAATAATTTCAAAGAAGAAGAAGAAATTAAGAAAGAAGCACGAATAATAAATCGAAGAAACCACGATTCAAGATCTCTCTCGAAGATGAAAGGAATGAAGAATACAAATCAATGTACGAGAATATTAACCATTATGTACATACTATGACCCTGACCCCGATCCATTCTAATAAGATCGAGGGTATGGTGGTCAAGGAAGTACATGGTGGTGGTACTAAACCAATCAAGTTTTACCGTGGTACTTCTTCTTCCAATACTGAAAAAGATGTACAATTTGAAGATGTTACTTCATCTGAATTAATGAAATTACCTTTTGAGTGGTACTCTCCCTGTGTTCAAAATTTAATTCAACGTGGAGTCTTACCCCGACAATGGATAAAAGGCAGATCACAACACTTTGAAAAATTATGGAATAATGCCGGTTGGCCTCCCAATTCAAAACATGGTCTCGGATTCAGCACAGTAGGTTCAGTTGATGATACGAGATTTTTCTTGATTTTCACTTGCGAACCTAATGAAGACTGCTTGGAAGCCTCAGAAGATCTTGAAGATCTGCAAATCAGAGACACTCCACTAGAATTTGAAGAAGAAATCAAATCTACAATAGACGAGTTAACGGAAGTTAACTTAGGTACTAGCAAAGAGCCTAGGCCTACCTTTGTTAGCTCCTTACTCAACAAAGAAGACTCCGAAAACATAATCAAGCTATTAATGGAATTCAAAGACTGTTTTGCTTGGAGTTACGATGAAATGCCAGGATTAGCTCCAGAAGTCGCAGTTCACAAACTAGGAGTATATACTATTTCCGTTCTAGTCAGATAAGCTCCCACAAGAATGCGTTTAGATATTGAGCAACAAGAAATAGCTGAAGTTAAGAAGCTAATAGACGCTAAATTTGTCCGTGAAGAACAATACCCTACTTGGTTAGCCAACGTGGTACCAGTCAGAAAGAAGAATTGTCAGATCGGAATCTGCGTAGACTTTAGAGATTTAAATAAAGCATGTCCAAAGGATGAATTTCCACTACCAATTCCAGAACTGATGATCGACATTGCTTCAACACATGAAATCTTCTCTTTCATGGATGTATCATCAGGATACAACCAGATAAAGATGGCACCAGAAGACGAAAAGCTCACGGCATTCAGAACGTCGATCGGAGTATATTGCTACACAATAATGACATTCGGACTAAAGAACGTAGGAGCAACATACCAAAGAGCGATGACGAAGATTTTTGATGATCTCATTCACAACCAAGTCGAGTGCTACGTGGATTATGTGGTCATCAAAAGCAAACTGAAGGAAGATCACCTGTATGATTTGAGAATTGTTTTCGAGCGACTAAGACAATACAAACTTAAGATGAATCCCTTAAAATGAGCCTTCGGTGTTACCTCCGAGAAATTCTTAGGATTTGTTGTCCGACATCACGGGATTGAAATCGATCCGAAAAAGATTAAAGCTATTTTAGAAATGCCTCCTCCCAAAACATTGAAACAACTACGATCCTTTCAAGGGAAGTTGGCATATCTTCGATGCTTTATCTCGAACTTGTCAGGTAGGTGTCAGCCCTTCTCGGCATTAGTTAAAAAGGATGCCAAATTTGTTTGGGATGAGAAATGCCAGCGGGCTTTTAAGGACGTTAAGCAATATTTAATGACACCTCTTATCTTAGCAGCCCCAGTCTCAGGTAGACCATTGATACTTTATACCGAGGCTCTAGACGACTCTCTTAGAGCCCTGCTAGCCCAGTCAATGATGAGGGAAAAGAAAATGCTCTCTACTACTTAAGCTATCGTCTAATCCCGACGAAAGTAAAGTATCCTCCGATCGAGAAACATTATTTTGCCCCGATCTTTGCTGCTCAAAAGCTCAGGCATTACATGCTTTCTCATAAAGTCAACCTTATTTCGAGAGTTAATATGTTGCAATACTTGATGATCCGACCGATGCTTTCTGGCAGACTTGCCAGGTGGTCAATGATACTATTGGAATTCGACATAACTTTCGTTCCTCTTCACACCATAAAGGGACAAGTCCTAGCTGACTTCCTTGCAACACACCCTTTACCGGCAGATTCGCCTCTCAAAGAAGATTTGCCTTGACGAGCAGATAATGAGCCTAGAAGACCCCGATGATTGACATTGGGAACTGTACTTCGATGGTGCGTCCTCAGCACAGAAGAACAAAGAATCGCAAACGATAGTGCCCGGTAAGGTAGGAATCAGACTAATCTTTATAACGCCGGAGCGGAGGATGTTAAAATAATCCTACCACTTAACAAAACCGTGTACAAACAACGAGGCAGAATACGAAGCCCTTATAACCGGATTGGAATTACCCATTCAGATGGGAATCATGGACATCAACATCTTCGGAGATTCTCAGTTGATCATTTAACAGGTCGCCGGACAGTACAAAATTTTAAAGCTAAGACTCGAGCAGTACTTTCAGTATGCCATGAAATTGTTGGAGCAAATTCCAAACGTAACAATCTACAAGATTCCCAGAAAAGAAAATACTCTCGCCGTTGAGCTAGTCCGCCTTGCAAAGGAATTTGCCTGCTTGCAGGATGAGTTAGTTGAAGTGTCAGTTCAAGGACGACAGGTCCTATCACAGCTCGACATGGATACAATACACAAATCAACAGAAAAAAGTAGAAGAAACAATTGCAGCAGTGACAGAAAATACAGAAGATTGGCGGCAGCCATTAATAGACTACTTGGAGACAGAAAACCTGCCTGACTATAAGTCGTTAGCCCATCAAATCAAGAAAAAACTCTGTCTTACACATTAATAAACAATACATTATACAAAAGGTCTTTTGATCGGATGTGGCTAAGATGCCTGAGCGGGTCCGAGGCTCGTGAAATCATTAAAGAAGTACATTCAGGACTTTGTGGCGCTCATCAGTCGGGTCCAAAAATGAAAAATGAAGATTAAAAGACTAGGGTACTACTGGCCCTCAATGATGACCGACTGTATGAAAGTTGCCAAAAGTTGTCACCAGTGCCAAGTGCATGGAGTGGTTCTACACCAACCTCCAAATGTGTTACATCCGACGATCACGTTGTGGCCATTTGAGTGTTGGGGCACAGATATTGTGGGTCCGATAGAACCACCTTCTTCAAGAGGACATCACTTTATTCTAGCAGCTACAGACTACTTTTCTAAATGGGCAGAAGCTATACCACTCAGAGAAGTGAAGGCACACCACGTGTTACAGTTTTTCAAGAACCAAGTCGTCTACCGTTTGGGGTACCGCGCAGAATCATTTCAGATAATGGGTCTGCATTCAAAAGTACAAAGATCAACAATTTTGTCAGAAGACACGGGATCGATTGGCGATACTCAACGATCTACTACCCAAGAGCAAACGGCTTGGTCGAGGCTTTTAATAAAACTCTCGTTCAAATTTTAAAGAAAACTTTGGACGATAACAAGAGAAATTGGCACGAGAAGTTGTTAGAAGCATTATGGGCCTACAGGACAACTTTTAGGACTCCTACTCAGTCTACGTCCTACGCTTTAGTGTACGGGTCCGTGGCTGTCTTGCCCTTGGAAGTTCAGCTTCTGTCACTTCGAATTGCAGTTGCAGAAAAGATCACTGCAGAAGAAAATGCCAGACTACGACTGTAAGAATTGGAAAGCTTGGAAGGGAAAAGACTTTCCGCACAGCAAAAATTGGAACTGTATCAAGCCAAGATGATCCAGGCCCATGATAAATTAGTCCGTCCCAGGACATTCAAAGTCAATGACAAGGTTTTGGTTCTCAGAAGACCTATTCTTGCACATCGCAAGATAGGTGGTAAATTTGAACCAACATGGGAAGGGTCGTTCGTGGTCGAGACAGTCTACTCGGAGGGTTCCTACCAACTGGTGAATTGCCGTGGAGAATGACCCATGCTTCCAATCAATGGACGGTATTTAAAGAAGTATTACACAACCTGATGTTTCGAAGGGTGGCCTCTAAAGCAGAATCTTATCCCTAGAAACACGGGTGAAGTAATCACTTTGTGACTGGGTTCGAACCCAAAACAAAATAAAATGGATGATAAAAAAAAATCTCATCAACAAAAATGCTAAAAAAGAAAACATGGGAAATCATAATAATAAAATGTCTTTTTTTCCTCTTAAATCCATTCATTCCTGATATTTCCTCTTCCCTTCCTACTTCCTTTAAATTTAAAAGAAGTGAATAAGAATTTTTAAGTGTTTTTCTTATTGTTCTTGTTCTTAGTACAGCCCCTGATCCTGTCCTTATTTATCACAGGGAAATGTCGAATGGGCGGTTGGTTCTAAACTTTAGAAATGGCCTGAGTCTAGCACTTGATGAAAAGAGGGTGAGGGATGGAGCAGTGATAGAGATTGACTCAGACTTCACACCAGCCAGTTTACAATACGAAGAAAATGATTGGATCCCAGTTGATTGAGAAGAACTTCACAGCCAGACAGTGATGAAAATGGGTGGCCCGAGCCACTAATCCAACAACAAGAAAAGAAAAGTAAACCCCACGCATGCAACTGGAGAAGATAGGAAAATTAAGTCTGTGGTTGCCACAACAGAGGGTAGGCTTGTCAGCGCCGCACCCGCAGAAATTCAAGGGGTAAGGAGAGCTACTCTCACTGCTACCCGCCGAAGAAATAAGAATCGTCGCATTCGCAAAATGTTGACCAAGTTAGCAGAAGATCAACATGAACGGACGAGTGGACAATCGTTAATACAAATGCTCCAAGGAGACCGGTTCGTCAGGAACTAAAAAGAAGAAATTTAATTCCAAGAAGGTCGGAACAGATAAAAGAAATACCAAGAAAAGCAGAAATAGAGTCGGTACCTTGACGTCGAGCATATGTACCGGATCCGAAGAGTCTTGTCGCGAAAGCAACCTCGGAGGATGTCCCTACGGAGACTATCCCCGAGGAGCCGAGACATGCAGAAGAACATGCTGGAGTTGAGCCATACATCCCGCAGTATGTTACTAGATACCGATACGAGCTCGAGAAAATGCAATTAGTTGAGAAGAAAACCTTTAAATGCTTTGAAAGAATTGGAAACAAGAGGGTCAACATCTTGGAAGGCCTCGAGCTACATACAGATTTTTTCTCGGATTATGAGCAACAACAAATTGTAGATTGCATCCTTGAAAAACAGAAAATGGGTCGAGCTGGTCGTCTGAGAGAAAAGACATATTCAGAACCCCGAAGATGGATACCAGGGAAGGGAAGAGTTACAATCCAATGCGGATGTTGCTACAATTTATCCACAGACAGGAAAGGAAATCCACTAGGGATACTCCGTCGCAGTGAGGTGGATCCAATGCCAAGAGTCATCAAGAGAATGGTGAAAAGGATGATAGCTTGGAGGGTACTGCCTGTAGATTGCATACCGAACAGCTGCATTATCAACATCTACAAGGAAGGCGACTGCATACCTCCACATATAGACCATCATGACTTTGTTAGACCCTTATGCACGGTGTCATTCCTCAGCTAGTGCAACATCATGTTCGGATCTGACCTTCGGATTGCAGGCCCCAATGAGTTCCGAGGGCCGGTGGAGATACCACTACCGGTAGGTTCCGTCCTGGTGTTAAAAGGGAATGGAGCAGACATTGCGAAGCATTTCATTCCAGGAGTTCCTGTGGAGCGGATCTCTATTACTTTTAGAAGAATGGACGACAGAAAAATGCCTTACCACTTTCAACCATATCTAGAATTGGAGAGTCTCCGGCCCTACGAGCTGTGAGTTACACGGGAAATAGCACACCTCCGATGCACATCCATGCGGCATTCCTGCCAAGGGTGGCTTGGAAGGTGATGTTATTACCCATGTTTCTTACTATTGAGACATGGATTTTTTGACAGACGCTTTTGGATGGATCAACAAGAATCTTACACAATCCGTTTTAGATTTACCTGGATTGTATGAGACATAAAATTTCTACGGAAAATGTCATCATGAATAGATCAAGTTATATGATGTACTTTCAGCAAATTGGAATGAAAATGACTACGTCATATTTTGCCTTCACATCTTTTTGTGCAAATTGACTGGGAAACGTAATTAGAGTTAAATGAACTTTGAACGAAGAACAGAAAAGAAAAGGAAATAAATGAGAATTTTTCCTAAAAATCTGAATATTAAAATGAACTTCAAATTCACATGAACACTAAATAAACAACAAAAATAAAAAATGGGATCGTTAAAGGACAAACAAAACGAATCAAAATCTCAAATTGAATTTCGATCTGAATCCGCTGATTCGAACCTTTCATTTCTTCTCCCAATCGAAATATGCTTAAAACTCTTTTGAAATTTGAATATTTTCCTCGACTTATTGCTAAGTCAAGTCTTTTCAGCTTGGTACACTTACCAGCTCCTTTCAGTTCTCTTTCTTCTGTGTTTTAGAGGATCGACTAGTTCTATTGACACGGAGCCACGAACTTTGTTTGATTTGGTTCTGATGGCATGAGACTGGGTCCTTCTTCATACAGATAAATCTTTGAGCCTAGAGCCTAACTTCTAGTCCTCTTTCAAAATTCCGAGGCTGGTACCTAAATTCCAGTTCTCTTCCTTCGAGGTCGGTACCAAAATTCCGACTCTCTTTTCGAGATCGATACCTAAATTTCGATTCTCTTTCGAATTGATACCTAAATTTCAATTCTAAATTTCCGAGACTGGTACCTAAATTCCAGTTCTCTTACTACGAGATCGATACCTAAATTTTGATTCTCTTTCGAATTGATACCTAAATTTCAATTCTAAATTCCGAGACTGGTACCTAAATTCCAGTTCTCTTCCTTCGAGATCGATAACTAAATTTCGATTCTCTTTCGAATTGATACCTAAATTTCAATTCTAAATTCCGAGACTGGTACCTAAATTCTAGTTCTCTTCCTTCGAGGTCGGTACCTAAATTCTGACTCTCATTCGAGATCGATACCTAAATTTCGATTCTTTTTCGAATTGATACCTAAATTTCAATTCTAAATTTCGAGACTGGTACCTAAATTCCAGTTCTCTTCCTTCGAGGTCGGTACCTGTTGACCTCATTTTTGATGAGGTCTTCTCTTCTTCTTCTTAGTACTTAGGATCTAGCCTTAGGCTTTTCATTTGACTGTCTTAGAGGACTAGAATTGGGACCCACCTTTTAGAAATTCAAACCACTTCTTAACTCCCTGCAAACTCTACAAACTTGATCGTAGACCCCTAATCACCTAGAGGGTTGAGATCAAATGTGGAAGTTTAAAGGATGGGTTCCTATGGGACTCTTTGGCCTTAGGACCGCCTACAGGTGGCCTCGGTGCGGTGAAGGGCTGACTTACACACACACTACACTTATACACTACACTTTCATACACCTCCTAAAACCACACATATACCCAACGTGACCTCCCGACTCATGTAGGTGATTCACATGGATGGTCCTTAACCCCTAAGCCCTTGGCTAAGAGGGTTAGGAACAACATAGTGAATACCTCAAATGAGTCCCTTCATGGCTCATGTGGGCTTGATATGGCTTCATGGCTCAACCAAAATGATTTTATTCCACTTATATTCACCCAATCTTCAGTTTTCCAAATTTTGAATTTTTGACCCCCGGGACCCTACACCCGCTTAGCCTACCCAAAACCCTTGAAACTACCTAAATTTCTCAAAAATTTCCAAATCACCAAAAATTCTCAAAAATCATTCCTAAACATTTCTCTCCACTCAAATTGATCATTCATACCCAAAAATACCAAAAATTCCAAAAATACCTCCCAATACCCTCCAAATACCCAAAATACCCCTCTTGACCCAAAAATCCAAAAATTCAGAAAATTCCCAGAAAATTCCAGAAAATCCCAAATATTCCCAATTTCATTTTGTTCAACTAAACTATGGGCTAATTTTGTCAATTTACCCTACTTTTGTCAAAACCCCCAATTTGACCCATTTTAACCCTAAGTGAACCCAATGTCAAACCAAACTTACCCAATTGACCCAAATTCTGGTCCAATTCAATTCTAAACTTCAACTCAACATTCACAACACCAATCTAGACCAAATCCAAGTCCAATTTGATTGACATTTGGATCCAATTTCACCTTTGGCCTTAAAGACCAATTTGGACCCATGACCCAAACCTAACCCTAACCCAAACTCACCCAATTCAACTCCAATTAACCCCAAATCTTTTCTAAACCTTCCTTAACATCCCTACAAACAAAAGACTAACATGATTTGCCCAACATTTAGACCCAAACCCCACTCAAATTCAACCCAAAAGCTAAAAGGCCCAATTTTGACCTAAACCCAAACCTAACCCAAATGAGCCCAAACCCCAAAATCAAAGCCCAAACAAAGTCAAAACCTCTTTGAAACACTCCCATAAACATTTCCCAACATTTATTTTACATCAATTTCAACCCTAGCCCAACATTGGCCCAACTTGGTCCAATTTGACCTATATTGGCCCATTCACCAAAGAAGCCCAAATTCAACCCAATTCAAACCCAAATCACTCCCAATTTGCTTCAAGTCACTCATGAAACATCTATGAGCTAAACCCAACAATTATTTGGCCCAAGCGTTTGCCAAAATTCCATCCTAAAAACCATTTTAAAAGGCCATTTCTAACAAATACAAAAGCCCAAAATTGGCCCTAAAGCCCACATGACATTTCCATTTGCTATCCATTTAATCAAAGCCATTCCCTAAGTTATAATTGCATCATCAAATAATTCCAAATCTAGCCTCATGCCAAATCACCCCTAAATACCAAAATTTTTCTTAAATCCATTTCCATGAAATTGACTTGACTTTTCCAAAGCCAAAGGTGAGCCATGAAGCCATGCATGAGCCACATGGAAGCCATGAGAGCCTCTTTACTTGTCACCATGCCATTTTGGGCAAAAGGAGGAGACTCTTTCCTTAATTCCTAAAGGTTATTAACCACTCCCATGATTCCACTAAATCTTGCTTAAGCTTAATTGTACTTGGATGGTGACCATTCCCCACTCGATTAAGCCGACCTAAATCACTTTCTATTCAGCCTAAACCAGGCCTCGGGTGGTGCACCTAGCCCAAATGGAGGGGTTGACCAATTTGAGCCAAAATGAGCCCTCTCCCATTCCATTCTAATCCAAGCCTATTACACATGGCATTTGCCAATCGCCTACACTAAACCCCAGCCACGACCCACCCGAACAAGATGGTGACCAATGCTCGGCCGGCCAGCCACCAGTGTCACCGGAAAACACCATGGCCGAGAGCTCACATGTGAGCCAACTTTGGAATTCTCCTCGCCGAGCCGCCTCATGCCCAATGGCCACCATGGCCGTTCTTCCCATGCCCGGAGCAGGCTCGATCCCAAGCCCTAACTCTCCCCGGGAGGCCCTCCACCCTCTCCTGATTTAAACCCGACCCCCTCACGACCATGAGAGGAGAGTTGCACAAACCTTGCCGAAACTCGCCAAAATTGTTCCAAACCCTTCTCCACCCTTAGAGCGATTGATCCCCGGTGTCAATTTGCCCTAATCCCCATCGATAAAATCCAATTTCTCAACTGAAATTCCACCCAAAACCAGGACACTTCTCCACAGTGGATCAATCCTCAAATTGATTGGCCCTACACCTTTACCAGACCAAGAGAAGGTGTCCACCAGCAAAAGCCCCATCTCCTGGCCACCCAGTTGCTCCAGCCTCCAAGCTTTGTGATCGGTTGTGGTCAAAATCCTACCTAGGCAATTCACCAGACCAGGAGACTTCATCTGGAGCTTGCTGGGACGCAATCGAAGGTGACACAACCCTCAGATTGAAGCCACACTTCTCTGAGCAAAGGTATGAGCTAATTCTTCATCCCGAGCTTCTGGAGATTCTCCATTTCAAATGCTTTAATTTCAATGCATGATCACCGTATAGATGTATTCGTCTCTTCAAGACGAATCCATAGAGCATAAGAACACGAAAATCTATTGAGTATCGAGTGAGATATTAGGGATTTAGTGTGGACGGCTCTAGGGTGAGGACGCTTGGGGACGATGAACGGATGCCGTCCATTTAATACACGCGCGGACGAACGGCTCAGATTAGGTCGGATCGGCAGATGATACGCGGAAGGCGGGACCCGGGCTGCTGACTCAAGCGGCGGCGTCGAATGGGAGCGCGCCACGCGGCACTTCGGAGATGCTAAGGTTGACGCGGCGCCGACTCGGATAAATAGAAAATTAGGGATTTTCTGATTTATTTAATTCCCTAAACTTCAAAAATCCATAACTTTGTGTAGGAAAATCAGAAAAATAAAATAAAAATACCCTCTTGCTCAATGAACAGAGGAGAATAATGTGGAAAAGAAATCATTTAATTTCATCAAGTATTTTATTTTTAATAATTTATTTACTGTCTGCATTATTTTAATTCTCCATGCATATAGGAAATTCACCATGGCATGAGACCATAGGGCTTTTGAAGCCTCCGAATTTGGGAACATTCCCCGAATTTTCCAAAGTCGGAGGCCATCCTATGAGAAGTTATTGATTTTTCAAATTCATGTTACTGTTTTGAGTATTTTAATTCCAATAATTAGCATGTTGTGAAATAAATTCTAGGAAAATTTGGTGATGTCTCTTATAACCAAAGGACCCTAGGAAAAATAAGTTTTGAATTAGTTCATTTAAAATAACCCTAATTGGCTTAAACACCCAAAAATAGGTCCCTAATTAATTAGAGCTAACCATACATCAAATTGACTTGAAATCAATTCTCCACTGACATTTAGGATCAGAGGAACACACCATAAAAATTTGAAGTCAATTGGACTTGGTTAGCCCTACTAAATGGGTTGATTAAGCCATTTAGGCAATTTGGACTTTAAAAATTCATAACTTTCAAAATACCTTTCAAAAATTCACCAAATTGGTTTTGGAGCCTCTCTGATATTAGGGGAATTTAAGAAAATTAAAATTTCAATTTTCTAAAAAAGTTGATTTTTAATATTATTTTAATATTTTTAATAATTAAAAAATAATAAAAATCACAAAAATAATAAAATTCACCAAAATGTCACATTTTAAATTTTAACCACTTAGGAACAAACCCCATATTTTCTTAGGTATATTTAATGAGATATTAAATTTTAAAGCCCTAAGGTAATTTAAAAATTAAAAAATACATTTTTTTTGGCATTTTCACTAAAATAATTATAATAAATCATAGAAAAATCAGAAAATTGCAAAAATTGATTCTCTGATTTCCCTGATATCAGAGAGATTTTTGAAAAATATAAATTTTATTTTTCAACCTTTATTTTATTTTTAAATTAATTAATACTCCAAAATTTAAAATAATTATAATAAAAACAATATAATTCAAAAAATCACCAAAATTGGTCCAAGTGGTCCTCTGGTCATTAGAAATGTCCCATAATTTTCTTAAGGACAGAAACTTTCCCTTGGTCATATTATTAAATTTCCCTTGGAAATTCCTATTTTCCACCAAAAATAATTACATAATTAAATTAAATACAGAAAAATCACATTTTCTCCTCTCATGTCTTTATTGGAATATGAGTAAATCACATAAAAATTTCAAATTTATTTGAGCTCAATTTAGTGAGTTATGAAATTATTAAGCTTGAAGAGCAAAATGGTAATTAAAAATTTTAACCCTTAATTAAAACTTTAGGTTTAATAAAATTAACAAGTAAAATATTTGATCTTAATCTGATTTGGATGATTGAAATTTAAATAATTAAAGGGTAGAAACCCATTAAACAATTTGAAAATAATTAAAATAAACCTTAATTAAATAATTGATTAAATTTGGAAGAATAATAAAATTGGAATTATTAAAATAGGGATATTATTAGGAAGAGATTTATTCTTTAATTTAAAAATCCCTAAATTAATCATCTCAATAATATTTAATTCTTAATTAAAATGATAACTCAAATTTAAGTTTTAAAATGTTAAAGGATTTAATCATTAAATTAAATTAAAAAAAATATAATAAGTTAAATTATTAAACTCTTTTTAAATTTCCAATTAAATTAAAATTAAAAATAAAATTAAATTAAAGATTAAATTAAATTAAATAAATAAATTAAATTAAATTAAATTAAATAAATAAATTAAATTAAATTAAATTAATTAAATAAATTAAGTTAAATTAAATTAAACTAAATTAAATTAAAACAAATTAAATTAATTAAATTAAATTAAATTAAATAAATAAATTAAATTAAATTAAATTAAATTAAATTAAATTAAATTAAATTAAAATTAAATCAAATTAAATTAAATTAAAGGAAATTAAATCAAATTAAACTAAATTAATTTAACATCAAATCAAACTAAATTGAATTAAATTAAATTAAAATTAAAATTAAATTAAATTAAAGTTAAATGAAATTGAATTAAATAACATTACCTAAGACAAAAAGAAATTAAATATAAAGCAACTTGAACACTTTTCCAAATTTAAACCCTTTAACTGAAGTTAAATTAAATCACAAACCATTTGAATACCAATTTGCCCCCGAAAACTTTTATTGTCATAACTCCTAAACAGAATGTTAAATGAAGTGTTACTTCACTTATAGGATATTCAACTGTCCTAGTTCACTGAGTAAGATAACAACAAAACTTGAATTCTCAGATGATTGATTCATTTGTATAATTAAATTCATTTGGACTTAAAACAATCCTAGAAATATTGAAAAGATGTTTAAGATTTGCCTTAAGCACTTCCTCGATATGATAGGATGTTCATAAGAACAATTGAACTTAATTATTCTTTGATGAAGAAAATCGTCCTCAAACCAAAACACAAGAACCTAGACGTCATAGGAAATGACTAGCTATAGGATTAGGAATTTGGTAGAAAACCATAACCCTTTCCCTTAGCTTTACCTAGGAACTTGCTTAAATATTCTAAATTGTGTTTGAGTGCAGCTTGGGATGACGGGAAGACCCTCCAGGTACGCTTTTATTTTATTGCAATTTACTTTATTGCAATTTACTTAATCGCATCACACTTACTTTTCTTGCATGATAAACAATTGTTGCATGAAAACCCACACTTTTAGGATAGTCCCTAAAACTGAAACCAAAACTAAATTAAAAGTCATTGCAAGATAAAATTCACCGCCACAACATTTCAAAATATAAAACAACTCAAAATTTAATCACAAACAAAACACAAAACTACAATTACAACTAAATTAAAACGTCCTGTTGGATGATCGGGAATACCTCGAATGATGTAACCTACGTGTTGCTAACGGGATTTCCCACGGTCTAAATGAAAGTGTGGAACTCATTGAGTTTAGCAAATTCATCTGGACTAAGTGAATCCGATAAAAATAACGATGCCGGAAGGATGGAACCGTGGGATCTTAACCGGTGTCGTTATAATCAACTTTAAGATTTATTTTAATTAAAACACAAAAAACACTTGGAAATTAAGACTTCCCTAAACCAAAATACTTCTCTCATCTCCTGATTTATGACTTCTAAAACTAAACCCCTGCAACAACAAGGAGTTTGGAGCATGGTGGGCAGCACGGCCATCATCGTCAGCAAAACTTGAATCTACATCAGCAAAACTTTCCTAGAATTAAACAACAAAGCCATAGGATTTCGAGGTAGTTTGCCTAGTGAAACATAAATCCTCAACCTCTTCGTTAGGCATTTGCATTGTAAATTAAGCCCTAACCGGACTTAGGATTCCGAGGTAGTCGTTTGGTACGACATATACCCTCAAATCTTCAAGGCTATTTGTATGATTCTATCATATAAATATAAGTCCTAATTAACTAAAATTGGCAAGATCAAAACATTAAATAAATATTAGGACTTTCCTAAATCCAAGCCAAACAATAGGATAGTCGAGGAATTGCCGAAGTTCGCTTCGAATCTGTGATTTCTCCTACCTTTCTTCCTTTGAATTCCCAAAACAAAATCTTCTAAATTTGATCCATTCCCTATTGAAATTCCAAAATTCAATCCTTTGAAAACTTAAACTTTGAAGTTCTTGAGAGCAGAATTACTGATTATTATCGAGAGTTTTCTTAGGTGATTCCCGTCACTTAAGATGTAATTAACTATAGGGGCTTGCCCTTATAGGGAATTATAAAGATCCCAGGTAATATAAACCCTGTTTAATGTTTTCATATTAGGCAGGTGAATTTGTCGGCTTATAAAATTGGTTCGCAGACCAAACGGATGTCACAAATCTTCTAGTTTATTTAATCGAGCTCCACCATCAAGCAGTGTATCTATCCTTAGGATAGATATACGGTTTGTGGTACGGTGCTCGTTTATATAAACTATTTGGGATGTGAGATCGGTTTGATTTCATATCTTAAAATTTTCAAATTTAAAATTATTTTCAAAAATCAAACACTACTTTCTAAATTATATATATATTTAAATCAAATTTAAAATCTAAAATTCGCCGACAATTTCTGTAGGCGACCCCCTTTTCAAAATAAAACACATAACCTAAAAAATAATGCCGACAGTACCTAAATTCTGACTCTCATCCGTGATCGATACCTAAATTTCGATTCTCTTTCAGGTTTGATACTTAAATTCCAAATCTCACTTTCTCGAGATCAGCA
This sequence comes from Papilionanthe hookeriana x Papilionanthe teres, assembly GCA_022702705.1. NCBI lineage: Eukaryota > Viridiplantae > Streptophyta > Magnoliopsida > Asparagales > Orchidaceae > Papilionanthe > Papilionanthe hookeriana x Papilionanthe teres. Next base: position 42,009,479 of record CM040422.1, read on the forward strand.
CCTAAATTCTGATTCTCATCCTTTTTCCATCGATACTTAAACTCTGATTCTCACTCTGAGGCTGGTACCTAAATTCCAGTTTTCTTCGAAATCCCGAGGTTGAAATCTAGGTTTCAATTCTCATTTCAAATCCAAATTTCAAATTCAAAATTTCCTTAAATCGATTTCAAATTAAACTTCAATCGAAATTCAAACTCACACATTGAAACTTGAAATTTAAAAGTTAAATGAAATCTAAAATCTAATCTCTCAAGATCTTGTGATTTGGAGTTCACCTCCTTTTCCATTCCCAAGCGAGAGTTCATGAATCTCCAGTCTTGGATATATACCTGATACTCCCCAGCAGAAATTCTTCTACTTCGTCCTAAGTTTGTCACTTGGACATCTGTGTTGGTTTTGTTGATCTCTTCGGTCAACGCCAATACACGCGGTGTGCTTGGTTAGCACACCACACCTATTGAGGGTCCATTTGTTGACCTCATTTTTGATGAGGTCTTTTTCTCCTCTCTTTAGTACTTAAGATCTAGCCTTAGGCTTTTCCTTTAATTAAGCTTAGAGGACTAGAAGTGTAACCCACCCTTTAGAAGTTCAAACACCTCTTGACTCCCTCCAAACCCCATAAGCTTGATTGTAGACCCCTAATCACCTAGAGGGTTGAAATTAAATGTGGAGGTTTAAAGGATGAGTTCCCTATAGGACTTCTTAGCCTTATGACCACTTTGGGTGGACTGGTCTGGTGAGGGTTGACTTGCACACACATTACACTTTCACATACATTCCAGTCCTAAAACCACATTCACACCCAACTTGACTTCCTGACTCATGTAGGTAATTCACATGGATGGTCCTTAACCCCTAAGCCCCTGGCTAAGAGGGTTAGGAACAACATAGTGAATGCCTCAAATGAGTCCTCTCATGGCTCATATGGTCTTTATATGACTTCATGGCTCAACCAAAGTGATTCCATTTTACTCAAATTTGATCAATATTCATTTTGCCAAAATTTCAGTTTTTGACCCCCGGGGCCCTACACCTACTAAACTTACCAAAAGCCCTTGAAACTACCCAAAATTTACAAAATCACCTAAATTACCAAAAATTTCTCAAAATCAATCCTAAACATTTCCCCCCACTCAAATTGATCATCCATAGCAAAAAATACCAAAAATTCCAAAAGTACCCCCCAATACCCTCCAAATACCCAAAATGCCCTTTTTAGCCCAAAAATCCAAAAATTCAGAAAATTCCCAACAAATTTCAGAAAATCTCAAATATTCCCAATTTCATTTTGTTCAACTACACCATGGACCAATTTTGCCAATTTATGCCACTTTTACCAAAACCCCCAATTTGACCCATTTTTTAACCCAAGTGAACCCAATGTCAAACCAAACCACCCCAATTGGCCTCAATTTTGGTCCAATTCAATTTTAAACTTCAAATAAACATCCCCAATATCAATTTAGACCAAATCCAAGTCCAATTTAATTGACATTTGAGCCCAATTTCAATTTGAAGCCTAAGGCCCAATTTTGGCCCATGGCCTAAACCTAGCTCAAACCCATCCAATTCAACTCCAATTAACCCCAAATCTTTTCCTAAACCTTCCTAATATCCCCACAAACAAAACACTAACTTGATTTTCCCAAAATTTTAACCTAAACTCCACCCAAACCTAACCCGAAACCAAAATACCTTAAATTGACCTAAGCCCAAACCTAACCCAAATGTGCCTAAATCCCAAAATTAGAGCCCAACCAAAGTTGGAAACTCTTTGTGACACTCCCATGAATATTTCTCAACATTAATTTTACATCAAATCCAACTTTAGCCCAACCTTAACTCAAGTTAGCTCAATTGGATACATTTTGACCATAACCAGAAAAGACCCAAATTCAATCCAATTCAACTCTAAATCACTCCAAATTGATTCCAAATCATTCATGAAACATTCCTAAATTAAATTCAATACTTATTGGACCCAATCCTTTGCAAAATTTTCATCCTAAAATTTGTTTTGAAATCTAAAAGCCCACTCCCTAGAGCATCTTGAAAGCCCATCCAAAGTGAAATCCAAAAGCCCAAACCCATTCCAAAGCCCACATGACAATTCCATCTCATCATTCATTTAATTGGAATCAATTCGTAAGTCCCAAATCAATCATCAAATCAACCTAAATCAAGCACCATCTAAATTTTTCACTAAATTGCCAAAATCTCCAAATTCCTTTTTCATATAAATGAATCCACTTTTCCTAAGCCAAGGATGAGCCAAATGGAGCCACATGCAAGCCATGGACAAGCCACATAAAGCCATGGGGGGTTTGACTTGTCACCAAGAAACTAATGGCAAGAAGAGGGAGTCCTTTTCTAAGCCTTCCTTAATCCATTTTAACCTCTTTAATGCAACACCATAACCCAAAATTAACTTAAACTTTTTTGATGGGGACTTCACCACTCCATGGCAGCTGACCCGACTGATCCCCTTGCCCCAAAATCAGACCATGGGGAGGTGAACCAAGCCCAAATACATGGGTTGACACATGTGAACCCAAAATCACTCTTCTCCATTTACCACTTAAATCCAACCTTTTACACTTGGCATTGGACAATTGCTTGCACAAACCTCCGAAGACTTGGTCCTCCCGACCTTGAGGGTGACCGACCCCGGCCAGCCCAAGAACCACACTGCCGGAAACCACTGTGCCGAGAGCACCCATGTGAGCCAATTTTTGAATTTCTCCTTGCTGAGTTGTCCCAGCCCAATTGAACACCATGGTTGTTCTTCCCATGCCCTAAACAGCTGATCCGAGCCTCCAATTGCCCCTGGGAAGCCCTCCAGCCATGTCTATTTAAACACCACCTCCTCTCGGTCAAAGGAGGAGTTGAACCAGGCCTAAAGAAAACTCTGCCAAAATCATTCCAGACCTCTCTCAAGACATAGAGCAGTTGATCCCCAGTGTTCCTTTGCCCTAATCCTTATTAACAGAGCTCAATTTCTTAGTTGAAAATCCACCCAAAAAATAGGACACTTCACCACAGTGAGCCAATCTCCAAATTGAATGGTCCTACACCTTCACCAGACCAAGAGGAGAAGTTCCCAAGCAAAAGCCCCCTCACCAGGCCAGCCATTGCTTCCATCCTCTAAGCTTTGTGATCGGCCTTGGTCACTTTCATATCTAGACAATTGCCCAGTACCAGAGACTTCATCTGGAGCCTGCTTGGACTCAATCGAAGGTGACACAACTCTCAGATCGAAGCTTCACTTCTCTGAGCAAAGGTATGAACTCACTCTTCCTCCCAAGATTCCAGTGATTCTCCATTTTGTCTGGGTTAATTTCATAGCCTATAAACCATATGGATGTGTTCGTCTCTTCAAGACGAATTCATAGAGCATAAGAACATAAAAATCCATTGAGAATCGAGTGAGATCTTAGGGTTTTAGTGTGGACGGTCACGGGTGCACACCAGTCATAGACAATGACCGGGAGTCATTGGATCGCGCGTGTATCGAGCGGACGGTTCAGATTGCGCCTGACCAGAGAATGTTAAGTGAACCGCGGGCCCCCGGAGCGCTGAGTCGGATGGCGGCATTGAATGGGAATGCGCCGCGTGGGCTTTCGGAGCGGCCGATGTTGCGCTGGCGCCGCGTGGATAAGTAGATAAATAGGGTATTTTGAATTATTTAAATGCCCAAAATTTCAAAAATCCATATCTTTGCATAGAAAAATCACAAAATAAAATAAAAATACCCTCTTGCTCAGTGAACAGAGGAGAATAATGTGGAAAAGAAATCAAGTTAATTGGATGAGTATTTTTTTTTTAATAATTTATTTACAGTTTTCAGTATTTTGATTCTTCATGTGCATAGACAATTCACCATGGCATGAGACCATCTCTGATTTTTGGAACATTCCCTGAATTTTTCATGGTCAGAGGCCATCTCTGTGAAAAGTTATTGAATTTTCAATTTCATGTCACTGTTTTAGGTATTTTAATTTAAAAAATTAGCATGTTGTGAAATAAATTCTAGGAAAATTTGGTGATGTTCCTTAGGACTGAGAGGACCCTATGAAAAATATATTTTGAGTTAATTCATTCATAATAACCTTAATTGGCCTAAACCCCTAAAATTGAATTTGAATTAATTAGGGATAACCACACATCAAATTGACTTGAAAATAATTCTCCACTAATCTTTAAGATCAAAGGAACTTCACATAAAAATTTGAAATCAATTGGACTTGATTAACCCTACCAAATAGATTAATTAAGCCTCACAAGCAAAATGGAACTTTAAAAATTCATAACTCTAAAAATACTTTTCAAAAATTCATAAAAATGGTTTTGCGGCTTCTCTGATATAAGGGGAGTTCAGGAAAATTAAAATTGGAATTTTATAAAAAGTTTGATTTTTCATAATATTTTAATATTTTAATAATTAAAAAATAATAAAAATCATAAAAATATTAAAAATCATAAAAATATCACATTTTGATTCCTAATCACTTAGGAACAAACCAAATATTTTTCCTTAGTTTCTAGGATAAGATATTGAATTTTAAAGGCTTAATGTAATTTTTAATATTAAAAAATGAGTTTTTAACGTTTTTCACTAAAATAATTCCAATAAATCAAAGAAAAATCAGAAAATTATAAAATTTAATTCTTTGAACTCCTTGAGGTCAGAGAGATTTAAGAAAAAATATAAAATCTATTTTTCAACTTTAATTTTATTTTATAATTAATTAATACTCTAAAACTCAAAATAATTATAATAAATAAAATATAATTCAAAAAATCACCAAAATTGGTCCAAGTGGTCCTCTAGTCATTAGGAACATCCCATAATTTTCTTAAGGATAGAAACCTTTCCTTGGTCATGTTGTTGAATTTTCTTTGAAAACCCCTATTTTCTACTAAAAATAATTATATAAATAAATTAAATTCAGAAAAATCACATTTTCTCCTATAATGTCTTAATTGACATATGAGTGAGATGAAAAAAAAATTCAAATTCATTTGAGCTCAATTTAGTGAGTTATGAAATAAATAAGCTTAAAAGGGTATAAAGGTAATTAAAAAATTTGAACACTTAATTAAAACTTTAGGTTTAATCAAAATGGGGGGGGTAAAATATTTGATTTTAATTTTCTCTTGGATGATTGAAACTTAGGAAAATTAAGGGGTAGAAACCCACTAAACATTTTGAAAATATCAGAAATGAAACTTTAATTAATTAAATAATTTAAATTTTGGAAAGAATATATTTAAATTTAGATCATTAAAATAGGGATATTATTAATAGGATATTTATTCTTTAATTTAAAAATCCCTAAATAAGTCACCTTAACAATACTTAATTCTTAATTAAAAATTAAAATAATAATCCAAATTGATAATTAAAATTAACAATTAAAACTAAAATTAAAACTAAAATTAAATTAAATTAAAATTAAATTAAATTAAAATTAAATTAAATTAAATTAAATTAAATTAAATTAAATTAAATTAAATTAAATTAAAATTAAATTAAATCAAAATTAAATTGCATTAAAAATTAAATAAATTTAAATCAAATTCAATTTAAAATTAAAATTAAAATTAAATTAAAATTAAATGAAGATTAAATTAAAATTAAATTAAATTAAAATCATTTAACAACAAACCTAAATGAAATCATTACGAATTAAATCTAAAATAATTTGAACACTATTCCAAACTTAAAATTAAAACCTCATTATTAAATTAAAACCACTTTAAACCATTAATTCAAACTTTTAATTAATTATGATTAAAAATCTCGATAAACCAACTTGCCCTTAAAGGCTTTAATTATTATAACTCTTAAATAGAGTATTAAGTGAGATGTCACTTCATTCATCAGGTAATCAAATACCTAAGTTCACTGAGCAAGAAACAAAGTTTAACTAAACTCATGGATGATTAATTCACCTGTACAACTAAATTTACTTGGACTCAAAACAATCCTAGAAATATTGAAAAGATGTTTAAGACTTGTCCTAAGCACTTCCTCAATATGACGGGATGTTTTAGAAGAAAAACTAAATTTAATTGTTCTTTGATGAAGAAAATTATCCTTAAACAAAACACAAGAACCTAGACGTCATAGGAGATGACTAGTTATAGGATTAGTAATTTGGTAGAAAACCAAAACCCTTCCCTTAGCTTTACCTAGGTACTTGTTGAAATATTTAAATGCCTTAACATGTGTTTTAAGTGCAGCTTGGGATGACGGGAAGACCCTCTAGGTACGCTTTTATTTTATTGTAATTTACTTTATTGCAATTTACTTACATGCACTGTACTTTACTTTTCTTGCATGTTAAATAAGACTATTGCATGAAAACCAAAACCTTTAGGGTAGTCCCTGAACTGAAACCAAAACTAAATTAAAAGTCATTGCAAGATAAAATTCACTGCCACAACATTCTAAAATATAAAACAACTCAAAATTTAATCACAAATAGAACAACAAAACTACAACTACAACTAAATTAAAACGTCTCATTGAATGATCGGGAATACCTCGGATGATGTAACCCACGTGTTGCTAACGAGATTTCCCACGGTCTAAATGAAAGTGTGGAACTCATTCAAGCTGAGTTTAGCAAATTCATGTGGACTAAGTGAATTCAATGAAAATAACGGTGCGGGATGACGAAACCGTGGGATCTTAATCAGTTCTGTTTAATCAACTTTAAGATCTGTTTTAATTAAAATATTTAAAACACTTGGATTTTAAGATTTTCTCTAAACCAAAACACTTCTCTCATCTCCTGATTTATGACTTCTAAAACTAAACTTCTGCAATAACAATGAGCTTGGAGCACAGTGGGCAGCACGGCCATTGTCATCAGCAATACTCGGATCTACTTAAGTAAAACATTTCTTAGTTTTAAATAACCAAGCCATAGGACTTCGAGGTAGTTTTCTTAGTGCAACATAAATCCTCAACCCTTTTGTTATGCATTTGCGTAATCATGTTATGTAAATTAAGCCCTAACCGATCTTAGGATTCCGAGGTAGTCGTTTAGTATGGCATAAACCATCACATCTTCAAGGCTAATTGTATGATCATGTCATGCAAATATAAGTCCTAATTAATTAAAATTGGCAAGATTGCAACATTAAATAATTTTCTTAAACTCGAAGCCAAATAATAGGATAGTTTGGGAAGTTGCCAAGATTCTTCTTGGATCCTCAGCTTCTCCTACTTTTCTTTCTTTGAACTCTTAAAATAAATTGTTCCAAATTTGATCCATTCCCTATTGAAATTTCCAAAACTCAAATCCTTTGAAAACCTTAAACTTTGAAATTCTTGAGAGCAAAACCACTAATCATTATCGAGAGTTTTCTTAAATGATTCCCGTCATTTAAGATGTAATTAACTATGGGGCTCGCCCTTATAGGGAACTTTAAGAACCCGAGTAATATAAACCCCGTTTAATTTCTTTATATTAAACAGGGAACTTTGTCGGCTTATAAAATTGGTTCGCGGACCAAACAAATGTCACAAATCTTCCAAGTTTATTTAATTGAGCCCCATCATCAAGCAAAGGTGTCTCATTCTTCGGGATAAATACACAGCTTGTGGTGCGGTGCTCGTTTATATAAGTCGTTTCGAGATGTGAGATCGGTTTGATTTATATCTTAAAATTTTCAAACTTAAAATTATTTTCAAAATAAAATACTACTTTCTAAATTATATATATATTTAAATTAAATTTAAAAATCTAAAAAAATTCGCCGACAATTTCTGTAGGCGACCCCTTTTTTTAAAATACAACACTCAAACCTAAAAATATGCCGACAAAGATCAGCAGCTATCTCTCCAACTGGACCCATATTTAGTTGTCATCTAGAGGGAGACTCACTTTACTCAAAAGCATTCTCACTACCCTCCCTTCCTATGTGATGCAAATGACCAATATGAAGAAGAGCACTGATCCCCGATAAATATATGTGCTTATAAATATGAAATGAAAATTGACAACAACACCAAAAACTTGATCCCCGATAAATATATGTGCTTACAAATATGATATGAAAATTGGCAACGACACTAAAAACTTGGGCCGCAGGGAATATATGTATGTGCGCCAAAAACTTGACTCGACACCAAATATATTTATTGATGATTTAGATATGAAAATTATGATTTTTATAATATGGGATACTACACAAGTATACATATCGTTTATCAAGTAATATATGACTTTCTGATTAAGCCCCGAGATATCGAACCCGCAGGAAAAATGTAAAATCTTTAAAGAAATCAAAAAATTATCTTTTTACTTTTTTATGGCTTTTGAAAGTATGTATTGATTTTGAAAAGTTTTGAAAGTTGATATGTCTTTTGAAATTTACTTAATAAAATGTTAAGCAATAAATTAAAATTATAATAACTGATAACACTGTATGTAAAATACTATTAACTAGAATATCTTTTCTTTTCTTTTATGAAGTCGTAATGATTATTAAAGTATTGTTGTGGAAGTATTTAAATTTGTTGTGACAGATAGAAGCAAATTTGTTCTTTACCCTTACTTGGTTCTATAAAGAACATAGGTTAATTTGAAATTTTTATCATTTTGAACATGGTTAGGCAGGGAAGATACCGGTCTCTCACTCTAGAGTTCCCTCGATTCCCACCACCTGGGGCTAACTTCTCATAACAAAACTCAAAACTTCAAACCAAATTTGGGGGTTTTAGCCTGTCACTCTAAAATCCTCTATTTTTACCCCCTTCCATAAAAATATCTTCTAATATTACATTCAATTATATGGACTGTAATTCTCACCCATATAATTGTATGTGATTCTTACTAACTTTTATGAGACAATACCGCACTGGATATTACATAATCTCAAGAAATTCTACAACTTAACAGGCTAAATTAAGAAGTAAACAAAGTTTTTAGAATCAATCTTCACAACTTCTTCCAACTTTTAAACACTTATACTTTCCACAATAATTCTCTATAAATTAATTACTTCTCTATTTAAGAAAGAAAAAGATAAAGTAAACTACTCATAATGCACTGAGAAAATACAAAAAACACATTGATTTGAAATTAAAAACTATAAGAAAAAAAACAAACAAAAACAAGTATTAATTAAAAAACTAAATGTAAGAACAAAAGTAAACACTTATCTGAAAATTCTCTCCACAAGACTCAGGAAGTTCCTCTGAAACTTTAACTCTTCACTAAACTACTCCTCAGAGCGGATCTCCCAACTCCGATGACTTAGAATAAGTTCATACTTCAATAAAAACTAAACTAAAAAGAAAGAAAAGAAGTGGGAAGAAGAAGACTTCACTCCGACCCTTTTCTCCTTTCTACTCTCTACTCCTACTCCTAATTAAAGCTAAAATAAAAACTCTGTAAAAATGCAATGGAAGAACCCTTAAAAATGCAAAGGAAAGTCTCTTTTTCTACTCTATACTCCTACTCCTAATGAAAACTCTCTTCAAAATGCAAGTGGAAGAGCACTTAGTCATTCCTAAGACTCCCTTTAAATAGTAAACAAAAAGGTGCCTTGGTGTCTCTTCAAATGTGTCCAGATTCAATGTATCCACCTAAGAATGCACCCATTCATTCAAACTTGCCTCCCAAAGGAAGTTATGGAAGTTACCACCAAGAGTTGCATCCCATCCCCTTTGAAATTGGCGCCAAATTCCTTTAGATTTCGATTTTTAACTGTGGCGGCTAAGTGCCGGCCCAGCAGTGCTTAGCCGCCAGTGCCAAATTTTCATTTTTCATCTTTTTTTGCTTCAAATTTGATCCAATTTTGCTTCTTTCATCATGACCATCCATTTTCATCATACTTGCAAGAAAAACACAAAATACCTTCCATTAAAGTGCAATATCATTAAAAATAGGTATAAAAATGTGCATAAAAATACTATATATTTTAGGTGTATCTAAATCCCCCAAACTTAAATTGTTACTTGTCCTCAAGTGACAGTTAATCTCATAGAACATTTTAGCATGCAAATTATGTAATGAGTTTCTTAGGAAGATAACAAAATTTTGTTCTAGAAATGGAATAGTCCAATTTAGAAAAAAATTTAGTAATTAAAACCAACTTAAAGTTTAGAAAGTTCTTAAGTAAAGGAATATGACAAATATAAGTTTCTATCTAATTTAGATATATTTGTAGATTCTTCAAAATATAGGATTCAAACACTTATTTTTCTCACTTAAAAATCTTTATTTGAAAATAACTTTACTTACTATATTTTAACCTTAAGCTTTAGATTTTCTTTGAACTTATATCTTAAACTTTAGGTATGAAACCAATTTTTGATTAGGCCCTTAAATCCTCAAGCTTCTCCTCCCTTTTCATAAACTATTTTTCACTTTTTTTTAAGGTAAGGATTACTATATATGGATAGGCCTTTAATGATTTTGAATTCCACCCTTCCATTTAAAATAAAGGTCAGATATACATCTTTCACTTAAAAATTATAATAATAATATTTGAAAATTACTCTTCAATAAAAGAAATTTAAGCTTTGAAGAATAAAAGTCAAGTCTTCTATTTATCGAAAAAATACAAAACTTCTTAATAAAGATAGTTTAACTTTATTTAACACCTCTTCATTAAGAAAATTTTAACTTTAAGTTTTTCATGATTACTATAAATTTTAACTAAATTCTTTTATTCATTTCTATATTCAAAATTTTTGTTCTCCTAATATAACTTCATGTACATAATTATTCTCAATCAAAAATAAAATTTATTTTTAAGTATTCTTAAGAATAAAATAAAATTTTAGGTTTTTTGAAATCTTCGTTTTCAAATTCCCCCCAAAACTTTAATTTTTAGTTAAGATAAAACATTTAAGCATAAAAAATGATACATGGGTGAGAAATAAAAACTGACATATCATGTTTGCAGGAATTTTTAATATCCTAATATGCAAGCAAAACACTTTAAATAACAGGAGTAAAATGAAATCAAATTTAGTTTTTCAAAACATTTTTTATACAAAGAAAAGTAAAAATTTCAAAAAAACTTCTACAGTAGTGGAGGTTTTCAAAGCAAATACACACCAACTAAAATAACACACTGATACAGATAACAGATGATAGTGAAATTTGAAAAAATTTTAAACATGTAATTTCCTAAGTAGAAGTTCCCAATAGTGGTTTATAATCTGCTAACAGTTTTTGAATTAAAGTATACACTACTAAAAACTCTCACATAACATACACATTAAAACATTTAGTAATACACATCACTACCACAAAGCAACATATAAAATATTAATACAAACAACAATACATCTGAATATGCATAACAGATAAATAGTACGACTACAATCTGCATACTATCAGAATTCACATCACAACACAATCATCTAACAAAATACTAGATAAAGTACACAATAACACAACATAACAACACAATAACTAGAACAAATAACATACATCTACTCTTCATCCTCATCATCATCATCATCATCATCATCCTGCTCGTTCCAATCCCTGGATGGCACATAAGGTATGTAGATGGATGAGGGGGCATCTCAGCACTCTGATCACCTCTAATCAGTCTATCCAAATATTGCTGATAACTCTCCTCATACTCATCATGTTTCATAATATATCTTTCTACATTATCCATCTTACCATCCATATCTTTCAGTTGCTCTCGAGTAAGACTCACTTTTTTCAAAATATTTCTTAATAAACCAGTCTATGAATCAGTAGATGATGATGCATGTGAAGTAGTAGCACGAGAAGTAGATGCAACAAAAGCAGAAGCAGTAGAAGCCCTACCAAATCCTCCTCTCCAACCAAACTCTGAATGTACAGTGTAAGCACCAACGTTGACACTGGTAATTGGTCTCAATGGTTGAAGTACCTCTTCCCAGGTTTCAAACTTCACTCCAAATCGTTCACATAATGAATGAATTAAGGAAGAAAATCCCATACTTGCAGTAGTGGTTGATCTAGCACTGTTCAAAACATAATCATAAATTATACCTCCAATGTCTATAGTCTTTCCTTGCTGAATACAATGGTTCAACACAGCTCTTTCTCTCGTTACTTCACTAGTGTGGCTCGAAGGTAACAACTTAAATGAGATAAAATAATGCCATGCCTTAGAAATGGCATTCAATTTGGAAGCAGGAAAGTTCACTCTTCTATCCCTAGTTATTTTCCATAACCCTCTTCCATCAGTCAGAAATTCCATGATCTCATATAATTCTCCTTCCATAGGATGATAGTTAGAATAAAAACATAACATGTCAGGAGGTAGTCAATAAAAAGTATTGATTGTCCCAAAAGAAAATTTGACCTCATGCCTCCTAACCATCACTTGATTCTCTTCTGCAGCAGGATCAATTACCGTTGCTTCTCCGTTGTTGCTATTGTTTCTGTGGTTCTAGAATTTTATGCAAATTTGCCTGCTGCAATAGAGAATCAAGTGATGGTTAGGAGGCATGAGGTCAAATTTTCTTCTGGGACATTCAATACGTTTTATGGACTACCTCCTGACATGTTATGTTTTTATTCTAAATATCATCCTACGGAAGGAGAATTAGATGAGATCATGGAATTTCTGACTAATGGAAGAGGGTTATGGAAATTGTGGAATTTCTGACCGCTGTTGTTTCTGTGATTCCTAAGCGATTGTTTCATTGATCCTTGCTTCCATTGAAGTCACTCGAGCTTCAATATTTACAATCATTTCTGCAATATCTTGAATACTAACAACGAGATAACCATTGAATAATTCTTTAGCACTATCACTAATGAACTTACTTTCGTCAGAATCTTGCTTCTTCTTCATCTCCTTCTCCCAGGAAGACATGATGCACTCAAAACTCTCTTCTTAAGACTCAGAAATGAAAATAAGACTTGGGGCAAGTGTTTCTCTTAAATCAGGTCCTTTTTATAGACTTGGGAAGTGCTAAATCTGTCCCAAGACGTTTTAAAACTCCAAAATAACTTCCAAAACTACTCCCCCATGATGTAGGCTTCTAGAACCTCATTTTTCACGTTTTTTGTAACTCCGGTGCCTAAGCGCCAAACAATCGGCGCTTAGCTGCTAGTGCTCAATTTAGCACAGGTCTGCTAAGTGTCCAAATTTTCGTTCTAACTTCTCTAAGTCATCAATTAAGGTCAAATAAACTCTACTATAGTTTAAAAACTCCAAATTACTACCACTAAAACATAAGAACAAACCATACAAAGCAAACAAAGCACACAAAACAATCATAAAGCAAAGCACACCGATAATTTTGGGTTGCCTCCCACAAAGCGTTTGTTTTAACGTTTTCAGCCTGACATATCCAGAACTCATTCTGAGTGACCCAACATCAAATTATTATCATATTTAGATTTTTTGACTGAAAAATAGGGTTTAAGTCTATGTCCGTTAACTTTAAATATTTTTTCAGTCTTAGGATCTTGAATATCTACAGCTCCATAAGAATAAACTTTTATCACAATAAATGGACCCATCTACCTGGACTTAAGTTTTCCAGAAAATATTCTTAGTCTAGCATTATATAATAAAACTTTTTTATCCCGGTACAAGATTTTTAGTAAGAATCTTTGGATCATGCCATAACTTTATCTTTTCCTTATAAATCTTAGCATTTTTATAAGATTCATTCCTTATTTCCTCAAGCTCATTTAATTGCAATAATCTCTTTTCAGCAGCATCTTTCAAATTATAATTGAACTCTTTAATAGCTCAATATGCTTTATGCTTAAGTTCAAATGGTAAATGACAAGCTTTTCTAAAAATCAACCTATATGGGGACATTCCTATAGGTGTTCTGTAAGCAGTCCTATAGGCCCACAAAGCATAATCCAGTTTGATTGACCAATCCTTTCTATTTGGATTAACAATTTTTTCCAATATTCTTTTAATTTTATGATTGGATAATTCAACAAAACCACTTGTCTGCGGATGATAAGCAGTAGCAATGCGATGATTAATATGATATTACTTTGCTAACTTCCCAATAATCTCATTTCTAAAATGACTTGCCCCATCAGTTATGATTACTCTAGGTATTCCAAATCTGTAAAATATATTCTTTTCTAAAAACTTTGCAACACTTTGAGCATCACATTGAGGTAAAGCAATAACTTTAATCCATTTGGAAACATAGTCTACTACTATCAAAATATAAATATTTCTGAAAGATAGTGTAAATGGTCCCATAAAATCTAGTCCCCAAACATCAAATATTTCAACTTCCAACATATAATTGAGGGGCATCTCATTTTTTCTATAAATATTGCCTACACGCTGACATCTATCACAATTTTTAATATAAACATTCACATCCTTAAAAATTGTAGGCCAATAAAATCCTGATTGTAATATTCTATATGCCGTTTTATCACTTCCAAAATGTTCCCCATAATTAGAATCATTACATTTTTGAATAATTTCATAAGTCTCTTCCAAAGGTACACATCTTCGAATTATAAGATCCTTTCCTTGTTTATATAAAAATGGGTCATCCCAAAAATAAGTCTTAACATCAGACAAAAATTTATTCTTTTCTTTGTATGCCAAACCATAGGGTATAATATTACTAATAATAAAGTTTATTATGTCTGCATACCACAGAACACACAATTCTTTAACAGTGAACAGTTTTTAATAAGAAAACTGTTCATTAATTTCTTCAATATCACAGAGAGGTTTTTCAATTTCAAGCCTGGACAAATGATCAACAATTTGATTATCAGAACCCTTCCTATCTACTATCTCAAAATCAAATTCTTGCAAAAGAAAAATCCATCTTATCAGTCTTATTTTGCATCATTTTTCTTCATTAAGTATTTAATAGCAGAATGATCAGTATGCACCACACATTCAGCTCCAATTAAATATGATTGAAATTTATCAAATGCAAATACTATACCTAATAACTCTTTCTCAGTAGTGATATAATTAATTTGAGCTTCATTAAGATTTTTACTAGCATAATAAATTACTTTGAAAATTTTATCATATTTCTGACCTAAACGAGCACCAATAGCATAATCACTAGCATAACACATTAATTTAAAAGGTTTTTCCCAATTTGGTGAAATTATTACAGGTGCGGTGATTAATTTTTCTTTTAATGTTTCAAAGGCTTTGAGGCAATCATCATCAAAATTAAAAATTGCATCCTTTTCCAGTAAACTACATAATGGTTTTGTAATCTTTGAAAAGTCTTTGATGTAACGCCTGTAGAATCCAGCATGTACTAAAAAACTTCTAATTTCTCTTACATTGGTTAGGCAAGGTAAATTACATATAACTTGAATTTTTGTAGGATCTACCTCCAAACCTTTTTCTGAAATCCGATGTACCAAAACAATTCCTCCTACTACCATAAATTGGCATTTTTCCTAATTAAGGACTAAATTAGTTTCTTCATAGCGTTTTAGAACTTTAGATAAATGTTTTAAACATGATTGAAATGAAATTCCAAACACTGAAAAATTCATCCATAAAAACTTCAATTCCTTTTTCAATTAAATCACAAAAAATAGCCATCATACATCTCTGAAATGTAGCAGGGGTATTACATAAACCAAAGGGCATTCTTCTAAAAGCAAATGTACCATATGGACTGGTAAATGTAGTTTTCTCTTGATCCTCAGGAGCAATTTGAATTTGGTGGTAACTAGTATATCCATCCAAAAAACAAAAGTATTTATGCCCAACTAGACTATCCAACATTTGATCTAGAAAAGGGAGTGGAAAATGATCTTTCCTTGTGGCAAGGTTTAATTTTCTATAATCAATGCATATTCGACACCCTGTAACTTGTCTTGTTGGTATCATTTCATTTTTCTCATTAACAGTCACAGTGACTCCTCCTTTCTTAGGAACACAGTGAATAAGACTAACCCATGCACTATCTGAAATAGGGTAGATAATTCCAGCATACAACCATTTTAAAATTTCTTTCTTAACAACGTCTTTCATGATAGGATTTAATCTCCTTTGGGGATCATCCCGCGGTTTGCAATTATCTTCCATAAGAATTCTGTGCATACAAATTGAAGGATTGATTTCTTTAATATCAGCAATTGACCATCCAAAGGCTTTCTTGTGCTTCTTCAAAATTTCAAGCAAACTCTCTTCTTCTTTTTCAGTTAATTGAGAGGAAATTATAATAGGCAAGGTTGAGGATTCACCTAGAAAAACACACTTCAAATGATCAGGAAGAATTTTTAGCTCAAGTTCAGGAGGTTTTTCAATTGATGGACCATAAGATTCATCTTTTTCAGTCATATCCAACAATTCAAAACTTTCATGAACATACTTTAAATCTTCCTCTTGAAAATTTTCAGAATCAAGTAACTCCTCTTCTTGCTTATGTTCCAATTCTTCTCTTTCAGCTTTCTCTTCATAAGTTGATTTGAAATTTCATTCACTTAAATATTCAATAACATCCATCCTATAACACTCATCTTCTTTACCTCTAGCAGGATATTTCATCAATTTTGAAATATTAAATATAACAGTCTGATCATTAACCCTCATCGTTAATTCCCATTTTTGCACATCTATCATAGCTCTGCCTGTAGCTAGAAAAGGTCTCCCCAAAATTATGGGTATCTCTTTATCTTCCTCCATAACTAACACAATGAAATCCACAGGAAAAATAAATTGATCCATGACCCACTCTAAATATATGCGTACTAAAAATTCAATCCCCGAAAACGGCGCCAAAAACTTGACCCGTAATCCGTTGATGACAAATAAAATAATTAATGCTTTCAAATATATGTAATAGATAATAATAGCGGCTAGTGTATATAAATATAATTTTATCGAAAATATTTTACACACTAGGGGTACTACACAAGTATACGTATCTTATCAAGTAATATAGGGCTTTGAAACAAAGACCCCAGTATCGATCCCACGAGGAGTGAGTTATGGAGTTTTAAATATTTTAATTTTATTTTTAAGTATTTCTTTTATAGTTATAAATTTGATATTTTTAATTTACTAGATGCAATAATAAAGCAAGTAATGAAATGATCGATGTAAATAAGCAATAAGAAAACAACTTTCTTCCTTTCAATTAATCCAGGATTTTCTAAGATAATGATAATATTCGTGGAGAATATAAATTTATGTTATTGTGCCAAATAGAAGCATTCATATTCTTTACCCTTTGATCCAGGTGCAAAGAACATTGGCAAGCCTATAGATCAGGTCCGGATGTATTGTTAGTAGAATGGGTTAATCTAGGCTCACACTACTAGATGTCCAAGGGTGGCTATGGTCGGCCCTACTAGTGACCCTTTCCTTCTCTATAAACCATATCACAAGAATTTAATCTATCACTCTAAAAACTTATCAATTCTACGCCCATTATATAATATCTTCCTATTTATTTGCACTTCACCTTGAATAACCTGCACAAGGCCATCGACTACCCAAGGATTCATGTGATATCTACTGGTTAAGAATTCATCTCCTTCTAGGTATCAAAACTCTTCAACAGATTTTAACAATTTAAATGGCCAATTTAAATAGTAAATTAAGATCCGATATTAATATCATCACTATGTTTTAAAATATAAATAATTTTTAATTCTCCAACGAATTTTATATTATCTTATTTATCTTTTCATAATTGAAAGGAGAAAGTAAACTAACTACTGATCTATGAAAAAATACCTATTTCTTTATGTCTTAATTCTTATTAATTTCTAAGGATATTATGCTTTAATGAAAGGTATTTTTTGTATTTTTGGATGTAGGCAATGTAAAAAGGTCTAAGAAGGAAAAAGG
This sequence comes from Papilionanthe hookeriana x Papilionanthe teres, assembly GCA_022702705.1. NCBI lineage: Eukaryota > Viridiplantae > Streptophyta > Magnoliopsida > Asparagales > Orchidaceae > Papilionanthe > Papilionanthe hookeriana x Papilionanthe teres. Next base: position 42,027,290 of record CM040422.1, read on the forward strand.
AGCAAAAAGGAGCAAAAAATGGAGCAAAATACCAAAAGTATAAAAAATTATGCCCTGGCGCCTGGGCTCTGAAACCGGCGCCAGGCACCGTACTCGATACAAAAACTCGTCAAGTTTTCGATAATGTTTCATCAGTTATTTTGACGGAGTGAGCAGTTATTGGACATTCTAGAAGGCTGGCAGTTGTTCCTTGATAATAGGACATGTGATACATTGTATTTAGACGCTCCAAAATGGTTTTAATCGTGAAGAGGTGCGAGCCAAAACTGAAGAGGTGCAAAGAACTGGACGCGGGGTCCGGCGCCTAGGCGCTAGATTCCGGCGCCTAGGCGCCAGACCGACCTTCTAGAAGATTCATTGAATGTGGACATGTTTTGAAGAGGTGCCTCAAGCCAACTCTTGGAGCCTATAAATAGAGGTCCAATTCTTCAGAAAATGTGCCCCTCTCATTGTACCCCTTTATCTTATCTACTTTAAGATCTCGCATCCTTAGAGAGAGAATTAGAGAGAGAAATTTAGGGCCACTTTTGTTTAGTTTAGTGAGTTTATTTTCAAGTTATTGCATCTGGAGTTCATTACACTGTGGAGTCAGTAGGAATCAGAAGATATGTAGAAGAAATATTTGAGATAAGTATATTTTTATATTTGATTCAAAGTTTAGTTATCATGTTTTGTTATTTATTTTCAATGTGTTTTGAGTAGTTAGTTACTTTCTTATTTCAATTATGAAAAGATAGATAAGATAATATAAAGATTCGATGGAGAATTAAAATTCAAAATATTTTCAAAACATTGTGATGACATTAATACCTGATCTTACTTTTACTTTTTAAATCGGCCTTTCGAATTGTTAAAACCCGTCGAAGAGTTTAAAAACCTTGTAGGAGAAGAACTCTTAACTTGTAAATGTTACATGAATCCTTGCTTAGTCGAAGGCCATGTGCGGGCTATTCATGGTGAAGTGCAAATAAATAGGAAGATAATATTTAAAGGGCGTAGAATTGATAAGTTTTTAGAGTGACAGACTAAATTCTTATAATTTGATTTATAGACTAGAAAGGGTCACTAGTAGGGCCGACCATAGCCACCGTTGGACATCTAGAAGTGTGAGCCTAGATTAACCCATTACTACTAACAATACATCCGGATCTATTCTGTAAATTAGTCAATGTTCTTTGCACTTGGATCAAAGGGTAAAGAATAGGAATGCTTCTATTTGGCACAATACCATAAATTAAATTCTCTAACGAATATTAAATTATCTTTAAAATCTTATATTAATTGAAGGAAAGAAAGTTTTTTATTTTTTATAGAGTTTATAAAATCATTTTCTTATTATTTTTTTCTTTAAATTGCATCTAGTAAATTAAATAGTAATTATAATCAAAATAAAAAAAATATTTTTACTATTATATTTCTCTTTCGCTTTATAAAAAATTTATTTCTATAAATCTTCCCTGTGGGATCGATACTGGGGTCTTTGTTTAAAAACCCTATATTACTTGAAACAATGCGTATACTTGCGTAGTACCCCTAGTGTGTAAAAATATTACTTATATAATATTAATTTTATACACTAGCCGCTAATTATAAATCGAGTCAAAGCTTTTTGGCTATCTTTTGGAAGCAACATCACTGCGTTAAGTGCGGCGGTCGGGTCAAGTTTTTGGCGCCGTTGCCGGGGAAGAAATCAGGAAGATAGAAATAAAATAGTTAAATTTTATTGCTTGTTTTATGCGAAGATTTGGTTCTGAAGGATTAATACCTTTAGATTCTGAATTGGAAAGAACAATTAGAAAAATTAAAAAGGGAAAATAAATTCAAAAATTTCAAGAAATGGCTACTTTACAAAATCTAATTGAACTTAATGATCAAAATGTTTATAAACCATTAAGGGATTATGCTAACCCTACAGTTGATGAACTTCATAGTAGTATTCAAATACCCACTGTAGATGCTAATTCTTTTGAACTTAAACCATCTATTATTCAAATGGTGCAAAATAATCAATTTGGTGGAACACCAAATGTGGATCCAAATTTACATATTATTAGTTTTTTAGAATTTTGTGCTACCTTTAAATATAACAATGTTTCTGATGATGCTATTAGACTTAGACTCTTTCCTTTTTCTTTAAGAGATAAAGCAAAGATGTGGTTAAACTCATTAGCGATCGGTTCTATTAAAACATGAGCCGAAATGGCACAAAAATCCTTGCTAAATATTTTCCTCCTTCTAAAACTCGCTAAATTAAGAAATGATATTACTTCGTTTAATCAATTTGACGGGGAGACAATATATGAAACTTGGGAAAGATTTAAAGAACTATTAAGAAAATAAGCTCATCATGCTTTACCTGATTGGTTGATTATTCAAACATTTTATAATGGATTAATTAGATCTTTAAAATCAATTATTGATGCTACTGTTAGAGGTTCTTTAATGTCTAAATCATTTGAAGAAGCTTCCACTTTAATTGAAGAAATGACTGATAACAATTTTTTAATGGCCTTCTGAAAGGATTAACCCTAAAAAGATGGCTAGTATTCAAGATAATGAAGCCTTTTCTATCTTAGCTTCACAAGTTGCAGCAATATCTAAGAAATTAGATAATTTTGCAATTAATATTTCGCATAATAATTCTCGCTAATATCGAAGATCCTTAAACTATTGAAACTTTACAAGCTATTGCAAGTAAAAATAATCCTTATTCAAATTATTATAATCCCGGTGGAAAAATCATCCTAATTTTAACAGAACAATTCACAACAACAATGAGGTAATAATCAATCTCATCCCACCGGAAATTGGAATAATCAAGTTAATTCAAATTATAAACCTCCTGGATTTAATAATCAACAGAAAAAGTTATCAATAGAAGAATTAATTATGCAAATGAATAATCAATTACAAAATCAAAATACTGCTATTCGTAATATTGAAAATCAAATGGGGTAAATTGCTACTTTAATTGATAACAGACTTGTATGAACACTTCCTAGTAATGTTGAAATCAATCCAAAGGAAACTGGAAAAGAACATGAACAAGTTAAAGCTGTGCAACTTAGAAGTGGAAAGGAATTAAAAGAAAAATTGCAGAATGAAATTGAAAAAGAGATCGAGGTCAAGAGATCGAAAACCTAAAGAAACTCTCTCTCCTGGACAAGATCGACTATTATACTCGTTAATGTGGAAGTTGAAAACCACCACCACCTTTTCCTCAAAGACTTAAACAACAGAAACTTGATCATCAATTTTCTAAGTTCTTTGAAATTTTTAAGAAACTTACTATTAACATACCTTTTGCTGAAGCTTTGGAACAAATGCCAACTTACGCAAAATTTATGAAGGATATTTTAAGCAAAAAATGAAAATTTGAAGCTTTTGAAACTGTTGCATTAAGTGAAGAATGCAGTGCAATAATTCAAAAGAAATTACCTAAAAAGCTTAAGGATCCTGGAAGTTTCACTATACCCTGTGCTATTGGAGAAAAATTTTGCGGAAAAGTTTTATGTGATTTAGGAGCAAGTATTAATCTCATATCATTTTCTATCTATCAAAGATTGGATTTAGGAGATATTACTCCCACCACTGTAACTCTACAGTTAGCTGATAGATCTATCACTTATCCTAAAGGAGTTATAGAGGATGTCCTTGTTAAAGTGGATAAATTTATCTTCCCTGTAGATTTCATAGTACTTGATATGGAAGACGATAAAGAGATACCTATTATTTTAGGAAGACCTTTTCTAACTACCGGACGAGCTATGATTGATGTACAAAAAGGAGAATTAACCATGAGAGTCAATGATCAAGAAATTAAATTCAATGTTCTTAAATCAATGAAGTACCCTGATAAAGAGAAATGTTATCGAATGGATATAATTGATTATTTAACTGAAAAAAATTATCAAGAAAAATGTAAAGTTATTTCTGAAGAAAAATTTGAATTTTTAACTAATGAAGATGAAATAGTAGAAGAAGAAGAGACTCATTTTATTAAAGATAATTGGGAAACTTTAGTCATAACTCAAAATGATATACTTTTACCCTCAATTAAAAAGCACTCGAACCGGAATTAAAAATGTTACCTTCCCATTTAAAATATGCTTTTCTTGGAAATTCGTTAACTTTCCCTATTATTATTTCTTCTGAACTGAGTAAAGATCAAGAAGAAAAATTACTAGGTGTGTTAAAGAATTATAAGAAAGCTTTTGGTTGGACTATTGCTGATATAAAAGGAATAAGCCCTTTCATTTGCATGCATAGAATTTTAATGGAAGAAAATTTTAAACCTACTATAGAATCGCAAAGAAGATTAAATCCTATTATGAAAGTGGTTGTTAAAAAAGAAATTATTAAGTGGTTAGATGCTGGTACTATTTATCCTATTTAGGATAGTCAATGGGTAAGTCCTATTCATTGTGTTCCGAAGAAAGGAGGAGTAACTGTCATTGTTAATGATAAAAATGAACTTATTCCTACAAGACAAGTTACTGGATGGCAAATTTGTATTGACTATAGGAAACTAAATAAAGCCACTAGAAAGGATCATTTTCCTTTACCTTTCTTGGATCAGATGCTCGATAAATTAGCTGGACACTCATATTTCTGTTTTCTGGATGGATATTCTGGTTATCATCAATTACTTATTGCTCCTGAGGACCAAGAAAAGACAACATTTACAAGTCCTTATGGAACATTTGCTTTTAGAAGAATGCCTTTTGGCTTATGTAATACACCTGCAACTTTCAAAGATGTATGATGTCAATATTTTGTGATTTAATTGACAAAGGAATTGAAATATTCATGGACAATATTTCAGTCTTTGGAACTTCTTTTAAATCTTGTTTGGAAAACATAGCCAAAGTTCTGAAAAGATGCAAAGAAACAAATTTAGTTCTTAAATGAGAAAAATGTCAATTCATGGTCACAGAAGGCATTGTACTTGGACACAAAGTATCACGAAAAGGGATGGAAGTAGATCAAGCAAAAGTGAAAATTATTGCTGAATTGCAACCACCTACAACTGTTACTGATGTGAGAAATTTTCTAGGTCATGCTGGATTTTATAAAAGATATATAAAGGATTTTTCTAAAATTCCTAAACCTCTTTGTCATTTATTAGAAAAAGATGCACAATTTGAATTTAATGAAGAATGTATTAATGCTTTTAATATTCTAAAAGAAAAATTAATAACTGCACCTATCATTGTTGCACTCGATCGGAATAAATCTTTTGAATTAATGTGTGATGCAAGTGATTTTGCAATTGGAGCCGTATTAGGACAAAAATATGAGATAATTTTCAAAGTTGTATATTATGCTAGTAAAACTCTCACCGAAACACAAAGAAATTACACTACCACCGAGAAAGAGCTTCTAGCTATAAGTATATGCCTTTGATAAATTTAGACCGTATCTTCTTGGTACTAAATGCATAGTTCATACTCGATCATTCTGCTATTAAATATCTAATATCTAAGAAGGATTCTAAACCTAGTCTTATAAGATGGGTTTTACTTCTACAAGAATTTGATTTTCAAATAGTAGATAGAAAAGGAACTAAAAACCAAATTGCTGATCATTTTTCTAGAATTAAAAATGATATTAATTTGGAGGAAAATATAAATGAGAAATTCCCTGATGAATCTTTATATGTTATTCAAAGATACAAAACACCGTGGTATGCTGCTATTGTTAATTATTTTGTTAGCAATATTTTACCTTATGACTTGGATAACAAATTTATTAAGAAATTTAAATATGATGCTAAATCTTATATTTGGGAAGAACCTCATTTATTTAAAATTGGTAAAGATTCTATGATTCGAAGATGTGTACCATATGAAGAAACTTTTGCTATTATTCAAAAATGTCATGATTCTGATTTTGGAGGACACTTTGACATAGATAAAACTGCAATTAAAATTTTAAATTCTAGATTTTATTGGCCTACCTTATTTAAAGATGTGAGACATTATGTGAAAACATGTGATCGATGTCAAAGGATGGGAAATATATCCAGGAAAGATGAAATGCCTTTAATCTATATATTGGATGTTGAAATTTTTGATATATGGGGATTAGACTTTATGGGACCATTTGTTCCATCATCTAGAAAAATTTATATTTTATTAGTTGTTGATTATGTTTCAAAGTGGATTGAAGCTGTTGCTTTACCAAACTGTGATTCCAAAAGTGTTTCTAAATTCTTAAAGAATGCCTAAGGTAATTATCACTGATGGTGGAAGTCATTTCAGGAATATAAGAATTCAATCATTACTTCAAAAATTTGGAATCAAACATAGAATTGCAACTGCTTATCACCCTCAAACTAGTGGAATGGCTGAAGTATCAAATAGAGAAATTAAAATAATTTTAAAAAAGACTGTTAATCCTAAAAGAACTGATTGGGTTGATAGACTTGATTCTGCAGTATGGGCTTATAGAACGACTTATAAGACACCAATCGGAATGTCACCTTACCGGTTAATTTATGGTAAACATTGTCACTTACCTGTAGAACTTGAACATAAAGCTTATTGGGCGATAAAGGAGTTTAATTTTAATTTTAATAAGGTAGGAGAAAAACGATTATTGCAATTAAATGAGATGGAAGAAATTAGAAACGAATCATATGAAAATGCGAGGATTTATAAAGAGAAAATGAAGATGTTGCATGATAAGAAAATTTCAGGAAAAATTTTTAAGCCTGGACAAAAAGTTTTACTGTTTAATTCTCGTTTAAGACTTATTCCTGGAAAATTAAGATCTAAATGGATTGGACCTTATTTTGTTGAGAAAGTATATCATTATAGGGCTGTGGATATTAAAGATCCCAAAACTGGAAAAATTTTTAAAGTAAATGGATTAAGATTGAAGCCTTATTTGGGAGATATTAAGAAGATTTATAAAGAGGCTTATGAATTGAGTCAACTCGATTAAAGATTTACTTAAGTCGGGCCGACGACGTTAAACCAAGCGCTTTGTGGAAGGCAACCCATAATTATCTTGTGTTTTTGTGTTTTAATGTAAGGTTATGCCTCGATCTTGATTAATTTTATATTACTTTAGAAAAATTTGATGCTCATAAGTCTTGGTTGGCTTAGGCTGAAAATTATTTTGAGGTATGTGTTGACCTCATTTTTGATGAGGTTTTCTCTTCCCTCTTTAGTGCTTAGGATCTAGCCTTAGGCTTTTCCTTCGACTATCTTAGAAGACTAGAATTGGGACCCATCCTTTAGAAATTTAAACCACTTCTTATCTCCCTGCAAACCCCACAAGCTTGATTTTAGACCCCTAATCACCTAGAGGGTTGAGATCAAAAGTGAAGGTTTTAAGGATGAGTCCCCTATAGGACTCTTTGGCCTTAGGACCACCCCAGGTGGCTCGGTCCGGTGAGGGTCGACTTACACACTCACTACACTCATACTCTACACTCTCACACACACAATCCAAATCCTAAAACCACACCCATACCCAACTTGACTCCTTGACTCATGTAGGTAATTCATATGGATGGACCTTAACCCCTAAGCCCCTGGCTAAAAGGGTTAGGAACAACATAGTGAATGCCTCAAATGAGTCCTCTCATGGCTCATATAGGCTTAACATGGCTTCATGGCTAAATCAAAGTGATTCCATTTCACTCATATTTGATCAATCTTCATTCTTTCAAAATTTCAATTTTTGACCACGGGAACCCTACACCTATCAAACCTACCAAAAGCCCTTAAAATTGCCCAAATCCTCCAAAATTTCCAAATCACCCAAAATTCCCCAAAATTAACCTTGAACATTTCCTCACAAATCAAATTGATCATCCATAGCAAAAAATACCAAAAATTCCAAATACCCCCCAATACCCTCCAAATACCTAAAATGCCCCTCTTAGCCAAAAAATCCAAAAATTCAGAAAATTCTCAGAAAATTCCAAAAAATCCCAAATATTCCCAATTTCATTTTGTCCAACTACACCATGGGCCAATTTTGTCAATTTACCCCACTTTTACAAAAACCCCAAATTTAGCCCACACTTAACCCAAGTGAACCCAATGTCAAACCAAATCTACCCAATTGACCCCAATTTTGGTCTAATTCAATTCTAAACTTCAATTTAATATCCACAATATAAATCTAGATGAAATCCAAGTCCAATTTGATTGACATTTGAATCCAATTTCACTTTTGACCTTAAAGCCCAATTTGGACCCATGACCCAAACTTAGCCCAAACCAAACCAATTCAACTCCAATTGACCATAAAACTTTTCTAAACCATCCCTAACATCCCCACAAACAAAACACTGACATGATTTGCCCAAAATTTGGACCTAAACCCAACTCAAATTCAACCCAAAACCAAAAAGCCCAATTTTGACCTAAACCCAAACCTAACCCAAATAAGCCCAAGTCCCAAAACCAAAACCCAACCAAAGTTGAAACCTCTTTGAAACACTCCCATAAACATTTACCAACATTAATTTTACATCAATTTCAACCTTAGCTCGACATTGGCCCAAATTAGCCCAATTTGACCTACATAGGCCCATTTACCAAATGAACCCAAATCCAACCCAATTCAAACCCAAACCACCTCAAATTCATTTCAAATCACTCATGACACATCCCTAAACCAAACCCAACAATTATTTGGCCCAACCTTTTACAAAATTCTCATCCATAAACTTATTTTAAAAATAAAAAAACCTAAGGCCCACTTCCTTAGGCCTTCTTAAAAAGCCCATCCAAAGCAAGTTCAAAAGCCTAAAGTCCATGACAAAGCCCACATGAAATTCCTCTCATCATCCCTTTAATTTGAAACACTTACTAAGTTCTAAAATCTATCACCAAATAAATCCAAATCAAGCCTTATGACAATTCTCCTTAAATCCATAAAAAATTCCAACACCCTTTCTCATGCAAGTGAGACAACTTTTCCCAAGCCTTATATGAGCCATGAAGCCATGCATGAGCCACATGGGGGCCATGAGAGCCATGGAATCTACTTTCCACCTCACCAAGCCATCATTGGAAAGAGAGGGGATCTCTTTCTTAAACCTTTTTAAACCTTTTTTTACCTTAAACATGTTACACTCTAAACCATATTTTGCCACCTAATCCTTGATGTTGACTTCGCTACCTTTGGTAGGTTGACTCACATGATCCTCTCAGCCTAAAACCAGGTCATGGGAAGGTGAACCCAACCCAAACCATTGCTTGGACCAAATCAAGCCAAAATGGCCTCTCCCCCCATGCCATTTTAATCCAAGCCCTATACACATGGCAAAGCCCAATTGCCTACACTAAACCCAAGCCCCGACTCACCTGAACCTGAGGGTGACCCATGCCTGCTTGCCAGCCACCTGGATCGCCAGAAAACACCATGGCCGAGACCTTGGGAGGAGCCAAATTTTGGAATTCCACCTTGCTGAGTTGCCTCACTCCAAATGGCCATTGCAGCTGTTCTTCTCCTCACCAGAGCAGCTTATCCCAACCCTTAAACCCCCCTGGGAGGCCCTCCATCCTCTCCTATTTAAACACCCCCTCCTCTCGGCCAAGAGAGGTGTTGAACCAAACCTTACTGAAACCCTGCCAAAATCATCCCAGACAACTCTCTACACATAGAGAACTTGATCCCCACTGAAATCCCCCTGCCATTTCCTCTTTGTGAGCTCAATTTCAGAGTTGAAATCCAAGCCCAAAACCAGAACACTTCACCACAGTGAGTCAATCATCAAATTGATTGACTCTACACCTTCACCAGACGAAGAGGAGAAGTTTCCCAGCAAAAGCCCCCTCACCAGGCCAGCCATTGCTTCCAGCCTCTAAGCTTTGTGATCAGTTGTGGTCGAAATCATACTAGACAATTCACCAGGCCTAGGGACTTCATCTGGAGCTTGCATGGACCCAATCGAATGTGACACAACCCTCAGATTGAAGCTTCACTTCTCTGAGCAAAGGTATGGACTCACTCTTCTTCCTGAGCTTACAGAGATTCTCCATTTATTTTGAGTTAATATCAATGCATGTTTACCGTATGGATGTGTTCGTCTCTTCAAGACGAATCCATAGAGTATAAGAACACATAAATCCGTTAAGAATCGAGTGAGAAATTAGGGTTAGAAGGTCTACGGTCATGGGTTCACACCAGTCGTAGACGATGACTGGGAGCCATTGGATCACGCGTGTATCGGATGGACGGCTCAGATCGCGTCAGACCAGAACATGTTACGTGAAAGGCTGGTCCCGGGACTGCTGACTCAGATGGCGGCGCCCAATCACAGCGCGACACGCACCCCCTTCGGAGCTGCCGAGGTTGACGCGGCGCCGCGTGGATAAGTAGGAAAATAGGCTATTTTTCTATTTATTTAATTACCAGAACTTCAAAAATCCATAACTTTGTGTAGAAAAATCCTAAAAATAAAATAAAAATACCTTCTTGCTCAGTGAACAAAGGAGAATCATGTGGAAAAGAAATCAAGTAATTTCATCAAGTACTTTATTTTTAATGATTTATTTACTCTCTAGACTATTTTAATTCTCCATGCATGTAAACAATTCATCATGGCATGAGACCATAGGTCTTTTGAAGCCTCTGAACTTGGGAACATTCCCTGAATATTCCAAGGTCAGAGGCCATCCCTATGAGAAGTTATTAATTTTTCAATTGCATGCTACTGTTTTAGATATTTTAATTCCAATAATTAGCATGTTGTGAAATAAATTCTAGGAAAATTTGGGGATGTTTCTTATGACTAGAGGACCCTAGGAAAAATAGGTTTTGAGTTAGTTCACTTGGAATAACCCTATTTGGCCTAAATACCCAAACTTGAACTTTAATTACTTAGGGTTAACCATCCATCAAATTAACTTAAAAATAATTCTCCACTATCCTCTAGGGATAGGAGAACACCACATAAAAATTTGAAACCAATTGGACTTGATTAACCCGACCAAATGGGTTGATTAAGCCTCTTAAGCAAAAATGGGTAAAATCAAACTTTAAGAATTCATAACTCACAAAATACTTTTCAAAAATTCACAAAAATGGTTTTGGAGCTTCTCTGATATCGGAGGAACTTAGGAAAATTAAAATTGTAATTTTCTAAAAAAGTTGATTTTTATCATTATTTTAATATTTTTAATAATTAAAAAATAATAAAAATTATAAAAATATTAAAAATCACCAAAATGTCACATTTTTAATTCTAATCATTTAGGAGTAAACCAAATATTTTTCTTAAGTCCCTAGGGTAAGATATTGAATTTTAAAGGCTTAATGTAATTTTTAAAATTAAAAAATGTATTTTCCAACCTTTTCACTAAAATAATTCTAATAAATCAAAGCAAAATCAGAAAAATATAAAATTTGTTTTTCTGAACTCCTTGAGTCAGAGAGATTTAAGAAAAATATAAAATCCATTTTTCAACTTTAATTTTATTTCAAAATTAATTAATACTCCAAAAATCAAAATAATTCTAATAAATAAAATATAATTCAAAAAATCACCAAAATTGGTCTAAGTGGTCCTCGGGTCATTAGAAATGCCCCATAATTTTCTTAAGAACAGAAAAATTCCCTTGGTCATCTTATTGAATTTTCCTTGAAAATCTCTATTTTCCACAAAAAATAATTATATAAATAAATTTAATAAAGAAAAATCACATTTTCTCCTATAATGTCTTAATTGACATGTGAATGAAGTCACATAAAAATTTTAAATTCATTTAAGCTCAATTTAGTGAGTTATGGAATTATTAAGCTTGAAGGGAAAAATGGTAATTAAAATTTTAACTGTTAATTAAAACTTTAGGCTTAATAAAATGAGAGAGTAAAATATTTGATCCTAATCTGATTCGGATGATTGAAATTTAAATAATTAAAGGGTAGAGACCCATAAATCATTTTTAAGATTAATTAAAGTAAACCTTAATCAATTAATTAATTAAATTTGGAAGATTAATAAAAAAATTGAAATTATTAAAATAGGGATATTATTAAGAAGACATTTATTCTTTAATTTAAGAGTCCCTAAATTAATCACTTCAATAATATTTAATTCCCAATTAAAATGATAATCCAAACTCAAGATTTAAAATACTAAAAGAATTAATCATTAAATTAAATTAAAATTAAAACATTTAAACTAAATTAAATCAAAATTTCAATAAAATTAATACTTTAACAATTAAATTAAATCATCTTTAAAAACATTAAAAATAAAAAAGTTAAATCAAATTAAAATTAAATTAAATCACAATTAAATCAAAGTAAATTCAAGTTAAATTAAATTAAATTAAAACATATTAAATTAAATTAAATTAAATTAAAAATAAAATCAAATTAAAATAAAATTAAAAATTAAACTAAAATTAAAATAAAATTAAATTAAAATTAAACTAAACCAAATTAAATTAAATTAAATTAAATTAAATTAAATTGAATTAAATATAACATCACTTAAGACATAAATAATTCAAAATAAATCTAAAACAACTTGAACACTATTCCAAACTTAAACCCATTAATTAAAATTAAATTAAATCATAAATCTCTAAAACATCAATTTGCCCTTAAAAGATCTTGTTATCATAACTCCTAAGTGGAGTATTTAGTGAAGTGTCACCTCATTCATAGGATATTCAAACATTCTAGTTCACTGAGCAAAAGAACAAAACTTAATTAAATCTCGGATGATTACTTGACCTGATTAATTAAATCCATTTGGACTTAGAACAATTCTAACAATATTGAAAAGATGTTTAAGACTCGTCTTAAGCACTTCCTCAATATGATAGGATGTTTATAAGAACAATTGAACTTAATTGTTCTTTGATGAAGAAAATCGTCCTTAAACCAAAATACAAGAACCTAGACGTCATAGGAGATGACTAGCTATAGGATTAGGACTTTGATAAACAACCAAAACCTTTCCCTTAGCTTTACCTAGGTACTTGTTGAATTATTTAAATGCCTTAACATGTGTTTTAAGTGCAGCTTGGGATGACGGGAAGACCCTCCAGGTACGCTTTTATTTTATTGCAATTTACTTTATTGCAAATGCACTTTACTTTTCTTGCATGATAAACAACAGTTGCATGAAAACCAAAACTTTTAGGATAGTCCCTGAACTGAAACCAAAACTAAATTAAAAGCCATTACAAGATAAAAATCACCGCCACAACATTTCAAAATATAAAACAACTCAAAATTTAATCACAAACATAACAAAAAACTACAATTTCAACTAAATTAAAATGTCTCGTTGAATGATCGGGAATACCTCGGATGATTTAACCCACGTACTGCTAACGAGATTTCCCACGGTCTAAATGAAGGTGTGGAACTCATTCAGTTGAGTTTAACAAATTCATCTGGACTAAGGGAATTCGATGAAAATAACGGTGCCGGGATGACGGAACCGTGGGATCTTAATCAGTTCTGTTTAACCAACTTTAAGATTTGTTTTAATTAAAATATTAAAAAAAAAACACTTGAATTTTAAGATTTTCTCTAAACCAAAACACTTCTATAATCTCCTGATTTATGACTTCTAAAACTAAACCTCTGTAACAACAAGGAGCTTGGAGCACGGTGAGCAGCATAACCATCTTCGTCAGCAAAACAACTCTACATCAGCTAAACATTCCTAGAATTAAAGAACCAAGCCGTAGGACTTCGAGGTAGTTTGCCTAGTGCAACATAAATCCTCAACTCTTCGTTAGGCATTTGCATCCCATGTAAATTAAGCCCTAACCGGTCTTAGGACTCCGAGGTAGTCATTTAGTATGACATAAACCCTCATATCTTCGAGGCTATTTGTATGATTTTATCATACAAATATAAGTCCAAATTAATTAAAATTGACAAAATTGAAATATCAAATAATATTAGGATTTTCTTAAAACCGAGCCAAACAATAGGATAGTTTGGGAAGTTGCCAAGATTCTTCTTGGATCCTCAGCTTCTCCTACTTCTCTTCCTTTGGATCCTCCTGAAAATAAATGTTCCAAATTTGAGCTAATCCCTTTTGAAATTTCAAAAATCCAATCCTTTGAAAACCTTAAACTTTGAAATTCTTGAGAGCAAAACCACTGATCATTATCGAGAGTTTTCTTAAATGATTCATATCATTTAAGATGTAATTAACTATAGGGGCTTGCCCTTATAGGGAACTTTAAGAACCCAGGTAATATAAACCCTGTTTAATTCATTTATATTAAGCAGGGGAATTTGTCGGCTTATAAATTGGTTCGCAGACCAAACGGATGTCACAAATCTCTTAGTTTATTTAATCCAGCCCCATCATCAAGCAGTGTGTCTATTCTTTGGGATAGAAACACGGTTTGCGATGCGGTGCTCGTTTATATAAACTATTTGGGATGTGAGACCGGTTTGATTTCATATCTTAAAACTATTTTCAAAATCAAATACTACTTTCTAAACCATATATACATATTTAAATTAAATTTAAAATCTAAAATTCGCCGACAATTTCTGTTAGGCGACCCCTTTTCAAAATAACACACATAACCTAAAAATATGCCGACAACTTCTGGCGACTCTGCCGGGGAATAGTTCCTCTCTCCATTTTGATCAGACGGCTTTGCTTTCATAAATCGATAGTGAGCCCATGCCCCTAGTGGACCAAACTACCATTCTTCCGTTGGAATACCCCGTTCATTTCTTTCTTGAACGAGTATAGCCAGCTCTTCTCAGATTTAGGAGCCACTGTTTAGACACCCCTAAACGGAGAGGTTCCGAGATCCTTTTACCTCTTTTCTGAGGTGGGGTGGACCCCCAATAGGTGTTAGTTTAGGTGTGGTCCTTCAAGTCGAGAAGACTTGCATAAGATTTTCTCTTCCTTTCCAATTCTGAATCAGATTTCTTACCTTCTCTACACCTTTGAACATTTCGTTCCTAATAAGAAAACCCTCTAATGAATGACTCTTTTAACAAATAACTCTTTTTTTTATAAATACATGAACAAAAATGTGTTCAGACTCTTTTCGATTCCTTTCTTTTCGTCCTGATGAGAAGAAGCATAACTTGGGACTGACAATCATAATCTACCTTGCAGAAAATGTCTGCCCCAAAGCTGATTTTCTCCTTCACCAATGGACTGGACTTTGCTGTTTACAAGGATGAGCTGCCCGACAATGGGATCATCCGTTTTGGGCAAGGATTCGAGAACACAAATGTCAAGATCACTGACATTACCCTTTTCACACTTACAGACAAAGTGCCTGAAACTGAAAGACCTTTGATCGAGTTCAACCTTAAGTCAACTCAAGAGTTCCCTCCCCTGCAAAGGATTCCAACTGAGAGGAATACTACTGTCCATAGGAGGACTGTTATCTCTACCCCACCGGTCTAGTCGTCTCTACACCTACCTCGGCTTCCGCCAAACTGAAGGGGAAGGAAATTCAGATTTGTAACGAGCATGTTACCATGGAGGGTACAGATCTCCGTACGAGACCTTCTGTTTTCGAAATTGGGACCAGCTCAAGGGTTCCACCCCTAACACGGACTCAGAGAAGAAACAGAGGTAGAAAGATTGCCGGAAAGGCCGTAGCCGCTGAAGTTGCTTTCTTGGAAGAAATCCCTGAGTACACACCACTACCTGAGTACATACCATTGCCTGAGTATACACCGCTTTTGGAAGGAAGTAGATTCCATCCCCTCTCCGCCGCAACTGACGAGGAAAATGTCCGCAAGATTGCTTCTACATTACCTCAACCCGCATACTATAGCAACAACCGAAAGAAAAGGGCTAGAATTACACCATTTGCCCGACTGCAGACTGTGATAGAGAAGTTAGCGAAGAAAGAGAAATGTCCTGTATCAGAGATTTTAAGAAGAATAGGGAGGGTGCCAGCCAAGTCCGGTCTTGGGCCGCGAGTAGAACCTGTTATCGCCACAGAAAAGCCGAATGAGAGGATGAAGGCTAGTCCACCTGTTGTTGTTTCAGGTTTACGGATCAAAGAGGATACCACCTTCCAGAGCATTCGACCGACGTACCATCCGGTCCTAGCGCCTTCCGTCGTTAGAAGGATGGTATGGCGTCCTACTACTGGCCAATTAAGACCGAAACAACGACCTGAAAAGGAAAGTCTCGTCAGGAGACTCGAGTCTGAAAAGAGCGCCACCGTAATGAAGGGGACTCCCAAGAAGGAAATCCAACAGCCATCACATGATAACTGCAAAATCGCACGAAAAAGACCATTGGAGGACGCTATGGAAAAGCTAAGAACCGACATTCAACGATTAGCAAGAGAAAGAGAAGAAAAGTTTGGAGATGAAGTTGACTCGTCGGAGTTCATGGATGACGAATATGTGGAGATCAACATGGTTGAGACACGAGCATCATCAGCTTTGCAAGGTGCCCGGCAAGTGCGGAGAGAGATGAACCGGAAGCATTAAGAGCACAAATTCGAGAAAAAGATGATACAATCTTACAAATGGCAAAAAGGATGGAAGAGATGGCTGCAATCCTAGCCACTCTTCAGAGTCAGGCTCAACCCCCAAGAGAAACACCTCCAGAAGTTATTCATATTACAGACGGAGGAAAAGAGATTACATCCGTTAACGGAGATGATCAGCCAAAGAAAGACTCTACTCAAAATATGATTCCAGAGAAGGACATCAAGAACATGGTAGAACAGCAGGTGCGAGAAGCCTTAGCACACTCTAAGAGTGGAGCATCTATTCAGACGGGTAAACCTTACCCCGAAGAATTTGATGCAGTACAATACCCAAAAGGCTTCGTACCACCTCTGTTCAAGACTTTTGATGGTACCGGAAATCCTCGACACGATGTTGCACATTTTCGTGCTAGTTGTTGCAATGCCGGTGGAAGTGACGCCTTACTCTTCTGACAATTCGTCAGCAGCCTGTCAGGGATCGCCTTCGATTGGTATGTAGAGTTACCGAACGGTTCGATAAAGACATTTTCAGAATTAGAAAACCTCTTTATGAAACGGTTTGCCAGAGCTCAGCACCATATCACCATCGGTGACTTAGTGGTGGAGAAGCAGTAACCGAATGAAACTTTAGTGGACTACATACTTTCATGGAGAAATCTAAGCATGAAGTGTGAGCCACAGCTACAAGAGCAGCATGCAGTCTGTATCTTGCTTAAAAGCATTCACGGCCCGATAGCACTTCTCCTTAAGGGATTAAGGTTAAGACTTTCGAGAAGTTGTTAAGCAAGGCCGGAAGCTTGCAAGAGGAAGTGAAGCAACTAAGTTTCGTCGACAAAACAGACAAACAGAAGCCTG
Source organism: Papilionanthe hookeriana x Papilionanthe teres (assembly GCA_022702705.1). Lineage (NCBI taxonomy): Eukaryota > Viridiplantae > Streptophyta > Magnoliopsida > Asparagales > Orchidaceae > Papilionanthe > Papilionanthe hookeriana x Papilionanthe teres. The sequence continues at coordinate 42,044,575 of CM040422.1, forward strand.
TGAAGACATTTGAAAAGAAATCTGGGATCGTCGCGGCAGTCGATAAGGGCAAACAGCCAATGCAAATACAAACCGAGCAATCACAGCCAATCATCAACAACCTCAGCAGAACTACCAACAACCTCAACCCGGTTATCCACCAACTCAACAATATGAGCAACCGCCTCGCCCACAGCGCACGTTAAAGGAGCTTATAAATAGAGAATATCCATTCAAGAGTGAGGCAGTGCCAAAGATGTTCCGCAGTTTGATGAAGACTTCGGATTTTCGACTGCCAAAACCTAAGAAGCCAGAAGAAGTTAATAAGAAAGACCATCCCAACTACTGCCCTTACCACCAGATGCTTGGACATAAGATAGAGAATTGCATCACCCTCAAAAGTTGGCTTGACAATAATCTCTGAAAAGGGAACATAACGATCCCAAAGGAATACATGAAAGTACCCCAGAAAGGAGGTTTTGTCAATGTTATTTCAACGGATCCCATTGTTCCGATAGACCCTTACACGATCGATGATGGATGGAGTACTGCTTGGACGAAGTCATCGAAGAAAATTTTGGATCGCTTCCAAACAGCTTCGGCGCGTGCTTCAATTCAAAGTTTGAAACCTGTCAAGCCGGCGCTATCGCTTGCAATTGAAGAACTACTCCAAGAAGAAAATATCATAGAAAAGAAGGAGATCGTAGAAGAAGAAAAGACCGAGGCTCCCAAGGCTAGGCTAGGGGTTGCTTATCCTAGGATGGTTGTTTCCGATTCGGGAAAAAATTTCCTCGAACCTCTGACTCTGTATGATTATTTTCTCACTCCGGCGGGATTTTATAATGATAAGAGTTATGACGTTGGATACGTTTTGACTGTTTCTAACGATTACGTAACTAACGACAACCAATCTAATTCGGATCTCGATTCCGATACAAATTACAATTCTCAAATCATACACAACCTCGACAATCACGATGACAAAGAAGACATTCATCAAGAAGGCTATGAAAGTTCAACAGCAATGAATCTATTTGTGAATTCCAAGGAACTCCAATCACAATAGAGTTAGAGCTTTCAGATTCCGAAGTGACTCCAGAAGAACTTGTCATGCCGATTTAAAAGGAGATACCAGTAAACTCAGTACCAAATTCAGAAGAAATCATAGAAGTCAATTTAAGGAGCGGAAGGGTTCTACCTCCGAGAACGGGTCCAAAAGACAAAGGAAAGCAGGTGGTTGTTCAGGAAGAATCAACCCCAGCAGAAGAATTGCCCATTCGGGAAGAAACTGAGACACATGATAACAAAGTGGACTATAACGTGCTAGCCCATCCTAGGAAACTACCAGCCAAACTGAGCATCTACAACGCTCTCATCTTATCAAAAGAGATGAGAGAAGCTCTGATCAAGGCCTTACTTGATCCAGAGATTTGTTTAGCTCATATGGCAGGAGAATCCTTAGACGAGGTTTGCTCGTTAAAGGAACAACGAGGTGTTTCCTTCACTGGACGAGTGATCTACTACTTGGGACGACTCGATCACAACCGACCATTGTACATTTCGAGCTATAATCGGAAAATTTACGCTCTCCGGAGTATTGGTGGATCCAGGAGCATCGATCAACATAATGAATCTTCGAACGCTAAGCATACTTGGAAATTGATGCTTGCGAGCTTGAAGCGGACAAGATGTTACTAAGAGGATTCAACCGGAAAGGAGAAAGAGCCCTTGGATCAATAACACTGTTGATGAAGACCGGTGACATAGCAAAGACAACCGCAAAATTCCACATAATTGACTCTGAGACATCGTTCAACGCTCTACTGGGCCGGCCATGGATCCATGAAAATCGGATGGTACCATCATCTCTGCATCAGTGCATAAAATACTACGAAGGAGGAGAACAGTGCATTAAAGGTGATTTGCAACCTTTCTCCGTACATGAGATTGGAATCCATGAAGATGCAGCTTATTACGCACCTCCGAAGAAAACAATCTTCTCCAGAAAGACCATGCCAAATGAAGCAAAAGAAATTTGAGACAATGAAGAACCTGAAGTTCTAGTCCAACAGTCACCCACCACTCCCTTACGGCGAGATGGTGAAGGTTTCTCCAGAACTCGCATCTGAGGTCGAGGCCGAGGACGAGGTCGTGGAAGAGACACTGGGAAAGTTGGACAGAAAAAGTCGATGATCAACGTTGATTGGGAGAACAGCTCTGAGGAAGAAGAGGAGGTCAAGAAAGAAGCAGCTACAATAAACCAGAAGAAACCACAATTCAAGATTTCTCTCGAAGATGAGAAGAATGAAGAATACAAATCAATGCATGAGAAGATTAACCATTATGTACACACTATGACCCTAACCCCGATCCAGTCTAATAAGATTGAGGGTATGGTGGTTAAAGAAGTACATAGCAGCAGTGCAAAGCCAATCAAATTTTACAGTCGCACTTCTTCTTCCAATACTGAAAACGATGTACAATTTGAAGATGTCACTTCTTCCGAATTAATGGAATTACCTTTAGAGTGGTACTCTCCCTGTATTCAAAATTTAATTCAGCATGGTGTCTTACCTCGACAATGGACAAAAGGCCGATCACAACACTTCGAAAAATTATGGAATAATGCCGGTCGGCCTCCCAATTCAAAACATGGTCTCGGATTCGGCACAGTAGGTTCAGTTGACGATACAGAATTTTGTTTGGTTGTCACTTGCGAACCTAATGAAGACTGCTTGGAAGCTTCAGAAGAGCTTGAAGATCTGCAAATTTGAGACGCTCCACCAGAGTTCGAAGAAGAAATCAAATCTACAATAGATGAGTTAATGGAAGTTAACTTAGGTACTAGCGAAAAGCCTAGACCAACCTTTGTTAACTCCTTACTCAATAAAGAAGATTCCGAGGAAATGATCAAGCTATTAATGGAATTCAAGGACTGTTTTTCTTGGAGTTACGACGAAATGCCAGGATTAGCTCCGAGTCGCAGTTCACGGGCTAGGAGTGGATCCTAGTTCCGTTCTAGTCGGACAAGCTTCCGTAAGAATGCGTTTGGAAATTGAACAACAAGTAATAGCTGAAGTTAAGAAGCTAATCGACGCTAAATTTGTCCGTGAAGAACAATACCCTACTTGGCTAGCCAATGTGGTACCGATCGAGAAGAAGAATGGTCGGATCGAATCTGCGTGGATTTCGCAGACTTGAACAAAGCATGTCCAAAGGATGAATTTCCACCGCCAATCCTGAATTAATGATCGACATCGCTTCGACACATGAAATATTCTCTTTCATGGATGGATCTTCAGGATACAACCAGATAAAGATGGCACCAGAGGACGAAAAGCTCACGGCATTCAGAACACTAATTAGAGTGTATTGCTACACAGTAATTCCATTCGGACTAAAGAACGCAGGAGCAACATACCAAAGAGCAATGACAAAGATTTTTGATGAGCTCATTTACAACCAAGTTGAGTGCTATGTGGATGATGTGGTCATCAAAAGCAAACTGAAGGAAGATCACTCGTATGATTTGAGAATTGTCTTCGAGCGACTAAGGCAATACAACCTTAAGATGAATCCCTTAAAATGCACCTTCGGCGTTACCTCCAAGAAATTCTTAGGATTTGTTGTCCGACATAGCGGGATTGAAATTGATCCGGAAAAAATTGAAGCTATCTTAGAGATGCCGCCTCCCAAAACCTTAAAACAGCTACGATCCTTTCAAGGGAAGCTGTCATATCTTCGACGCTTTATCTCGAACTTGTCGGTAGGTGTCGACCCTTCTCGGCATTAGTTAAAAAGGACGCCAAATTCGTTTGGGAAGAGAAATGCCAACGGGCCTTTGAGGACATTAAACAATACTTAATGACACCTCCTGTCTTAGCAGCCCCAGTCTCAGGTAGACCGTTGATACTTTATACCACGGCTCTAGACGACTCCCTTGGAGCCCTGCTTGCTCAGGTCAATGATGAGGGAAAAAAAATGCTCTCTACTACTTAAGCCGTCATTTGATTCCGATGGAAGTAAAGTATCCTCCAATTGAGAAGCATTGTTCAGCCCTGATCTTCGCCGCACAGAAACTCAGGCATTACATGCTCTCTCATAAGGTCAACCTTATCTCGAAAGTTAATTCGTTGCAATATTTAATGACCCGTCCAACACTTTCTAGCAGACTTGCCAGGTGGTCGATGATACTATTGCAATTCGACATAACTTTCGTTCCTCTCCGTGCCGTAAAAGGACAAGTGCTAGCTGACTTCCTTGCAGCACACCCTTTACCGGCAGATTCGCCTCTTGACTACGATTTGCCAGACGAGCAGATAATGAGCCTAGAAGATGCTGATGATCAAAGTTGGGAACTATACTTTGACGGAGCGTCCTCAGCACAGAAAGACAAAGAATTGCAAACGATAGTGCCCGGTAAGGCAGGAATCGGACTAATCTTTATAACACCGGAGCGGGGGATGTTAAGATACTCCTACCATTTAACAGAGCCGTGCACAAACAATGAGGCAGAATACGAGGCCCTCATAACAGGACTAGAACTGACCATTCAAATGGGAATAACGGATATCAACATCTACGGAGATTCTCAGTTGATCATTCAACAGGTCGCAGGACAATACAGAATCTTAAAGCCAAGACTCGAGCAATACTTTCAGTATGCCATGAAACTGTTGGAAAGAATTCCGAATGTAACAATCTACAAGATCTTCAGAAGAGAAAATGCTCTCGCAGATGCGCTAGCTCGCTTTGCAAAAGAATTTGCCTGCTTACAAGATGAGTCAGTTGAAGTGTCAGTTCAAGGACGACAGGTCCTATCACAGCTCGATATGGATATGGTACATAAATCAGAAAAAGCAGAGGAATTAGTTGCAGCAGTGACGAAAAACACAGAAGATTGGCGTCAGCCGCTAATAGACTACCTGCAAACAGGAAAATTACCAGACGATAAGTCATTAGCACATCAAATCAAGAAAAGAGCTCTGTCTTACACATTAAAAAACAGTACATTATACGAAGGTCTTTTGATCGGATGTGGTTAAGATGCTCGAGCGGGTCCGAGGCTCGTGAAATTGTCAAAGAAGTGCATTCAGGACTTTGTGGCGCTCATCAGTCGGGTCCGAAAATGAAAATAAAAATTAAAAGACTAGGGTATTACTGGCCCTCGATGATGACCGATTGCATGAAGATTGCCAAAAGTTGTCACTAGTGCCAAGTGCACGGAGTGGTTCTACACCAACCTCCAAATGTGCTACATCCGACAATTGCATCGTGGCCATTTGAGTGTTGGGGCACAGATATAGTGGGTTTGATAGAACCACCTTCTTCAGGAGGACATCGCTTCATCCTTGCAGCTACAAACTACTTTTTTAAATGGGCAGAAGCAGTTCCACTCAGAGAAGTAAAGGCACACCACGTGCTACAATTTTTCAAAAATCAAGTCGTCTACCGTTTCAGAGTACCGCGCAGAATCATTTCAGATAATGGGTCCGCATTCAGAAGTACAAAGATCAACAATTTTGTCAGAATACATGGAATCGATTGGCAATACTCAACAATCTACTATCCAAGAGCAAATGGATTGGCCGAGGCTTTTAATATAACTCTCGTTCAAATTTTAAAGAAAACTTTGGATGACAACAAGAGAAATTGGCACGAGAAGTTGTTAGAAGCCTTATGGGCCTACAGGACGACTTTCGGGACTCCTACTCGATCCATGCCTTATGCTTTAGTATACGGATCCGAGGCGAGTGTTGCCATTGGAAGTCCGACTTCCATCACTCGGGATTGCGATTGCAAATAAAATTACTATGGAAGAAAATGCCGGATTACGACCGGAAGAACTGGAAAACTTGGAAGGAAAAAGACTTGCAGCGCAACAAAATTTGGAACTGTACCAAGCTAAGATGATCCAGGCCTATGATAAACTGGTCCGCCCGAGGACTTTCAAAGTTGGTGACTTAGTTCTTGTTCTCAGAAGACCTATTCTTACACATCGCAAGATAGGAGGGAAATTTGAACCGACTTGGGAAGGGCCGTTTGTAGTCGAGGCAGTCTACTCAGGAGGCTCCTACCAACTTGTGAATTGCCAAGGAAAACGACAAATGCTTCCAATCAATGAACGATATTTGAAGAAGTATTACGCAACCCGATGTTTCGAAGGGTGGCCTCTAAAGTAGAGTCTTATCCCTAGAAACACGGGTGAAGCAATCACTTTGTGATCGGGTCCGAACCCAAAAACATAAAAATAGATATATATATATATATATATATATATATATATGTGAAATCATAATAATAAAGTTTTACCCTTCCTTTCAAATCAAATCTTTTTCCTGATCTTTCTTTATTTTTTCCTGCTTTCCTTAAAAATTAAAATTGGAATAAGTGAATAAGAATCTTCAGTGATAAATACTTTCTTAATGTTCTTGTTCTTAGTACAGCCCCTGATCCTTTCCTTATTTTCTTCGCAGGGAAATATCGAACGGGCGGTTGGTCCTAAACTTTAAAAATGGCTTGAGTCTCGCACTCGATGAAAAGAGGGTGAAGGATGGAGCAGTGATGAAAATTGATTCTGACTTCACACCAGCTAGCCTACAGTATGAAGAAAATGACTGGGTCCCAGTGGACCGATAGGAGCTTCATAGCCAGACTGTGATGAAGATGGGTGGCCCAAGCCGCCAATCCAGCAACAAGAAAAGAAAGATAAACACCGAAGAAACCAAGAAAATCAAGTCAGTAATTGCCACGATAGAGGGCAGGCTTGTCAGCACCGCGCCCGCAGAAATTCAAGAAGTGAGGAGAGCTACGCTCACTGCTACTCAAAGAAGGAATAAAAATCGCCGTATCCATAAGATGTTGACTAAACTTGCAGCAGATCAACACGAGGAAACAGCCACCTTCCCAGACACACTCATTTCAAAGATACCGGTTCATCAAAAACTTGAAAAGAGAGAACAAGCTCCAAGAACAACAGAAAGGATAAGGGAAACTCTGAGAAGATCAGAAGCAGAGAGATCACCTTGAGCTGGATAGAGATACCATATCTGAAGAACCTTGTTGCGGAAGCAACCTCGGAGGATGTCCCGACAGAGACAATCCTCGAGGAGTCAAGGTATGCAGGAGAACGTGACGGGATTGAGCCATACATCCCTCAGTACGTTACTAGGCCTCGTCACTTGCAGATCATCCCAGAATATGAACTAGAAAGAATGCAAAATGTTGAGAAGAAGACTTTTGAATACTTTGAAAGGATTAGAGGCAAAAGAATCAACATTTTGGAAGGCCTCGAGTTACACACGGGTGTATTCTCGGAGTACGAGCAACGACGAGAATGTGGATTGCATTTTAGAACTTCAGAAGATGGGTCGAGCAGGCCGTCTGAGAGAAAAGACTTATTCGGAGCCCCAGAAATGGATGCCAGGGAAAGGAAGAGTCACAATACAATGCAGATGTTGCTATAACTTCGTAGAGGACAGAAAAGGAAATCCACCAGGGATACTCCGTCACGGTGAGGTGGACCCGATGCAGAGGATAATTAAAAGAATGGTGAAAAGAATGATAACATGGAGGGTACTGCCAGCAGACTGCATACCCAACAGTTGCATCATCAACATTTATCAGGAGGGCGACTGCGTACCTCCACACATAGACCACCATGACTTTGTCAGACCTTTCTGCACAGTTTTATTCGTCAACCAATGCAATATCATGTTCGGATCTGACCTCTGGATAGCAGGCCATGGTAAGTTCCGAGGGCCGGTGGAGATACCACTTCCGGTAGGTTCCGTCATGATATTACAAGGAAATGGAGCAGACGTCGCAAAGCATTGTATACCGGGAGTACCAGTGGAGCGGATCTCCGTCACTTTTAGAAGGATGGACGACAAAAAGGCACCATACCACTTCCAGCCAGATCCATAATTGGAGAATCTCCGGCCCTACGAGCTGTAAGTTACATGGGAAATAGCACACCTCCAATGCACATCCATGCGGCATTCCTGCCAAAGATGGCTTGGAAGGTGATGTTATTGACCGTGTATCTCATTATTCAGACATGAATTTGACAGATACGTTTTTTGGATGGATCAACAAGAATCATACATACTCTGTTTTGAGTCATGGATTGTATGAGAAATATTTCAGATCGAGTTGTATGATGTATCTTCGGCAAGATTGGAATGAAATTGACCATGTCACATTTTGCCTTCACCTCTTTTTGTGTAAATTGACTGGGAAACACCATTAAAGTTAAATGAACTTCGAACAAAGAACAGAAAAGAAAAGGAAAATAAATAAGAACTCTCTTCATAAAAATCCAAACATTAAAAAGAATTTCAAATCTACATGAACACCAAATAAACAAAAAAAAATGGGATAGTTAAAGAACAAACAATACATATCTAAAGCTCAAATTGAATTCCAGTTTAAGTCCGTCTTTTCAAATCCTCCAATCCTTCTTCAAATCAAGATCTATTCTGGACCTCCTTTGAAACCCTCTCTAGGGATGATTTCAGAATCACGAAGAATTTTCAATTTGATTCGGATGGCATGGGTTCGTATCATTCTCCAAGTAATCAGACTTTGATTGATTCACATGGGATATGGAACACTTTCATATCTCATTTCAATCTCAGCATTCGGGATAGGCTTCCGCCCTACTCCCATCTCGAGCAATCTCGACATTAGGAATAGGCTTCCGCCCTACTCCCATCTCAGTATCTCAGCATTCGGGATAGGCTTCCGCCCTACTCCCATCTCAGTAATCTCAGCATTCGGGATAGGCTTCAGCCCTACTCCCATCTCAGCAAATCTCAGCATTCGGGATAGGCTTCCGCCCTACTCCCATCTCAGCAAATCTCAACATTCGAGATAGGCTTCCACCCTACTCCCTTCTCAGCAATTCTCAGCACTCGGGATAGGCTTCCACCCTACTCCCATCTCAATAAATCTCAACATTCGGGATAGGCTTCCGCCCTACTCCCTTCTCAGCAATTCTCAGCACTCGGGATAGGCTTCCGCCCTACTCCCTTCTCAGCAATTCTCAGCACTCGGGATAGGCACAGTCCTACTCCTTTCTCAGCAATCTCAAAATTTGACCCTCTCAGCAAGAAATTGAAATTAAAGCACTCTGCATTTCGGATGGGTCCTATTCTTCCTCAGCATTTGGGATAGGCTCAGTCCTAATCTTTCTCAGCATACACAATTGGAATAGGTTCAGTCCTGCTTCCTTCTCAAAATACAAATGCATTCGGGTGGGCCTTAGCCCTACTCTTTTCTCCGCATAAAATCAAAATTGAAACTCAGATCGAAATTCAAACTCAAAATTAAAACTTGAGATAGAAAATGAAACGAATCTAAGATCCCATCTCTTGAAATCTTGTGATCTGAAATTCATCTCCTTTTTCCCCAGTGAGAGTTCTGGAATCTTCAGTCTTGGAGATTTACCTAATACTCCCCAGTGGAAATTTCTTACACTTCATCCTAAGTTTGACACTTGGACATCTGTTTTGGTTCTATTGATCTCTTCGGTCAATGCCAATACGCGCGGGGTGCTTGGTTAGCACACCACACCTATTGGGGGTCCATTTGTTGACCTCATTTTTGATGAGGTCTTCTCTTCCCTCTTTAGTGCTTAGGATCTAGCCTTAGGCTTTTCCTTCGACTATCTTAGAAGACTAGAATTGGGACCCATCCTTTAGAAATTTAAACCACTTCTTGTCTCCCTGCAAACCCCACAAGCTTGATTGTAGACCCCTAATCAACTAGAGGGTTGAGATCAAAAGTGAAGGTTTTAAGGATGAGTTCCTTATAGGACTCTTTGGCCTTAGGACCACCCTGGGTGGCTTGGTCTGGTGAGGGTTGACTTAAACACTCACTACACTCATACTCTACACTCTCACACACACAATCCAAATCCTAAAACCACACCCATACCCAACTTGACTCCTTGACTCATGTAGGTAATTCATATGGATTGACCTTAACCCCTAAACCCCTGGCTAAGAGGGTTAGGAACAACATAGTGAATGCCTCAAATGAGTCCTCTCATGGCTCATATAGGCTTAACATGGCTTCATGGCTCAATCAAAGTGATTCCATTTCACTCATATTTGATCAATCTTCATTCTTCCAAAATTTCAATTTTTGACCCCGGGAACCCTACACCTATCAAACCTACCAAATGCCCCTAAAATTGCCCAAATCCTCCAAAATTTCCAAATTTCCCAAAATTCCCCAAAATTAACCTTAAACATTTCCTCACCAATCAAATTCATCATCCATAGCCAAAAATACCAAAAATTCTAAAAATACCCCCCAATACCCTCCAAATACCCAAAATGCCCCTCTTAGCCAAAAAATCCAAAAATTCATAAAATTCCTAAAAAATTCCAAAAACTCCCAAATATTCCCAATTGCATTTTGTCCAACTACACCATGGGCCAATTTTGTCAATTTACTCTACTTTTACCAAAGCCCCCAATTTAGCCCATTCTTAACCTAAGTGAACCCAATGTCAAACCAAATCTACCCAATTGACCCCAATTTTGCTCCAATTCAATTCTAAACATCAATTTAATATCCACAATATCAATCTAGACCAAATCCAAGTCCAATTTGATTGAAATTTGAATCCAATTTCACTTTTGACCTTAAATCCCAATTTGGACCCATGACCCAAACTTAACCCAAACCAAACCAATTCAACTCCAATTGACCCTAAAAATTTTCTAAACCTTCCCTAACATCCCCACAAACAAAAAACTAACATGAAACACTCCCATAAACCCATAATTTTGACCCAAACCCCACTCAAATTCAACCCAAAACCAAAAAGCCCAATTGTGACCTAAACCCAAACCTAACCCAAATAAGCCCAAGTCCCAAAACCAAAACCCAACCAAAGTTGAAACCTCTTTGAAACACTCCCATAAACATTTACCAACATTAATTTTACATCAATTTCAACCTTAGCCCAACATTGGCCCAAATTAGCCCAATTTGACATACATTAGCCCATTTACCAAATGAACCCAAATCCAACCCAATTCAAACCCAAACCACCTCAAATTCATTTCAAATCACTCATGACACATCCCTAAACCAAACCCAATAATTATTTGGCCCAACCTTTTACAAAATTCTCATCCATAAACTTATTTTAAAAAAAAAAACTAAGGCCCACTTCCTTAGGCCTTCTTAAAAACCCCATCCAAAGCAAGTTCAAAAGCCCAAAGTCCATGAAAAAGCCCACATGAAATTCCTCTCATCATCCATTTGATTTAAAACACTTCCTAAGTTCTAAAATCTATCACCAAATAAATCCAAATCAAGCCTTATGACAATACTCCTTAAATCCATGAAAAATTCCAACACCCTTTCTCATGCAAGTGAGACAACTTTTCCCAAGCCATATATGAGCCATGAAGCCATGCACGAGCCAAATGGGTGCCATGGGAGCCATGGAATCTACTTTCCACCTCACCAAGCCATTAATGGCAAGAGAGGGGATCTCTTTCTTAAACCTTTTTAAACCATTTTTTACCTTAAAAATGATACACTCTAAACCATACTTTGCCACCTAATCCTTGATGTGGACTTCACTACCTTTGGTAGGTTGACTCGCATGATCCTCTCAGCCTAAAACCAGGTCATGGGAAGGTGAACCCAACCTAAACCATGGCTTGGACCAAATCAAGCAAAAATAGCCTCTCCCCCATGCCATTTTAATCCAAGCCCTTTACACATCGCAAAGCCCAATTGCCTACACTAAACCCAAGCCTTGACTCACCTGAACCTGAGGGTGAACCATGTCTGCCGGCCAGCCGCCTGGATCGCCGGAAAACACCATGGCCGAGACCTTGGGAGGAGCCAAATTTTGGAATTCCACCTTGCTGAGTTGCCTCACTCCAAATGGCCATTGCAACTGTTCTTCTCCTCACCCGAGCGAGTCGATCCCAACCCTTAAACCCCCCAGGAGGCCCTCCATCCTCTCCTATTTAAACACCCCCTCCTCTCGGCCAAGAGAGGTGCTCGAACCAAACCTTATCGAAATCCTGCCAAAATCATCCCAGACCACTCTCTACACATAGAGAACTTGATCCCCACTGAAATCCCCCTGCCATTTCCTCTCTATGAGCTCAATTTCAGAGTTAAAATCCAAGCCCAAAACTAGGACACTTCACCACAGTGAGTCAATCCTCAAATTGATTGACTCTACACCTTCACCAGACCAAGAGGAGAAGTTTCCCAGCAAAATCCCCCTCACCAGGCCAGCCATTGCTTTCAGCCTCAAAGCTTTGTGATCGGCTGTGGTTGAAATCATACCTAAACAATTCACCAGGCCAAGGGACTTCATCTGGAGCTTGCTTGGACCCAATCGAACGTGACACAACCCTCAGATTGAAGCTTCACTTCTCTGAGCAAAGGTATGGACTCACTCTTCTTCCCGAGCTTACAGAGATTCTCCATTTAGTTTGAGTTAATTTCAATGCATGTTTACCGTATGGATGTGTTCGTCTCTTCAAGACGAATCCATAGAGTATAAGAACACATAAATCCGTTGAGAATCCAGTGAGAAATTAGGATTAGAAGGTCTACGGTCACGGGTTCACACCAGTCGTAGACGATGACTGGGAGCCGTTGGATCGCGCGTATATCGGATGGACGGCTCAGATCGAGTCAGACCAGAACATGTTACGTGAAAGGTGGGTCCCGGGACGGCTGACTCAGATTGCGGCGCCCAATCACAGCGCGACACGCACCCCCTTCGGAGCTGCCGAGGTTGACGCAGCGCCGCGTGGATAAGTAGGAAAATAGGCTATTTTTCTATTTATTTAATTACCAGAACTTCAAAAATCCATAACTTTGTGTAGAAAAATCCTAAAAATAAAATAAAAATACCCTCTTGCTCAGTGAACAAAGGAGAATCATGTGGAAAAGAAATCAAGTAATTTCATCAAGTACTTTATTTTTAATGATTTATTTACTCTCTGGACTATTTTAATTCTCCATGCATGTAAACAATTCATCATGGCATGAGACCATAGGGCTTTTGAAGCCTCTGAACTTGGGAACATTCCCTGAATATTCCAAGGTCAGAGGCCATCCCTATGAGAAGTTATTGATTTTTCAATTGCATGCTACTGTTTTAGATATTTTAATTCCAATAATTAGCATGTTGTGAAATAAATTCTAGGAAAATTTGGTGATGTTTCTTATGACTAGAGGACCCTAGGAAAAATAGGTTTTGAGTTAGTTCACTTGGAATAACCCTATTTGGCCTAAATACCCAAAATTGAACTTTAATTAATTAGGGTTAACCATCCATCAAATTAACTTAAAAATAATTCTCCACTGTCCTCTAGGGATAGGAGAACACCACATAAAAATTTGAAACCAATTGGACTTGATTAACCCCACCAAATGGGTTGATTAAGCCTCTTAAGCAAAAATGGGTAAAATCAAACTTTAAAAATTCATAACTCATAAAATACTTTTAAAAAATTCACAAAAATGGTTTTGGAGCTTCTCTGATATTAGAGGAAGTTAGGAAAATTAAAATTGTAATTTTCTAAAAAAGTTGATTTTTATCATTATTTTAATATTTTTAATAATTAAAAAATAATAAAAATTATAAAAATATTAAAAATCACCAAAATGTCACATTTTAAATTCTAATCATTTAGGAGAAAGCCAAATATTTTTCTTAAGTCCCTAGGGTAAGATATTGAATTTTAAAGGCTTAATGTAATTTTTAAAATTAAAAAATGTATTTTCCAACCTTTTCACTAAAATAATTCTAATAAATCAAAGCAAAATCAAAAGAATATAAAATTTGTTTTACTGAACTCCTTGAGGTCAGAGATATTTATGAAAAATATAAAATCTATTTTTTAACTTTAATTTTATTTTGAAATTAATTAATACTCCAAAACTCAAAATAATCCTAGTAAATAAAATATAATTTAAAAAATCACCAAAATTAGTCCAAGTGGTCCTCTAGTCATTAGAAATGCCCCATAATTTTCTTAAGAACAGAAAAATTCCCTTGGTCATCTTATTGAATTTTCCTTGAAAATCCCTATTTTCCACAAAAATTAATTATATAAATAAATTAAATACAGAAAAATCACATTTTCTCCTCTAATGTCTTAATTGACATGTGAATGAAGTCACATAAAAATTTCAAATTCATTTAAGCTCTATTTAGTGAGTTATGGAATTATTAAGCTTGAAGGGCAAAATGGTAATTAAAATTTTAACGTTAATTAAAACTTTAGGCTTAATAAAATGAGAGAGTAAAATATTTTATCCTAATCTGATTTGGATGATTGAAATTTAAATAATTAAAGGGTAGAGACCCCTCAATCATTTTTTAAGATTAATTAAAGTAAAACTTAATCAATTAATTAATTAAATTTGGATGATTAATAAAAAAATTGAAATTATTAAAATAGGGATATTATTAAGAAGACATTTATTCTTTAATTTAAGAGTCCCTAAATTAATCACTTCAATAATATTTAATTCCCAATTAAAATGATAATCCAAACTCAAGATTTAAAATACTAAAACACTTAATCATTAAATTAAATTAAAATTAAAACATTTAAACTAAATTAAATCAAAATTTCAATTAAATTAATACTTTAACAATTAAATTAAATCATCTTTAAAAACTTTAAAAATAAAAAAAATAAATAAAATTAAAATTAAATTAAATCACAATTAAATCAAAGTAAATTCAAGTTAAATTAAATTAAATTAAATTAAAAATAAAATCAAATTAAAATAAAATTAAAATTAAATTAAAATTAAATTAAAATTAAATTAAAATTAAACTAAAATAAATTAGATTAAATTAAATTAAATTAAATTAAATTAAATATAACATCACTTAAGACAAAGAATTCAAAATAAATCTAAAACAACTTGAACAATATTCCAAACTTAAACCCATTAATTAAAATTAAATTAAATCACAAATAACTAAAACATCAATTTGCCCTTAAAAGCTCTTGTTATCATAACTCCTAAGTGGAGTATTTAGTGAAGTGTCACCTCATTCATAGGATATTCAAACATCCTAGTTCACTGAGCAAAAGAACAAAACTTAATTAAACCTCGGATGATTACTTCACTCGATTAATTAAATCCATTTGGACTTAGAACAATTCCAGCAATATTGAAAAGATGTTTAAGACTCGTCTTAAGCACTTCCTCAATATGATAGGATGTTTATAATAACAATTGAACTTAATTGTTCTTTGATGAGGAAAATCGTCCTTAAACCAAAATACAAGAACCTAGACGTCATAGGAGATGACTAGCTATAGGATTAGGACTTTGATAGACAACCAAAACCTTTCCCTCAGCTTTACCTAGACACTTGTTGAAATATTTAAATGCCTTAACATGTGTTTTAAGTGCAGCTTGAGATGTCAGGAAGACCCTCCAGGTATGCTTTTATTTTATTGTAATTTACTTTATTGCAAATGCACTTTACTTTTCTTGCATGATAAACAACTGTTGCATGAAAACCAAAACTTTTAGGATAGTCCCTGAACTGAAACCAAAACTAAATTAAAAGCCCTTACAAGATAAAAATCACCGGCACAACATTTTAAAATATAAAACAACTCAAAATTTAATCACAAACAGAACACAAAACTACAATTGCAATTAAATTAAAACGTCTCGTTGAATGATCGGGAATACCTCGGATGATGTAACCCACGTGTTGCTAACGGGATTTCCCACGGTCTAAATGAAAGTGTGGAACTCATTCAGTTGAGTTTAGCAAATTCATCGGGACTAAGTGAATTCGATGAAAATAACGGTGTCGGGATGACGGAACCGTGGGATCTTAATCGGTTCTGTTTAACCAACTTTAAGATTTATTTTAATTAAAATATTAAAAAAAACACTTGAATTTTAAGATTTTCTCTGAACCAAAACACTTCTCTCATCTCCTAATGTATGACTTCTAAAACTAAACCTCTGCAACAACAAGGAGCTTGGAGCACGGTGAGCAGCACAGCCATCTTCGTCAGCAAAACAACTCTACATCAGCTAAACATTCCTAGAATTAAATAACCAAGTCGTAGGACTTCGAGGTAGTTTTCCTAGTGCAACATAAATCCTCAACTTTTCGTTAGGCATTTGCATGTCATGTAAATTAAGCCCTAACCGGTCTTAGGACTCCGAGGTAGTAGTTTAGTACGACATAAACCCTCATATCTTCGAGGTTATTTGTATGATTTTATCATACAAATATAAGTCCAAATTAATTAAAATTGACAAAATTGAAATATCAAATAATATTAGGATTTTCATAAAACCGAGCCAAACAATAGGATAGTTTAGGAAGTTGCCAAGAATCTTCTTGGATCCTCAGCTTCTCCTACTTCTCTTCCTTTGGATCCTCCTGAAAATAAATGTTTAAAATTTGAGCTAGTCCCTTTTGAAATTTCAAAAATCCAATCCTTTGAAAACCTTAAACTTTGAAATTCTTGAGAGCAAAACCATTGATCATCATCGAGAGTTTTCTTAAATGATTCACTTCATTTAAGATGTAATTAACTATAGGGGCTTGCCCTTATAGGGAACTTTAAGAACCCAGGTAATATAAACAATATTTAATTCATTTATATTAAGCAGGAGAATTTGTCGGCTTATAAAATTGGTTCGCAGACCAAACGGATGTCACAAATCTCCTAGTTTATTTAACCGAGCCCCATCATCAAGCAGTGTGTCTATTCTTCGAGATAGATACACGGTTTGCGATTTTGTGCTCGTTTATATAAACTATTTGGGATGTGAGACCGGTTTGATTTCATATCTTAAAATTATTTTCAAAATCAAATATTACTTTCTAAACCATATATACATATTTAAATTAAATTTAAAATCTAAAATTTGCCGACAATTTCTGTTAGGCGACCCCTTTTCAAAATAACACACATAACCTAAAAATATGCCGACAGTATGTAGAAATTAAAAATAGGATCACTCTATTTTAAATATGAGTAAAAAGGAGATCAAGTTAACCTTCATTATGATAGTTTACAATGTGAGTTATCGAGTCTAAATTACTCTTATCAGTATAATTTACCTATCTTGGAGAACAAAATTTTGAAAATTTGACGATTAGGCGAAACAAAGTTGAACATAGTTCCGGCGCCTAGGCGCCAGAATTCTGCGCCTAAGCGCCAGAATCAACTATGTATGAATAGGTTCGGCGCCTAGGCGCCAAATTCGGCGCCTAAGCTCCACGGTTACTGGGTCGTGCAAAAATCGAAAGTTTTCAGTTTTTCACACGAATTTCCCCTTTAAATCAACCCATCTTCTTCCCAAACCATCAAACAATCAGAATTACATCCCTTACATTTCATTCTTGAGAGATTTGAGAAATTTTTGAAGAAATGGAAAGGAGAAATCATGGAGAAGAGGCTAGGGAAAAGGTCTCAAGGGATCCTCAACCCTACTTCAATGATTTCATCGCTGTAAGTTTAGAGAAAATTTCTAGTCATTTAGATAAGTTTGAAGAAGATTTTAAAATGATTGGAGATCTCCTTCATGAGATGTTTCATCAGGTTAAAGATCTAGAATGTCAAATGAAACTTCAATTTGATCATATTGCGGCTCATCAAGATGCTCAAGTTGAAATGTATGCGAAGAACAAGTGGATTGATGAAAAGACAGCTACTGATTTCCCGAGAGCGTTAGTCTTCTTTCCAAGTGGAATACACAATTTTCCTTGTGAAGATTAGAATATTCTGGTAAAAAGATAGTTATTATGGTTTGTTGAGTCGTTGTATCAATTTAGAGAATCGATTGTGTTTGTTAGTATATTTGCTTTCATGTTCAATGTGTGTTGTATTTGCTTTGAACTTGTTATGCTTGAGTGTGTATTAGGATCTTGAATCAAATATAGTACTTATCTGGAATGTATTGAGTCAAAATTTAAGATTTTAAATGGAAATTATTGAGTTTGATTGAAAACCTTATGTTTGATTGGTGGATTCAATATTTAATTTTTATAAATTTTTGAAAAATGTTGTGGAAGTTAGAAACTGAAGCCCTACTCTGATATGAGTAATTGGAAGTTGAATTTATGAATTTTGGTGGAAAAATAAATTTTAAAAAAGATTTTTGTGAAAAGCGAGTCTGGCGCCTAGGCACCAGAATTCGGCGCCTAAGCGCCAGTTCGGTCTGCTACCCGAAAATAACAATTTAAACCCCCAAAGCCATTTTTGATGCCTAAGCTTCATCTTCTTCCCCATTTTCGCTAAAATACATCCTCTAGATCCATTTTGAGGTCAAAAATCAAGGATTTGAGCGTGAAACCACTCGATTTCTTCGTCTCAAGGTCAGATCTACACTTTAAACCATTTATTTTCGATTTTCACCATAGATTTTCCTAGTTTTTGCTAAGAACCAAAATTTTGAAATTTTTTTTGATTTTTAGTGATTTCTTTGGATTTTAAAACTTTTTTAAGTTTTATGAATTTAAAAAGAGTTTAAATCTTTGATTCCTAAATTAGTTCTTATTTTCTTTCACGTTTAGATGGCTCCAAAATCTAAGCGCGGGAAAGGACGAGAAAACTTTGATAGCGAGCAAATTTCCAATCATGGCCAGCACATTTTCGCTTCCACGAACTTGCGTCGTCGAGAAAGTTCATCTCGGAATGAAGTTTTTATCATCCTGTGGAGATGATCGAAAACACTATCGTTGCGCACAACTGACAACGATTTTGTTACTTTATTGCTATTGCTGTTATTCCGATTGTTCGAGAATTTTATGCAAATTTTCTGGATGCTGAAGATTCTGAAGTCTTCGTTAGAGGAATCGGAATAGGATTTACTCCAGAAAGAATCAACATATTTTATGGCCTACCACCGACTATTGAGTGTTATTATTCTGGATTATCACCATCTGAGGGTGATTTGGATATGATTATTGCCTATTTGACTGATAGTACTGGATCCTGGAAGATCAGGAACGGTAAAAAGGGTAAATTTCAAATCTTCCAAGCTGGATGGTGCATCTAAAGCATGACACAACTTTATTTCTGCAAAATTTTTACCTTCCAACCACCTGAGCGAAGTGACTAGAGATCGAGCGATCTTAAATTACTGCATTCAGGAGAGGAAGCCTATTGATGTCGGAAGCATTATTTATGATTCTTTAGAGTCTACTGCGAGATCCATCACTTCTGTTGGATTGGGATTTCCTTCTTTGATTTATTCGTTATGTGTTAATGATGGAGTCAGTGCTGATATTTCTGAGGAGAAGCTGAAGTCTACTAAGCCAATTGGGCAGGAGAGTGTTATTATCTATGATCATCTTCGAGGGAAGAGATCGACCGCTCCTTCTACTTCTGCACATACTTCAGGTAGACCTTCTACTTCTTGACCCTCTACTTCTGCTGAGACACCATCAGATTTCTGGGAATCAATGCCTGATCAATTTTTAGAATAGCAGCATAAGTTATTTCAAACTCACTGCAGGATAGATACTATTGAAAGAAAACTAGATCATTTATCTGATTATACCCAGAGGAAGAGTAGTTACGATGCAGAGTATGATGAAGCCCTAGTCAGATTTCTGCAGAGTGAACATGATGTTACTTTTCCTACTTTTTCTAGCTTTACACCATTTGTTGATCCTAAGGACGTTGAGTTTTCCTTTGGAGATGATGATGACAATGAGGTGACAGCTAGTGATTAGTAGTAGAGATCTTTATGTAGTGCTACTCTGTTATTAGTTTGTTTTGTTTGGATTGTTTGTTAGTTTTATGTTTGATGTGTGTTGTTTAGTTTATGTACTTGTGTGGATGGAATATATTGTGTTGAGACTGATGTTAGAGTTAATTTATATGTTTTTTAATTTAATGTTTAGTACTTAATTATTTTGCTTTATTTTAATTCTGTTTCAAATTTAATATCATCATAAAATTAGCCTGCGTACCTTCCTATATACATGCTTCAATTTTATCTTAATTATTCATAAAAGCATGTTTAGAAGTTAATTTTTCTTTTTAAGATTGTTTTTTTTACATACTTACTAAAAATACTTATGATTTTCTTTCTCTCATACTTTCAAATTATCATAAGTATACCAAAACTTAAGTTTGGGGGAAGGGAAAATCCATTCAAAATTAAATTTTATTTGTCCTTAAAGAGCTAATACTTTCTTAAAAATAGAAACTTTTTAACATAACTTAAAGAATGAAGAATTTATTCGAGATCACTTTTATTTTTGAAATTATAAACAATTTAGTGAAAATTAACCAAAATGTTACTAACTTTGATTGATTTTAAGAATAGAATTATTTAACTTAAAGAAGAATGAGAAAAAGAATTTTTCTATTCATGATCGAAATTATAGAATTTTAGAAATATTAAGTAATAAAAAAATATCACTTGAAAAAGAAGAGACTGGAATTCTTTTTGAATTTTTATTTATGTTATAATAATTAAGGGGAGATGTATAAGTTTTGAAAAATATAAGTTAAGGATAGTGAAGTTCAAAACCATTAACAAGCTATCCAGATATAGTAATCCTCTCTATAAAAAAAATGAGAAAAAAAGATAGAGAGGAGAAGCTTGAGGAAATGCCTAATAAAAAATTTGCTTCACTTGAATTTTCTTATAGGAAGAAAACTAATTACATACTTTACTTAATTTTTATGCATAAATATTTATTTAGAATAGATTTTTCAAGAAGATCTTTTTCTTGTAAATAATCTATGAAAGCTTAATATAATAGACTTCTATTATTTTCAAAATGAATGAAAAGTTTGAAATCTTATGATTTGGTAGTTAAATATTCTTTAAATTCTTAAAATTAAACCTAGTTAGTGAAATTGGGTTAATAATTTAGTAAAGACTTTATAAAATCAAAAATTATAAGGAATCTTAAATATTTATCTTTTATTTCCAAAAGTTATATTTTATGTAGTAAAAAGAGTTACTTGAGGACAAGTAACATTTATGTTTGGGGGATTTTGATCTATGAAAAAATACCTATTTCTTTATGTCTTAATTCTTATTAATTTCTAAGGATATTATGCTTTAATGAAAGGTATTTCTTGTATTTTTTGATGTAGGCAATGTAAAAAGGTCTAAGAAGGAAAAAGGAGCAAAAACGAGCAAAAATGGAGCAAAATACCAAAAGTATAAAAAATTATGGCCTGGCGCCTAGGCGCCAGACTCGATACGAAAACTGTCAAGTTTTTGACAATGTTTGATCAGTTATTTTGACGGAGTGAGCAGTTATTGGACATTCTAGAAGGCTGGAAGTTGTTCCTTGATAATAGGACATGTGATACATTGCATTTGGAGGCTCCAAAACGGTTTTAATCTCTAAGAGGTGCGAAGAACTGGACGCGGTGTCCGGCACCTAGGCGCCAGACCGACCTTCTAAAAGATTCATTGAATGTGGACATGTTTTGAAGAGGTGCCTCAAGGCAACTCTTGGAGCCTTTAAATAGAGGTCCAATTCTTCAGAAAATGTGCCCCTCCCATTGTACCCCTTTCTCTTATCTACTTTAAGTTCTCTCATCCTTAGAGAGAGAATTAGAGAGAGAAATTTAGGGCCACTTTTGCTTAGTTTAGTGAGTTTATTTTCAAGTTATTGCATCTGGAGTTCTTTACACTATAGAGTCAGTAGGAATCAGAAGATCTGTAGAAGAAATATTTGAGATAAGTATTTTTTTATATTTGATTCAAAGTTTAATTATCATGTTTTGTTATTTATTTTCAATGTGTTCTGAGTAGTTAGTTACTTTCTTACTTCAATTGTGAAAAGACAGATAATATAATATAAAGATTTGATGGAGCATTAAAATTGAAAATATTTTCAAAACATTGTGATGACATTAATACCTGATCTTACTTTACTTTTTAAATTGGCCGTTTGAATTGTTAAAACCTGTTGAAGAGTTTAAAAACCTTGTAGGAGAAGAACTCTTAGCTTGTAAATGTCACATGAATCCTTGGGTAGTCGAAGGCCATGTGCAGGCTATTCATGGTGAAGTACAAATAAATAGGAAGATAATATTTAAAGGGCGTTGAATTGATAAGTTTTTAGAGTGAAAGACTAAATTCTTATAATTTGATTTATAGACTAGGAAAGGGTCACTAGTAGGGCCGACCATAGCCACCCTTGGACATCTAGAAGTGTGAGCCTAGATTAACCCATTACTACTAACAATACATCCGGACCTATTCTGTAAATTAGTCAATGTTCTTTGCACTTGGATCAAAGGGTAAAGAATATGAATGCTTCTATTTGGCACAATACGATAAATTAAATTCTCAAACGAATATTAAATTATCTTAAAAATCTTAGATTAATTGAAGGAAAGAAATTTGTTTATTTTTTATAGAGTTTATAAAATCATTTTCTTATTATTGTTTTCTTTAAATTGCATCTAGTAAATTAAATAGTAATTATAATCAAAATAAAAAAATATTTTTACTATTATATTTCTCTTTCGCTTTATAGAAAATTTATTTCTATAAATCTTCCCTTTGGGATCGATACTGGGGTCTTTGTTTAAAAACCATATATTACTTGAAACGATATGTATACTTGTGTAGTACCCTTAGTGTGTAAAAATATTACTTATATAATATTAATTTTATACACTAGCCGCTAATTATAAATCGAGTCAAAGCATTTTGGCTATCTTTTGGAAGCAACATCAATGTGTTAAGCGCGGTGGTCGGGTCAACTAATCAGAATACATTGAATTTAAACTACAAAACATGATAATGAAACTTTGAATAAAATTACAAATACTTATCTCAAGTGTTTCTCCTACTGAACCTTTGAATTCTTCTGACTCCAAAGCAAATAAACTTCAAAAGTATAAACTCTTTAAACTCTCAATACAAACTCTAAATAAAATAACTAATTAATTTATGAAGGATAGTAAAATGTGGCCCTAAAGTATCTCTCTAATTCTCTCTCTAGATGGGTCTCTAGATGGGAGGGGACGATTTTTTCTGAAGGAGTACCCTCCTATTTATAGGCTTCAAAGGTTGCCTCGAGGCACCTCTTCAAAATGTGTCCACATTCAATGAATCTTCTAGAAGGTGTGTCTGGCGCCTAGGCGCCGGACTCTGCATCCAGTTCTTCGCACCTCTTCACTTTAGATCGCACCTCTTCGAGATTAAAACCGTTTCCAAGCGTCCAAATACATTGTATCACATGTCCTATAAACCAGGAACAATTGCCAGTCTTCTAGAAGTCCAATAACCACTAACACCATCAAAATAACCGTCCAAAAGTTGTCAAAAATCTTGGCAGATCCCGTATCGACCTGGCGCTTAGGCACCGGATTCTGGCGCCTAGGCGCCAGACCAATAATTTTGACAATTTTGCATTTTGGCTCCATTTTTGCTCCTTTTTCACTTTTTTTTCTTCTTGAACATTTTTCATCACCTATATCCAAAAACACAAAAATACCTTTCATTAAAGCATAATAACCTTAAAAATTTGATAAAAATCAAGGCATAAAAATGGGTATTTTTTTCATGGATCAAAATCCCCCAAACTTAAACGTTACTTGTCCTTAAGTAACCCTTTTTACTATATAAAATGTATAACATTTGGAATGAAAGATAAATATTTAAGACTCCTTGTAATTTTTGATCTTATAAAGGCTTTAGTAAATCATTAACAAAATTTAACTAAGTTTAATTTTAAGAATTTAAAGAATATTCAACTACCAAATCATAAGACTTCAAAAAATTTTTCATTCATTTCAAAAATAATAGACGTTTTTTATATTAAGATCACATAGATTATTTATAAGAAAAAGATTTTCATGAAAATTCTTTCCTAAATAAAGATTCATGCATAAAAATTAAGTAAAGTATGTAACTAGTTTTCTTCATATAAGATAATTCAAGTGAAGCCAATTTTTGATTAGGCATATCCTCAAGCTTCTCCTCTTCTTTTCTTTTTTTTTTCACAGTAAGGATTATTGTATCTGGATAGCCTGTTAATGATTTTAAACTTCACTATCCTTAACTTATATTTTCAAACTTTTACATTTTCACTTAATTATTATAACATGAATAGAATTTCAAAAAGACTTTCAATCTTTTTTTTCTCACGTTATAATTTTTGATTTCTTAGTACTTCTAAAACTCAATTATTTATATTATGAATAGAAAAAATTCTTAATCTTATTCTTCTTTAAGTTAAATAATTCTATTCTTAAAATCAATCAAAGTTATTAAAATTTTGGTTAAGTCCACTAAATTATTTATAATTTCAAAAATTTAAGTGATCTTAAATAGATTCTTCATTCCTTATGTTATGTTAAGATTTTTTTAGAAAATATTAGTTTATTAAGGACAAATAAAATTTAAATTTGCATGTATTTTCCCTTCCCCCAAACTTAAGTTTTGGTATATCATAAAAAAAATAAAGTATGAGAGAAAGAAAAGTATAATTTAAAAAGGAATTTTATAAGCATGTAAAAACATTCTAGAAAGAAATATAATTTACTTCTACACATGATTTTATGAATATTACAAAAATAATGAAGCATATAAAAGTATGTAGGCTCAAAAAAAATTTTAAAAAAAAAATTTATATAGCAGTAGTTGAATTAAATAACTATATTACCAACAGAAATAAAATAACATTACTAACTATTCTAGAATACTAAGCAGTAGGCTGAAACAAAAATAAACACAAATTTATTCAAATTTCAGTCTGCAACTAAATATCTAAAATAGTCTCAACATCAAACAATTTATACAAAGTCTCATAAACAAATCTAAACTATCAAACAACAAACAACAATCAGTACTAGCAAACAAAAACTAAAATAACAACAGACTCAGCACATCTCAGAGGTAAATCAGGCTACTAATCACTGTCTGTAGCCTCATCATCGTCATCACCAAAAGAAAACTCCACATCCTTAGGATCAACATATGGTGAAAATCTAGGACAGGTGGGAAACTGAATATTATG
Organism: Papilionanthe hookeriana x Papilionanthe teres; assembly: GCA_022702705.1. NCBI lineage: Eukaryota > Viridiplantae > Streptophyta > Magnoliopsida > Asparagales > Orchidaceae > Papilionanthe > Papilionanthe hookeriana x Papilionanthe teres. Next base: position 42,069,563 of record CM040422.1, read on the forward strand.
CTCACCCTTCAAGAATCTAACTAAAGACTCTGAATACTTAGCATCATACTCACTCTTCCTCTAGGTGTAATCAGATGGGTGATCAATTTTCTTATTCATAGTATCAACTCTGCGGTGAGTTAGAAATAACTCATTCTGCTGCTCCAGAAATTGATCATGCATCGATTCCCAAAAACTAGACGGCGGCTCAACAGTAGAAGTAGAAGGTCTGGAAGTGGAAGCTCTACCTGGAGTAGGTGCAGAAGTAGAAGGGGCTGTAGATCTCTTCACACGAAGATGATCATGAATACTAACACTCTCCTGCCCAATTGGCTTGGTAGACTTTAGCTTCTTCTCAGAAATATCAGCAGTGACTCTATTGTTCACACATAAAGTATAAATTAGAGATGGGAATCCTAGTCCTACAGAAGTACTGGATCTAGCAGCAGACTCCACATAATCATAAATAATACTATCGACATCTATCAGCTTCCTCTTCTGAATGCAGTAGTTTAAGATAGCTCGATCTCTAGTCACTTCGCTTAGGTGGTTGGAAGGTATAAGTCTTGCAGAAATAAAGTAATGCCATGCCTTTGAAATACCATTTAACTTAGAAGATTTGAAATTTACCCGTTTATCATTCCGGATCTTCCAAGCTCTAGTGCCATCAGTAAAATAAGCAATAATCATCTCAAGATCTCCCTCAGATGGAGATAATCCAGAATAGTGGCACTCGATGGTAGGTGGCAGTCCATAAAAAACATTGATCCTTTCCAGAGTAAATCCTACTCCAACACCTCTGACAAAGACTTCGTAGTCTTCCGCATCCAAAATGTTAGCATAAAATTTGCGCACGACTGGAATAACAGCAACAGGGGTGAAATAATAGAATCGTTGTCAGTTGTGTGCAACGATCGTGTTCTCGATCATTTCACCGGGATTGTAAAAGCTTAGCTCTGAGATAAATTTTCTGGACATCGCAAATTCGTGATATCGAAAATGCGCTGTTGCAGTTGCGAACTTGCTAATGTCAAAATTTTCTTGTGCCTTTCCTCACTTAGATTTCGATGCCATCTAAACGTGAAAGAAAACACAAATACATTAAGGAATCAAAAGATTTAAACTCTTTTTAAGCTTAAGAAACTTAAAATGCGTTTAAAAATTCAAGGAGAAACATTAAAATCAAAATATTTCTCAAAATTTTGGTTTTTAGCCAAAAATAGGAAAAACTATGGTGAAAATAAAAAATAAATGGATTAGAGTGTAGATCTGACATTGAGATGAAGAAATCAAGTGATTTTAGGCTCAAAATCTTGATGTTTTGACCTCAAATGGATTTAGAAGGTGGGTTTTTTGTGAAAAAGAGGAAGGGGATGAAGCTTAGGCGTTAAAAATGGCTAATGGGGGTTTAAATGGTGATTTTCGGGTAAGCAGGCCGAAACGGCGCCTAGGCGCCGAATTCTGGCGCCTAGGCGCCAGACTCGCCTTTCCAAAAAAAAATTACTTTAAAAATTTATTTTCCACCAAAATTCATAAATTAAACTTCTAATTACTTATATAAGAGTATTGCTTCAGTTTCCAACTTCCAAAATATTTTCCAAAAATTTTTAAAAATTAAAATTAAATCCACCATTTAAACACAAGTTTAAATCAAACTCTTCTAATTCCATTCATGATTTTTAATTTCGGGCTCAATACAATTCAGATAAGTATTATAACATGATTCAAGTTCTAACAACAATCAAACAACACAAATTTGAAAGCAAATACAACACACATTGAACATGAAAGCAAACACACAAACAAACACAATCGATTCACTAAATCGATACAACGACACACTAGATAAATCACAATCTCACCACATCACTATCTAATTCCCATTATCTTCACAATGAAGATTGCTTGGCCTACTGGGGAAGAATACTAACGCTCTCGGAAAATCCGTAGCCATTTTCTCGTCAATCCAATTGTTCTTCGCATACATCTCCACTTGAGCATCTTGATAAGCCGCTAGATGATCAAATTGAAGTTTTGCCTGCCATTTCAGATGTTCAATTTGATGATACATCTCATGGAGGCGATCTCCAATTCTTTTAAATTCTGCTTCAAATTTATCTAGACGACTAGAAATTTTCTCCAAACTTACAGCGATGAAACCTTTGAAGTAGGGTTGAGGATCCTTTGAGACCTTGTCTCTAGCCTCTTCTCCAAGATTTCTCCTCTCCATTTCTTCAAAAATCCTCTCTAATCTCTCAAGAATGGAGTGTATGGGTCGAAATAATGATTTCATAGGGATTGAGGACGAAGATAGGGTAATTTAAAAGAGAAAATCGTGTGAAAAACTAAAGATTTTTTGTTTTAACACGATCCAGTAACTGTGGCGCTTAGGCGCCAAATCTGGCGCCTAGGCGCCGGACCCATCGACACATAGTTTACTCTGGCGCTTAGGCGCCAAATCTGGCGCCTAGGCGCCGGAACCATGTTCAACTCCGTTTCGCCTAACGTCAAATTTCAAAGTTTCATTCTCCAAAATAGGTAATTTAGAATGGTAAGATCAATATAAACTCAGTAACACAAATTATAAGCAATCATAATGAAGTTTAACTTGATCTCCTTTTTACTCATATATGAAATAGAGTGATCCAATGTCTATGCTTTATATATTTCGAGATAATTTTCAGCTTAAGTCAATTAAGACTTGTTAGCATCAAATTTTCTAAAGTAATATAAAATTAAACAAGACCGAGGCATAACATTACATTAAAAATGTAAAAACACACAAAACAACGAATAACTATGGGTTGCCTCCCACAAAGCGCTTGGTTTAACGTCATCAGCCCGACCTAATTAAGGTTTTAATCAGGTAGACTTAACTCATAAGCCTCTTTATAAATCTTTTTAATATCTCCCAAATAAGGCTTCAGTCTTAATCCGTTAACTTTAAAAAATTTTCTCGTTTTGGGATCTTTAATATCCACAGCTCCATAATGGTATACTTTTTCAATTGTATACGGTCCTATCCATTTTGATCTTAATTTTCCAGGAAAAAGTCATAAACGAGTATTAAATAATATACTTCTTGTCCAGGCTCAAATTTTTTTCCTAAAATCTTTTTATCATGTAATATTTTCATTTTCTCTTTTTAAATCCTTGCATTTTCATATGATTCATTTTTTATTTCATCCATCTTATTTAATTGCAATAATCGTTTTTCTCCTGCAGTATTCAAATCAAAATTAAACTCCTTTATCGCCCAATAAGCTTTATGCTCAAGTTCAACAGGTAAGTGATAATGTTTACCATAAACTAACCGGTAAGGTGACATTCCGATTGGTGTCTTATAAGCTGTTCTATAAGCCCATAATGCAGAATCAAGTCTATCAACCCAATCAGTTCTTTTAGGATTAACAGTCCTCTCTAAAATTCTTTTAATTTCTCTGTTTGATACTTCAGCCATTCCAGTTGTTTCTGGGTGATATGCAGTTGCAATTCTGTGTTTGATTCCAAAATTTTCCAATAATGATTGAATTCTTATATTTCTAAAATGGCTTCCATCATCTGTGATAATTACCTTAGGCATTCCAAATCTTGAAAAAATCATCTTCTTTAAAAATTTTGAAACACATTTGGAATCACAGCTAGGTAAAGCTACAGCTTCAATCCACTTTGAAATGTAATCAACCGTTAATTAAATTTAAATCTTTCCAGATGATGGTACAAATGGTCCCATAAAGTCTAAACCCCATATATCAAAAATTTCAAATTCCAATATATAGTTTAAAGACATTTCATCTTTCTTAGATATATTTCCCATCCTTTGACATCGATCACATGTTTTCACATAATGTCTCACATCATCAAATAAGGTAGGCCAATAAAATCCTGAATTTAAAATTTTAAATACAGTTTTATCTACTCCAAAGTGTCCTCCAAATTCAGAATCATGACATTTTTGAATAATAACATAAGTTTCTTCATAAGGTACGCATCTACGAATTACAGAATCTCTTCCTAATTTAAATAAATGAGGATCTTCCCAAATATAAGATTTAACATCATTTTTAAATTTCTTATTAAATTTGTTATCCAATCCATAAGGTAAAGTATTGCTAACTAAATAGTTAACTATATCTGCGTACCAAGGTGTTTGGCATCCTTGAATAACATACAAATGTTCATCAGGAAATTTCTAATTTATATTTTCTTCAGTAATAACATCATTCTTAATTCTAGATAAATGATCAGCAATTAGGTTGTCTGTTCCTTTTCTATCCGCTATTTGAAAATCAAATTCTTGTAGAAGTAAAATCCATCTTATCAGTCTAGGTTTAGCATCTTTTTTCAACATTAAATATTTAATAGCTGAATGATCAGTATGAACTATACATTTGGTACCAAGAAGATAAGGTCTAAATTTATCAAAGGCATATACTATAGTTAAAAGCTCTTTCTCATTAGTAGTGTAATTTCTTTGAGTTTCAGTATGAGTTTTACTAGCATAATATATAACTTTGAAAATTTTCTCATATTTTTGTCCCAATACAGCTCCAATTGCAAAATCACTTGCATCGCACATTAATTCAAAAGGTTTATTCCAATTAGGTGCAATAATTATAGGTGTAGTTATTAATATTCTTTTAAAATATTGAAAGCATTACCACAGTCTTCATTAAATTAAAATTTAGCTTCTTTTTCTAATAAATGACAAAGAGGTTTAGCAATTTTAGAAAAATCCTTTATATATCTTCTATAAAATCCAGCATGACCTAGAAAACTTCTCACATCAGTAACAGTAGTAGGGGTTGCAGTTCAGCAATAATTTTTACTTTTGCTTGATCAACTTCCATCCCTTTTTGTGAAACTTTGTGACCAAGTAAAATGCCTTCTGTGACCATAAATTGACATTTTTCCCAGTTAAGAACTAAATTTGTTTCTTCACATCTTTTTAGAACTTTGGAAATATTTTCCAAACAAGACTCAAAAGAAGTTCCAAAAACTGAAAAATCGTCAATGAATACTTCAATTCCTTTGTCAATCAAATCACAAAATATTGACATTATACATCTTTGAAAAGTAGCAGGTGCATTACATAAACCAAAAGGCATTCTTCTAAAGGAAAATGTTCCATAAGGACATGTAAATGTTGTTTTCTCTTGGTCCTCAGGAGCGATAAGTAATTGATGATAACCAGAATATCCATCCAGAAAATAGAAATATGAGTGTCCAGCTAATTTGTCAAGTATTTGATCCAAGAAAGGTAAAGGAAAATGATCCTTTCAAGTGGCGTCATTTAACTTCTGATAATCAATGCAAATTCTCCATCCAGTAACATGTCTTGTAGGAATTAGTTCTTTTTTATCATTGACAGTGACAGTTACTCCTTCTTTCTTCGGAATACAATGAATAGGACTTACCCATTGGCTATCCGAAATAGGATAAATAATCCAGCATCTAACCATTTTAAAATTTCTTTTTTAACAACCTCTTTTATGATAAGATTTAATCTTCTTTGTGGTTCAATAGTAGGTTTAAAATTTTCTTTCATTAAAATTCTATGCATACAAATGGAAGGGCTTATTCCTCTTATATCAGCAATAGTCCAACCAAAAGCTTTCTTATAATTATTTAACGCTCCTATTAATTTTTCTTCTTGATCTAAACTTAGCTCCGAAGAAATAATATCAGGTAAAGTTAAAGAATTTCCAAGAAATGCATACTTTAAATGTAAAGGTAACATTTTTAATTCCAGTTCAGGGGCTTTTTTAATTGAGGTTAAAAGTATATCATTTTGTGTTATGTCTAAAGTTTCTCAGTTATCTTTAATATAATGAATTTCTTTAAATAATTCTTCTTCTTTTAGTTCTTCATTTTCATCAGTTAAAAATTTAATTTCTTCTTCAGGAATGATTTTACATTTTTCTCGATAGTGTTTTCCAATTATAAAATCAAAAATATCCATTCGATAGCATTTTTCTTTGTCAGGTACTTCATCGATTTAAGAACATTGAATTTAATCTCTTGATCATTAACTCTCATAGTTAATTCTCCTTTTTGCACATCAATCATAGCTCGTCTGGTAGCTAGAAAAGGTCTCCCAAAATAATTGATATTTCTTTATTTTCTTCCATATCAGGTACAATGAAATCCACAGGAAAGATAAATTTATCTACTTTAACAAGTACATCCTCTATAACTCCTTTAGGGTAAGTGATAAATCTATCAGCTAACTGAAGGGTTACAGTGGTGGGAGTAATCTCTCCTAAATTCAACCTTCGATAAATAGAAAATGGCATGAGATTAATACTAGCTCCTAAATCACATAAAGCTTTTCCACAAAATTTTTCTCCAATAGCAAAAGGTATAGTAAAACTTCCAGGATCTTTAAGTTTCTGAGGTAATTTATTTTGAATTATTGCACTACATTCTTCACTTAATGCAACAGTTTCAAAGGCTTCAAATTTTTGTTTCTTACTTAATATATCCTTCATAAATTTTGCATAAGTTGGCTTCTGTTCCAAAGTTTTAGCAAAATGTATGTTTATAGTAAGTTTCTTTAAAATTTCAAAGAACTTAGAAAATTGATGATCAAGTTTCTGCTATTTTAATCTTTGAGGAAAAGGTGGTGGTGGTTTTTCAAATTCCACATTAATAGAAATAGTAGTTTGATCTTGATTAGGAGAGGGAGTTTCTGTAGGTTTTTCAATCTCTTCAACTTCAATCTCTTTTTCAATTTCCTTTTGCATTCTTTCTTTTAATTCCTTTCCACTTCTAAGTTGTACAGCTTTAACATGTTCATGTTCTTTTCCAGTTTCTTTTAGATTAATTTCAACATTACTAGGAAGTGTTCCTGGAGGTCTGTAATTAATTAAATTAGCAATTTGTCCAATTTTATTCTTAATATTACGAATAGCAGTATTTTGATTTTATAATTGATTACTCATTTGTAAAATTAATTCTTCTATTGATAACTTTTTCTGATGATTATTAAATCCAGGTGGTTTATAATTTGAATTTACTTATTATTCCAATTTCCAGTTGGATGGGATTGATTATTACCCCATTGTTGTTGATTATTCCAATTAAAATTAGGGTGATTTTTCCAGCCAGGATTATAATAATTTGAATACGGATTATTTTTACTAGCAATAGCTTGTAAAGTTTCAATAGTTTGAGAATCTTTAATATTAGATGAGTTGTTATGTGATATGTTGATGGCGAAATTATATATTTTCTTAGATATTGCAGTTACTTGTGAAGCTAAGATAGAAAAGGCTTCGTTATCTTGAATACTTGACATTCATTTAGGATTAATCCTTTCAGAAGGCCATTGAAAATTATTGTTAGCCATTTCTTCAATTAAAGTATAAGCTTCTTCAAATGATTTAGACATTAAAGAACCTCCAGCAGCAGCATCAATAATTGATTTTAGTGATCCAATTAAACCATTATAAAATGTTTGAATAATTAACCAATCAGGTAAAGCATGATGAGGAAATTTTCTTAATAGTTCTTTAAATCTTTCCCAAGTTTCATAAATTGTCTCCCCGTCAAATTGACTAAATGAAGTAATATCATTTCTTAATTTAACTGTTTTAGAAGGAGGAAAATATTTAGCAAGGAATTTTTGTGCCATTTTAGCCCATGTTTTAATAGAACCTGTTGCTAATGAGTTCAACCACATCTTTGCTTTATCTCTTAAAGAAAAAGGGAAGAGTCTAAGTCTAATAACATCATCAGAAACATTGTTATATTTAAAGGTAGCACAAAGTTCTAAAAAACTAGCAAGGTGTAAATTTGGATCCTCATTTGGTATTCCTCCAAATTGATTATTTTGAACTATTTGAATAATAGATGGTTTAAGCTCAAAAGAATTAGCATCTACAGTAGGTATTTAAATACTACTATGAAGTTCATCAACTGTAGGGCTAGCATAATCCCTTAATGGTTTGTAAACATTTTGTTCATTAATATCAATTGGATTTTATAAATTGTTATGTAAATTAGCCATCTCTTAGATTTTTTTAGTTTTTTTTCCTTTTTTAATTCTTTTAAGAGTTCTTTCTAATTCAGAATCTAAAGGTAATAATCCTTCTGATCCAGCACTACGCATAAAAAGTAAATTAGCAAGAAATAAAATATCTACTTATTTAGTAAAAAAATTTTATTTATTTATTTTATTATTATTATTTATTTTTTTTAGTATTTTATATTTTTGACTATAAAAGAAAATGAATAAAATAAAATAAAAATATTTAAAATTTAAAAATTTTCCTCCGCTCCTCCCCGAGCAACGCCGCCAAAAACTTGACCCACGCTAAATATATGCGTACTAAAAATTCAATCCCCGGCAACGACGCCAAAAACTTGACCCGTAATCCGCTGATGACAAATATAATAATTAATGCTTTCAAATATATGTAATAGATAATAATAGCGACTAGTGTATATAAATATAATTTTATCAAAAATTTTTTACACACTAGGGGTACTACGCAAGTATACGTATCGTATCAAGTAATATAGGGCTTGGAAATGAAGACCCCAGTATCGATCCCACGAGGAGTGAGTTATGGATTTTTAAATATTTTAATTTTATTTTTAAGTATTTCTTTTATAGTTATAAATTTGATATTTTTAATTTACTAGATGCAATAATAAAGTAGTAATGAAATTATTGATGTAAATAGCAATAAGAAAACAACTTTCTTCCTTTTAATTAATCCAATATTTTCTAAGATAATGATAATATTTGTGTAGAATATAAATTTATGGTATTGTGCCAAATAGAAACATTCATATTCTTTACCCTTTGATTCACGTGAAAAGTGTTAGTGATAGTGCCCTAGGCCTATTATATGGATATTATATGGATATGTATTTTGAACTTTTTATGAATATTTTTCTATTTTAATTAGCATGTTTATGATAGAAGAAGAACCTTGAATAGTTTCATGTTTATTATGAAGATTATTCTAAATATCCATAATCGCTTATTGTTGTGGGAATGACAATAAATAAAGATTAATATAAAGTTTGATGGATATTCATGAGATGAATATATGTATGGGGATACACATCAGATTTATATGTATTTATTGGAGAATAAATATTGGATCGACTCGCTTTGAGATTAAATCATGGATATAAGTCATATGTTAATCTCAAGTTGTAGTGACATCGAATCCTTTCGACTCGAGATTGTCATGGTTCTCAACATGAGGAATATTATGTTTTGACATAACCCAACGTTGTCTTTGACCAGATGACCATAAAGATTATGATTGGGCATAATGTGAATCATGTAGTGAGATATGAGTAATAAAGATGGAATTTATCCCTCTTATAATAAGAGAGATATCTTCGGGCTCCTCGAATGATTTAGATCGAGAATTGTGTGGCCACACTCAAATGAATTGATGGAGATCAATTGCATTTATTTAATCAGTCTAATCAAGAGTCGAGAAATTAAAGATAGAGAGATATAAGGTTGACATTAATCCATGCCTTATATTCTATCATGATATCATGTGATAAAGGGATTATGTCATTAACAATCGGGTTGTCTCGGATCTCGAGACTATTCATACTAACTCGGGTAGTTATAGTGTCTTGCTAGAGACCAACTATAACTTGTAGGTTTATAAATGGTGATTTAAGCCTATCGCCAATGTTAATTGAACCTATAGGGTCGCACAAAATTTGAATGGACTAGAATGGTTGATGAACACTCTCTCACTCGAGTAATTTATAATAATAAGATTATTTTAAATTACAAGCATGAATTAAAAGAGTTTTAATTCATCATATATTTAAAAAAAGGGTTTTTAAATATATATTAAAAAATGACCTCTTTAATGAAGAGGTGTCATGAAACGGTGTCACTTCAATTAAAAGGAGGGGTCATGGCTTATGAAGTAAACTTTTATTATTTTCCTTTTGAAATCCATAAGAGAGGAAGAGAGTTCTTTGGGTTTTGGAGAAAACCCCGTTTCTGATCTAGCAGTTGGAAGCCATTTGGAAATCCGTTCGAGTGTGGATACCGGTAGAGGGCGGTGGTTTCAGCCGCCTTAAAGATCCGAGGAAATCTAAGAGTAGAACTCTTGCATGGTATGATTTCTTGCACTTCTTTTTGGTTTTATGTTTTTGATTTGTATGAGCACATGAGATCCTTGGTGGTTTATTGGGGAAATGACTTTAATATGCGTACATGATTAATTTCGCTTCCGTTGCGCATGATCCCCAAAATCCAAAAAAAAGAACATTGGCTAGCGTATAGATCAGGTCCGGATGTTTTGTTAGTAGAATAGGTTAATCTAGGCTCACACTACTAGATGTCCAAGGGTGGCTATGGTATGCCCTACTAGTGACCCTTTTCTTCTCTATAAACCAAATCACAAGAATTTAGTTTGTCACTCTAAAAACTTATCAATTCTATGCCCATTATATAATATCTTTCTATTTGTTTGCACTTCACCTTGAATAACCCGCACAAGGCCTTCGACTACCCAAAGATTCATTTGATATCTACTGGTTAAGAATTCATCTCCTTCTAGGTATCAAAACTCTTCAACAGATTTTAAAAATTTAAATGGCCAATTTAAATAGTAAATTAAGATTCGGTAATAATATCATCACAATGTTTTAAAATATAAATAGTTTTTAATTCTCCAATGAATTTTGTATTATCTTATTTATCTTTTCATAATTGAAAGGAGAAAGTAAACTAACTACTCAAAACACATTGAATTTAAACAACAAAACATGATAATGAAACTTTGAATAAAATTACAAATACTTATCTCAAGTGTTTCTCCTACTGAACCTCTGAATTCTTCTGACTCCAAAGCAAATAAACTTCAAAAGATCCAACTCTTTAAACTCTCAATACAAACTCTAAATAAAATAACTAATTAATTTATTAAGGATATTAAAATGTGGCCCTAAAGTATCTCTCTAATTCTCTCTCTAGTTGAGGCTCTAGATGGGGGGGTGATTTTTTTCTGAAGGAGTACCCTCCTATTTATAGGCTTCAAGGGTTGCCTCAAGGCACCTCTTCAAAATGTGTCCACATTCAATGAATCTTCAAGAAGGTGTGTCTGGTGCCAAGGCGCAGGACTCTGCGTCCAGTTCTTCACACCTCTTCACTTTGGATCATACCTCTTTGCAATTAAAACCGTTTCCAAGCGTCCAAGTACATTATATCACATGTCCTATAAACTAGGAACAACTGCCGGTCTTCTAGAATGTCCAATAACTGCTAACACCATCAAAATAATGGTCCAAAATTCATAAAAAATCTTGACAGATCCAGTATCGACCTTGCGCTTAGGTGACAGGTTCTGGCGCCTAGGCGCCAGAACAATAATTTTGACAATTTTGTATTTTAGCTCCATTTTTGCTCCTTTCTCACTTTTTTTTCTTCTTGAACATTTTTCTTGACCTATATCCAAAAACACATAAATACCTTTCATTAAAGCATAATATCCTTAAAAATTTGTCAAAAATCAAGGCATAAAAATGGGTATTTTTTTCATGGATCAATCCACTTTTACCAAAACATCTTCTATAACTTCTTTATGATATGTGATCAAACGATCTGCTAATTACAGAGTTACAGTAGTTGGGGTTATTTCTTTTAGTACCAGTCTTTTGAATATTGATAGAGGCATAAGGTTAATGCTTGCAACCAAATAACATAAAGCTTTTCCACAAAATCTTTCTCTAATTGCACATGGAATTGTGAAACTACCAGGATCTTTAAGTTTTTCAGGAAGCTTTTTCTGAATTATCACACTGCACTCCTCACTAAGTGCAACAATCTCATTTTCTTCAAACTTCCTTTTTTATTAAGAATATCCTTCATAAATTTCGCATAGCTTGACATTTGTTCTAGGGCTTCAGCAAATGGAATATTAATGGTAAGCTTCTTTAATATCTCTAAGAATTTTAAAAATTGCTTATCCAACTTTTGTTGACAAAGTCTCTGAGGAAATGGAGGTGGTGGTTCTTCTAAATCAACCTTAGGTGGAGAAATAGGTCTTTCAAAACCTTTTGGAGCGTCCTCTTTAGGTCTTTCAATCTCTTCTTTCTCTACTTCAGCTTCTTTTTGAACTCTACCTTCCAATTCTTTTCCACTTCTCAGTTGAATTGCTTTTACTTTTTCTTTATTATTTTCTCTTGGATTCACTTCAGTTTTACTTGGAAGCATTACTTGGGATCTATTACTTAAGGCATTTGCAATTTGTCCTAATTAATTTTCAATATTTCTTATGGTTAATCCTCGAATTTGTAATTGATTTCCCATATGTGATACTACTTCTTCCATAGACAACTTCTTCTCCTTATTTTGTAAAGCATTGTTATAACCTGAAGGATAAGTTAATCTATTATTATTATTATTACATTGGTTGTTCCAATTCCCCATGGGTTTACTTAGTGGTTCCCCCATTGCTGATTAACACCACCTTGATTATTATTATTCTAGTTAAAATTTGGATGATTCTTCCAACCTGGGTTATAATAATTGGAATATGGGTCATTAGGTTTACTTATAGCATTCACAGTCTTTGGTGAAGAATAAGAATCAACCATTTGTCCTAATGAATTTTCTTCAATCAGGAGATTTGGCTGAGAAAAATTCATCCCAAATTGGTCTATCTTACTTGATACAGCAGCAACTTGATTTGCTAACATTGTAAAAGCATCATTTTCATAAACACTCGGCTACCTTTTTAGGATTTAACCTTTCAGAAGGCCATTGAAAATTATTAGTAGCCATTTCTTCAATTAAAGCATAAGCATCGAAAAATTGTTTAAACATTAATGATCCACCAAAGAAGAAGCATCGATGATTGATCTAAGAGATCCAACTAATCTATTATAAAAAGTTTGAATTATTAACAAATCTGGTATCACATGATGTGGACATTTCCTGAGGAGATCTTTAAATCTTTCCCATGCTTCATATATTGATTCCCCTTCAAACTGACAAAAAGATGTTATACCATTTCTCAACTTAGTAGTCTTAGATAGTGGAAAATATTTAACAAGGAACTTTTGTGACAGTTCACCCCAAGTTCTTATTGATCCAGGTGGTAACGAATGTAACCATATTTTAGCTTTATCCCTTAGTGAGAAATGAAAACGTCTAAGTCAAATAGCATCATCTGAAACACCATCATATTTAAAAGTAGCACACAACTCTAGAAAATTAGCAAGATGAAAATTAGGATCTTCAGTTGTTGCTCCCTCAAACTGATTATTAGACACCATTTGGATAATAACAGGTTTAAGCTCAAAAGAATTAGTAGCTACAACAGGATTTTGAATACTACCACAAAATTCATCTACTGTAGGGTTAACATAATCTCTTAAAGATCTTAATTCTTGATGGATGTCTACATTTTGATTTTGATAATTTGCCGTTTATTGAATATTATTAATTTTTTCTGTATTTTTAAATTTTTTTTTTGATTTTTCTGATACTTCTTTCTAATTTAGAATCGTAATGCACAAGTCCTTCTGAACCTAAACTATGCATACAACAATAAAACAAAATAAAACACAAAACACTTACAAAACAAAGAATAGTAAAAATTTAAAATTTCTTAATTCTCTTTAAAATGCAATTTAATTTTTTTCCCCGGCAATGGCGCCAAAAACTTGATCCCCGATAAATATATGTGCTTACAAATATGATATGAAAATTGGCAACGGCGCCAAAAACTTGATCCCTGATAAATATATATGCTTACAAATATGATAAGAAAATTTGCAACGACACCAAAAACTTGGGTCGCGAGGAATATATGTATGTGCGCCATAAACTTGACTACACACTAAATATATTTGTTGATGATTTAGATATGAAAATTATGATTTTTATAATATGGGATACTACGCAAGTATACGTATCGTTTATCAAGTAATATAGGACTTTCTTATTAAGCCCCAAGATATCGAATCCTCAGGGAAAATGTAAAATCTTTAAAGAAATAAAAAACTTATCTTTTTTACTTTTTTTATGGCTTTTGAAAGTATTTATTGATTTTGAAAGGTTTTGAAAGTTGATATGTCTTTTGAAATTTTTTTAATAAAATGTTAAGTAAAAAATAAAAATTATAATAACTGATAACACTTTATGTAAAATACTATTAACTAGAATATCTTTTTCTTTCCTTTTATGAAGTAGTAATAATTATTAAAGTATTGTTGTGGAAGTATTCAAATTTGTTGTGACAGATAGAAGCAAATGTGTTCTTTACCCTTACTTAGTTCTATAAAAAACATAGGTTAATTTGAAATTTTTATCATTTTGAACATGGTTAGGCAGGAAAGATACCAGTCTCTCACTCTAGAGTTCCCTCGATTCCCACCACCTGGGGGCTAATTTCTCATAACAAAACTCAAAACTTCAAACCAAATTAGGGGGTTTTAGCATGTCACTCTAAAATCCTCCAATTTTACTCCCTTACATAGAAATATCTTCTAATATTACATTCAATTATATGGACTACAATTCTCACCCATATAATTGTATGTGATTCTTACTAACTTTTATGAGACAATATCACAATGGTTCTTACATAATCTCAAGAAATTCTACAACTTAACAGGCCAAATTACGAAGTAAACAAAGTTTTTAGATTCAATCTTCACAACTTCTTCCAACTTTTAAACACTTATACTTTCCATAACAATTATCTATAAATTAATTACTTCTCCATTTAAGAAAGAAAAAGATAAAGTAAACTACTCAAAATGCATTGAGAAAATACAAAAACACATTGATTTTAAATTAAAAAGCATAAGAAAAACAACAAATAGAAACAAGTATTAATTAAAAAACTAAATATAAGAACAAAAATAAACACTTATATGAAAATTCTCTCCACAAAACTCAGGAAGTTCCTCTAAAACTTTAACTCTTCACTAAACTACTCCTCAGGGCAGATCTCTCAACTTCGATGACTCAGAATAACTTCAGACTTCAATAAAAACTAAACTAAAAAGAAAGAAAAGAAGTGGGAAGAAGAAGACTTCACTCCGACCCTTTTCTCCTTTCTACTCTCTACTCCTACTCCTAATTAAAACTAAAATAAAAACTCTGTAAAAATGCAATGGAAGAAACCTTCAAAATGCAAAGGAAAGGCTCTTTTTCTACTCTCGACTCCTAATCCTAATGAAAAATCTCTTCAAAATGCAACTAGAAGAGCACTTAGTCATTCCTAAGACTCTCTTTAAATAGTAAACCAAAAGGTGCTTTGGTGCTCTTCAAATGTGTCCAGATTCAATGTATCCACCAAAGAATGCACCCCTTCATTCAAACTTGACGCGCAAAGGAAGTTATGGAAGTTACCACTAAGAGTTTCATCCCATCCTCTTTGAAATTGGTGTCAAATTCCTTTAGATTTTGATTTTTAACTGTGGCGGCTAAGCTCCGGCCCAGCGGCGCTTAGCTGCCAGTGCCAAATTTTCATTTTTCATCTTTTTTTGCTCCAAATTTGATCCAATTTTGCTCCTTTCATCATGACCATCCATTTTCATCATACCTGCAAGAAAAACACAAAACACCTTCCATTAAAGTGCAATATCATTAAAAATAGGTATAAAAATGTGCATAAAAATACTATATATTTTAGGTGTATCAAGCAACCAGTCACAATTTGAAACGACTTTTAACCATTTTCTCTAGTCTGGCCAAAGAAAGCAGATCCATTGGGCTTCCTGGACTAAACTGGCTAAACCTGTGTGGGCAGGTGGACTGGGTTTCAAAGGGCTAAACCAGATTATCCAAGTGAATATTTGCAAACTTTGGATCAAGTTCAGGACCCAAGAGTCACTGTGGGCTAAATTTCTAGCTGGCAAATATTGTAAGCTCTCCCACCTCTCCCTGGTTACAAGCAAGTTGGGGGACTCTAAGCTTTAGAGAGCTATGTTAAAGAACATGCAACAGGCTGAGAAGCTCTTTCTCTAGAACCTTGGTAAAGGGGAGCTCAACTTCTGGTTAGACCATTGGTGCCCCCAGGATTGGTTGCAAGCTTGCACCACCCACATCAACCTGAATCTCCAGGTTTCAGATTGCTGGGCTG
Source organism: Papilionanthe hookeriana x Papilionanthe teres (assembly GCA_022702705.1). NCBI lineage: Eukaryota > Viridiplantae > Streptophyta > Magnoliopsida > Asparagales > Orchidaceae > Papilionanthe > Papilionanthe hookeriana x Papilionanthe teres. The sequence continues at coordinate 42,085,636 of CM040422.1, forward strand.
GGAACACCTGATCTTTACCACTACTTCATACTATACTGCAAGCACCTTCAGCTAGGAGAATTACTTCTATTACATTTAACAAAACCATCTAAAATTTAATTGTTTGGAAGTCTCTTAAAAATCAAAATCTATCTAAAGCTATCTACTCCAAAATTTTCCAGTGGGAGTCTGTCCCCTGTGGTGATGTAATTTGGCACAAACACCTTTCCCCCTTTATGAATCTTTTCTGCTGGAGATTGTTCAAGAAATTTCTACCCACTGATGATATACTGAAAATGAAAGGATTGAGAGGACCATCAAGCTGCAGTCTTTGTCATCAGGTAGAAGAATCCATTACCCACCTATTTTTTGCTTGCAACTTCTCCCAACAGGTCTAGAATAACTTGGTAGAGAAGTTGAATATCAATACTTTACAACTACAATGGCATGCCCTGACTAACTGCTGGCCTGAATGGCATAAGTTGGGAGCTGGAGCTCTTCCCATGATTACAACTTAGTTCATTTGGATGGCCAGAAATAAGGCCATCTTTGAGGATCAAATACCTACTGCTAGGGAAGTGATAAGAAACTGTCTCTCATATCTTCATAAACTGATTCAAGCCAGAAAGTTCCCTAACATATGCTCCACCACCTCACCTAGTTATCTTCAGCCTTCCAAAATTATTCATGTTTACTGGCACCCCCCTACTTACAATTTTATAAAAGTGAACACTGATGGGAGTTTTCGGGAGGGTGCTGCTGGTATGGGGGGTTTGTTCAGAAACTATAGAGGTGACTGCCTGTTGCACTTCCACACCCCTCTTATTGCTGTGGATCCATTGGAAACTGAATTGATTGCAGGTTTTTGGGCAATCAAATTGGCCCTGATATTCTAGTGGACTAACCTGATAGTAGAAAGTGATTCCCTGGAAATGATCTCCTTGCTCCAATCCAGCTGCTCATCTACTTGGCACCATTCCCAGTAGAATATGAAGATTAAGCTCATCAGTGCTCAGCTTGAGGTAAAGTTTCAATTTATTTTTAGAGAAGGGAATATTTGCCTTTTCTCTTTTCTTTCTCGCATTATATCCATGATTTAGTTCATTTCTTTTATACAAACTTTTTTATATCATGTTACACTATTTATGTAGTACTAAAAATTACATTCTGATGTTACGCCAACGGTATTATTTGAACCATTAAATTTTTCACATTTCAGCTCTAGTAAAAACGTGAAAAAATAATTTTTAGAGAAGGGAATAAACCTGCTAACTGGCTTGCCAGAAGAGGAGCCCTATGATCAAATGTGGGTCTTTCCACCTCTCCCCCTCACCAGTTAAAGTTACTAATGGCTCGGAGATCTCCTAGTCGCTCCTCACCTCGCAGTACAATCCACCTCGTTCGTTGGGATTTAGTCTTAGTCTTTTGTGTTAGTGTATTTGTCCTAGTATACTTATATAGATACTTCAATAGATATATAATTATACTTTTGGTAGATGTTGTTTATTTTAGTTTTGGGAGGAGTTGTACTGGAAGAGAACCCTCAGGACCTAGTGTAATTTCTTTTATTTAGTTAGGGTTCTCTTTCCATTGCTTTTTTGTACTCCACTGTTGATTTAACTCTGTAGGGAGCTTGTTGCTCCTTTATTTTAATATATATATATATATATATATATATATATATATATATATATATATATATCGTAAGCAAAATTATCGGTGGATCAGGCAACACCCTGGACATTTCACATCCTTTTGAATTTTCTCGAGTTCATTTGAACTAATATGTTGCTAAATAATTCATCCATATACTACGCTTATGCTTAATGAATCTTGATGTTTTAATTATGCCAATGAGTGGGGTAACCATCACTTGATATTTCATTTATGAATTTTGTAGGGGAAGTCCCCTTATGGGAAAATTGTTTTGATTAGGAGATTTAGCCAATTAAATTTTAGAGTTCGGATTGTAGTATTCTAGATTTTTTAAATCATATTTCATTTTCTAATCCTCATTAAGCAAATTTTGATTAAGTCTAGCTCACTACTAAGCCCTTAAGATTTAATGGGTAAATTTGTAATTTTAGGACATGTTGAGTTCAGTGACGTATTCAATCTTTATTAGAACATTGAAGTATCATTAAGCCATTGACGAGAGGTTTTAAATTAGTGAATTAATATCTCCTAAGATTAAACCCCACACTAGAATCATTTAAATTTAATTATCTTCCAAATTTCCTTAATTCAAGAAATTGTAACTTTATCTTTAATGTGGACAAGTATGAGATCGGTTGCTACCATTAAGCCCCTTATATTTCAATCACCTTGATAAGTTAATTTATGATCTTTCATTACTCATTTCCATTTAATTAGGCCTAAATATTTGATTAAGGCTTAAATTTCAAAAATTACTGTTTTACCATTAAGGCCTTATCACTTCATAATTATTTAAATTCAACTCAAATGACTTTAAATTTTTATGTTACTCCACTCAAGGGTATATGAAAACATCAGAGGAGAAAATGTGATTTATCTAATTTTAATTTAGTTTTCATATTTATTTTAATGAAAAATTAGGATTTTCAATATTAATTCAATAACAAATTATCTATCCTTAAGAAAATTATTAAAGATTTACCAATGTTAGATGACCACTTGGACCAATTTTTATGATTTTTTAAATTTAATAACTAAAATTATTTGTTGGGATTGAGTATTAATTAAATATAAAATTTTATTTAAGTGGAAAATTAAGTTATACATTTTTCATAAGTCCCCCTGAGTCCAAGGAAACTAGAGAAACAAGTTTTATATTTTTGTGTTTTTTATTTTAATTATTAGAATTATTTAAGTGCAAAAATAATGAAATTCATTTTTAGCCTTTAAAAAAAATATTTTAAGCTTTTAAAATTCAATATCGTCACTTATAAAATTTGAAAAATTATTTTAATAGTTTCCAAATGATCAAGAGACCAAATGTGACATTTTGGTGTATTTTAATATTTTGTAATTTTTATGAAATTTTAATTATTTTTAATTATTTAAATATTAAAAATAAGTTTATAGATGAAATGATTATTTTAATTCAAATTTTATTTTCTTAAGTTCCTTTGGTTGCTAGGAGCTACAAAGTCCAATTTTATGATTTTTTACTTATATTTTAATTATTATAATTATTTTAATTCCAAAAATACCATTTAAGTTGAAAAATTCATTTTAGTGGGTTAATAAACTCCAATTAACTTCAACTTTTTATTGGGAGCTCCTCTGTTTATTTTAAAGAGTGGAGAATCTTTTTTATGAATTTTTCATTTTTTATTTTAATTTTTAAAATTTTAAATTATTTTAATGAGTTAGTTACCATTAGTGCCATGTTTAATTATTTAAATCAATTTTATATTTTTCCTGGGGTCCTCTGACCACAGTGAACCCACCAAAACAGGTTTTGCATTTTTTTGTTAATATTTTAATTATTATAATTTTTATTCCAAAACAAAGGGGATTAACCTAAAAATTAGGGATCTTTAGCTAGAGATGCCCCCATGACCTTAGAAAAATCAAAAAAGATCTCTAACCACAGAGCCTTTAAGCCCTCAAAACCTCATGCCATGGTGAAATTTTTATGCTAAGTTATGGCGTAAATAAGGTCTAATGTATTTAATTAATTAAGAATAAAACATAAGTTAAATGACCTCAAGTTTATTTCCACATTGTTCTACCGAGGGGATTTTTATTTTATTTTTATGAATTTTCTACACCAATTTATGGATTTCTAAAGTTTGATTAAATTAAATAAAGTCATTAAATCCAATTTTTCTACTTAAACCATGCAGCACTAACTCAACCTTGACGGCTCCGAACTGATACACAACGCTCTGCCATTTGACACCACCGTCCACGTGGATGCTGACTTGGCCCGCGCTTTATGCATCGCTCATCCGTCCAGCGTAATCAGAGTCATCCACTGAATACACATGTGATCCAATGACATCTGTTTGTCCCCAACTGTTTCATCCTGAGAGCCGCCCGCCTTCTAACCCTAAGATCTCAAGCTCGACTCAACCAAATTGTCTCGGTTTTGATCCTATAGACTCATCTGTCCTAGACAAACCTATCTATATGAATTATGTATGAAATACAGTATACATTCATAGAGAATCAAAATAAGCTCAGGTTAAGGTGAGAGCTCAATACCTTGGTTTGAGAGGGGAGGCCTCAATCAGATTGGTTCTACACATTCATTATGACCTTATGCAGCTCTTACAAGCACCAATTTGAGTTCTCCTTGGACCTGCATTGAAACTCGATCATGAGGTGATTTTGGGTCTGAAAGATGTCTAGGTTGAAGAGGATGTGTGATGGGGCTTCTATATTGAATCTTCTTTGTTTGGTGAGGGGATGGTGAGGAGCAAATCTATTTGAATTTTAGTGCATTGTGGTTGAGGTGACAGATAGTGCTCTAGTTTTGGATGATTTTGAGATAAAAAAGTGAGCTCAGACAGTGGAGGGAATGGATTGGACATGGTTGGGTTGATCTTAGTAAGGCTGAGAGAGGCTCTAGAAGAAGTTAGACAGAGTTTCCCCTTGGTTTGATATGTTCTTCCTACTTGGCTGTGGGAGGTGGTGGCTTAAATAGAGGAGCTTATACTGGCTTCCATGGCTTAGATTTGGGTTTGCTCAAGTTCTTAGGTGGTGGGCAGCAAGGAGCAATCAGTAATTAGGGTGAGATAGCTCAGGGGAGTGCAATTAGGTTTTGTCCATGGGAGTTACCTCTCAGTTTTGACTCCAGAAGCGACTAGGTTGGTCGACCAGGCCAGGGGAGTGGTTAGGTGAGCCAGAGGGCGGGCCATTAAGGTGATTGGCCTGAGTGGTGATGGCTTTGGGTAAGTGATCTCCATGGTTTAACCTTAAATGGAAAATATCCCCTAAATTAGGTGACCCTTGGTCCATGACCCATGTAGTTTGAACTAAGTGGATCTAGGGTTGTTCTTAGGTTCCAATTAATGGCTGTAGGAGGCTTAGCTTGGTCAATCTGGCTAGGCATGGGTGACATTTGGTTCTTGGTCCAATTTGGGTCATTTAGATTCAAGTTCTGCTAGGTTAGGATTGAGCTTAGGTTGGATTCAAATCATTGTTCAATTTGGTGTGTATGATTGTCATGAAGATGTTAGAGAAGGATTGGAGTGGTTTTAAATTGGTTTGGGGGTCAATTTGGTGGAATTTGGACATTTGCTCAATTTCGGCTAACTTGGGTTTGGCTTAGATTAGGGTTTGGCTTAGGTTAGAGTTTGGCTAGGGTTCAATTGATGGTTCAATTTGTTCTAGTAAATTTTCATGAAGATTTTTGCATGGAAATTGGGTGGAAATATTGTGGTTAGAGCATTCAATTTGTGACATTTGGGCATATGACACATTTGGGGAAAATTCAAGGATTTTGACTTGGGTTGGATTTGGGCGAGGTTTAGGCTCAAATGTGGGTCAATTGGTGGATCAATTTGGTTTGTGAAAATGTTAAAAGGAGTTTTGAATTCAATTTTAGGGAAATTGACTTGGCTAGGGGGTTCAATTTAGGGGATTTGGGTTATATGACCAAAATAGGGACTTCTTGATTTGGTTTGAAATTGAGCTTGAAATTGGGTCAAAATGTGCTTGAATTTAGTTTCAATTAGGATTAGGCAAGGTGAATTTGAGTTTAGGATTAAAATTGGGGAGGATTGAAGTCAATTGGGGATTTGGGCATTTTGGGCCTTGTGGGGCAATTTGGGGGTCAGTTTGGTCAAATAAGGCTTAATGGAGTGGTTCAAATGGTTTTAGTAGTATATAGGAGGATTTTTGGATTTTTTGAAATTTTTGGTATTTGAGGGGAATTTTGGTAATTTTGACTTATTTTGGGTGCCAATTGAGAATTTCAACCTCCTTGAGTCATGGACTAAGAGAAATCTCACTTTGAATCTTCCATGTGTTGGTTTTAGCCAAACCCTAGCCTAGGGACAAGTGCTTGGGGAACCACCAACATGAGTTTCCAAGAGAGTATGGGATCAAGTATATGCATACTTGGTTTAGTTTAGGGTTTGAGGTAGTGAGTGTCAATTTAGAGTTTAGGTGTGTGTGTGAGTGATCCACTTAAGAAAATACCTATTTTTATGCCATATTTATGATTCAATTCTTAAGGATATTATGCTTTAATGAAAGATATTTTTATGTTTTTGGATGTAGGTGACAAAAAAAGAGTTCAAGAAGGAAAAAAGAGCAAAAAGAAGAAAAAATAGAGCTTAAAGAGCAAAGTTGTCGAAATTTTAGGTCTGGCGCCTAGGCGCCAGAATCCGACGCCTAAGCGCCAGTTCAATACAGAAACAGATAATATTTTTGACGACTTTGGGCAGTTATTTTGACTGTGTTAAGCGGTTATCAGACCTTCTAGAATACTGGATGTTACTCCTAATATATAGGACAAGTGATACAATGCATCTAGACACAGGAAAATGGTTTTAATCACGAAGAAGTACGATCCAAAGTGAAGAGGTGCGAAGACTGGGTCACAGACTCCAGCGCCTAGGAGCCAGATCTCGGTGCCTAGGCGCAAAAGTTACCTTCTAGAAGATACATTGTATTTGGACTAATTTTGAAGAGGTGCCTTAAGCAACCCCTGGTCAAATTTGGAGCTCTATAAATAGGAGTCAATTCTACAGAGAAAAGTGCACCCTATAGCCCCCACTAGCCATTCTATCACCATATACCCCCTCTAGCATCCAATCATTTTAGGGAGCCACTTTCTTTTGCATTTACTGAGTTTATTTTGAGTATTACTACTCAATTCCTTGAGTAGTAAGTGTGAGTTTTCAAGTATTGTTGCTGTTGAGGTCTTGTACCTTGCATTGGAGTCGGTAGGAGTCAGCGGATCACTTGAAGGAACGTTCAAGATAAGTATTTGTAACTTGGTTCAAAGTTTTATAAATATGTTTTGTTGTATGAATTCAATGTGTTCTGAGCAGTTAGTTTTCTTTCTCCTTTCAACTATGAAAAGATATGTCAACATATTTTTAGGTTATGTGTTTTATTTTAAAAAAGGGGGTCGCCTACAGAAGTTGTCAGCGAATTTTAGATTTTAAATTTAATTTAAATATATATATATATATATATATATATATATATAATTTGAAAGGTAGCATTTGATTTTGAAAATAATTTTAAGTTTGAAAATTTTAAGATATGAAATCAAATCGATCTCATATCCCAAATAGTTCATATAAACGAGCACCACACCACAAACCGTGTATCTATCTCGAAGGACAAACACACTGCTTGACAATGGGGCTCGATTAAATAAACTAGAAGAATTGTGTCATCTGTTTGGTTTGCGAACCAATTTTATATGCCGACAAGTTCCCCTGCTTAATATAAAGGAATTAAGCAGGGTTTATATTACCTGGGTTCTTAAAGTTCCCTATAAGGGCAAGCCCCTATAGTTAATTATATCTTAAATGACGAGAATCATTTAAGAAAACTCTCGATAATGATCAGTGGTTTTGCTCTCAAGAATTTCAATGTTTAAGGTTTTCAAACAATTGGATTTTGGAAATTTTAATTGGGATTAGCTCAAATTCGGAACAGTTTATTTTAAGAATACAAAGAAAGAGAAGTAGGAGAAGCTGAGGATCCAAGAAGAATCTTGGCAACTTCCAAAACTATCCTATTGTTTGGCTTAGATTTGGGAATTTACTTAATGTTTCAATCTTGCCAATTTTAATTAATTAAGACTTATATTTGTTTGACATAATCATACAAATAGCCTCGAATATGTGAGGGTTTTTGTCGTACCGAACGACTACCTCGGAATCCTAAGATGAGTCAGGGCTTAACTTACATAATATAATTATGAAAATGCCTAACAAAAAGTTGAGGATTTATGTTGCACTAGGCAAACTACCTCGATGTCCTATGGCTTTGTTGTTTAAAACTAGGAAAGGTTTTGCTGAAGTAGATTCAAGTTTTGCTAATGAGGATGGTCGTGCTGCTCACCATGCTCCGAGCTCCTTGTTGTTGCAGAGGTTTAGTTTTAGAAGGTGAAAATCAAGAGATGAGAAAAGTTTTTTGGTTTAGAGAAAATCTTAAAATCCAAGTGTTTTTTAATGTTTTAATTAAAATAAATCTTAAAGTTGTTTAAACAGGACCGATTAAGATCCCACGATTCCGTCATCCCGACACCGTTATTTTCATCGAATTCACTTAGTCCAAATGAATTTGCTAAACTCAACTGAATGAGTTCCACAATTTCATTTAGACTGTGGGAAATCCCACTAGCAACACGTGGGTTACATCATCCGAGGTATTCCCGATCATTCAATGAGACGTTTTAATTTAGTTGTAATTGTAGTTTTGTTGTTCTGTTTGTGATTAAATTTTGAATTATTTTATATTTTGAATGTTGTGGCGGTGAATTTTATCTTGTGGTGACTTTTAATTTAGTTTTGGTTTCGGTTCAGGAACTATCCTAAAGGTTTTGGTTTTCATGCAACAGTCTTATTTAACATGCAAGAAAAAGTAAAGTACAATGCATGTAAGTAAATTGCAATAAAATAAAAGCGTACCTGGAGGGTCTTCCCGTCATCCCAAGCTACATTTAAAACACATGTTAGAGCATTTAAACATATTTTTGCAAGAAATACCTAGTTAAAGCTAAGGGGAAGGGCTTTGGTTGTCTACCAGAATCCTAATCCTATTGCTAGTCATTTCCTATGACGTCTAGGTTGTTGGTTTTGTTTAAGGATGATTTTCTTCACCAAAGAACAATTAAGTTCAATTATTCTTCTAAAACACCCCATCGTATCGAGGAAGTGCTTAAGACGAATCTTAAACATCTTTTCAATACTTCTGGGATTATTTTGAGTTCAAATGAATTTTATTGTATTGGTGAATTAATCATCAAAGGATTTTAATTTTGTTTTGTTTCTTGCTCAGTGAAATTAGGACATTTGAATATCTTATGTGTGAAGTGACACTTCTCTTGATGTTTCATTTAAGAGTTATAACAATAAAAGCCTTTTAAGGGCAAAGTAATAAATATTTTAATGATTTAATTTGATTTGATTTAATTATAAAAAATAATTAATGATTATTAAGTTTGGAATAGGGTTCAAATTATTTTAGATTTAATTTAAATCTTTAAACTTTAAGTGATATTATATTTCAGATTAACTTTTTATGTTTTAGATTTACTTATATTGAAAAAGGTGTTGAAATTTTTCATATGTTTTGATTTAAGTCTTAATGATTTCATTTAGGTTTGTTGTTAAGTGATGTTAATTTAATTTAATTTAATTTGATTTAATTTAATTTAATTTAATTTAATTTAATTTAATTTTAATTTAATTTTAATTTAATTTTAATTTAATTTTAATTTAATTTAATTTAATTTAATTTAATTTTAATTTAATTTTAATTTTAATTTAATTTAAAATTAATTTAATTTCAGTTTCAATATTTTTAATTTAATTTAATCTAATTGTTAAGGTGTTAATTTAATTTAATTTAAACTTTGACTTGACTTAATTTAATTTAATTTAATTTAACTCCAAGATTTTAAATTTGATTTTAATTATTGGATCATTTAACATTTTAAGTTTTAATTCAATTAAGGGTTATCATCTTTTAATTTTTAATTTATTTAGTTTGGATTATTTTTTTAATTTTTAATTAAGAACTAAATATTATTGAAGTGATTTATTTAGGGATTTTTAAATTAAAGAATAAATATCCTCTCAATAATATCCCTATTTTAATAATCTAAATTTTAAATATATTATTTCCAAAATTTAAATTATTTAATTAATTAGAGTTTCATTTTGATATTTTCAAAGTGTTTAATGGGTTTCTACCCTTTTAATTTCCCTAAGTTTCAATCATCCAAGAGAAAATTAAAATCAAATATTTTACCCTCCATTTTGATTAAACATAAAGTTTTAATTAAGGGTTAAAATTCTTTAATTACCTTTATGCCCTTTTAGGCTTATTTATTTCATAACTCACTAAATTGAGCTCAAATGAATTTGAAATTTTTATGTCACCTCACTCACCTGTCAGTTAAGACATTAGAGAAGAAAATGTAATTTTTCTAAATTTAATTTATTTATATAATTATTTTTAGTGAAAAATAAGGGTTTTCAATGGAAATTCAACAACATGACCAAGGCAAGCTTTCTATCCTTAAGAAAATTATGGGATATTCCTAATGACTAGAAGACCACTTGAGCCAATTTTGGTGATTTTTTGAATTATATTATATTTATTATAATTATTTTGAGTTTTAGAGTATTAATTAATTTCAAAATAAAATAAAAATTGAAAAATAGATTTTATATTTTTCTTAAATTTTTATAACCTCAAGGAGTTTAGAGAAATAAATTTTATAATTTTATCATTTTTCTTTGATTTATTAGAATTATTTTAGTAAAAAAAGTTGAAAATTCATTTTTTAATATTAAAAATTACATTAAGCCTTTAAAATTCAATATCTTATCCTAGGAACTTAGGAAAAATATTTTGTTTATTCCTAAGTGATTAGGAGTCGAAATGTGACATTTTTATGATTTTTAATCTTTTTGTGATTTTTATTATTTTTTAATTATTAAAATATTAAAATATTGTGAAAAATTATTTTTTTTAGAAAATTCTAATTTTAATTTTCCTGAACTCCCCTGATATCAGAGAAGATCCAAAACTATTTTTGTGAATTTTTTAAAAGTATTTTTGGAGTTATGAACTTTTAAAGTTTCATTTTGCTTATGAGGCTTAATCAATCCATTTGGTGGGGTTAATCAAGTCCATTTGATTTCAAAATTTTATGTAAGGTTCCTCTATCCCTAAAGAGCAATGGAGAATTGTTTTCAAGTCAATTTGGTGTGTGGTTAACCCTAATTAATTCAAATTCAATTTTGGGTGTTTAGGCCAATTAGGGTTATTATGAATGAATTAACTCAAAATATATTTTTTGTAGGGGTCCCCTGGTCCTAAGAAACACCACCAAATTTTCCTTGAATTTATTTTATAACATGCTAATTATTGGAATTATAATACCGAAAATAGTGACATGAACTTGAAAAATCAATAACTTTCACAGAGATGGCCTCTGACCTTGCAAAATTCAGGGAATGTTCCCAAGATCAGTGGCTTCAAAAGCCCTATGGTCTCATGCCATGGTGAATTGTCTATGCAAATGGAGAATCAAAACATTGTAAACAGTAAATAAATTATTAAAAATAAAATACTCATCCAATTAACTTGATTTCTTTTCCACATTATTCTCCTATGTTCACTGAGCGAGAGGATATTTTTTTTTATTTTTGTGATTTTTCTTTGCAAAGATATGAATTTTTGAAATTCTGGTATTTAAATAAATCCAAAAAAATCCTAATTTTCTACTTATTCGACTCGGCGCCGCTTCATCCTCGTCCGGATCGAAAGCCCACACGTCGCTCTGTTATTCGGCACCACCATCTGAGTCAGCGTTACAGGGGCCCGCCATTCACGTACCATTGCGTTGTCCAGCTTGATCTCGACATTCCACTCTATACAAGCGCGATCCAATGGCTCCTGGCCATCGTCTCCGACCGGTATGCACCCGTGACCATCCACACTAAAACCTTAAGATCTCACTCAATTCTCTATGGATTTTTGTGTTCTTATACTCTATCGATTCGTCTTGAAGAGACGAATACATCTATATGGTTAAGGTGCATTGAAAACAACTCAAACTAAATGGAGAATCTCCAAGAGCTCGGGAGGAAGAGTGAGTTCATACCTTTGCTCAGAGAAGTGAAGCTTCGATCTGAGGGTTTTGTCACCTTTGATTGAGTCCAAGCAAGCTCCAGATGAAGTCTCTTGCTCTGGGGAAATGCCTAGGTACAAAAGTGACCAAGGCCGATCATAAAGCTTGGAGGCTGGAAGCAATGGCTGTCCTGGTGAGGGGGCTTTTGTTGGGGAACTTCTCCTCTTAGTCTGGTGAAGGTCTAGAGTCAATCAATTTGAAGATTGGCTCACTGTGGTGAAGTGTCCTGGTTTTGGGCTTGAATTTTAACTCCAAAATTGGACTCACAGAGAGGGCTTTAGGGCTGGATTTCAGAGGGGATCAAGTTCTCTATGTCTGGAGAGGGATCTGGAGTGATTTTGGCAGAGTTTTGGTAAGGTTTTGGTTCAACTCCTCTTTTGGCCGAGAGGAGGTGGTGCTTAAATAGAGGTGGCTGGAGGGCTTCCCAGGGGGGTTTAAAGGCTGGGATCAGCTGCTCAGGGGAGGAGAAGAAGAGCTCCAGTGGCCATTGGGGTTGGTACAACTCAGCAGGTGAGTTTTGAATTTTTTGGCTCACATGGAGCTCTCGGGCCTGGCATTTTCCGGCAACCCAGGCGGCTGGCCGGCAGGGTCAGGTCACCCTCATGGTCAGGAAGGTCAAGGCTTGAGGTTTGTGAGCTCAATTGACTGTTGCCATGTGTAAAGTGTTTTGATTTAAATGGAATGGAGGAAGAGGCTCCTTTGGACTTGGTTTGGTCAACCCATAGAAATGGGCTTGGTGCACCCACCAAGGCCTGATTTGGGCTGAAGGGAATCATATGGCTCAGCTGAATTGGAGTGGAGAAGTCTCCATCAATATCATTTAGATTAATTTTGGGTTAGGGGGAATCATGGAAAGAGTAAAAAAGGCTTAATCATTGGTTAAAAAAGGGTTCCCCTCTCTCACCATTAATGGATTGGTGAGGAGTCCAAGGCTTTCATGGCTCCCATGTGGCTTGTGCATGGCTTCTTAGCTCACATTTGGCTTGGGAAATGGCTTGGTCAATTTCATGGGAATGGATTATTAATCATAGGTTTCCAACTTTAGGGAATGATTTTATCAAGTGGATGATGAGAAGGAATTGTCATGTGGGCTTTGGATGAATTTTTGGGCTTTTGGGTTTGGTGGAAGTGGGCTTTTTAAAAGGCTTAAATGGGTGGGCCTTTATATTTCAAAATGGACTTTTGGATGAAGAATTTTTTGAAAGACCATGCCAAATAAACGTTGGGTTTAGTTTAGGGATGTTTCATGAATGGTTTGGAATCAATTTGGTGTGATTTAGAGTAGAATTGGGCTTTTTTTTTGTAAAGGGGCAAAGGTGGGCCAAATTGGGCTAACTTGGGCTAAGGTTGGGCTAAGGTTGAATTTTGTGTAAAATTAATGTTGAAAAATGTTTATGGGAGTGTTACAAAGAGTTCTCAACTTTGGTTGGGCTCTAATTTTGGGATTTGGGCCCCATTTGGGTTAGGTTTGGGCTTAGGTCAATTTAAGGGATTTTGGTTTTGGGTTAGGTTTGGGTGGAGTTTAGGTTCAAATTTTGGGCAAATCAAGTTAGTGTTTTGTTTATGGGGATGTTAGGAAGGCTTTAGAAAAGATTTGGGGCGAATTGGAGTTGAATTGGGCTAGGTTTGGGTCATGGGTCAAAATTGGGTCTTAAGCCCCAAATTGGAATTGGGCCCAAATGTCAATCAAATTGGACTTGGATTTGGTCTAAACTGATATTTGGGATATTTAATTGAAGTTTACAATTGAATTGGACCAAAATTGAGGTCAATTGGGGTGGTTTGGTTTGACATTGGGTTCACTTGGGTTACAAAATAGGTCAAATTGGGGGTTTTGGTAAAAGTGGGGTAAATTGACAAACTTGGCCCATAGTGTGGTTGAAAAAAATGAAATTGAGAATATTTGGGATTTTCTAGAATTTTCTGGGAATTTTTAGAATTTTTTGGATTTTTGGGGTAAAAGGGTATTTTGGTAATTTTGAGGGGGGTTTAGGGGTATTTTTGGAAAATTTGGTATTTTTGGCCAAAGATGGTCAATTTGAGTGGTGGGAAGTGTTTAGGATTAATTTTGAGGAATCTTGGGTAATATAGGTAATTTTGCAAATTTTGGGTTATTTTAAGGGTATTTGGTAGGTTTGGTGGGTCCGGGGCCCCGGGGGTCAAAAACTGAAATTTTGAAAAAAAGGAAGATTGATTAAGTTTGAGTAGAATGAAATCACTTTGGTTGAGCCATGAAGCCATATCAAGCCCATATGAGCCATGAGAGGACTCATTTGAGGCATTCACTATGTTGTTCTTAACCCTCTTAGCCAGGGGCTTAGGGGTTAAGGACCATCCATATGAATTACCTACATGAGTCAGGAAGTCAACTTGGGTGAGAGTGTGGTTTTAGGACTTGGAATGTGTGTGAGAGTGTAGTGTATGTGCAAGTCAACCCTCACCAGACCAAGCCATCCAGGGTATTCCTAAGGCCAAAAAGTCCTATAGGGAACTCATCCTTTAAACCTCCACATTTGATTTCAACCCTCTAGGTGATTAGGGGTCTACAATCAAGCTTGTGGGGTTTGCAGGGAGTTAAGAAGTAGTTTGAATTCCTAAATATTGGGTGCCATCTCTAATCCTCTAGGATAGTCAAAGGGAAAGCCTAAGGCTAGATCCTAAGTACTAAGGAGAGAGAAGAGAAAAGACCTCATCAAAAATGAGGTCAACAAGATAATAAAATAATTGAATTTTGTTTGAGAACTTAACTTAAAATATTTATAAAAATTGTGATGATATTAATACCTGATCTTAATTTACTTTTTAAACTGGCCATTTAAACTGTTAAAACCTGTTGAAATATTCTGAGACCTATCCGGAGATGAGTTCTTTACTAGTAAATATCACATGAATCCTTGGGTAATCGAAGGCTCTATGCGGGTTATTCAAGGTGAAGTGTAAATAAATAGGAAGATATTATTTATTGGGCATAGAATTGATTAGTTTTTAAAGTGACAGACTAAATTCTAATAATTTGGTCTATAGAAAGGGAACGGGTCACTGGTAGGGCCGACCATAGCCACCCTTGGACATCTAATAGTGTGAGTCTAGATTAACCCATTTTAATAATAAAACATCCTGAACCAATCTATAGATTAGCCAATGTTCTTTATACTATTGAGCGAAGGTAAAGAATATGAATGCTTCTATTTGGCACAATATCATAATCTAGGTTCTCCACAAATGATAATTATTCTAAAAATCTTGGATTAGTTGAAAAGGAGAAAGTTGTTTTATTTATACCTGCATTAATCTTTATTTAATTACTGCTTACTTACATTTAGTAAAAATTTTATTAAATTTAAAATCTGAATTTTGAAAAGAAATAAAATTAATAATTACTTTTAATTTGAAAAGTCTAAAATATTTCTTAATTTTCTCATAATCTTTCCTGTGGGATCGATAATCAGGACTCCAATAGAGCCCTGTATTACTTGAAACGATACGTATACTTGCGTTTGAAATTGTAACTTTTACAATAATTATTATAAATATTTAAATATAAATTCATAAATTCTTACATAAGTAAAAGTCTGGACCGCATCAGTGAGCCTAACCCAGACTAGACTTCCCAGGGTGAGTCCTAAGGCTTAACTATCCTATAGGGAACTCCTCTTGAGTTTCCTTATGCTAAGTCTCATCCTTCTAAGTGCTTAAAGGTTAAACTTAAGCATTTGAAACTTCAGGTGAAACAAGGAAGTGTTTTGGATTTCTAAGGGGGAAAGGTCCCATCAGTTGTTTTCTAAGATAGTCACTAGGAAAGTCCTATGGCTAGATCCTAGGCTGGCTAAAGAAAAACTAGACCTCAACAAAATTGAGGTCAACTAGTGCATGGAACTATTTCATATCTGGTAGATTACTTCCAACTAACCATTTCAGTGAGGTAACCCATGAGAGAGCCACTTTAAACTACTGTATTCAGATGAAGAAACCTATTGAAATTAGCTCCCTTATTTATACAAGCATCTTGTGTCTTGAAAGGAGAAACTACAGGAGGTTTGGGCTACCCTGCTGTTATGACTACCTTGTGTGTTGAATCTGATGTGAAGTATGAGACCATTGGAAAAACAAACTTAAAAAATTATAAGAGACATTTTGGGACTAGACCTAGAATTGGAGTTAACAAACCATCTACTTTAGCTTCTACTTATGCCCCTAGTTCTACTCTTAAGCCATCTACTTCTGACACTACTTCTCTAGATTATGTAATGGAACAAATGATGATTTGACAAGGAGATATCATAGCCTAACAGAAGCAGGTAAAAGGCCTTGATTTCCACTTGTACCATAGTGATAATATTATATTGAGAAAGGCTGAGTATGATTTTACCTATAATGAGGTTGTGATGAGATATATGAGGGGTGTCATTCTGTGGCATTTCCTACTAGCCCCATTTTCACACAATATTGTCTTTTTTAGATATATGAGAAAATAGATTTGGGAGATGTGGCGATGATGATGATGATGATGATGAAGATGCTAGTGAAGATGAAGAAGAAGATGTGAAGTTTGTTGTTTTATTTCTTTCCTTTCATGTGTTTGAATATTTGGACTTTATTGTGTTAGTGATTTGTTGCATTTTTGTTGGAGAGTGCTTGTATTTAAATTCTTTACTAAATTGTTTCTGTTAAACTTTTAGTTATATTGTCTATTTTTTTGCTCTAGTTTAAATGCTAGAGTAGTATCTATTTTATGTTTATATTGTTATGCATGTGACCCGACACGCAATTACGCAGTAAATTAACTTCCAAAAGATGGCAAAAAATTTGACCCAATTTATAAATAGCGGCTAGTGTGCAAAATCTTAAATGATATAAAACTTAGAAAATATTTTACACACTAGGGGTACTACGCAAGTATACGTATCGTTTCAAGTAATATAGAATTTTCTTTAAAAACCCCAGTATCGATCCCACGAGGAAGTGAAGTAAGAGGTCTTTAGTCAGATTCTAGTCTACTACTAATAGTCCTTAGTTTGGAATGTCGATTAAAATTGTATTTTATCTAGCAACTACTCCTAAATACAAGAGTTAAATGTAATAGTAACTATAACTAAATGCAAATAATAATTCTAAAAATAACCCTTTTTGGATGAGTTAGACTGGAGAATTTTGAGATATTAAAAACTACTATTCTTATGTAATGAAATAGATAATGTATAGGAATGAGATGCATTTAATATTGTATGTGCCAAATAGGAGCAATTCTATTCTTTACCCTTTGGTCCAGGCATAAAGAACATTGACTAATCCTATGCTTATTTACTGAATCTGCGGCTAGGCTGGGAGGATACCGGTTCTCACTTCAGAGATCCCACATTCTCCTCGCTTGAGGGCTAACATCTACACTTCAGCTCCCAAACGATAGGACTGAATTGAATATTTTTGTCTGTCACACTAAAATCTCCAATTCTATGCCCCATTAATATTATTTCCCTATTTATTTGCATTCAATCCCCATGAACTTCACCATCCATGGAATTTGAATGTGGTTCGTACTTAGTTGTAGAAAGCATAACCCTCTCGAACTATATGTTTTCACAACAATTTTTAACATTACAACAGGCCTTAATTGCAATGTAATTTAAGTGCAAGTAAAAACCATCACATTTATAATTAAATTTACTTCTACCATGCATCACAAAATCCTAAACATGATTTCTACTCATTACAAAAGAAAAGTAAAAGGAAAATAATGACAAAATCTTCTCATGCCGCTATTTCCAAAGAAGAAGAAAAAGTAAGAGAGATATGTCACAAAGCGCGAAGAAAACACAACGGAAACTTCATGTAACCAAAGTAAATCCACTAGGTAAGTGTTTACAAAATTATAAGATAATGAGGAACAATACTTAGGTTTTTCCCTTTGAAAGAAAGATGAAGAACTCTCCCATAAAGTCTCCCGGCGATCCATGCAATGCTAGCGAAATCCCTTACAAATTCTCTTAAAGTCTCCTCTCCAATCTCTCCAAAAGGGTAAAAATCAACATTTCTACTCCTATTCTAAAACCCCTAAACATTCTCCATATTTTTATTCCACTTTTCTCCTCTCTTTTCTATCATAAATTCACTAATTTAAAGAGTGTGGACGAATTTTTAAGAGTTCCCTTAAGCACCCCTTCGAAAAAGCATCTAAATACGTCGAATTTAGGCCCAAAACTGCCAAAAGTCGGTTCATACTCATCCGGGGTGCTGTCGATGGGTTCGAGCTTGCTGTCGGCGAGCTTTTCAGCCATTTTTCGGTGCTCTCGGTAAAATCTCGCCGTCGGCGAGATTGAGGCCGCCGTCTTAGAGCAGGCTCTGCGCAGCTCCACCGTTTGGCTCCTTTTGGCTTCGTTTTAGCTCCGATTGGCCCCGTTTCAGTTGCGTTGCATTCGTAACTGATAGCCCTACAAAATAAACATAAAACAACATTTATTTAAATTTTAATCACATTCTAAAATATACAAGAAGTGTAAAAAATATTAAGCATCAAAAGACTTATCAAAAGGTGTCAGTGCATAATTTCATTTCTTGCTCGTTTTTGCTCTAAATTGCACCATTTTGCTTCCTTTTGTTCCAATCACCATTTATTGTACCTAAAATAAAAAGAATACAAAATACATTCCGTTAAAGTGTAATATCATTAAAAAATAGTAAAATGATATTGGAAAAAACTTATATATTTTAGGCGTGTCAAATTCCCCCAAACTTAACTGTTACTTGTACTCAAGTAACCATTTTACTACATAAAAATATAACTCAAGGCAATGTACTTTTCACCTGTAAGACACTAAAATTTTTCATTCAAAAGAATATATTGGGTAGACTTTTAGAAAGAAATTCAGTAACTCAGGTTAACACAATAAGTATAAGAATATTTAGCAATCAAGTCTAAGGGTTCTAGTCTTCTATTTATTTCAAGATAAACCATAATTTGTTACATTAAGAGTGCCTTGAAAGATTATGTGAAAAAGGAGTTCATGCAAACTTCATCAGAATGTAGGGCAATACTTTAAATATAAATTCAAAAATGAAATCAAGTTCTCCTTTTAGGGTGACTCAAGTGAAGCAAATTTTTGATTAGACATCTCCTCAAGCTTCTCTTCATAAATATTTTTCTTTCCATTTTATTTTTCTTTTTTTTGGATTGTTTTTCAATCCTTCTTTTCTTTTCTTTTCTTTTTCTCTTTTTTTCTATTTTTTTTAATGAGGATTACTATATCTGGAGAGCCTGTAATGAATTTGAACTTCACTCTCCTCTTTCTAAAGTTCAAACTTGAAACACATCCTTACTTTATAATTAGGTATGAGCCTTATTATTCATCATAAAGTCACAATCTCTTCTTAACACACAATACTTTAAGTCTCTTAACATTTCAAAAATACAGTTTTCTTTACTTTAAATAGTTTACTAGAATCAAATTCTTTTATACCAAATATCTTATCCTTATAAAATTAACTTTTATTACTAAAAACTTTCATCCAATCCTTCCATAATTTTCAACTAAAATAAAATGTTTTAGTTATCTCAAGTGAGGTTCAATTGCTATAAGTTATGCTAATAATTTTTGAAAATATAATAATTGAGAACAAATAAGAGTTAATATTTTTCTTCTCCCCAAACTTAAATTTCAAAAATATTTTACAATTAATTCCATAAAATATAGCAGGAAGAAAAAGTAAAGATTGAATCTACTTGGTACTACAACATCCTATCAAATTCATATACATGCATAATCAGGATAGAAAGACTGTAGGAGAAAGTAAAGCTAACTGAAAACATGTTTGTAATAAAATTACACTAAAAAGAAGTAATTTCACATTAAAATTTTATTTTTCTTCCTACCCCTAAACTTAATTTTTAACATATATAGCATATAATACAGAAAATATAAGCAGGAAGAAAACAATTTAGAAATTCTATCTACCACAAATGTCTATCAAAATCATTTGCAAGTATTCATTAGGACGTAACAATGATGCGACGAGAAAGTAAATCAAAACTAATCATGCTAGAATGAAATTAACTAAACCAAATTCTAACTAGCATTGTAGGTATCAATAAGGGAATATAAAAATGTTCTTTAATACCTAAATAAGGTTGTAACACAAACATAAACACATATGATAATTGAGGTTAATTCATCCGTTAACTCAACCAATCTCACTACGTTACCTTCAATTTATAACGGAATCACTACACTAGTAAATTAGGTACTTTAAAATGATTTTATAGATTATAATCCTAAGGATAAGATTACCCCTGATATATTGGCTCTTAGGCACCAATATCAGGCATCACCTAATCCTTATAATTAATCACCTTTAACATTTATTGAGATATTATAAGATCATCCACATGGTATTCATCAAATAGGGTCATGACTCCTACCTAATGAAAGTAAAGTTAAAGAAAAGAAGTATCAAAATTGAGGTGGATATGTTACAATCTAAATTCATGGTATCTCTTGTAAAACTCAAGTCCGGTGAGACCCGAGTTGTAGTGAACTCGTCAATCCAATTACTACAAGAGAACATAAAAGTCTAACCACAGTAAGAAGTTAAGGAATCGCACCCTCATGACACACAAAGATCAAATCAAACTACTAATAATCCAAACATCTACCAATCATCAATCAAACTGATCAATCCATAATGACACATAAACATCAATTCAATCCACTCTAATGCAAACACCATACAACACTAACAATCATGACTCTCAAGCACACTAAATCAAAGCACGCTGATAACTATGGGTTGCCTCCCATAAAGTGCTTGGTTTAACGTCGTTAGCCCGACAAATGATTCCACCTAGATTAAAATTTCAATTAAGTAATCCTCGATCAATCGCCCAATCATTTTCAGATCCAGGGATTCCTATAAAATCCTCAAATTTTAATTTTTCATTTAGCTCTTCATTTTCAGTTTGATTTATATCATAATTCCTCATATTTCTTTCTAGATCCAATATTTTTCTATTGATTTTTTCAATCTGCATGTTAATATCATCCTTGAAATTTACAAGAAATGGATCTTTATAAGATACTTCAATATCTCCCAAATTTTGGATTAGATTCTCTCTAGATAATTCAGATTCAAAATCAAATTCTTCTATGTTACTCTTCTGTTTCAAGTTATCTTCCAATTCTTCCCCTTTATAATTATTAAATGATGGAGGATCTATCTTAGTTGATGAAATAGGTTTTTCTAATTCCTTAAGAATTTCTTCAAATGGTCTTCCAATATCCTTATCCTCTTTTCTCAACTCAAAGTTCTTTTGAAATTTATCCTCAAATTCTCTTCCAAGTCCTAGATCAATAATTTTATCTTATTCATCATTTAATTCAGTTTTTTCTTGTGATTGAGTCACATCTAAAGATATAAAGACTAGTTGTGTAGATGAATTCTCTAAATAGATAAGCTTTAAAATTGTATGGGGTACATCCATCTTAAGTTCATGAGAATTTTCAACAAATGGAATTAAAATTTTACTATTTTTGGTAGCGTCCATCATTTCACACCTCTCCTAAACATACATATAGTCTTCTTTAAGTAATGTTTTTGAATCATCATGAAGTCTATTTCAATCTCATCTTTTAACTTACTCTTAAAACTTTCTTGGAAATGGTCTTTACTTAGATAATCAATTTCATCCATCCAAAAACAATCATCATCTTTTCTCTCAGCTGGATATTTCATAGTCTTTAATACTTCAAAAGTGACTTCCTGGTCATTAATGTTCATAGTCAACTCTCCTTTTTGCACATCTATCATAGCTTGTCTAGTAACAAGGAATAGTTGTTCATTATCGTTCTCTTTAGGTTTGATCTCAGTGTTGCTTGGAAGTATTCCTTGGGGTCTATTGCTAAGTGAATTAGCAATTTATCCCAGTTGATTCTCTATGTTTCTAATCGCAGCATTTTGACTTTGCAACTGGTTTCCAATTTGCAATACCACTTCTTCCATAGACATTTTCTTATCCTCAAATTGTTTATCATTGTTAGAGTCCGGTGGATATGAAGTTATATAGTTTGTGTTCCCCTGATTATTCCAACTTCCATTATGATTTGCATGATTGTTTTCTCATTTTAGGTTTCCACCATTAGTAGTATGATTCCAGTTAAATTTAGGATGGTTCTCCCAATCTGGGTTGTAAAAGTTAGAGTATGGGTTGTTTATGGTATTTAAAGTCTCATATGATAATTTAGAATCAATAATAGGCCCTAATGAACTTTCCTTACTTACAGGAGTAAATTGAGGTTGGTTCATTCCAAATTGGTCCAACTTCCTTGATATTACAGCAATCTGCAAGAATTGAAATCGTATTCGTATCATGAATACTAGCTACATTTTTATGATTTACCCTTGTAGAGGGCCATTGAAATTCATTTGTATCCATTTCTTCAATTAATGCATACGCTTCATCAAATGATTTTGACATTAATGAACCACCAATGAGCAGCATCAATTATAGACCTAAGGGATCCTACTAACCCATTATAAAAAGTTTGAATGATTAACCAATCAGGCAAAGCATGGTGTGGACACTTTCTAGGAGTTCCTTAAATCTTTCCCAGGCTTCATATATTGATTCTCCTTGATACTGACAATATGAGATAATATCGTTTCTAAGTTGAGTAGTCCTTGAAGGTGGAAAATACTTAGCTAGGAATTTCTGAGTTAACTCCTCCCAATTTTTAATAGAACCAGGTGCTAATGAGTATAACCACATTTTAGCCTTATCCCTTAGTGATAAAGGAAAAATCCTTAGTCTAACAGCATCGTCTGATATGTCATTATAACAAAATGTAGCACAAATTTCTAGAAAATTTGACAAGTGTAAATAGGGATCCTCCGAAGGAGTTCCCCCAAACTGATTGTTCTGCACCAGCTGGATAATCTAAGGATTTATTTCAAACATGTCAGCTTCTATGACAGGGTTTTGTATACTAGAGTGAATTTTATCTGTCGTAGGATTTATGTAATCCCTCAATGATTTATGATGATTTTCCAAGTTATTATCTTAAAAGTTTTCCATTTCCATTTCTAGTTTTTCGAGCCCTTTCTGTATTTTTATTATTTTTTATTTTTATCAAACTCGGGATCATAAGGTACAAGTCCTGCAGATCCTTTGTTTCACATACGCAATATAACAAACAATACATTAACAATTAAACAAATAATAAATGAAATATATTCAACACAACAAAACATTTTCACGAACACCTTATTTTTCATATAAACAATTCTTTTTTGTTTTTTTTTCACAACACTTTTTCATATAAAAACACTTTTCACACAAAAAATAGTTTTTACGACACTACAGTTTTCCAAGTCTAAGCCTAATTACTTCAACTAAAATTCTCCTAAAGTTATTACCGAAGCTTCCCCGGCAACGGCGCCAAAAACTTGACCCGAACTGCAATTATGCAGTAAATTAACTTCCAAAAGATGGCAAAAAACTTGATTTGATTTATAAATAGCGGCTAGTGTGCAAAATCTTAAATGATATAAAAATTAGAAAATATTTTACACACTAGGGGTACTACGCAAGTATACGTATCGTTTCAAGTAATATAGAGTTTTCTTTAAAAACCCCAGTATCGATCCAACAAGGAAGTGAAGTAAGAGGTCTTTAGTCAAATTCTAGTCTACTATTAATAGTCCTTAGTTTGGAATGTCAATTAAAATTGTGTTTTATCTAGCAACTACTCCTAAATACAAGAGTTAAATGTAATAGTAACTATAACTAAATGCAAATAATAATTCTAAAGATAACCCTTTTGGATGAGTTGGTTTGGAGAATTTTAAGATATTAAAAACTATAATTCTTATGTAATGAAATAGATAATGTATAGGAATGAGATACATTTAATATTGTATGTGTCAAATAGGAGCAATCCTATTCTTTACCATTTGGTCAGGGCATGAAGAACATTGACTAATCCTATGTTTGGTTACTGAATCTGCAGCTAGGCTGGGAGGATACCGGCTCTCACTTCGGAGCTCCCACGTTCACCTCACCTGAGGGCTAACATCAACACTTCAGCTTCCAAACGATAGGACCGAATTGAATATTTTAGTCTGTCACACTAAAATCTCCAATTCTACGCCCGATTAATATTATTTCTTTATTAATTTGCATTCAATCCCCATTGTCGGCATATTTTTAGGTTAAGTGTTGTATTTTTAAAAGGGGGGTCACCTACAGAAGTTTTCGGTGAATTTTAAATTTTAAATTTAATTTAAATATATATATATAGTTTTTAGAAAGAAACATTTGATTTTAAAAATAACTTTAAGTTTGAAAATTTTAAGATATGAAATCAAACCGATCTCACATCCTGAATAGTTTATATAAATGAGCACCGCATCACAAACCGTATGTCTATTCCGAAGAAATTAAAATCATAAAACTGCTTAATGATGGGGCTCAGTTAAATGAACTAGAAGATTTGTGACATCCGTTTGGTTTGCGAACCAATTTTATAAGCCGACAAGTTCCCCTGCTTAATATAAAGAAATTAAGCAGGGTTTATATTACCTGGGTTCTTAAAGTTCCCTATAAGGGCAAGCCCCTATGGTTAATTACATTTTAAATTACGGGAGTCATTTAAGAAAACTCTTGATAATGATCAGTGGTTTTGCTCTCAGGAATTTCAAAGTTTAAGGTTTTCAAAGGATTCGATTTTGGAAATTTCAAAAGGGAATGTACCAAATTTGGAACAATTTATTTTGAGAATCCAAAGGAAGATAAGTAGGAGAAGTTGAGGATCCAAGTAGAATCTTGGCAACTTCCCAAACTATCCTATTGTTTGGCTTAGATATGGGAATTTACTTAATGTTTCAATCTTGTCAATTTTAATTAATTAGGACTTATATTTGTATGACATAATCATACAAGTAGCCTCGAAGATATGAGGGTTTATGTCGTACCGAATGACTACCTCGGAGTCCTAAGACCGGTTAGGGCTTAATTTACATGATATGATCATGCAAATACCTAACACAGAGTTGAGAATTTATGTTGCACTAGGCAAACTACCTCAAAATCCTATTGCTTTTTTATTTAATTCTAAGAAAGTTTTGCTGATGACGATGGCCGTGCTGCCCACCATGCTCCAAGCTCCTTGTTGTTGCAGAGGTTTAGTTTTAGAAGTCATAAATCGAGAGATGAGAGAAGTGTTTTGGTTTAGATAAAATAAATCATAAAGTTGTTTAAACAGAACCGATTAAGATCCCACGGGTCCGTCATCCCTACACCGTTATTTTCATCGAATTCACTTAGTCCAAATGAATTTGCTAAACTCAACTGAATGAGTTCCACACTTTCATTTAAATCGTGGGAAATCCCGTTAGCAACACGTGGGTTACATCATCTGAGGTATTCCCGATCATTCAACAAGACGTTTTAATTTAGTTATAATTGTAGTTTTGTTGTTCTGTTTGTGATTAAATTTTGAGTTGTTTTATATTTTAGAATGTTGTGGCGGTGAATTTTATCTTACAATGACTTTTAGTTTAGTTTTGGTTTCAGTTCAGGGACTATCCTAAAGGTTTTGGTTTTCATGCAACAATCTTATTTAACATGCAAGAAAAAGTAAAGCACAGTGCATGTAAGTAAATTGCAATAAAATAAAAGCGTACTTGGAGGGTCTTCCCGTCATCCCAAGCTGCACTTAAAACACATGTTAAGGCATTTAAATATTTCAATAAATACCTAAGTAAAGCTAAGGGACAGGGTTTTGGTTGTCTACCAAATTCCTAGTCCTATTGCTAGTCATCTCCTATGACGTCTAGGTTCGTGGTTTGGTTTAAGGATGATTTTCTTCATCAAAGAACAATTAAATTCAATTGTTCTTCTAAAACATCCCTTCATATTGAGAAAGTGCTTAGGACGAGTCCTAAACATCTTTTTAATACTTCTGGGATTATTTTGAGTCCAAGTAAGTTTAATTGCACAGGTGAATTAATCATCCAGGAGTTTAGTTAAACTTTGTCTCTTGCTCAGTGAACCTGTGTATTTGATTACCTGATGAATGAAGTGACATCTCACTTAACACTCTATTTAAGAGTTATAATAATTAAGGCCTTTAAGGGTAAGTTAGGTTATTGAGAATTTTAATCATTCTTAATTTAAAGTTTGAGTTAATAATTTAAAGTGATTTAATTTAATTATGAGGTTTTAGTTAATAATTTTAAGTTTGGAATAGTGTTCAAATTATTTTAGATTTAATTTAAATCTTTACACTTTCAATTATCTTAGTATTTCAGATTGATGTTTATGTTTTAGATTTACTTAGATAGAAAGAGGTGTTGAAATTACTGATATGTTTTGATTTAATTCTTAATGATTTCATTTAGGATTGTTGTTAAGTGATTTTAATTTTAATTTAATTTTAATTAAATTTCACTTAATTTAATTTTAATTTAATTTAATTTAATTTAATTTAATTTAATTCAATTTAATTTTAATTTAATTGTAATTTTAATTTAATTTTAGTTTTAATTTAATTTTAATTTAATTTAATTTTAGTTTCAATATATAAATTTAACTTAATTTAATTGTTGAGGTGTTAATTTAATTTAATTTAAACTTTGACTTGACTTAATTTAATTTAATTTAATTTAATTCCAAGATTTTAAATTTGATTTTAATTATTGGACCATTTAACATTTTAAGCATTAATTCATTTAAGGGTTATCTTTTTTTTAATTTTTAATTTATTTAATTTGGATTATTATTTTAATTTTTAATTAAGAACTAAATATTATTGAAGTGACTTATTTAGGGATTTTTAATTAAAGAATGAATATCCTCTTAATATTATCCCTATTTTAATAATCCAAATTTAAAATATATTCTTTCCAAAATTTAAATTATTTAATTAATTAGAGTTTCATTTTGATATTTTCAAAGTGTTTAATGGGTTTTTACCCTTTATTTCCCTAAGTTTCAATCATCTAAGAGAAAGTTAAAATCAAATATTTTACCCTTCATTTTGATTAAACCTAAAGTTTTAAATAAGGGTTAAAATTTTTAATTACCTTTCTGCCCTTTTAGGCTTATTTATTTCATAACTCACTAAATTGAGCTCAAATGAATTTGAAATTTCTATGTCACCTCACTCACATGTCAATTAAGACATTAGAGGAGAAAATGTGATTTTTTTGACTTTAATTTATTTATATAATTATTTTTAGTAGAAAATAAGTGTTTTCAAAGAAAATTCAACAACATGACCAAGGTAAAGTTTCTGTCCTTAAGAAAATTATGGGATGTTCCTAATATCTAGAGGACCACTTGGACCAATTTTGGAGATTTTTTGAATTATATTATATTTATTATAATTATTTTGAGTTTTAGAGTATTAATTAATTTTAAAATAAAATTAAAATTGAAAAATAGATTTTATATTTTTCTTAAATTTCTCTAACCTCAAGAAGTCCAGAGAAATAAATTTTATAATTTTCTAATTTTTCTTTGATTTATTAGTATTATTTTAGTGAAAAAGGTTAAAAATTCATTTTTTAATATTAAAAATTACATTAAGCCTTTAAAATTCAATATCTTATCCTAGGGACTTAGGAAAAATATTTGGTTTATTCCTAAGTGATTAGGAGTCAAAATGTAACATTTTTATGATTTTTAATATTTTTGTGATTTTTATTATTTTTTAATTACTAAAATATTAAAATATTGTGAAAAATCAACTTTTTTTAAAAAATTGCAATTTTAGTTTTCCTGAACTCTCCTGATATTAGAGAAGCTCCAGAACCATTTTTGTGAATTTTTGAAGAGTATTTTTGGAGTTATGTATTTTTAAAGTTCCATTTTGCTTATGAGGGTTAGGGTGCGTTTGGTACAAATTATCTGCTGCGGTGGCGTTTTCAAAACGCCAGAAATCTGTTTGGAAAGCAAATTTAACCAGATTATCCTAAATCGTGATTCCTCGGATTATCTAAATTTACGTTAGTCGCGGATCGCGGGGTCCTACCCACGATCCGCGATTCATTTCCTCATTTCCGCTGTTTGCCCCTAGCCCGTCTCCTTCCCTGCGCCCGTCTCGCGATTCGTCTCCGTCCCTCGCGTTCGTGCCTCGCCTCGCCTCGCGTCCATCTCCTCGATCGTCGCCTCGCGTCCATCTCCTCGATCGTCGCCTCGCCTCCATATGCAATCCGCAAACAGCCATCAAATGAATGATTGTCGCCTCGGCTACCGCAGAAGTTTTCCGTTTGCACGATGGGGAAATCCATCGTCGCCCTTCTTCTGTTCTGTCTTCTTTCTTCCTCATTCGCTGCCCAATCTAGGTATTTTCGTCCCTTTCCCCTGTCCCATTTTCTAAGCCCTAAATTTTCTTATTTTCTTTTATTGAACTATTTTAAAGGATTATCTTTAATTTTGCGGTTCATCTGGATGGATACACCATCATAGGCCGCATCAAGATCGATGGTGAGTCTCATTAGTTTTTATTTGCTTCAATTGATATTTTGTTTAGGATCTAGCGGTAGCTATCTCTGGATCGTTTCCGTTGTACTTTAATGAGACGATGGGTTTTTTAAACGAGATTTTTTGTGCTTTGTTGAATCACATATGGATGCCGTGATTTCAATCATTAACACAAGAAGCGTATTTAGAAAATAAAATCAGAATTCATTAGAGTGATACTTGCCTCCTCATTCCTTTCGAGTCATATCTCGGTCTTCGGGGTAGATTTTTTCTTGGAGATGATACGAGCACCAATTTTTGATACATTCCTTTGAGTCCAATAAACTTACCTCATCCTTTTTATTACTTTCCAATATCTCCAAGTGGAGTATTTATAGATGCACAATTATCTCATTAAAACTAATTTCTAACTAATTAAAATTTTCTAACTTTATACAATAACTGAATATGATAATGTCCTATCATTACCCATCTCTTCTAAATGCCCTTGTCCTCAAGGTCGAGTAAGAAATGGAAAGGATATATATATATGAACAAACGATTTTAAGTGAATTGGCTTGAGTTCAAAATAGATAGAAATTTGATTTGAACCAAACAGTTTAACAGTTTATTCATTTCAGGGGCATAATAGTCATTTATCCACAATCAGCTGCAAATAAGCTGTTTTCCAAACGCTCAAACCAAACAGACAGACAGATTATCCAGATCAGCTACTGATCAGCAGATTATCAGAATAATCTGCTTATCCTGATAATCTGGATAATCTGCAGCTGCGCCAAACAGACCCTTAATGAATCCATTTGGTGGGGTTCATCAAGTCTAATTGATTTCAAAATTTTACGTAAGGTTCTTCTAACCCTAAAGAGTAATGGAGAATTGTTTTCATGTCAATTTGGTGTGTGGTTAACCCTAATTAATTCAAATTCAATTTTGGGAGTTTAGGCTAATTAGGGTTATTATGAATGAAATAACTCAAAATATATTTTTCATAGGGTCCCCTGGTCCTAAGCAACACCACCAAATTTTTCTAGAATTTATTTTACAACATGCTAATTATTGGAATTAAAATACCTAAAACAGTGACATGAACTTGAAAAATCAATAACTCTTCACAGAGATGGCTTCTGACCTTGAAAAATTCAGAGAATGTTCTTAAGATCAGAGGCTTCAAAAGCCCGATGGTCTCATGCCATGATGAATTGTCTATACAAATGGAGAATCAAAACATTGAAAATAGAAAATAAATTATTAAAAATAAAATACTCGTCCAATTAACTTGATTTCTTTTCCACATTATTCTCCTCTGTTCACTGAGCAAGAGGGTATTTTTATTTTATTTTTGTGATTTTTCTATGCAAAGATATGAATTTTTGAAGTTATGGTATTTAAATAAATCCAAAAAATCCTAATTTTCTACTTATCCGACTCGGCGCCGCGTCATCCTCGTCCAGATCGAAAGCCCATGGGTCGCTCTGTGATTCAGCGCCGCCATCTGACTCAGCGCTCCAGAGGCCTGTGGTTCACGTAACATTCCCTGGTCCGGCACAATCTAAACCGTCCGCTCGATATACGAGCGATCCAACGGCTCCTGGTCATCGTCTACAATTGCTGTGCACCCGTGACCGTCCACACTCAAACCCTGATATTTCTCTCGATTCTCAATAGATTTTTGATTTCTTATACTCTATGGATTCGTCTTGAAGAGATGAACACATCCATACGGTTTATAAGCTATGAAATTAACCCAAACAAAATGGAGAATTGCTGGAAGCTCGGGAGGAAGAGTGAGTTCATACCTTTGCTCAGAGAAGTGAAGCTTCGATCTGAGAGTTGTGTCACCTTCGATTGAGTCCAAGCAAGCTCCAGATGAAGTCTCTGGCTCTAGGGAATTATCTAAGTATGAAAGTGACCAGACCTGATTTCAAAGCATGGAGGCTGGAGCAACTGGGTGGCCTGGAAAGGGGGCTTTCTCTTGGTCCTGTGTAGGTGTGGGTGAGTTTAATTTGGATTTGGTGGAGGTTCCAGAGATGTCCTAGTTTTTGGGTGGATTTTCAACTCAGGAATTGACCTCTGTTAATGGGGTTTAGGGCAAAGGAACACTGGGGATCAAGCTGCTCGCAGGTTAGGAGAAGGTCCTGGAGCAATTTTGGCGAGAATTTCCTTAAGGTATGGTTCATCACCTTGTTTGGCTGAGAGGTGAGTGGGTTTAAATAGAGGTGGCTGGGGGCCTCTCAGGGGGGTTTAATGGCTTGGATCAACTGCCTTGGCTAAGGGAAGAACAGCCACAGTGGCCATTTAGGTTGGGACAAGTCAGCTAATTCAAATTAAATTTTTGATTCAAATTATGCCTCTCGACCTGGTGGTTTCCGGCAGCTGTGGTGGCTGACCGGCCAGGCATGCGTCACCCTCAGGGTCAGGGAGGTCAGGGCTTGAGTTTGGTGCCAACAATTAGCTTTGGACATGTGTAAAGGAGTTGGATTGAAATGACATGGGGAGAAGGTTATTTTGGGTTCAAAAGGGTCAACCCATGGTTTTGGGCTTGGTGCACCACCCAAGGCTCGGATCTAGGTCGAAAAGATTCATTTGGGTCGACCAAGAGGAAATGGTGTAGTCTCTATCAAGGATTAGGTGGCTAACTTGGTTTAGTGTTTATCATGGATGAGGTTAAAAAAGCTTAAGGAAGGCTTAAGAAAGGGCCCCTCCATTTGCCATAAATGACATGGTGAGGTGTCAAAACCCTCATGGCTTCATATGGCTTGAAAATGGCTCACATTTGGCTTACATTTGGCTTGGAAAAGGTTGGCTTGTTTCATGAAAAAGAATCTTAATGATTTTTGGTATTTAGGGGTAATATGGCACATGGCTTAGTTTAGAAAAATTCAATGATGAATTTGAAACATAGGGAGTGATTTAATTAAATGGATGATGAGATGAAAGTGTCATGTAGGCTTTGGATTGATTTTGGGCTTTTTTGAAATCATTTTGGATGGGCTTTTAAAGTGGTTTAAGGAAGTGGGCTTTTGGATTTAAAGTAAATTTAGGATGAAAATTTTGTAAAGGTTTGTGCCAAATAATTGTTGCAATTGGTTTAGGCATGTGTCATGAGTTGTTTGGAATCAATTTGGTGTGATTTGGAGTAGAATTGGGTTGAATTTGGGCTTTTTTGGTAAAGGGGCCAAGGTGGGTCAAATTGGGCTAACATGGGCTAAGGTTGGGCTAAGGTTGAATTTGGTGTGAAATTAATGTTGAAAAATGTTTATGGGAGTGTTACAAAGAGTTTTCAACTTTGGTTGGATTCTAATTTTGGGATTTGGGCCCATTTGGGTTAGGCTTGGGCTTAGGTCAATTTAAGGGATTTTGGTTTTGGGTTAGGTTTAGGTGGAGTTTAGGTTCAAATTTTGGGCAAATCAATTTAGTTTTTTTTTTGTGGGGATGTTAGGAATGCTTTAGAAAAGATTTGGGGCAAATTGGGGTTGAGTTGGGTTGGTTTGGGCTAGGTTTAGGTCATGGGCCAAAATTGGGCCTTAAGCTTCAAATTGAAATTGGGCCTAAATGTCAATCAAATTGGACTTGGATTTGGTCTAAATTGATATTGGGGATATTAATTGAAGTTTATAATTGAATTGGACCAAAATTGTGGTCAATTGGGGTGGTTTGGTTTGACATTGGGTTCACTTGGGTTAAAAAATGGGTCAAATTGGGGGTTTTAGTAAAAGTGGGGTAAATTGTCAAAATTGTCCCATGGTGTAGTTGAACAAAATGAAATTGGGAATAATTGGGATTTTCTTAAATTTTCTGGGAATTTTTAGAATTTTTGGATTTTTTGGGGTAAAAGGGTATTTTGGTAATTTTGGGGGGATTTAGGGGTATTTTTGGAAATTTTGGTATTTTTGGCCAAAGATGGTCAATTTGAGTGGTGGGAAGTTTTTAAGATTGATTTTGAGGGATCTTGGGTAATTTAGGTAATTTTGCAAATTTTGGGTCATTTCAAGGGTATTTGGTAGGTTTGGTGGGTCCGTGGCCCCTGGGTTCAAAAACTGAAATTTTGAAAAAAATGAAGATTGATCAAGTTTGAGTAGAATGAAATCACTTTGGTTCAGCCATGAAGCCATATCAAGCCCATATGAGCCATGAGAGGACTCATTTGAGGCATTCGCTATGTTGTTCCTAACCCTCTTAACTCATTTGAGGCATTCACTATGTTGTTCCTAACCCTCTTAGCCAGGGGATTAGGGGTTAAGGACCATCCATATGAATTACCTACATGAGTGAGGAAGTCAAGTTGGGTGAGAGTGTGGTTTTAGGACTTGGAATGTGTGTGAGAGTGTAGTGTATGTGCAAGTCAACCCTCACCAAATCAGGCCATTCAGGGTATTCCTAAGGCCAAGAAGTCCTATAGGGAACTCATCCTTTAAACCTCCACATTTGGTTTCAACCCTCTAGGTGATTAGGGGTCTACAATCAAGCTTGTGGGGTTTGCAGGGAGTTAAGAAGTAGTTTGAATTTCTAAATAGTGGGTTTCATTTCTAGTCCTCTAAGATTATTTAAAGGAAAAGCCTAAGGCTAGATCCTAAGAATTAAGAAGAGAGAAGAGGAAAGACCTCATAAAAAATGAGGTCAACAAATGGACCGCCAATAGGTGTGGTGTGCTAACCAAGCACACCGCGCGTATTGGCGTTGACCGAAGAGATCAACAAAACCAACACAGACGTCTAAGTGACACACTTAGAACAGAGTAGAAACAAATTTCTGCTAGGGAGTATCGAGTATATCTCCAAGACTGGAGATCCCTGAACTCTCGCTGGGGAAAAGAAAAGGAGGTGAATTCCAGATCATAAGATCTGGGGAAAATTGATTTAGATTTCATTTCATTTTCTATTCTGAGTTTTGTTTTTAATGTGTGAGTTTAGATTTCGATTTGTTCTGAGTTTCAATTTCGATTGAGGTTTAATTTAGAATCAATTCAAGGAAATCTAGATTTGAAATGAGAGTTGGAACCTAGGTTCCAACCTCGGGATTGCGAAGAGAACTGGAATTTAGGTACCAGCCTCGGAGTGAGAATCGGAATTTAAGTATCGATTGAAAAGGATGAGAATCAGAAATTTAGGTACTGATGTCGAAAAGAGAGTCAGAATTTGGTACCGACCTCAAAAGGAGAGAATTGGAATTTGGTACCAGTCTCGAAAGAGAGAATTGAAATTTGGTATCAATCTCAGAAAGAGAGTCAGAATTTGGTACCGACCTTGAAAGGAGAGAATTGGAATTTGGTACCAGCCTCGAAAGAGAGAATTGAAATTTGGTATCAATCTCAGAAGAGAGATTCGGAATTTGGTACCGACCTCGAAAGGAGAGAACTGGAATTTAGGTACTAGTATCGAAAGTTGTGAATCAAAATTTAGGTATCAATTCGGATGAGAGTCGGAATTTAGGTACCGACCTCGAAAGAAGAGAACTGGAATTTGGTACCAGTCTCAAAAGAGAGGATTGAAATTTGGCATCAACCTCGAAAGAGAATCGAAATTTAGGTATCGATCTCGAAGGAAGAGAATTGGAATTTGGTACCAGTCTCAGAAATTTAGAATTGAAATTTAGGTATCAATTCGAATGAGAGTCGGAATTTAGGTATCGACCTCGAAGGAAGAGAACTGGAATTTGGTACCAATCTCGGAAGAGAGGATTGAAATTTGGTATCAACCTCGAAAGAGAATCGAAATTTAGGTATCGATCTCGGAAAGAGAGTCGGAATTTGGTACCAACCTCGAAAGGAGAGAAATGGAATTTGGTACTAGTCTCGGAGATTTAGAATTGAAATTTAGGTATCAATTCGAATGAGAGTCAGAATTTGGTACCGACCTCGAAGGAAGAGAGCTGGAATTCGGTACCAATCTCGAAAATTTAGAATTGAAATTTAGGTATCAATTTGGATGAGGGTCGGAATTTGGTACCGACCTCGAAGGAAGAGAACTGGAATTTGGTACTAGTCTCGAAGATTTAGAATTGAAATTTAGGTATCAATTCGAATGAGAGTCGGAATTTGGTACCGACCTCGAAGGAAGAGAACTGGAATTTGGTACCAGTCTCAAAGATTTATCTGTATGAAGAGGGACCCAATCCCATGCCATCAGAACCAAATCGAACAAAGTTCGTGGCTCCGTGTCAATAGAACTAGTCGATCCTCTAAGACACAGAAGAAAGAGAATTGAAAGAAGTTGGTAAGCATACCAAGCTGAAAAGACTTGACTTAACGACAAGTCGAAGTGAATATTCAATATTTAAAAGAGTTTCCAACAGATTTCGATTGAGGAATGAACTGAAAGGTTTGAATCAGAGGTTTCAGATCGGAATTCAATTTGAGATTTAGATTCGTTTTGTTTGTCCTTTAACGATCCCATTTTATTTTTTTTGTTGTTGTTTACTTAGTGTTCATGTAAATTTGAAGTTCATTTTAATATTCAGATTTTTAGGAAAAGTTCTCATTTATTTTCTATTCTTTTATGTTCTTCGTTCAAAGTTCATTTGACTCTAATGGCGTTTCCCAGTCAATTTGCACAAAAAGAGGTGAAGGAAAAATATGACGTAGTCGTTTTCATTCCAACTTGCTGAAAGTACATCATACAACTTGATCTAATCATGATGACATTTTCCTCAGAAATTTAATCTCTCATACAATCCATGTAAATCCAAAACGGATCGTGTAAGCTTCTTGTTGATCCATCCAAAAGCGTCTGTCAAAAATCCATGTCTAAATAGTAAGAAACATGGGCAATAACATCACCTTCCAAGCCACCCTTGGCAGGAATGTCGCATGGATGTGTATTGGAGGTGTGCTATTTCCCATGTAACTCACAGCTCGTAGGGCTGGAGACTCTCCAATTCTGGATCTGGCTTAAAGTGGTAAGGCATTTTTCTGTCGTCCATTCTTCCAAAAGTAACTGAGATCCGCTCCACAGACACTCCTGGAATGCAATGCTTCGCAACGTCTGCTCCGTTTCCTTTTAACACCAGGACGGAACCTACCGGTAGTGCTATCTCCACCGGCCCTTGGAACTCACGGGGCTGCAATCCGGAGGTTAGATCCGAACATGATGTTGCACTGGTTGACGAATGACACTGTGCATAAGGGTCTAACAAAGTCATGATGGTCTATATGTGGAGGTATGCGGTCGCCTTCCTTGTAGATGTTAATAATGCAGCTGTTGAGTATGCAATCTGCAGGCAATACCCTCCATGTTATCATCCTTTTCACCATCCTCTTAATGATTCTTGGCATCGGATCCACCTCACTGCGATGGAGTATCCCTAGTGGATTTCCTTTTATGTCTATGGCAAAATTGTAGCAACATCCGCATTGGATTGTAACTCTTCCTTTTCCTGGCATCCATCATCGAGGTTCTGAATATGTCTTTTCTCTCAGGCGACCAGCTCGGCCCATTTTCTGTAATTCGAGGATGCAGTCTACAATTTGTTTTTGCTTATAATCTGAGAATACATCTGTATGCATCTCGAGACTTTCCAAGATGTTGACCCTCTTGTCTCCAATTCTTTCAAAGTATTCAAAGGTTTTCTTCTCAACTAGGTGCATTTTCTCCAGCTCGTATTCTGGGATTATCTGAAGTCCTCGGTGTCTCGTAACATACGGCAGGATGTATGGCTCAACCCCAACACATTCTTCTGCATGTCTCGGCTCCTCGGGGATATACTCTGTAGGGACATCCTCTGGGGTTGCTTTCGTAACAAGACTCTTCAGATCCGATATATATGCTCGACGTCGAGGTACTGACTTTATTTTTGCTTTTCTTATTATTTCTTTTATCTGTTCCGACTTTCTTGGAGTTGACTTTCTTTTTCCTGGTTCCTGACGAAGCGGTATCCTTGGAGAATTTGCACTAACGGTATCCACTGTCTGTTTATATTGATCTTCTTCTAACTTGGTCAACATTTTGTGAATGCGACAATTCTTATTTCTTCGCTGGGTAGCAGTGAGAGTAGCTCTCCTTAACCCTTGAATTTCTGCGGGCACGGCGCTGACAAGCCTACCCTCTGCTGTGGCAACCACGGACTTAACTTTCTTATCTTCTCCGGTTGCATGCGTGGCGTTTGCTTTTCTTTTCTTGCTGCTGGATTGGTGGCTCGGGCCACCCATTTTCATCACTTTCTAGTCGTGAAGTTCTTCTCGATCAATCGGGATCCAATCATTTTCTTCGTATTGTAAGCCGGCTGGTGTGAAGTCTGAGTCAATCTCTATCACTGCTCCATCCCTCACCCTCATTTCATCAAGTGCTAGACTCACGCCATTTCTAAAGTTTAGAACCAACCGCCCGTTCGACATTTCCCTGCGAAAAAATAAGGAAAGGATCAGGGGCTGTACTAAGAACAAGAAAAATAAGAAAAACACTTAAAAATTCTTATTCACTTCTTTTAAATTTAAAGGAAGTAGGAAGAGATGAGAAAATATCAGGAATGAATGGATTTAAAAGGAAAGATTGGCATTTTATTATTACGATTTCCCATGTTTTCTTTTTAACATCTTCGTTGACGAGATTTTTTTATCATCCATTTTATTTTGTTTTGGGTTCAGACCCAGTCACAAAGTGATTACTTCACCCTTGTTTCTAGTGATAAGATTCTACTTTAGAGGCCACCCTTCGAAACATCAGGTTGCGTAATACTTCTTTAAATACCGTCCATTGATTGGCAGCATGGGTCGTTCTCCACGGCAATTCACCAGTTGGTAGGAACCTGCTGAGTAGACTGTCTCGACCATGAACAGCCCTTCCCATGTTGGTTCAAATTTACCACCTATCTTGCAATGCACAAGAATAGGTCTCTTGAGAACAAGAACTAAGTCGCCGACTTTGAAAGTTCTGGGATGGACTAATTTATCATGGGCCTGGATCATCTTGGCTTGATATAGTTCCAAATTCTGCTGTGCGGAAAGTCTTTTTCCTTCCAAGCTTTCCAATTCTTCCAGTCGTAGTCTGGCATTTTTTTTTATAGTGATCTTTTCTGCATTTGCAATTCAGAGTGACGGAAGCTGAACTTCTAAGGTAGAACGGCCTCAGACCCATACACTAAGGCGTAAGGCGTAGACTGGGTAGGAGTTCTGAAAGTCATCCTGTAGGCCCATAAGGCTTCTAACAACTTCTCGTGCCAATTTCTCTTGTTGTCGTCCAAAGTTTTCTTTAGGATATGGACGAGAGTTTTATTAAAAGCCTCGGCCAAGCCGTTCGCTCTTGGGTAGTAGATCGTTGAGTATCGCCAATCGATCCCGTGTCTTTTGACAAAATTGTTGATGTTTAACTTTTGAATGCAGACTCATTATCTAAGATAATTCTGCGTGGTACCCCAAAATGGTAGATGACTTGGTTCTTGAAAAACTGTAGCAGATGGTGTGCCTTCACTTCTCTGAGTGGTATAGCTTCTGCCCATTTAGAAAAGTAGTCTGTAGCTGCAAGAATGAAGCGATGTCCTCTTGAAGAAGGAGGTTCTATCAGACCCACTATAAATGTGCCCCAACACTCAAATGGCCACGACGCGATTGTCGGATGTAGCACATTTGGAGGTTGGTGTAGAACCACTCCGTGCACTTGGTACTGCTGACAGCTTTTAGCAACTTTCATACGGTCGGTCATCATTGAGGGCCAGTAATACCCTAGTCTTTTAATCTTCATTTTCATTTTCGGACCCGACTGATGACCGCCACAAAGTCCTGAATGTACTTCTTTAACGATTTCACAAGCCTCGGACCCGCTCAGGCACCTTAGCCACATCTGATCAAAAGACCTTCTGTATAGTGTATTGTTTATTAATGCGTAAGATAGAGTTCATTTCTAGATTTGATTGGCTAACGACTTATCGTCAGGCAGGTTTCCTGTCTGCAAGTAGTGTATTAATGGTTGCCGCCAATCTTCTGTATTTTCTGTCATTCTTTGCAATTGTTTCTTCTGATTTTTTTGTTGATTTGTGTTTTGTATCCATGTCGTGCTGTGAGAGAACTCGACGTCCCTGAACTGACACTTCAACTGACTCATCCTGTAAGCAGACAAATTCTTTTGCAAGTCAAGCTAGCGCATCTGCGAGAGCATTTTCTCTTCTGGGAATCTTGTAGATCGTTACGTTTGGAATTTGTTCCAACAATTTCATGGCATACTGAAAGTACTGCTCGAGCCTTGGCTTTAAAATTATGTACTGTCCGGCGACCTGTTGAATTATCAACTGGGAATCTCCATGGATGTTGATGTCTGTTATTCCCATCTGAATGGTTAATTCCAGTCCGGTTATGAGGGCTTCGTATTTTGCCTCATTATTTGTACACGGTTCTGTTAAGTGGTAGGAGTGCTTTAACATCCCCGCTCCAGTGTTATAAAGATTAGTCTGATTCCTGCCTTATCGAGCACTATCGTTTACAATTCTCTCTATTTTTTGCTGATGACGTACCATCGAAGTATAGTTCCCAACGTCGATCATCAGGGACTTCTAGGCTCATAATCTGCTCATCAGGCAAATCATCGTCGAGAGGCGAATCCGCCGGCAAAGGGTGTGCTGTGAGGAAGTCTGCTCGGACTTGTTCCTTTACAGCGCTAAGAGAAACGAAAGTTATGTCGAATTGTAATAGTATCGTCGACCACCTGGCAAGTCTGCTAGAAAGCGTCGGTCGGGTCATCAAGTATTGCAACGGATTAACTCTCGAAATAAGGTTGACCTTATGAGATTTAATTTAATTTATGATTAAGTGATTTTAATTTAATTTAATTTGATTTAATTTAATTTAATTTTAATTTTAATTTAATTTCACTTAATTTAAATCAATTTAATTTTAATTTAATTGTAATTTAAATTAATTTTAGTTTTAATTTAATTTTAATTTAATTTAATTTTAGTTTCAATATTTAAATTTAACTTAATTTAATTGTTGAGGTGTTAATTTAATTTAATTTAAACTTTGACTTGACTTAATTTAATTTAATTTAATTTAATTCCAAGATTTTAAATTTGATTTTAATCATTGGACCATTTAACATTTTAAGCATTAATTCTTTTAAGGGTTATCTTTTTTTTTAATTTTTAATTTATTTAATTTGGATTATTACTTTAATTTTTAATTAAGAACTAAATATTATTGAAGTGACTTATTTAGGGATTTTTAAATTAAAGAATAAATATCCTCTTAATAATATCCTTATTTTAATAATCCAAATTTAAAATATATTCTTTCCAAAATTTAAATTATTTAATTAATTAAAGTTTCATTTTGATATTTTCAAAGTGTTTAATGGGTTTCTACCCTTTAATTTCCCTAAGTTTCAATCATCCAAGAGAAAGTTAAAATCAAATATTTTATCCTCCATTTTGATTAAACCTAAAGTTTTAATTAAGGGTTAAAATTCTTAATTACGTTTATGCCCTTTTAGGCTTATTTATTTCATAACTCACTAAATTGAGCTCAAATGAATTTGAAATTTTTATGTCACCTCAATCACATGTCAATTAGGACATTAGAGGAGAAAATTTGATTTTTCTGACTTTAATTTATTTATATAATTATTTTTAGAAGAAAATAAGGGTTTTCAAAGAAAATTCAACAACATGACCAAGTTGAAGTTTCTGTCCTTAAGAAAATTATGGAATGTTCCTAATAACTAGAGGACCACTTGGACCAATTTTTGTGATTTTTTGAATTACATTTTATTTATTATAATTATTTTAATTTTTAGAGTATTAATTAATTTTAAAATAAAATAAAAATTGAAAAATAGATTTAATATTTTTACTAAATTTCTCTGACCTCAAGGAGTCCAAAGAAATAAATTTTATAATTTTATAATTTTCTAATTTTTCTTTGATTTATTAGAATTATTTTAGTGAAAAAGGTTATAAATTCATTTTTTAATATTAAAAATTACATTAAGCCTTTAAAATTCAATATCTTATCCTAGGGACTTAGGAAGAATATTTGGTTTGCTCCTAAGTGATTTGGAATCTAAATGTGACTTTTTTATGATTTTTAATATTTTTGTGATTTTTATTATTTTTTAATTTTTAAAATATTAAAATATTGTGAAAAATCAACTTTTTTAAAAAATTCTAATTTTAATTTTCCGAAACTCTCCTAATATTAGAGAATCTTCAAAACCATTTTTATGAATTTTTTAAGAGTATTTTTGGAGTTATGAATTTTTAAAGTTTCATTTTGCTTATGAGGCTTAATCAATCCATTTGGTGGGGTTAATCAAGTCCAATTGATTTCAAAATTTTATGTAAGGTTTTTCTAACCCTAAAGAGCAATGAAGAATTGTTTTCAAGTTAATTTGGTGTGTGGTTAACCTTAATTAATTCAAATTCAATTTTGAGAGTTTAGGACAATTAGGGTTATTATGAATGAATTGACTCAAAATATATTTTTCATAGGGTCCCCTGGTCC
This sequence comes from Papilionanthe hookeriana x Papilionanthe teres, assembly GCA_022702705.1. NCBI lineage: Eukaryota > Viridiplantae > Streptophyta > Magnoliopsida > Asparagales > Orchidaceae > Papilionanthe > Papilionanthe hookeriana x Papilionanthe teres. The sequence continues at coordinate 42,126,334 of CM040422.1, forward strand.
TAAGAAATACCACCAAATTTTCCTAGAATTTATTTTACAACATGCTAATTATTGGAATTAAAATACCTAAAACAGTGACATGAACTTGAAAAATCAATAACTCTTCATAGAGATGGCTTCTGACCTTGAAAAATTCAGGGAATGTTCCCAAGATTACAGGCTTCAAAAGCCCTATGGTCTCATACCATGATGAATTGATGATGCAAATGGAGAATAAAAACATTGAAAACAGTAAATAAATTATTAAAAATAAAATACTCATTCAATTAACTTAATTTCTTTTCCACATTATTCTCCTCTGTTCACTGAGCAAGTAGGTATTTTTATTTTATTTTTGTGATTATTCTATGCAAAGATATGAATTTTTGAAGTTCTCGTACTTAAATAAATCCAAAAAATCCTAATTTTCTACTTATCCGACTCGGCACCGCGTCATCCCCGTCCGGATCGAAAGCCAACGCGTTGCTCTGTGATTCAGCGCCGCCATCTGACTCATCGCTCCAGGGGCCCGCGGTTCACGTAACATTCCTTGGTCCGGCGCAATCTGAACCGTTCGCTCGATACACGTGCGATCCAACGGTTCCTGGTCATCGTCTACGATAGGTGTGCACCCGTGACCGTCCACACTCAAACCCTAATATCTCTCTCGATTCTCAATGGATTTTCGAGTTCTTATACTCCATGGATTCGTCTTGAAGAGATGAACACATCCATACAGTTTATAAGCTATGAAATTAACCCAAACAAAATGGAGAATTGCTGGAAGCTCTGGAGGAAGAGTGAGTTCATACCTTTGCTCAGAGAAGTGAAGCTTCGATCTGAGGGTTGTGTCACCTTAGATTGAGTCTAAGCAAGCTCCAGATGAAGTCTCTGGCTCTAGGGAATTGTCTAAGTATGAAAGTGACCAGACCCAATTTCAAAGCTTGGAGGCTGGAGCAACTGGGTGGCTTGGAGAGGGGGCTTTCACTGGGGAACTCCTTCTCTTGGTCCTGTGCAGGTGTGGGTGAGTTTAATTTGGATTTGGTAGAGGTTCCAGAGATGTCCTGGTTTTTGGGTGGATTTTCAACTCATGAATTGAGCTCTGTTAATGGGGTTTAGGGCAAAGGAATACTGGGGATCAACTGCTCTGGGTTAGGAGAAGGTCCTGGAGCAATTTTGGCATAATTTTCTTAAGGTCTAGTTCATCACCTTGTTTGGCCGAGAGGTGAGTGGGTTTAAATAAAGGTGGCTGGAGGGCCTCCCAGGGGGGTTTAATGGCTTGGATAAACTACCTTGGCCAAGGGAAGAACAGCCACAGTGGCCATTTAGGTTGGGACAAGTCAGCTAATTCAAATTGAATTTTTGATTCAAATTAAGCCTCTCGGCCAGGTGGTTTCCGGCGGCTGTGGTGGCTGGCCGACCAGACATGGGTCACCCTCAGGGTCAAGGAGGTCAGGGCTTGAGGTTGGTGCCAACAATTGGCTTTGGGCATGTCTAAAGGAGTTGGAATGAAATGGCATGGGAAGAAGGTTATTTTGGGTTCAAAAGGGTCAACCCATTGTTTTGGGCTTGGAGCACCACCCAAGGCCTGGATCTAGGCTGAAAAGATTCATTTGGGTCAGCCAAGAGGAAATGGTGTAGTCTCCATCAAGGATTAAGTGGCTAACTTTGTTTAGTGTGTATCATGGATGAGGTTAAAAAAAGCTTAAGGAAGGCTTAAGAAAGGGGCCGCTCCATGTTGACCTCATTTTTGATGAGGTCTTCTCTTCTTCTCTTTAGTACTTAGGATCTAGCCTTAGGCTTTTCCTTTGACTATCATAGAGGACTAGAATTGGGACCCACCCTCTAGAATTTCAAACCATTTCTTAACTCCCTGCAAACTCCACAAACTTGATCGTAGACCCCTAATCACCTGAGGGTTGAAATCAAATGTGGAAGTTTAAAGGATGAGTTCCTATAGGACTCTTTGGCCTTAGGACCGCCACAGGTGGCTCGGTGCGGTGAAGGGGCTGATTTACACACACACAACACTCATACACTTTCACACACCTCCTAAAACCACACCCATACCTAACTTGACCTCCTGACTCATGTAGGTGATTCACATGGATGGTCCTTAACCCCTAAACCCTTGGCTAAGAGGGTTAGGAACAACATAAGGAATGCCTCAAATGAGTCCCTTCATGGCTCATGTGGGCTTGATATGGCTTCATGGCTCAACCAAAATGATTTCATTCCACTCAAGTTTACCCAATCTTGATTTCCCAAATTTTTAATTTTTGACCCCGGGACCCTACACCAGCTTAGCACTACCCAAAACCTTTGAAACTACCCAAATTTCTCAAAAATTTCCAAATCACCCAAGATTCCTCAAAATCAATCCCAAACATTTCCACATCACTTAAATTGATCATCCATACCCAAAAATACCAAAAATTCCAAAAATACCTCCCAATACCCCTCTTGACCCAAAAATCCAAAAATTCAGAAAATTCCCAGAAAATTGCAGAAAATCCCAAATATTCCCAATTTCATTTTTTCCAACTACACGATGGGCCAATTTTGTCAATTTACCCTACTTTTGTCAAAACACCCAATTTGACCCATTTTAACCCAAAGTGAACCCAATGTCAAACCAAACCTATCCAATTGACCCAAATTCTGGTCCAATTCAACTCTAAACTGCAAATCAACATTCCCAACACCAATCTAGACCAAATCCAAGTCCAATTTGATTGACATTTGGATCCAATTTCACTTTTGGCCTTAAAGCCCAATTTGGACCCATGACCCAAACTTAACCCAAACTCACCCGATTCAACTCCAATTAACCCCAAATCTTTCCTAAATCTTCCTTAGCATCCCCACAAGCAAAACACTAACATGATTTGCCCAAAATTTAGACCCAAACCCCACTCAAATTCAACCCAAAGCTAAAAGGCCCATTTTTGACCTAAACCCAAACCTAACCCAAATGAGCCCAAACCCCAAAATCAAAGCCCAATCAAAGTCAAAACTTCTTTGAAACACTCCCATAAACATTTCCCAACATTAATTTTACATCAATTTCAACCCTAGCCCAACATTGACCCAACTTGGCCCACTTGGACCTATATTGACCCATTCACCAAAAGAACCCAAATTCAACCCAATCCAAATCCAAATCACCCCCAATTTGCTTCAAGTCACTCATGACACATCTATGAGCTAAACCCAATAATTATTTGGCCCAAGCCTTTACCAAAATTTCATCCCAAAATCCATTTTAAAATTCAAAAGCCCATTTTCCTAAACCATTTTAAAAGCCCATCTAAAACCATTTCAAAAAAGCCTAAAATGCACCCTAAAGCCCACATGACATCTCCATTTGACATCCACTTAATTAAAGCCATTACCTAAGTCCTAAATTCATCATCAAATGATTCCAAATCAAGCCTCATGCCAAATCACCCCTAAATACCAAAAATTTTCTTACATCCATTTCCATGAAATTGACTCCACTTTTCCCGAGCCAAAGGTGAGCCATGCAAGCCATGGACAAGCCACATGAAGTCATGGAAGGCTTGACATGTGATCAAGCCACTAATGGCAAAAGGAGGAGCCTCTTTTAAGCCCCCTTAAAAGGTTTTAACCCTTTTAATGCTTCACCTTAATCCATGTTTAATCAAAATATTCATGGATGGTGACTTCTCCACCCTTTCCTAGCCGATCCATCGATCTTCCCTCAGCCCAAATCAACCATGGGGAGGTGAACCAAGCCCAAAAGGTGGGTTGACCCATTTGGACCCAAAATGAGCTCATCCCCCATTCCATTTCAATTCAACTCCTTTACACATGTCCATGGCCGATTGATTGCATAAACCTCCGGACCCGACCTCCACGACCTTGAGGGTGACTCGACCACGGCCGGCCGGCCACCACAGCCGCCGGAAACCACCAGGCCGAGAGCTCACATGTGAGCCAACTTTGGAATTCTCCCTTGCTGAGCTGCCCTATCCTTAGTGGCCATTGGAGCTGTTCTTCTCTTGCCAAGAGCAGCTGATCCCAAGCCCTAACTCTCCCTGGGAGGCCCTCCACCCTCTGCATATTTTTAATTCTCCATGCATGTATACAATTCACCATGGCATGAGACCATAGGGCTTTTGAAGCCTCTGAATTTGGGAACATTCCCTGAATTTTCCAAAATCAGAGGCCATCCCTATGAAGAGTTATTAATTTTTCAAATTCATGCTATTGTTTTGAGTATTTTAATTCCAATAAATAGCATGTTGTGAAATAAATTCTAGGAAAATTTGGTGATGTTCCTTATGACCAGAGGACCCTAGGAAAAATAGGTTTTGAGTTAGTTCATTTAAAACAACCCTAATTGGCTTAAACACCCAAAATGGATCTCTAATTAATTAAAGCTAACCATACATCAAATTGTCTTGAAATTAATTCTCCACTGACCTTTAGGATCAGAGGAACTCACCATAAAAATTTGAGGTCAATTGGACTTAGTTAGCCCTACTAATTGGGTTGATTAAGCCATTTAGTCATTTTAAACTTTAAAAATTCATAACTTTCAAAATATCTTTCAAAAATTTACCAAATTGGTTTTGGAGACTCTCTGATATCAGGGGAATTTAAGAAAATTAAAATTTCAATTTTCTAAAAAAGTTGATTTTTAATATTATTTTAATATTTTTAATAATTAAAAAATAATAAAAATCACAAAAATAATAAAATTCACCAAAATGTCACATTTTGAATTTTAATCACTTAGGAACAAACCCTATATTTTTCTTAGGTCTATTTAGTGAGATATTAAATTTTAAAGCTCTAGGGTAATTTTAAAATTAAAAAAATGTATTTTCTAGCATTTTCACTAAAATAATTATAATAAATCATAAAAAAATCAGAAAATTGCAAAATTTGATTCTCTGATTTCCTTGACATTAGAGAGATTTTTGAAAAATATAAAATTCATTTTTCAACATTTATTTTATTTTTAAATAAATTAATATTCCAAAACTTAAAATAATTATAATAAAAATAATATAATTCAAAAAATCACCAAAATTGGTCCAAGTGGTTCTCTGGTCATTAGAAATGTCCCCTCATTTTCTTAAGGACAAAAACTTTCCCTTGGTCATGTTATTAAATTTTCCTTGGAAATCTCTATTTTCTACCAAAAATAATTATATAAATAAATTTAATACAGAAAAATCACATTTTCTCCTCTCATGCCTTTATTGACATATGAGTGAAGTCACATAAAAATTTCAAGTTCATTTGAGTTCAATTTAGTGAGTTATGAAATTATTAAGCTTAAAGGGCAAAATGGTAATTAAAATTTTAACCCTTAATTAAAACTTTAGGTTTAATAAAAATTAATAAGTAAAATATTTGATCCTAATCTGATTTGGATGATTGAAATTTAAATAATTAAAGGGTAGAAATCCATTAAACAATTTAAAATAATTAAACCTTAATTAAATAATTGATTAAATTTGGAAGAATAATAAAGTTGGAATTATTAAAATAGGGATATTATTAGGAAGAGATTTATTCTTTAATTTAAAAATCCCTAAATTAATTATCTCATTAATATTCAATTCTTAATTAAAATGATAACTCAAATTCAAAACATTAAAAGACTTAATCATTAAACTAAAATTAAATTATTAAACTCTTTTAAAATTTCAATTAAAATTAAAAATAAAATTAAATTAAAAATTAAATTAAATTAAGTAAATTAAATTGGATTAAATTAAATTAAATTAAATTAAAATTAAAAGTTGAATTAAATTGAATTAAATTAAATTAAATTAAATTAAATTAAATAAATAAATTAAATTAAATTAAGTTAAATCAAATTAAATTAAATTAAATTAAATTAAATTAAATTAAATTAAATTAAATTAAATTAAATTAAAATTAAAAGTTGATTAAATTAAATTAAATTAAATTAAATTAAATTAAATCAAATTAAATTAAAACTAAATCAAATCAAATAAATTTAATGTAACATCAAGTCAAACCAAATTGAATTAAATTGAATTAAATTAAATTAAAACTCAATTAAATTAAAATTAAATTAAATTAAGTTAAATTAAATATAATATCACCAAAGACATAAAGAATTCAAAATAAATCTAAAATAACTTGAACAACTATTCCAAATTTAAACCCATTAATGGAAATTAAACTAAATCACAAACTATTTGAACACCAATTTACCTTAAAAGCTTTAGTTATCATAACTCCTAAACGGAATATTAAATGAAATGTTACTTCACCTATAGGATATTCAAATGTCCTAGTTCATTTGAGCAAGATAACAAAACTTGAGATCCTTGGACGATTAATTCATTTGTGTAATTGAATCCATTTGGACTTAAAACAATTCTAGCAATATTGAAAAGATGTTTAAGATTCTTCTTAAACACTTTCTCAATATGATAGGATGTTTATAAGAAAAATTGAATTTAATTATTCTTTGATGAAGAAAATCGTCTTCAAACCAAAACACAAAGAACCTAGACGTCATAGGAAAAGACTAGCTATAGGATTAGGAATTTGGTAGAAAACCATAACCCTTCCTTTAGCTTTACCTAGGAACTTGCTTAAATATTCTAATTGTGTTTTAAGTGCAGCCTGGGATGACGGGAAGACCCTCAAGGTACACTTTTATTTTATTGCAATTTACTTTCTTGCAATTTACATTATTGCAATTTATTTAATCGCATTGCACTTACTTTTCTTGCATGATAAACAACTTGTTGCATGAAAACCCACACCTTTAGGATAGCCCCTAAAGCTGAAACCAAAACTAAGTTAAAAGTCATTGCAAGATAAAATTCACCGCCACAACATTTTAAAATATAAAACAACTCGAAAATTTAATCACGAAACGGAACACAAAACTACAATTACAATTAAATTAAAACGTCCTGTTGGATGATCGGGAATACCTCGGATGATGTAACCTACGTGTTGCTAACGGGATTTCCCACGGTCTAAATGAAAGTGTGGAACTCATTCGGTTGAGTTTAGCAAATTCATTTGGACTAAGTGAATCCGATAAAAATAATGATGCGGAAGGATGGAACCGTGGGATCTTAACCGGTGTCGTTATAATCAACTTTAAGATTTGTTTTAATTAAAGTATTGAAAACACTTGGAAATTAAGATTTTCTCTAAACCAAAACACTTTTCTCATCCCACGATTTATGACTTCTAAAATTGAACCTCTGCAACAACAAGGAGCTCGGAGCATGGTGGGCAGCACGGCCATCGTCATCAGCAAAACCTGAGTCTACTTCAGCAAAACATTCCTAGAATTAAATAACAAAGCCATAGGACTTCGAGGCAACATAAATCCTCAACTCTTCGTTAGGCACTTGCATTGCAAATTAAGCCCTAAACGGTCTTAGGATTCCGAGGTAGTCGTCCGGTAAGACAATAAACCCTCACATCTTCGAGGCTATTTGTTTGATTTTATCATACAAATATAAGCTCTAATTAATTAAAATTGGCAAGATCAAAACATTTAAATAAATATTAGGACTTTCCTAAACTCGAAGCGAAACAATAGGATAGTCGGGAAATTACGAAGTTCGCTTCGAATGCGTGATTTCTCCTACTTTTCTTCCTTTGGATTCCCAAAACAAAATGTTCCAAATTTGATCCATTCCCTATTGAAATTCCAAAATTCAATCCCTTGAAAACTTAAACTTTGAAATCCTTGAGAGCAGAATTATTGATTATTATCGAGAGTTTTCTTAGGCGATTCCCATCACTTAAGATGTAATTAACTATAGGGGCTTGCCCTTATAGGGAATTTTAAAAGAACCCAGGTAATATAAACCCTGTTTAATGCTTTCATATTAAGCAGGGGAATTTGTCGGCTTATAAAATTGGTTCGCAGACCAAACGGATGTCACAAATCTTCTAGTTTATTTAATCGAGCCCCACTGTCAAGCAGTGTGTCTATCCTTAGGGATAAATACACGGTTTGTGGTGCGGTATAAACTATTTGGGATGTGAGATCGGTTTAATCTCATATCTTAAAACCTTCAAATTTAAAATTATTTTCAAAATCAAATACTACTTTTCAAAATTATTTATTTAAATTAAATTAAAAATTCGCTGACAACTTCTGTTAGGTGACCCCCTTTTCAAAATAAAACACACAACCTAAAAATATGCCGACAACTTCTGGCGACTCCGCTGGGGACAATTCCTCTCTCCATTATAATCAGATAATTTTGCTTTCAAAAAAATCGGTAGTGTATCCATGTCCTTAATGGGTCAAACTACCCTTCTTTCCGTTGGAATACCATGTTCATTTCTACCGTGAACAAGTATAGCCAACATTCTCTCGGATTTAGGAGCCATTTGTTTAGACACCCATAAACGAGAGAGGTTCGAGATCCTTTTACCTCATTTTTGAGGTGGGGTGGACCCCTAATAGGTGTTAGTTAGGAGTGATCCTTCGAGTCGAGAAGTCTTGCATAAGACCTTCTTTTCCTTTCCAACTCCGAATCGGATTCCTTACCTTCTCTACACCTTTGAACATTCCGTTCTAAATAAACAAGCCCTTTTATAAATGATTCTTTTCCCCTTCTTATAAATACATGAACAAGAATGTGTTCGGACTCTTTTTAATTCCTTTCTTTTTGTCCTAAAGAAAAGAAGCATAACTTGGGACTGACGATCAGGATCTACCCTGCAGAAATGGAGGCCCCAAAGCTGATTTTCTCCTTCACCAACGGACTGGACTTCGTTGTCTATAAGGATGAGCTGCCTGACAATGGGATCATCCGATTTGGACAAGGATTTGAAAACACGAATGTCAAGATCACCGACGTTTCCCTTTTCGCACTGACGAACAATGTATCTGAAACTGAGAAGTCGTTGCTCGAGTTCAACCTTAGGTCGACTCAAGAGTTTCCTCCCCTGCAAAGGGTCCGTGAGAGAATCTGCTTGTCCGCGGGAGGGCCGTCCTTACTACCCCCATTGGTCTAGTTGTTTACGCACCTACCCCGACTTCGCCAAATTAAAGGGGAAAGAAATCCGAGATTATGGTGAACACTGTTACCGTGGAGGGTACGGATCTTCTGTAAGACCTTACGTCTTTGAAATCGGGTCCGGTTCAAAGATTCCATCAACGACAAGGACCCAAAGAAGAAATAGAAGCAGAAGGATCGCTAGAGAAGCAGTAGGCTGCTGAAATTGATTTCTGGAGGAAATCCGGAAGCTACTGAATATACACCGTGCCGAGAATATACACCGCTACTGAATACATACCACTTTTGGGAGGAAGCGGGTTCCATCCCCTCTCGCCGCGAGAGGACGAGGAAAATGTTCGCAAGATTCTTTGTCGCATTACCTCGGCTCGCATATTACAACGATAGCCGCAAGAAAAGGACTAGAACTACGCCGTTTGCTCGACTGCGAGCTTTGGTAGAAAAGTTAGCAAAGAAGGAAAAGTGCCCCGTATCGGAGATTCTACGAAGGATAGGGCGGGTGCCGATCAAATCCCGTCTTGGGCCCCGAGTAAAACCCGCCGTCATGACGAGAAAAGCCGAGTAAAAGAATGAAGGCTAGTCCGCCTGTCGTAGTCTCAGGATTACAGATTAGGGAGGATACCACCTTCCAGCATTTGGCCGACATACCATCTGGTCCTAGACCTTCTGCTGCTAGAAGGATGGTATGGCGTCCCACTGCTTGGGCGATTGAGATTGAAACAACGGCCCAAGAAAGAAAGTCTCGCCGGGAGACTTGAATGCGAAGAAAGTGCTTCTTGCGATAAAGGGGACTCGTGAAAAGGGGACCCGGCGGCTATCGCATGACAACCGCGAGGACACACGAAAGCCCCGCTGGAAGATGCCATGGAAAAGTTGAGAACCGATATCCGAACGATTGGCAAAAGAAAGAGAAGAAAAGTTCGGAGACGAGATTGATTCGTCGGAATTCATGGACGACGAATATGCGAGAAATCAACATGGTCGAAACACGAGCTTCATCGGCTTCGCAAGGTGCTCCTGCGCAGCTGCAGAAGAGAGGAGCCAAGGCGATGAGAAGGCGGCTTCGGGAGAAAGACGACACGATCGCTCAAATGGCGAAAAGGATGGAAGAGATGGCTGTAGCTCTAGCCACTCTCCAGAGTCAAATGCAACCACAAAGAGAGACACCTCCAGAGGTCATTCACATTGTAGACGGAGGAAAGGAGATTACATTCGTCAACGGGGATGATCAACTGAAAAAGGATACAACACAAAGTATGATCCACGAAAAGGATATCGAGAACTTGGTGGAACGGCGAGTGCGAGAAGCCTTAGCACAATCGAAGAGCGGGACATCCATTCGGACGGGTAGACCTTACCGGAAGAATTCGACGCTGTCCGATACCCGAAAGGCTTCGTACCACCTCTGTTCGAGACCTTCGACGGAGCCAGGAACCCCAGACGGCATGTTGCACACTTTCGTCCCGGTTGTTGCGATGCGGCGGGAGCGATGCATTACTCTTCCGACGGTTCGTCGGCGGCTCGTCGGGAATCACCTTCGGCGGTATGCGGGAGTACCAAATGGTTCGGTGAAGACGTTCTTAGAACTAGAGAACCTCTTCATCAAGCGATTCGCCGGAGCTCAGTACCACATCACTATAGGTGATTTAGTGGTAGAGAAACAAAGGTCGAACGAAACTTTGGTGGATTACATACTTCGATGGAGGAACTTAAGCATGAAGTGTGAACCACAACTACAAGAACAACATGCAGTCGGTATCTTACTTAAAAGCATTCACGGCCCGATAGCACTTCTCCTCAAAGGATTCACTATGAAGACTTTCGATAAGTTGTTAAGCAAGGCCGGAAGCTTGCAAGAAGAGGCGAAGCAATTAAGTTTCACCGAACAAGACGGACGAGCAAAAGCTCAGTGAAGACTTTTGAAAAGAAATCCGGGATCGTTGTAGCAGTTGACAAAGGCAAGCAACCGTATGCAAATACCACCGAACGGCCGCGGCAACCACAACGGAATTACCGACAACCCCGGCCCAGCTATCGGTCATCTCCACGGTATGAACAACCGCCTCGTCCGCAACGTACATTAAGGGATCTTCGAGCGGGGAATATCCGTTCAAGAATGAAGCGATGCCAAAAATGTTCCGTAGTACGATGAAGACTCCAGATTTCCAGTTTGCCGGAGCCTAAAAGACCGGAAGAAGTCAACAAGAAAGGTGATCCCGACTTTTGCCCCTACCACGGATGCTTGGGCACAAGATAGAAGATTGCATTACCTTCAAAAGTTGGCTCAACGACAACCTTCGGAAAGGGAATATAACAATCCCGAAGGAGTACATGAAGGAACCCCGGAAAGGAGGTTCCGTCGATGTTATCTCAGCCGATCCCATCATTCAGATAGATCCCTATCGACCGACGATGGATGGACTACCGCTCGGACGAGGTCTTCGAAAAGATTTTAGACGACATCCAAACCGCCTCGGTGCGAGCTTCAATTCAGAGTTCGAGACCTGTTAAGCCGGTACTATCACTTGCGATAGAAGAACCACCTCAACAGGAGGCGATTTAAGAGAAGAAGAAAATCGACGAAGAAGAGAGGACCGAGACTCCTAAGGCTAGGACTAGGGGCGCTTATCCTAGGATAGTTGTTTCCGATTCGGGGGAGAAATCCCTCGAACCTCTGATTTTGTATGATTATCTGCTCACTTCGGTGGGATCATATAATGATAAGGGTGATGGCGTTGGCTACGTTTTGACTGTTTCTAACGATTACGTAACTAGCAACAATCCGGACATCGATTTCGATACCAACGACAATTCTCAAATCATACACGATCTCGACGAGCAAAATAGCGAAGAGGACATCCATAAAGGAGGCTACGAGAGTTCAACAAGCAACGAATCTGTCTGCGAGTTTCGAGGAGCTCCGGTCGCGATAGAGTTAGAGCCTTCGGATTCGACGTTAATCCGGAAGAGCACTGTCATTCCGATTCGGGAGGAGACACCGACAAGCTCGACACTAGATTCGGAGGAAATTACGGAAGTCAACTTAAGAAGTGGAAGAGTTCTACCTCCGAGAATGGGTCCAAAAGACAAAGGAAAGCGGGTGGTTGTTTAAGAAGAACCAACCCGGCGGAAGAAATACCCATTCGAGAAGAAGCCGAGACGCATGAAAATAAAGTGGACTACAACGTGCTAGCCCATCTTAGGAAACTACCAGCCAAACTGAGCATTTACGACGCTCTCATCTTATCAAAGGAGATGAGAGAAGCTCTGATCAAGGCCTTACTTGATCTAGAAATTTGCTTAGCTCAAATGGCCGGAGATTCCTTAGGTGAGGTTTACTCGTTAAAGGAACAGCGAGGTGTTACCTTCACGGACAATGACCTACTACTTGGGACGACGGATCACGACCGACCGTTGTACATTTCAGTTACAATTGGGAAGTTTACACTCTCCAGAGTATTGGTGGATCCAGGAGCATCAATCAATATAATGAGTCTTCGAACACTAGCATACTTGGAAATTGATCCTCGCGAGCTTGAAGCAGACAAAATGTTATTAAGGGGATTTAACCAGAAAGGAGAAAGAGCCCTCGGATCAATAACGCTACTAATGAAGACCGGTGACTTAGCAAAGACAACCACAAAATTTCACATAATTGATTCAGAAACGTCGTTCAACGCTCTACTTGGGCCGACCATGGATACATGAAAACGGGATGGTACCATCATCTCTACACCGGTGCATCAAATACTACGATGGAGGGGAACGAGTGCATTAAAGGTGACTTGCAACCATTCTCCGTACATGAGATTGGAATCCATGAAGACGCGACTTATTATGCACCGCCGAAGAAAACAATCTTCTCCGAGAGATACCGTAACAAATGAAGCAAAGAAAGTTCGGGACAACGAAGAACTGAAGTTCTAGTCCAACGATCGCTCACCACTCCCTTCCGGCGAGATGGTGAAGGTTTCTCTACAACTCGCATCCGAGGTCGAGGCCGGGGACGAGGCCGTGGTAGAGACGTTAGGACGAGTTGGACAAAGGAAACCGGCCATCAATGTTGATTGGGAAGATAGTTCGAAGAAGAAAAAGAAATCGAAGCAAGAAGCGGCAACAATAAGTCGGAAGAAGCCGCAATTCGAAGATCTCTCGGAGATGAGAAGAACGAAGAATATAAATCGATGTACGAGAAGATTAACCACTACGTGCATACTATGACCCTAACCCGATCCATTCTAATAAGATCGAGGGAATAGTGGTCAAAGAGTACGTAGCGACGGTGCAAAGCCGATCAAATTCTACCGTGGTGCTTCTTCCTCCAAAGTTGAAAATAATGTACAATTCGAAGATGTCACTTCATCGGAATTAATGGAATTACCTTTTGAGTGGTACTCTCCTGTGTTCAAAATTTAATTCAACGTGGTTTCTTACCTCGACAATGGACAAAAGGCCAATCACAACATTTTGAAAAATTATGGAATAATTCCGGTCGTCCACCCGATTCAAATCATGGTCTCGGATTCGGCACGGTAGGATCGGTTGACGATGCGAATTTTGCTTGGTTGTCACTTGCGAATCTAATGAAAGCGCATGTAAACTACGGACGAACTCGAAGATTTACAAATTGGAGACGCTCCACCGAATTCGAAGAAGAAATCAAATCTACAATAGATGAGTTAACGGAAGTTAACTTAGGTACTAGCGAAGAGCACAGACCTACCTTTGTTAGCTCCTTACTCGATAAAGAAGACTCGAAGAAATAATCAAATTATTAATGAAATTTAAAAACTGTTTTGCTTGGAACTATGACGAGATGCCGGGATTAGCTCCGGATGTTGCGATCCATAAGCTAGGAGTGGATCCTACTTCGTCCCGGTCAGACAAGGTCCCAGAAGAATGCATCTAGAAATCGAACAACAAGTCATAGCCGAAGTTAAAAAGCTAATAGACGCCAGATTTTTCCGTGAAGAACAATACCCGACTTGGTTAGCCAATGTGGTGCCAGTCAGAAAGAAGAATGGTCAGATCAGAATTTGTGAGGACTTCAGAGATTTAAACAAGGCATGTCCAAAGGATGAATTCCCTCAACCGATCCCGGAACTAATGATCGACATTGCTTCAACACATGAGATATTTTCATTCATGGATGGATCTTCGGATACAACCGAGATAAAAATGACTCCGAGAAGATGAAAAGCTTACGGCATTCGAACGCCGATCGAAGTATTTTGCTACACGGTGATGCCATTCGGATCGAAGAATGCGGGAGCGACCTACCAGAGAGCAATGACAAGAATTTTTTATGATCTCATCCACAATCAAGTCGAATGCTACGTGGACGATGTGGTCATCAAAAGCAAAGTAAAGGAAAACCACCTGTATGATTTGAGAATTGTTTTCGAACGATTAAGACAATTTAACCTTAAGATGAATCCCTTAAAATGCGCCTTCGGCGTCACCTCCGGGAAATTCTTAGGATTCGTTGTCCGACATCGTGGAATTGAAATCGACCGGAAAAGATTAAAGCTATCTTAGAAATGCCGCCTCCCAAAACCTTAAAACAACTACGATCTTTTCGAGGAAGTCGGCATATCTTCGACGCTTTTCTCGAAACTTGTCGAGGTAGGTGTTAGCCTTTCTCGGCACTAGTTAAAAAGGACGCCAAATTTATTTGGGAAGAGAAATGCCGAAGGCCTTCGAGGACATTAAACAATATTTAATGACACCTCCTGTCTTAGCAGCCCAGGTCTCGGGTAGACCGTGATACTTTACACCGCGGCTTTAGATGACTCTCTCGGAGCCTGTTGGCAGAGGTCGATGATGAGGGTAAAGAAAATGCTCTTTACTACTTAAGTCGTCGTTTACTTCGACGGAAGTAAGGTATCCCGCAATTGAAAAGCATTGTTTGGCCCTGATCTTCGCCGCTCAAAAGCTCAGGCACTACATGCTTTCTCATAAGGTCAACCTGATCTCGAAATTTAATCCATTGCAATACTTGATGACTCGTCCGACACTTTCCGGCAGACTTGCCGGATGGTCGATGATATTATTGCGATTCGATATAACTTTCGCGCCTCTTCGTGCCGTAAAGGGACAAGTCTTAGCGAGACTTCCTCGCGACAGAACCCTTTGCGGCGGAATCTCCTCTCGATGACGATGCGCGGATGAACAAATAATGAGCCTAGAAGACCACCGATGATCGAAGTTGGGAATTGTATTTCGACGGAGCATCTTCAGCACACAAAGACGAAGAATCGCAAGTGATAGTGCCCGGTAAGGCAGGAATCGGGCTAATCTTTATAACACCGGAGCGGGGGATGTTAAGATACTCCTAACACTTAACAGAACCATGTACAAACAACGAAGCGGAATATGAAGCCCTCATAACGGGACTGGAATTAACTATTCAAATGGGGATAACAGACATCAACATCTACGGGGATTCACAGTTAATCATTCAACAGATCGCCGGACAGTACAGAATTTTAAAGCCAAGACTCGAGCAATACTTCCAGTATGCCATACAGTTGTTGGAACAAATTCCAAATGTGACGATCTACAAAATTCCCAGAAAAGAAAATGCCTTAGCAGATGCGTTAGCTCGCCTCGCAAAAGAATTTGCCTGTTTGCAAGATGAATCAGTGGAAGTGTCAGTTCACGGACGTCAGGTCCTATCACAGCTCGACATAGACACAATACACAAATCAGAAAGAAAAAGAATTCGAGTTGCAGCGATGACGGAAAACACGGAAGATTGGCGACGGCCATTAGTGGACTACCTACAAACGGGAAAGCTACCGGACGATAGGTCGCTAGCCCATCGGATCAAGAAAAGAACTCTGTCTTACGCATTAATAAACAACACATTGTACGGAAGGTCTTTTGATCGAATGTGGCTAAGGTGCCTAAGCGGGTCCGAGGCCCGTGAAATTGTTAAGGAGGTGCATTCGGAACTGCATGGCGCTCACGGTCGGGTCCGAAGATGAAAATGAAAATCAAAAGACTAGGGTACTACTGGCCCTCGATGATGACCGACTGCATGAAAATCGCCAAGAGGTGTCACCAATGCCAAGTGCACGGAATGGTTCTACACCAACCTCCAAATGTAATACATCCGACAATTGTGTCGTGGCCATTTGAATGTTGGGGCACAGATATAGTGGGTCCGATAGAACCACCATCTTCAAAAGGACATCACTTCATTCTTGCGGCTACAGATTACTTTTCCAAGTGGGCGAGAGGCGGTTCCACTTAGTGAAGTGAAAGCACACCACGTGCTTACGGTTTTCAAGAACCAAGTTGTCTACCGTTTCGGAGTGCCGCGCGGGATCATCTCGGATAATGGGTCAGCATTCGAAGCACACAAATCAACAATTTTGTTAGGAGACACGGAATCGACTGGCGATACTCAACAATTTACTATCCAAGAGCAAACGGCCTCGCTGAGGCTTTTAACAAAACTCTCGTTCAAATCTTAAAGAAAACTTTGGACGATAATAAGAGTAATTGGCACGAGAAGTTGTTAGAAGCCTTATGGGCCTACCGGACAACCTTCAAAACTCCTACTCAAGCTACACCTTACGCTCCGGTGTATGGGTCCGAGGCGAGTGTTACCTTTAGAGGTTCGGCTTCCTTCATTCGAATTGCGATTGCAAATAAGATCACGACGGAAGAGAACGCCAAATTACGACTAGAAGAATTAGAAAGCCTGGAAGGGAAAAGACTTGCAGCGCAACAAAATTTAGGACTATACCAAGCTAAGATGGTTCAAGCTCATGACAAACTGGTCCGCCCAAGAACCTTCAAAGTTGGTGACTTAGTTCTCGTTCTCAAAAGACCCATTCTTGCACATCGCAAGATGGGAGGAAAATTTGAACCCACTTGGGAAGGACCGTTTGTGGTTGAAGCAATATACTCAGGAGGTTCCTACCAGCTAGTGAATTGCCAGGGAGAACGACATATGCTTCCGATCAACGGACGGTACTTGAAAAAGTATTACGCTACCTGATGTTTCGAAGGAATGAATTCTTCATCCCTAAGAAACACGGGCGAAGTAATTACTTATGATTGGGTCCGAACCAAAAAATAATAAAATGTGCTAAAATAAATAAAATCATGATAATAAAGTTTTCCTTGTTTTCTTTTCCACATCAAAATCTCTTCCCTGATCTTATCCTACTTCATTCCTGTTAAATTTAAAAATATAAAAAAAAGAGGAAAAAAAATATGTCTTTAATAAACATTTTCTTAATGTTCTTGTTCTTAGTACAACCCCTGATCCTTTTCCTTGTCTTTTTGCAGGGAAATGTCGAACGGGCGGTTGGTCTCGAACTTTAAGAATGGCGTAAGCCTTGCACTCGATGAAAAGAGGGTGAAAGATGGAGCGATAATCGAGATTGACTCGGATTTCGCACCAGCGGGCCTACAGTACGAGGAAAGTGACTGGGTCCCGGTTGACCGAGAAGAACTGCCCGGGCAGGACGGTGATGAAAGTGGGTGGCCCAAGCCACCAATCCGACGACAAGAAAAGAAAAGCAAACAACGAAGAAGATAAGAAAATGAAGTACGTAGTCGCTACGGCGAGAGGGCGAGCTTGTCGGCGTCGTGCCCACGGAGATTCGAAGTTCGAAGAGCTACTCTCGCGGCAACGTAACGAAGAAATAAGAATCGCCGTATCCGTAAGATGTTAACAAAACTAGTTGCGGACCGGCGCGACGAGACGATTGCTAATGCCGGTACATACACTTCAAGGACACCGGTTCACCGGGAACACGAAGAAAGGAGGCCGGCTCTAGGATAACGAAAAGACCGGGGAAATCTCCGGAAGATCGGAAGAAGAAGGCTACCACGCCACCGGATAGAACCACCGGTGAGGCATGACCTTGTTGCGGAAGCAACCCGGGGGATGTCCCGACGGGCATCATCCACGAGGAGCCGAGGTATGCGGGGAGAACGTGAAGGGATTGAACCGTATATCCCACAATATGTCACTGAGGCCTCGCCATGCGGATCATTCCGGAATACGAGGCTGGAGAGAATGCGGGAATGTTGAAAAGAAAACCTTTGAATACTTCGAGAGAATTAAAGGCGGAAGAATCAATATACTAGAGGGCCTCGAGCTACATACGGACGTATTCTCGGAGTATGAACAACATCGAATCGTGGATTGCATCGGGATTTGAAAAGAATGGGCCGAGCGAGGCCGCTGAGGAAAACACATACTCGGAACCCGGAGATGGATGCCGGGGAAGGGAAGAATCACGATACGATGTGGATCTTCATTACAACTTTGCGGAGGACGGAAGGGAAACCCACGAGAATACTCCATCATGGGCGAGTGGATCCGATGCCATTAGTCATCGAGAGAATGGTAAAGGGATTGATAACATGGAGAGTGCTGCTAGCGGTTGCATACCCAATAGTTGCATTATTAACATCTACGAGCGGGAGTGATCGCATACCCCCACACATAGATCACCACGACTTTGTCGGACCTTTCGCACGGTCTCTTTCCTGAACGAGTGTAACATCATGTTCGGATCGACCTCCGGATAGCGAGGCCCGGAGTGAGTTCCGAGGGCCGGTGAAGATACCTTTACCGGTAGGTTCCGTCATGATGCGAAGGGTAACGGAGCGGATATCGCTAAGCATTGCATACCGGGAGTACCGGTGAAGCGGATCTCGGTTACTTTCGAAGGATGGACGACGGGAAGACACCTTACCATTTCCGGCCAGGACCGGAGCTAGAGAGCCTCCGGCCTTACGAGTTGTGAGTTACATGGGAAATATCACACCTCCGACGTACATCCGGTCGGCATCCTTGCCAAGGATGGCTTGGAAGGTGATGTTATTGACCATGTACCCCATTATTCGGACATGGATTTTTGACGGATGCTTCTTTTGATGGATTGACGAAGATCATACATAGTCCGTTTTGAGTCTACATGGATTGTATGAAATATATTCCAGATCAAGTTGTATGATGTATCTTCGACATGATTGGAATGAAAGTGACCATGTCACATTTTTGGCCTTCACCTCTTTTGTGCAAATTGACTAGGAAATGCCATTAAAGTTAAATGAACTTCGAACAAAGAACAGAAAAGAAATAAATAAAAAAAAGAATAAAAGGAAAACTTTCCTTAAAAATCTAAAAATGACGAACACCAAATTCACATGAACATTAAGCAAACGATAAAATAAAATTTGAATCATTAAAAGACAAACGAAATGAATATAAATTTCAAATCAAATCAAATCTAAATCAAATCTCAAATCCAATCTTCCCAGATTTCAAATCTAAATCAAATCTCAAATCCAATCTTCCCAGATTTCAAATCTAAATCAAATCTCAAATCCAATCTTCCCAGATTTCAAATCTAAATCAAATCTCAAATTCAATCTTTCCAGATTTCAAATCTCAATCAAATTCAAACTTTTGGGTCGAGGATCTTATATCCAAGACTGCATTGCTTTAGGATCATTTCCCTATCGCAATGAAATACATCAAATTCAAGCTTTTGGGTCGAGGATTTTACATCAAGTCGCATTGCTTTAGGATCCTTTCCCTATCGCAATGAAGTACATCAAATTCAAACTTTTGGGTCGAGGATTTTACATCCAAGACTGCATTGCTTAGGATCCTTTCACTATCGCAATGAAGTACATCAAATTCAAACTTTTGGGTCGAGGATTTTACATCCAAGACTGCATTGCTTTAGGATCCTTTCCTTATCGCAATGAAGTACATCAAATTCAAACTTTTGGGTCGAGGATTTTACATCCAAGACTGCATTGCTTTAGGATTCTTTCCCTATTGCAATGAAGTACATCAAATTCAAACTTTTGGGTCGAGGATTTTATATCCAAGACTGCATTTCTTTAGGATCATTTCCCTATCGTAATGAAATACATCAAATTCAAACTTTTGGGTCGAGGATTTTACATCCAAGACTGCATTGCTTTAGGATTCTTTCCCTATTGCAATGAAGTACATCAAATTCAAACTTTTGGGTCGAGGATTTTACATCCAAGACTGCATTGCTTTAGGATTCTTTCCCTATCGCAATGAAATACATCGAATCAAATTCCTGGGGTTGAGGATTTTATATCCGAGACTGCATTGCTTTAGGATTCTTTCCCTGTCGCAATGAAATACATCAAATCAAATTCCTGGGGTTGAGGATTTTATATCCGAGACTGCATTGCTTTAGGATTCTTTCCCTATCGCAATGAAATACATCAAATCAAATTCCTGGGGTTAAGGATTTTACATCCGAGACTGCACTGCTTTAGGATTCTTTCCCTACAGCAATGAAATACATCAAAATCAAACTCTTGAGGTTAAGGATTTTACATCCAATACTGCATTGCTCTGAGATCTCTCCTCATTGTAATGATTCAATCCAATAGATTCAATTTTCTTTTGAGGTTGAAGATGTTACATCTAAAACCACGAAATTCCAATTTTCATTTCAAATCCCTTCAAATTAATTTTGACAAAATTCAATTTAAATTGAAACTCCAAATTGAAATCTAAACTCACACATCGAGATTTAAACTAAAACAAAATGAAATCTGAATCGAAATTCCCCCAGATCATGTGATTTGGAATTCACCTCCTTTTCCTTTCCCCAGCGAGAGTTCAAGAATCTCCGGTTTCAGAGGTATGCTTGACACTCCCCAGCGGAAATTCTTCTACTTCGTCCTAAGTTTGTCACTTGGACATCTGTGTTGGTTTTGTTGATCGCTTCGGTCAATGCCAATACGCGCGGTGTGCTCTGTCAGCTCACCACACCTATTGGGGGTCCATTTGTTGACCTGATTTTTGATGAGGTCTTCTCTTCTTCTCTTTAGTACTTAGGATCTAGCCTTAGGCTTTTCCTATGACTATCTTAGAGGACTAGAATTGGGACCCACCCTCTAGAATTTCAAACCATTTCTTAACTCCCTGCAAACTCCACAAACTTGATCGTAGACCCCTAATCACCTAGAGGGTTGAAATCAAATGTGGAAGTTTAAAGGATGAGTTCCTATAGGACTCTTTGGCCTTAGGACTGCCCTGGGTGGCCTGGTCTGGTGAAGAGGCTGATTTACACACACACACTACACTCATACACTTTCACGCACCTCCTAAAACCACACCCATACCTAACTTGACCTCCTGACTCATGTAGGTGATTCACATGGATGGTCCTTAACCCCTAAGCCCTTGGCTAAGAGGGTTAGGAACAACATAATGAATGCCTCAAATGAGTCCCTTCATGGCTCATGTGGGCTTGATATGGCTTCATGGCTCATCCAAAATGATTTCATTCCACTCTAAGTTTACCCAATCTTCAATTTCCCAAATTTTTAATTTTTGACCCCCGGGACCCTACACCCGCTTAGCCTACCCAAAACCTTTGAAACTACCCAAATTTCTCAAAAATTTCCAAATCACCCAAGATTCCTCAAAATCAATCCCAAACATTTCCACATCACTTAAATTTATCATCCATACCCAAAAATACCAAAAATTCCAAAAATACCTCCCAATACCCCTCTTGACCCAAAAATCCAAAAATTCAGAAAATTCCCAGAAAATTCCAGAAAATCCCAAATATTCCTAATTTCATTTTTTCCAACTACACCATGGGCCAATTTTGTCAATTTACCCTACTTTTGTCAAAACACCCAATTTGACCCATTTTAACCCAAAGTGAACCCAATGTCAAACCAAACCTATCCAATTGACCCAAATTCTGGTCCAATTCAACTCTAAACTTCAAATCAACATTACCAACACCAATCTAGACCAAATCCAAGTCCAATTTGATTGACATTTGGATCCAATTTCACTTTTGGCCTTAAAGCCCAATTTGGACCCATGACCCAAACCTAACCCAAACTCACCCAATTCAACTCCAATTAACCCCAAATCTTTCCTAAATCTTCCTTAGCATCCCCACAAGCAAAACACTAACATGATTTGCCCAAAATTTAGACCCAAACCCCACTCAAATTCAACCCAAAGCTAAAAGGCCCATTTTCGACCTAAACCCAAACCTAACCCAAATGAGCCCAAACCCCAAAATCAAAGCCCAATCAAAGTCAAAACCTCTTTGAAACACTCCCATAAACATTTCCCAACATTAATTTTACATCAATTTCAACCCTAGCCCAACATTGGCCCAACTTGGCCCACTTGGACCTATATTGACCCATTCACCAAAAGAACCCAAATTCAACCCAATCCAAATCCAAATCACCCCCAATTTGCTTCAAGTCACTCATGACACATCTATGAGCTAAACCCAACAATTATTTGGCCCAAGCCTTTACCAAAATTTCATCCCAAAATCCATTTTAAAATTCAAAAGCCCATTTTCCTAAACCATTTTAAAAGCCCATCTAAAACCATTTCAAAAAAGCCCAAAATCCACCCTAAAGCCCACATGACATCTCCATTTGCCATCCACTTAATTAAAGCCATTACCTAAGTCCTAAATTCATCATCAAATGATTCCAAATCAAGCCTCATGCCAAATCACCCCTAAATACCAAAAATTTTCTTACATCCATTTCCATGAAATTGACTCCACTTTTCCCAAGCCAAAGGTGAGCCATGCAAGCCATGGACAAGCCACATGAAGTCATGGAAGGCTTGACATGTGATCAAGCCACTAATGGCAAAAGGAGGAGCCTCTTTTAAGCCCCCTTAAAAAGGTTTTAACCCTTTTAATGCTTCACCTTAATCCATGTTTAATCAAAATATTCATGGATGGTGACTTCTCCACCCTTTCCTAGCTGATCCATCTGATCTTCCCTCAGCCCAAATCAACCATGGGGAGGTGAACCAAGCCCAAAAGGTGGGTTGACCCATTTGGACCCAAAATGAGCTCATCCCCCATTCCATTTCAATTCAACTCCTTTACACATGTCCATGGCCAATTGACTGCACAAACCTCCAGCCCTGACCTCCCTGACCTTGAGGGTGACCCGACTCGGCCGGCCGACCACCACAGCCGCCGGAAACTACCAGGTCGAGAGCTCACATGTGAGCCAACTTTGGAATTCTCCCTTGCTGAGCTGCCCCATCCCCAGTGCCCATTGGAGCTATTCTTCTCTTGCCAAGAGCAGCTGATCCCAAGCCTTAACTCTCCCTGGGAGGCCCTCCACCCTCTGCATATTTTTAATTCTCCATGCATGTATACAATTCACCATGGCATGAGACCATAGGGCTTTTGAAGCCTCTGAATTTGGGAACATTCCCTGAATTTTCCAAAATCAGAGGCCATCCCTATGAAGAGTTATTAATTTTTCAAATTCATGCTATTGTTTTGAGTATTTTAATTCCAATAAATAGCATGTTGTGAAATAAATTCTAGAAAAATTTGGTGATGTTCCTTATGACCAGAGGACCCTAGGAAAAATAGGTTTTGAGTTAGTTCATTTAAAACAACCCTAATCGGCTTAAACACCCAAAATGGATCTCTAATTAATTAAAGCTAACCATACATCAAATTGATTTGAAATCAATTCTCCACTGACCTTTAGGATCAGAGGAACTCACCATAAAAATTTGAGGTAAATTGGACTTGGTTAGCCCTACTAATTGGGTTGATTAAGCCATTTAGTCATTTTAAACTTTAAAAATTCATAACTTTCAAAAAAATCTTTCAAAAATTCACCAAATTGGTTTTGGAGCCTCTCTGTTATCAGGGTAATTTAAGAAAATTAAAATTTCAATTTTCTAAAAAAGTTGATTTTTAATATTATTTTAATATTTTTAATAATTAAAAAATAATAAAAATCACAAAAATAATAAAATTCACCAAAATGTGGCATTTTGAATTTTAATCACTTAGGAACAAACCCCATATTTTTCTTAGGTCTATTTAGTGAGATATTAAATTTTAAAGCTCTAGGGTAATTTTAAAATTAAAAAAATGTATTTTCTTGCATTTTCACTAAAATAATTATAATAAGTCATAGAAAAATCAGAAAATTGCAAAAATTAATTCTTTGATTTCCTTGACATCAGAGAGATTTTTGAAAAATATAAAATTCATTTTTCAACATTTATTTTATTTTTAAATTAATTAATATTCCAAAACTTAAAATAATTATAATAAAAATAATATAATTCAAAAATTACCAAAATTGGTCCAAGTGGTTCTCTGGTTATTAGGAATGTCCCCTAATTTTCTTAAGGACAGAAACTTTCCCTTGGTCATGTTATTAAATTTTCCTTGGAAATCTCTATTTTCTACCAAAAATAATTATATAAATAAATTAAATACAGAAAAATCACATTTTCTCCTCTCATGTCTTTATTGACATATGAGTGAAGTCACATAAAAATTTCAAGTTCATTTGAGTTCAA
Source organism: Papilionanthe hookeriana x Papilionanthe teres (assembly GCA_022702705.1). Classification (NCBI taxonomy): domain Eukaryota; kingdom Viridiplantae; phylum Streptophyta; class Magnoliopsida; order Asparagales; family Orchidaceae; genus Papilionanthe; species Papilionanthe hookeriana x Papilionanthe teres. Next base: position 42,150,697 of record CM040422.1, read on the forward strand.
TTTAGTGAGTTATGAAATTATTAAGCTTAAAGGGCAAAATGGTAATTAAAATTTTAACCCTTAATTAAAACTTTAGGTTTAATAAAAATTAATAAGTAAAATATTTGATCCTAATCTGATTTGGATGATTGAAATTTAAATAATTAAAGGGTAGAAATCCATTAAACAACTTAAAATAATTAAACCTTAATTAAATAATTGATTAAATTTGGAAGAATAATAAAGTTGGAATTATTAAAATAGGGATATTATTAGGAAGAGATTTATTCTTTAATTTAAAAATCCCTAAATTAATTATCTCATTAATATTCAATTCTTAATTAAAATGATAACTCAAATTCAAAACATTAAAAGACTTAATCATTAAACTAAAATTAAATTATTAAACTCTTTTAAAATTTCAATTAAAATTAAAAATAAAATTAAATTAAAAATTAAATTAAATTAAGAAAATTAAATTGGATTAAATTAAATTAAATTAAATTAAAATTAAAAGTTGAATTAAATTGAATTAAATTAAATTAAATTAAATTAAATTAAATTAAATAAATAAATTAAATTAAATTAAGTTAAATCAAATTAAATTAAATTGAATTGAATTAAATTAAATTAAATTAAATTAAATTAAATTAAATTAAATTAAAATTAAAAGTTGAATTAAATTAAATTAAATTAAATTAAATTAAATTAAATCAAATTAAATTAAAACTAAATCGAATCAAATTAATTTAATGTAACATCAAGTCAAACCAAATTGAATTAAATTGAATTAAATTAAATTAAAACTCAATTAAATTAAAATTAAATTAAATTAAGTTAAATTAAATATAACATCACCAAAGACATAAAGAATTCAAAATAAATCTAAAATAACTTGAACACTATTCCAATTTAAACCCATTAAAGGAAATTAAACTAAATCACAAACCATTTGAACACCAATTTACCTTCAAAAGCTTTAGTTATCATAACTCCTAAACGAGAATATTAAATGAAATGTTACTTCACCTATAGGATATTCAAATGTCCTAGTTCATTCGAGCAAGATAACAAAACTTGAGATTCTTGGACGATTAATTCATTTATGTAATTGAATCCATTTGGACTTAAAACAATTCTAGCAATATTGAAAAGATGTTTAAGATTCTTCTTAAACACTTTCTCAATATGATAGGATGTTTATAAGAACAATTGAATTTAATTATTCTTTGATGAAGAAAATCATCTTCAAACCAAAACACAAAGAACCTAGACGTCATAGGAAAAGACTAGCTATAGGATTAGGAATTTGGTAGAAAACCATAACCCTTCCTTTAGCTTTACCTAGGAACTTGCTTAAATATTCTAATTGTGTTTTAAGTGCAGCCTGGGATGACGGGAAGACCCTCCAGGTACGCTTTTATTTTATTTTAATTTACTTTCTTGCAATTTACATTATTGCAATTTATTTAATCGCATTGCACTTACTTTTCTTGCATGATAAACAAGCTGTTGCATGAAAACCCACACCTTTAGGATAGTCCCTAAAACGGAAACCAAAACTAAGTTAAAAGTCATTGCAAGATAAAATTCACCGCCACAACATTTCAAAATATAAAACAACTCAAAATTTAATCACAAACGAACACAAAACTACAATTACAATTAAATTAAAACGTCCTGTTGGATGATCGGGAATACCTCGGATGATGTAACCTACGTGTTGCTAACGGGATTTCCCACGGTCTAAATGAAAGTGTGGAACTCATTCGGTTGAGTTTAGCAAATTCATTTGGACTAAGTGAATCCGATAAAAATAATGATGCGGAAGGATGGAACCGTGGGATCTTAACCGGTGTCGTTATAATCAACTTTAAGATTTGTTTTAATTAAAGTATTGAAAATACTTGGAAATTAAGATTTTCTCTAAACCAAAACACTTTTCTCATCCCACGATTTATGACTTCTAAAATTGAACCTCTGCAACAACAAGGAGCTCGGAGCATGGTGGGCGGCACGGCCATCGTCATCGAGCAAAACCTGAGTCTACTTCAGCAAAACTTTCCTAGAATTAAATAACAAAGCCATAGGACTTCGAGGTAGTTTACCTAGTGCAACATAAATCCTCAACTCTTCGTTAGGCACTTGCATTGCAAATTAAGCCCTAACCGGTCTTAGGATTCCGAGGTAGTCGTCCGGTACGACAATAAACCCTCACATCTTCGAGGCTATTTGTTTGATTTTATCATACAAATATAAGCCCTAATTAATTAAAATTGGCAAGATCAAAACATTTAAATAAATATTAGGACTTTCCTAAACTCAAGCCAAACAATAGGATAGTCGGAAATTACCGAAGTTCGCTTCGAATCCGTGATTTCTCCTACTTTTCTTCCTTTGGATTCCCAAAACAAAATGTTCCAAATTTGATCCATTCCCTATTGAAATTCCAAAATTCAATCCCTTGAAAAATTAAACTTTGAAATCCTTGAGAGCAGAATTATTGATTATTATCGAGAGTTTTCTTAGGCGATTCCCATCACTTAAGATGTAATTAACTATAGGGGCTTGCCCTTATAGGGAATTTTAAAAGAACCTGAGTAATATAAACCACTGTTTAATGCTTTCATATTAAGCAGGGGAATTTGTCTGCTTATAAAATTGGTTCGCAGACCAAACGGATGTCAAAAATCTTCTAGTTTATTTAGTCGAGCCCCACCGTCAAGCAGTGTGTCTATCCTTAGGGATAAATACACGGTTTGTGGTGCGGTGCTTGTTTATATAAACTATTTGGGATGTGCGATCGGTTTAATCTCATATCTTAAAACCTTCAAATTTAAAATTATTTTCAAAATCAAATACTACTTTTCAAAATTATTTATTTAAATTAAATTAAAAATTCGCCGACAACTTCTGTTAGGCGACCCCCTTTTCAAAATGAAACACACAACCTAAAAATATGCCGACACTCCATTTTCAATAAATGACAAGGTGAGATGTCAAAACCCTCATGGCTTCATATGGCTTGCAAATGGCTCACATTTGGCTTACATTTGGCTTGGAAAAGGTTGGCTTGTTTCATGAAAAAGGATTTTAAGGATTTTTGGTATTTAGGGGTAATTTGGCACATGGCTTAGTTTAGAAAATTTCAATGATTAATTTGAAACATAGGGAGTGATTTAATTAAATGGATGATGAGATGAAAGTGTCATGTAGGCTTTGGATTGATTTTGGGCTTTTTTGACATCATTTTGGATGGGCTTTAAAGTGGTTTAAGGAAGTGGGCTTTTGGATTTAAAGTAAATTTAGGATGAAAATTTTGTAAAGGATTGTGCCAAATAAATGTTGCAATTTTTTTAGGCATGTGTCATGAGTGGTTTGGAATCAATTTGGTGTGATTTGGAGTAGAATTGGGTTGAATTTGGGTTTTTTTGGTAAAGGGGCCAAGGTGGGCCAAATTGGGCTAACTTGGGCTAAGGTTGAGCTAAGGTTGAATTTGGCGCAAAATTAATGTTGAAAAATATTTATGGGAGTGTTACAAAGAGTTTTCAACTTTGGTTGGGTTCAAATTTTGGGATTTGGGCCCATTTGGGTTAGGCTTGGGCTTAGGTCAATTTAAGGGATTTTGGTTTTTGTTTAGGTTTAGGTGGAGTTTAGGTTCAAATTTTGGGAAAATCAATTTAGTGCTTTGTTTGTGTGGATTTTAGGAAGACATTAGAAAAGATTTGGGGCGAATTGGGGTTGAGTTGGGTTGGTTTGGGCTAGGTTTAGGTCAAGGGCCAAAATTGGGCCTTAAGCTTCAAATTGAAATTGGGCCCAAATGTCAATCAAACTAGACTTAGATTTGGTCTAAATTGATATTGGAGATATTGAATTGAAGTTTAGAATTGAATTGGACCAAAATTGAGGTCAATTGGGGTGATTTGGTTTGACATTGGGTTCACTTAGGTTAAAAAATGGGTCAAATTGAGGGTTCTGGTAAAAGTGAGGTAAATTGGCAAAATTGGCCCATGTTGTAGTTGAACAAAATGCAATTGGGAATAATTGGGATTTTCTTAAATTTTCTGGGAATTTTTAGAATTTTTAGATTTTTGGGGTAAAAGGGTATTTTGGTAATTTTGGGGGGATTTAGGGGTATTTTTGGAAATTTTGGTATTTTTTGGCCAAATATGGTCAATTTGAGTGGTGGGAAGTGTTTAGGATTGATTTTGAGGGATCTTGGGTAATTTAGGTAATTTTTCAAATTTTGGGTCATTTCAAGGGTATTTGGTAGGTTTGGTGGGTCCGGGGCCCCGGGGGTCAAAAACTGAAATTTTAAAAAAAGGAAGATTGATCAAGTGTGAGTGAAATGGAATCATTTTGGTTGTGCCATGAAGCCATATTAAGCCCATATGAGCCATGAGAGAACTCATTTGAGGCATTCACTATGTTGTTCCTAACCCTCTTAGCTAGGGGCTTAGGGGTTAAGGACCATCCATATGAATTACCTACATAAGTCAGGAAGTCAAGTTAGGTGAGAGTGTGGTTTTAGGACTTGGAATGTGTGTGAGAGTGTAGTTTATGTGCAAGTCAACCCTCACTGCACCGTGCCATCCGGGGTATTCCTAAGGCCAAGAAGTCCTATAGTGGAAGTCATCCTTTAAACCTCCACATTTGGTTTCAACCCTCTAGGTGATTAGGGGTCTACAATCAAGCTTGTGGGGTTTGCAGGGAGTTAAGAAGTAGTTTGAATTTCTAAATGGTGGGTTCCATTTCTAGTCCTCTAAGATTAGTCAAAGGAAAAGCCTAAGGCTAGATTCTAAGAACTAAGGAGAGAGAAGAGAAAAGGCCTCATAAAAAATGAGGTCAACACCCATGAATTTCACCATCCATGGAATTTGAATATGGTTTGTACTTAGTTGTAGAAAGCATAACCCTCTCGGATCATATGTTTTTACAACAAATTTTAACATTACAACAGGCCTTAATTGCAATGTAAATTAAGTGCAAATAAAAATCATCACATTTATAATTAAATTTACTTGTACCATGCATCACAAAATCCTAAACATGATTTCTACTCATTACAAAATAAAAGTAAAAGGAAAATAATGGAAAAATCTTCTCATGATGCTATTTCCGAAGAAGAAGAAAAAGTAAGAGAGATACGTCACAAAGCGCGAAGAAAACACAACGGAAACTTCATGTAACCAAAGTAAATCTACTAGGTAAGTGTTTAGAAAATCATAAGATAATGAAGAACAATACTTAGATTTTTTCCTTTGAAAGAAAGATGAAGATCTCTCCCATAAATTCTCCCGGCGATCCTTGTAATGCTAGCGAAATCCCTTACAAATTCTCTCAAAATCTCCTCTCTAATTTCTCCAAAAGGGTAGAAATCTACATTTCTACTCCTATTCTAAAATCCCTAAAACAATCTCCAAGTTTTTTTTCCACTTTTCTCCTCTCTTTTCTATCATAAATTCACTAATTTAAAGAGTGTGGACGAATTTCTAAGAGTTCCTATAAGCACCCATTCGAAAAAGCATCCAAATACGTCGAATTTCGGCCCAGAACCACCAAAAGTCGGTTCATACTCGTCTGGAGAGCTGGCGGCGGGTTCGACCTCACTGTCGGTGAGCTTTTCGGCCATTTTTTGATGCTCTCGGTAAAATCTCACCATCGGCGAGATCGAGGCTGCCATCGGTGAGCAGGCTCTGCGCAGCTCCACCATTTCGCTCCGTTTGGCTCCATTTAGCTCTGATTCGCTCCGTTTCAGTTGTGTTACGTTCGTAACTGATAGCCCTACAAAATAAACATAAAAACAATCTTTCTTTAAAGTGCAATATCATTCAAAAATATGCAAGAATTGTAAAAGAGATTAAGCATCAAAAGACTTATCGAAAGGTGTCAGGGTAGAATTTCATTTCTTGCTCGTTTTTGCTCCAAATTGCACCGTTTTTGTTTCCTTTTGGTCCAATCACCATTTCTTGTACTTAAAACCAAAAAACATACAAATTACCTTCTTTTAAAGTGTAATATCATAAAAAATGAGTAAAATGATATTGGAAAAAAACTTAACACTTGTCTTTACTACTCGTACCTGTACTAATTTCCTTGTTTTAAATTTATTTAAAAATTTCTATATCTTCATGCACTTTCCTGCTTTAAACTAGTTTAAAAATTTTTACGTTTGTGGGAAGGGAGAAAGTTCTTTTTAAAATTACCTTTATTTATCCTCAGAGAATTGTATTTTTTTATTTTCAACATAACCTGTGGTCTGTAGAGTTAAATTTAGAAAAAAAAATTTTTGATTTTATGAAATTTATAGAAAACCTTAGTAAAAGTTTTTAATAATGAAGGTTAATTCTAAAATTAAGATATTTAGTATGAAGAATTTAGAGTTATGCTTTTTCAATTTAAAGTAAGAAAAACTGTATTCTTGGAAATATAAGGGACCTTAGATTTATACTTGAAAAGAAAGAATTGAGACTTTCTGAAAAATATTCAAGCTAATACACATTTGTTAAAGTAAAGAAATGTGAGATGTTTTTAACTTTAAGTGAAGGATAGGGGAGTTCAAAACCATTAAAGGCTATCCAGATATAGTAATCCTCACATGACATTAAAAAAGGAAAAAAAAAAGAAAAAAAGAAAGGATTGAAAATGATCTTAAAAGAAAAAGAGAAATAAAAGCAAAAAGAGAAAATATGTGAGGAGAAGCTTGAGGAGATGCCTAAAAAAAATTAACTTAACTTGAATCATCTTAAGGAAAGAAACTTAATTACATTTCTAGCTTAGACATAGAAGTATTAGCACCTTTACTAATAAAGTTCTCATGAAATTCTCTTTACGGTAATTCTTCTAAATATATTAAGTATGAAAAATTATAGTTATTTTTGAAATAAATAGAAAATGAAAACTTTTAAAATTGACTACTAAATATTCTTGTAATTTAGTTTTTAACCTGAGATATTAAAAATTTTTCTGAAAGTTTCACTATAGCTTTTATAAAGCAAAAAATTATAGAAGTCTATAAGTTAAATTTGCTATCACAAGTTATAAAATTTTATATAGTATAATGAGTTACTTGAGGACATGTAATGTTTAAGTTTGGGGGAATTGATCCACCTAATAATAACCAATTTTTAAGGCATATTTTATAAGGATTTTATGTACATTTTTTATAATATTGCACTTTAAAAAAGGTATTTTTGCATGATTTTGGTTTCAGGAACTTGGAATGGACATTTAGAGAAAATAAGGGGAAAACTGAGTAAAAATGGGCAAATCTAGGTGGTGCTATATACCACCCTTGACGTTAATAACACTGGACTCCAACCGCATGGGTGCTATAGCGCCATAAACTACCTTTCTAGAAGATCCATTGAATTTTGCTAAATTTTGGAGGGGTGTTTGAAGCAACCCTTAGTTATTTTTTGTTCTCTATTAAAAGAGAACTATTTGACCGAATATAAGGAACATTTGCAACCTCAAAACTTTCATTGGGCGGCAATAGTAAATTAGGGTTTTCTTATTTTATGTTTAAGTGTACGTGTGAGTGTGTTTTAGTGTGTAAATGTTTAGAGATTGCTTGAAGGAGAATATAAAAGTTTACTTGGGGAGAAGAAAAAAGGTACTTTGTATTTGTGTTTAAGTTTTTGTTGTAAGACTTGGAATTTAATGCAAATGTTTTGTTTTTGTTTAATCTCCATGAATTCTGAGTAGTTCCCTTTCTTTCTCCTTCCATATGTGAATTAATCTTGTGGGATGAGAATGATTTAAATACTACTTTTTACTCTTAAATATTGTGATTGTATTTTCACCCAATCTTCATTTACTATACAAACTGGCCACTTGTGAGGTTAAAATCCGTTGAAAAACATAATGACCTGGGAGGGTTATGGTTTCACCCAACTATTGGATACCATACTTCATTCTAGGCAGAGCTAAGTCGATCACCTAAGGGGGACTGCAAAAAAATAATGAGATAAGTTTCGATGAGCGTAGAATGGGTTCGCTCTAAAGTAACAGGCTAGATTCTTTTTAATTTAGCTTAAGGTTTAGTACCTGATGCTGGGATTCAACCATCATAGTGGCATAGGCTTAGGGGCATCTAGAGAAGAGAGGCTAGATAGTTCTAATGCGGAATCGAGATGTTAAAGGAATAGACCTTAAGTTAGCCAATGTTCTCTGCTAGCACCAGGAGGGGGTAAGGAAGAAGGTATGCTTCTATTTATCGCAATACATTAATTTTGTCTTAAATCACTTGAATCCTACATTGGTTAAAATCTCTTTGCAAGGAGAAAAGTTTTCCATAATATCCAAACTCATTATTACGCTGTTACATTTAGTTGTTACTTTCTTTTTAACTTTTTAGTAGTAGTATTTAGTAAGCATATAATTATAGACCTCTTATCTATTTAATTTTTAATTTAAATTGAATTTATGTGAGTTGATTTTAAGATTTGCCGCTTTCCTCGTGGGATCAATACTGGAGTTTTTAAAGAAAATCCTATATTACTTGAAACGAAAGTATACTTGCATAGAACCCTTAGTTTGAAAATTTGTTATATTATTCATAATTGATTATATTTATTCACACTAGCAACTAAATATAATTTAAGACATAATTTCTAGTGAAATTTTGGTTGAAAATACACGTAATTGCAGTTCAGGTCACTAACCTGAAAACGGTTCATGTTTTAACCCTATGATCTTACTCGATACTCAACCAAAATAAGTACGGTTTGTCCTACATCTCATCAAAGTGAGACGAACACATCTATATGGCTAGATAGACACATGGATTGCATGTTTCTTTCATAAAAGTCCAAACTAAGACCAAAATAGAAAATTTCGTGTCATACATTGGCTCAAGAGGTGAGGCCTGATTGGGTTTGTTTCTGAGCTTCACCTTGAGTTCAAAATGTCCTCCAAGCTTCATTTCAATCTGTAATGTAGCCTAAGTATGTTCTAGGTAGAGAGGTAGCTCAGGTGTGGTCTAGGTCTAGGTTAGAGGGATCAAGATGATGGGGTTTTGTTTGCGGAAGTTGTTTTGAAGTGTTGTGAAGCTTTTTGGGATGAATAGTTTTGAATTTGGTGGAGGTTGATTCCAAGGCTGAGAAATTCCCTGAATTTGAGCGTGGAACTTGAGGTGAAGTTTGAATCTTTTTTGGATGAATAGTTTTGAATTTGGTGGAGGTTGATTCCAAGGCCGAGAAATGCCCTGAATTTGAGCTTGGAACTTAAGGTGAAGTTAAAAATGGTCATTTTGAGAGCTTGAAAATGGTAAGGATGAGCTTGAGAATGGTAAGGATGAGCTTCGTGAGGTTGTGAGAAGTTATGGGAAAATTTTGGTAGGGTTTCACCAAGGTCTTATGTGCTCCTCCTGTTTGTCCTAGAGGTGATAACTCATTTATAGACCAAGCCATGGTGCCAACAGAGCAAGCCAGCATGGCCAAAGTGCTGCTTCGGTGGAGGAAAAAGAGGCTCCAATGTATATTGGGGGTGTGCCACCTTAAGGAGTTAAAATTTTGAGTTTTGGCCATGGGGGACTTCTTGATTTTGGTGTTTTCCGACAGCTTGGGGTCGCCAGCCAGCCAAGCAAGGTCACCTCCACACTGTGGGAGGTCAGAAGTGGGGAGATGTGAAGTCAATTTGGTCCAATCATTGGCAATTGTAATTTTCCAAAGTGGGCAATTGGTTTGGTTTAGGTTAGGTTAACTGTGGGTTTAGCCCAATGGAATAGACTTGGGTCACATCCAAGCTGGTTGGGATTGTTGGGTCAACTTCTGGGGGCTTGGGTGAATGATTTGGCATGGGAAACATGAATTTGGTCGGATTAGGGTTTTGGTTAAGCCATTTTGGTGGGAGGTGAAAGAAAGTCCTCCATTTACCATTTTGGGGTGTATGAACCATGTGATGCTTAAGGATGGCCCCACAAGTGATTTCATGACATGCATGAGGTCATGGGTAATTTTCATGAGGAAGGAATTTGGGGATTTTGAAAATTTGGTGATAGAATCCACAAGACAAAAATGGGTGGGTTTTGATCCATGAAAAAAATACCTATTTTTATGCCTTGATTTTTATCAAATTTTTAAGGATATTATGCTTTAATGAAAGGTATTTTTGTGGTTTGGATGTAGGTGATGCAAAAATGTCCAAGAAGGAAAAAAAGATGAAAAAGGAGCCAAAAAGAGCAAAAATGGAGCAAAAAGTGCTTTGTGGTAAGCAACCCATATTTTTTTTTTGTGTGTTTTTACATTTTTAATGTAAGTTTATACCTTGGTCTTGACTAATTTTATATAACTTTAAAAAATTGGACGATAACAAGTCTTCAATGACTTTAGCTAAAAATTATCTCGAAGTATATAAAGTTTGTACTTTGGATCACTCCATTTCATATGTGAGTAAAAAGGAGATCAAGTTAACCTTCATTATGATTGTTTATAATTTGTGTTACTAAGTCTATATTGATCTTACCATTTTAATTTACCTATTTTGGAAAATGAAACTTTGAAATTTGACGATATGTGAAACGGAGTCGAACGTGGTTCCGATGACTAGGCGTCGAAATTTGGCGCCTAAGCGCCAGAGTAAAACTGTGTATCGATGGGTCTGGTGCCTAGGCGCCAGATTTGGCGCCTAAGCACCACAGTTACTGGATCGTGTAAAAACCGAAAATTTTCAGTTTTTCACACGATTTTCTTCTTTAAATTACCCCATCTTCATCCCCAATCCCTAAGCAATCAAAATTACGACCTAAACACTTCATTCTTGAGAGATTAGAGAGGATTTTTGAAGAAATGGAGAGAAGAAATCTTGGAGAAGAGGCTAGAGACAAAGGTTCAATGGATCCTCAACCCTACTTCAATGATTTTATCGCTGTAAGTTTGGACAAAATTTCAAGTCATCTAGATAAATTTGAAGCAGAATTCAAAAGTATTAGAGATCGCCTCCATGAGATGTATCATCAAATTGAACATCTGGAATGGCAGGCGAAGCTTCAATTTGATCATCTAGCGGCTTATCAAGATGCTTGTCGGCGAATTTTAGATTATGTGTTTTATTTTGAAAAGGGGGTCACCTACAGAAATTGTCGGCGAATTTTAGATTTTAAATTTGATTTAAATATATATATAATTTAGAAAGTAGTGTTTGATTTTTTGAAAATAATTTTAAATTTGAAAATTTTAAGATATGAAATCAAACCGATCTCACATCCCAAATAGTTTATATAAACGAGCACCGTACCCCAAACCGTATATCTATCCTAAGGATAGATACACGCATTGATGGTGGAGCTCGATTAAATAAACTAGAAGATTTGTGACATCCGTTTGGTCCGCGAACCAATTTTATAAGCCGACAAATTCCCTCGCTCTAATATGAAAACATTAAACGAGGTTTATATTACTCAGGTTCTTTAAAATTCCTATAAGGGCAAGCCCCATAGTTAATTACATCTTAAGTGACGGGAATCACCTAAGAAAACTCTCGATAATAATCGGCAATTATCGCTCTCAAGAACTTCAAAGTTTAAGTTTTCAAAGGAATGAATTTTGGAATTTCAATAGGGAGTGGATCAAATTTGGAACATTTTATTTTGGGAATTCAAAGGAAGAAAAGGTAGGAAAAATCACAGATTCGAAGCGAACTTCGATAATTTCCCGACTATCCTATTGTTTGGCTTGAATTTAGGAAAATCCTAATATTTATTTAATGTTTTGATCTTGCCAATTTTAATTAATTAGGACTTATACTTATATGATAGAATCATACAAATGGCCTTGAAGATGTGAGGGTTTATGTCGTATCGGACGACTACCTCGGAATCCTAAGTCCGGTTAGGGCTTAATTTGCAATGCAAATGCCTAACGAAGAGGTTGAGGATTTATGTTGCACTAAGCAAACTACCTCGAAATCCTACGGCTTTGTTGTTTAATTGTAAGACAGATTTTGTCGATGTAGATTCAAGTTTTCGTTGACGACGATGGCCGTGCTTCCCCACCATGCTCCAAGCTCCTTGTTGTTGCAGAGGTTTGGTTTTAGAAGTCATAAATCAAGAGATGAGAAAAGTGTTTTGGTTTAGAGAAAATCTTACTTTCCAAGTGTTTTTTTTTATGTTTTATTTAAAACAAATCTTAAAGTTGATTATAACAACACCTGGTTAAAATCCCACGGTTCCATCCTTCCGCATCGTTATTTTTATCGGATTCACTTAGTCCAGATGAATTTGCTAAACTCGATTGAATGAGTTCCACACTTTCATTTAGACCGTGGGAAATCCCGTTAGCAACACGTAGGTTACATCATTCGAGGTATTCCCGATCATCCAACAGGAAATTTTAATTTAGTTGTAATTGTAGTTTTGTGTTCTGTTTGTGATTAAATTTTGAGTTGTTTTATATTTTGAATTAATTTTGAGTTGTTTAAATGAGAATATTTCATGCGTTGAAGCAATGTCGATCATTAATTCTGGGATCGGTAGAGGGAATTCATCCTTTGGGCATGCCTTGTTTAAATCTCTGAAGTCCACACAAATTCTGATCTGACCATTCTTCTTTCTGACTGGCACCACATTGGCTAGCCAGGTCGGGTATTGCTCTTCACGGACAAATTTAGCGTCTATTAGCTTTTTAACTTCGGTTATGACTTGTTGTTCAATTTCTAGACGCATTCTTCTCGGGACCTTGTCCGACCTGGGGGCGAAGTAGGATCCACTCCTAGCTTATGGACCTGCGACCTGCGGAGCTAAACCCGGCATCTCATCGTAGTTCCAAACAAAACAGATCTTTAAATTCCATTAATAACTTGATTATTTCTTCGGAGTCTTCTTTATCGAGTAAGGAGCTAACAAAGGTAGGTCTGAGCTCTTCGCTAGTACCTAAGTTAACTTCCGTTAACTCATCTATCGTAGATTTAATTTCTTCTTCGAACTCGGTGGAGCGTCTCCATTTGTACATCTTTGAGTTCGTCCGTAGTTTCCATGCGGCTTTCATTAGACTCGCAAGTGACAACCAAGCAAAATTCGGTATCGTCGAACCGATCCTACTGTGCCGAATCCGAGACCATGCTTTGAATTGGTCGGACGACACGGAGTTATTCCATAATTTTTCAAAATGTTGTAGTGACCTTTTGTCCATTGTCTGATAAGAAACCACGCCGAATTAAATTTTGAACACGGGAGAGTACCACTCAAAAGGTAATTCCATTAATTCGATGAAGTGACATCGTCAAATTGTACATTATTTTCGGTTTTGAGGAAGAAGCACCACGGTAGAATTTGATTGGCTATGCACCGCCGCTACGTACCTCTTTGACCACCATACCCTCGATCTTATTAGAATGGATCGGGGTTAGGGTCATAGTATGTACATAGTGGTTAATCTTCTCGTACATCGATTTATATTCTTCATTCTTCTCATCTTCGAGAGAGATCTTGAATTGCGGCTTCTTCCGACTTATTGTCGTTGCTTCTTGCTTGATTTCTTTTTCTTCTTCGAATCGGTCTTCCCGTCGACCTCATTTTTGATGAGGTCTTCCCTTCTTCTTTTTAGTGCTTAGGATCTAGCCTTAGGCTTTTCCTTTGACTATCTTAGAGGACTAGAATTGGGACCCGCCTTTTAGAAATTCAAACCACTTCTAAACTCCCTGCAAACTCCACAAACTTGACTATAGACCCCTAATCACCTAGAGGGTTGAAATCGAATGTAGAAGTTTAAAGGATGAGTTCTCTATGGACTCTTTGGCCTTGGGAGCGCTACGGGTGGCTCGGTGCGGTGAAGGGGCTGACTTACACTACACTTACACACTACATTTCCACACACTTCCTAAAACCACACCCATACCCAACTTAACCTCCGACTCATGTAGGTGATTCACATGGATGGTCCTTAACCCCTAAGCCCTTGGCTAAGAGGGTTAGGAACAACATAGTGAATGCCTCAAATGAGTCCTTTCATGGCTCATATGGGCTTGAAATGGCTTCATGGCTCAACCAAAATGACTTCTTTCCACCTAGATTCACCGAATCTTCAATTTCCCAAATTTTCAATTTTTGACCCCGGGACCCTACACCTACTAAACCTACCCAAAACCACTCGAAATTACCCAAATTTTTGCAAAATTTCCAAATTACCCAAAATTTTCCAAAAATCAATCCCAAACATCTCCACATCACTCAAATTGATCATCCGTACCCAAAAATACCAAAGATTCCAAAAATACCTCCCAATACCCTCCAAATACCCAAAATACCCTTCTTGGCCTAAAAATCCAAAAATTCAGAAAATTCCCAGAAAATTCCAGAAAATCCCAAATATTCCCAATTTCATTTTGTCCAACTACACCATGGGCCAATTTTGTCAATTTACCCAACTTTTGTCAAAACCCCCAAATTGACCCATTTTAACCCAAAGTGAACCCAATGTCAAACCAAACCTATCCAATTGACCCAAATTCTGGTCCAATTCAATTCTAAACTTCAATTCAACATTCCCAATACCAATCTAGACCAAATCCAAGTCCAATTTGGTTGACATTTGGATCCAATTCCACTTTTGGCCTTAAAGCCCAATTTGGACCCATGACCCAAACTTAACCCAAACTCACCCAATTCAACTCCAATTAACCTCAAATCTTTTCTAAATCTTCCTTAACATTCCCACAAACAAAACCCTAACATGATTTGCCCAAAATTTGAACCCAAACCCCACTCAAACTCAACCCGAGGTTAAAAGGCCCATTTTTGACCTAAGCCCAAGCCTAACCCAGAATTCAACCCGATTCAAATCCAAATCACCCCCAATTTGTTTCAAATCACTCATGACACATCCATGAGCTACAAACAACAATTATTTGGCCCAACCTTTTACAAAAAATTCTCATCCATGAATACATTCATAAACTTAAAAGCCCAGCTTCCCTTAAACCCTCCTAAAAGCCCATTTCCTTCAAAATTCAAAAGCCCAAATCATCCTAAAGCCCACATGACACTTCCCCTCATCATCCATTTGATCAAAATCACCCCTAAGTTGCAAAATCATCAATTAAACCATTCCAAATCAAGCCACATGTCAAATTACCCCCTAAATGCCAAATATTTCTAAAACCCTTTTTCATGAAATAAGCCGACCTTTTCCCAAGCCAAATGGAGCCATGAACAAGCCATTCTCAAGCCACATGAAGCCATGAGGGCTTTGACTTGTCATTAGTCCATTTATGGCAAGAAGAGGGGGATCTTTCTTAAGCCTCCCTTAAGCTTTTTTTACCTTAAGCATGTCGCACTCTAAACCATGCTTTGCCACTCTAATCCTTGATGGAGACTCCACCACACATGGGAGGTTGACCCACCGACCTCCTCGGCCCAAAACCGGGTCTTGGGAGGTGCACCCAACCCATTTGCATGGGTTGACCAAAATAAGCTAAAATGGCCCCTTCCCCTTTCTACTTTGATTCAACCACTTTACACATGGCATTTGCCAATTGCACACACTAAACCCCAGCCACGACCCACCCGACCAAGATGGTGACCATTGCTCGGCCGGCCGGCCACCAGGGCCGCCGGAAAACACCATGGCCGAGAGCTCACATGTGAGCCAACATTGAAATTCTCACTTCGTCGAGCCGCCCCATGCCTAGTGGTCACCATGGTCGTTCTTCTCCTCACCGGAGCAGGTCGATCCCAAGCCCTAACTCCCCCTGGGAGGCCCCCCAGCCAGCTCTATTTAAACTCCACCCCTCTCGGCCATGAAAGGAAGAGAAGCAAAAACCTTGCCAAAACTCTGCCAAAATTGTTCCAGACCCTCTTCCACCCTCAGAGCACTTGATCCCCAGTGAAATCCCCCTGCCATTTCTCCTCTGTAAGCTCGATTTCGAGTTGAAATTCCACCCAAAACCGGGACACTTCTCCACAAGTGAGCCAATTCCCAAATTGATTGGCTCTACACCTTCACCGGACCAAGAGAAGGTGTCCACCATCAAAGCCCCATCTCCGGACCACCCGGTTGCTCCGGCCCTCCAAGCTTTGTGATCGGGCTTGGTCGAAATCATATCCGGACAATTCACCGGACCGGGAGACTTCATCCGGAGCTTCGCGGGACCCAATCGAAGGTGCAACAACTCTCGGATTGAAGCCACACTTCTCCGAGCCAAGGTATGAGCTAACTCTTCATCCCGAGCTTCGAAGATTCTCCATTTCAAATGCCTTAGTTTCGATGCATGTTAACCGTATAGATGTGTTCGTCTCTTCGAGACGAATCCATAGAGTATAAGAACGTAAAAATCCATTGAGAATCGAGTGAGATCTTAGGGATTTAGTGTGGACGGCTCTCGGGTGAGAACGCTTGGGGACGATGAACGGATGCGCGTCCATTCGATACATGCGCGGACGAACGGCTCGGATGGCGTCGGACCGAGAAACGGTGCGAGAACCGCGGGGCCCGGGCTCGCCGACTCAAGTGGCGGCGTTGAATGGGAGTGCGCCGCGTGGCCTTTCGGAGCTGCCGAGGATGCCGCGGCGCCGCGTGGATAAATAGAAAAATAGGGTATTTTCTGATTTATTTAATTCCCTAAACTTCAAAAATTCATATCTCTGTGTAGAAAAATCAGAAAAATAAAATAAAAATACCCTCTTGCTCAGTGAAGAGAGGAGAATAATGTGGAAAAGAAATCACTTAATTTCATCAAATATTTTATTTTTTATGATTTTTTTACTCTCTGCATTGTTTTAATTCTCCATGCATGCATACAATTCACCATGGCATGAGACCATAGGGCTTTTGAAGCCTCTGAATTTGGGAACATTCCCTGAATTTTCCAAAGTCAGAGGTCATCCCTATGAGGAGTTCTTGATTTTTCAAGTTCAGATCACTGTTTTGAGTATTTTAATTCCAGTAAATAGCATGTTGTGAAATAAATTCTAGGAAAATTTGATGATGTTCCTTATGACCAGAGAACCCTAGGAAAAATAGATTTTGGCTTAGTTCATTTAAAACAACCCTAATTGGCTTAAACACCCAAAATAGGTCTTTAATTAATTAGAGTTAACCAGGCATCAAATTGACTTGAAATCAATTCTCCACTGACCTTTAGGATCAGAGGAATCCACCACAAAAATTTGAGGTCAATTGGACTTGGTTAGCCCCACTAATTGGGTTGATTAAGTCACTAAGCCATTTTAAACTTTAAAAATTCATAACTTTCAAAATACTTTTCAAAAATTCACCAAATTGGTTTTGGAGCCTCTCTGATATCAGGGAACCTAAGAAAATTAAAATTTCAATTTTCTAAAAAAGTTGATTTTTAATAATATTTTAATATTTTTAATAATTAAAAAATAATAAAAATCACAAAAATAATAAAATTCACCAAAATGTCACATTTTGAATTTTAATCACTTAGGAACAAATCCCACATTTTTCTTAGGTCTATTTAGTGAGATATTGAATTTTAAAGCCCTAGGGTAATTTTAAAATTAAAAAAATGTATTTTCTAGCATTTTCACTAAAATAATTATAATAAATCATAGAAAAATCAGAAAATTGCAAAATTTGCTTCTCTGGTTTCCTTGATATCAGAGAGATTTTTGAAAAATATAAAACCCATTTTTCAACATCTATTTTATTTTTAAATTAATTAACACTCCAAAACGCAAAATAATTATAATAAAAATAATATAATTCAAAAAATCACCAAAATTGGTCCAAGTTCTTCTCTGGTCATTAGGAATGTTCCCTAATTTTCTTAAGGACAGAAACTTTCCCTTGGTCATGTTATTAAATTTTCCTTGAAAATCTCTATTTTCCACCAAAAATAATTATATAAATAAATTAAATACAGAAAAATCACATTTTCTCCTCTCATGTCTTTATTGACATATGAGTGAAGTCACATAAAAATTTCAGGTTCATTTAAGTTCAATTTAGTGAGTTATGAAATTATTAAGCTTAAGGGGTAAAATGGTAATTAAACTTTTAACCCTTAATTAAAACTTTAGGTTTAATAAAAAATTAACAAGTAAAATATTTGATCTTAATCTGATTTGGATGATTGAAATTTAAATAATTAAAGGGTAGAAACTCATTAAACAATTTTTAAAATGATTAAACTTTAATTAAATAATAGATTAAATTTGGAAGAATAATAAAATTGGAATTATTAAAATAAGGGATATTTATTAGGAAGAGATTTATTCTTTAATTTAAAATCCCTAAATTAATCATCTCAATAATATTCAACTCTTAATTAAAATGATAATTCAAATTCAAAATATTAAAAGACTTAATCATTAAACTAAAATTAAATTATTAAACTCTTTCAAAAATTTCAATTAGAATTAAAGATAAAACTAAATTAAAAATTAAATTAAATTAAGTAAATTAAATTGGATTAAATTAAATTAAATTAAAATTAAATTAAATAATTAAATAAAATTAAATTAAATCAATTAAATTAAATTTAATTAAATTAAATTAAATAATTAAATTAAATTAAATTAGACGATTAAATTAAATTAAATTAAATTAAATTAAATTAAATTAAATTGAATAATTAAATTAAATTAAATCAAATCAAATTAATTAAACACCAAATCAAATTAAATTGAACTATATTAAACTAATTAAAACTCAATTAAATTAAGTTGAATTAAATATAACATCACCTAAGACATAAAAGAAATTAAATATAAAGCGACTTGAACACTATTCCAAATTTAAACCCTTTAACTTAAATCAAATCATTTGAATACTTAATTTACCCTTGAAAGCTTTGATTATTATAACTCCTAAATGGAACATCAAATGAAGTGTTACCTCACTCATAGGATATTCAAATGTCCTAGTTCACTGAGCAAGTTAACAAAACTTGAATACCTCGGACGATCGATTCATTTATATAATTAAATTCATTTGGACTTAAAACAATCTTGGAAATATTGAAAAGATGTTTAAGATTCTTCTTAAGCACTTCCTCAATATGATAGGATATTTATAAGAACAATTGGACTTAATTGTCCTTTGATGAAGAAAATCGTCCTCAAGCAAAAACACAAAGAACCTAGACGTCATAGGAGTTGACTAGGTATAGGATTAGGAATTTGGTAGAAAACCATAACCTTTCCCCTAGCTTTACCTAGGAACTTGCTTAAATATTCTAATTGTGTTTTAAGTGCAGCTTGGGATGACGGGAAGACCCTCCGAGTACGCTTTTATTTTATTGCGATTTACTTTCTTGCAATTTACTTTCTTGCAATTTACTTTATTGCGAATGCATTTTACTTTTCTTGCATGATAAAACAAGCTGTTGCATGAAAACCCACACCTTTAGGATAGTCCCTAAAGCTGAAACCAAAACTAAGTTAAAAGTCATTGCGAGATAAAATTCACCGCCACAACATTTCAAAATATAAAATAACTCAAAATTTAATCACAAACGGAACACAAAACTACAATTGCAACTAAATTAAAACGTCCTGTTGGATGATCGGGAATACCTCGGATGATGTAACCTACGTGTTGCTAACGGGATTTCCCACGGTCTAAATGAAAGTGTGGAACTCATTCAGTTGAGTTTAGCAAATTCATGTGGACTAAGTGAATCCGATAAAAATAATGATGCCGGAAGGATGGAACCGTGGGATCTTAACCAGGTGTCGTTATAATCAACTTTAAGATTTGTTTTAATCAAAATAAAAAAAACACTTGGAAATTAAGACTTCTCTAAACCAAAACACTTCTCTCATCCCACGATTTATGATTTCTAAAACTAAACCTCTGCAACAACCAGGAGCTTGGAGCATGGTGGGCGACACGGCCATCGTCGTCGGCAAAACTTAAACCTACTTGAGCAAAATCTTCTTAGAATTAAAACAACAAAGCCATAGGATTTCGAGGTAGCTTGCACTAGTGCGACATAAATCCTCAACTTTTCGTTAGGCATTTGCATTGCAAATTAAGCCCTAACCGGTCTTAGGATTCCGAGGTAGTCGTCGATACGACATAAACCCTCACATCTTCTAGAGTTTATTTGTTTGATTTTATCATACAAATATAAGCCCTAATTAATTAAAATTGGCGAAGATTGAAATACTAAATAAACATTAGGACTTTCCTAAATTCGAGCCAAACAATAGGATAGTCGGGAAATTACCGAAGTTCACTTCGAATCAGTGATTTCTCCTACCTTTCTTCCTTTGGATTCACAAAACAAAATGTTCCAAATTTGATCCATTCCCTATTGAAATTCCAAAATTCAATCTTTGAAAACCTTAAAGTTTGAAATTCTTGAGAGCGGAATTATTGGTTATTATCGAGAGTTTTCTTAGGTGATTCCCGTCACTTAAGATGTAATTAACTATAGGGGCTTGCCCTTATAGGGAATTTTAAAGAACCCGAGGTAATATAAACCCTGTTTAATACTTTCATATTAAGCGGGGAATTTGTCGGCTTATAAAATTGGTTCGCGAGACCAAACGGATGTCACAAAACTTCTAGTTTATTTGATCGAGCCCCACCCTCGAGCGAGTGTGTACATCTTTAGGGATAGATGCACGGTTTGTGGTGCGGTGCTCGTTTATATAAACTATTTGGGATGTGAGATCGGTTTAATCTCATATCTTAAAACTTTCAAATTTAAAATTATTTTCGAAGTCAAATACTACTTTCTAAATTATATATATATTTAAATCAAATTTAAAATTTAAATTCGCCGACAACTTCTGTTAGGCGACCCCTTTTAAAAAAAAACATCACACAACCTAAAAAATATGCCGGCACTTCCCAATCAACATTGATGACTGGTTTCCTCTGTCCAACTGTCCTAACGTCTCTGCCACGACCTCATCCCCGGCCTCGACCTCGGATGCGAGTTGTGGAGAAACCTTCACCATCTCGCCGTAAGGGAGTGGTGAGTGACTGTTGGACTAGAACTTCAGGTTCTTCGTTGTCTCGAACTTTCTTTGCTTCATTTGTTATAGTATCTCTGGAGAAGATTGTTTTCTTCGGAGGTGCATAATAAGCTGCATCTTCATGGATTCCAATTTCATGTACAGAGAATGGTTGTAAGTCACCTTTGATGCCTTGTTCCCCTCCATCATACTATTTGATGCCTTGGTGTAGGGATGATGGTACCATCCTATTTTCATGTATCCATGGTCGGCCCAGTAGAGCGTTGAACGACGTTTCTGAATCAATTATGTGAAATCTTGCGGTTGTCTTTGCTAAGTCACCGGTCTTCATTAGTAGCGTTATTGATCCGAGGGCTCTTTATCCTTTCTGGTTAAATCCCCTTAATAACATTTTGTCTGCTTCAAGCTCGCGAGGATCAATTTCCAAGTATGCTTAGTGTTCGAAGACTCATTATATTGATTGATGCTCCCGGATCCACCAATACTCTGGAGAGTGTAAACTTCCCAATTGTAACTGAAATGTACAACGGTCGGTTGTGGTCTGCTGTCCCAAGCAGTAGGTCATTGTCCGTAAAGGTAACACCTCTCTGTTCCTTTAACGAGCAAACCTCATCTAAGGAATCACCGGCCATTTGAGCTAAGAAAATTTCCAGATCAAGTAAGGCCTTGATCAGAGCTTCTCTCATCTCCTTTGATAAGATGAGAGCGTCGTAGATGCTCAGTTTGGTCGGTAGTTTCCTAAGATGGGCTAGCACGTTGTAGTCTACTTTTTTTCATGTGTCTCGGCTTCTTCTTGAATGGGTATTTCTTCTGTCGGGGTTGGTTCTTCTTGAACGACCACTGCTTTCCTTTGTTCTTTGGACCCATTCTCGGAGGTAGAACTCTTCCACTTCTTAAGTTAACTTCGTAATTTCCTTCGAATCTAGTGTTGAGTTTGCTAGTGTTTCTTCTTGAATTGGAATGACGAGGTTCTTCAGATTAGCTTCGAGTACGAAGGCTCTAACTCTGTGTAGTTGGAGCTCCTCGAAACTCGCAGATAGATTCATTGCTTGTTGAACTCTCGTAGCCTCCTTGATGGATGTCTTCTTCGTCATCGTGATCGTCGAGATTGTGTATGATTTGAGAATTATCGTTGGTATCGAAATCGATGTCCGGATTGTCGCTAGTTACGTAATCGTTAGAAACAGTCAAAACGTAGCCAACACCATAACCCTTATCATTATAAGATCCCACGGAGTGAGCGGATAATCATACGAGTCGAAGGTTCGAGGGATTTCTCCCCGAATCGGAAACAACTATCCTAGGATAAGCAGCCCCTGAGTCCAGCCTTAAGAGCCTCGGTCCTCTCTTCTTCGTCGATTTTCTTCTTCTCTTCGATCGTCTCTGTTGAGGTGGATCTTCTATCGCAAGTGATAGTGTCGACTTAACAGGTTTCGAACTCTGAATTGAAGCTCGTACCGAAGCAGTTTGGATGCCGTCTAAAATCTTTTTTGAAGACCTCGTCCAAGCGGTAGTCCATCCATCATCAGTTGTGTAGGGATTTATCGGAACGATGGGATCAGTCGAGACAACATTGACGGAACCTCCTTTCTGGGGTTCCTTCATGTACTCCTTTGGGATTGTTATATTCCCTTTCCGAAGGTTGTCATTGAGCCAACTTTTGAAGGTAATGCAATCTTCTATCTTGTGTCCAAGCATCCGGTGGTAGGGGCAAAAGTTGGGATCACCTTTCTTGTTGACTTCTTCTGGTCTTTTAGGCTCTGGCGGTTGAAAATCCAGAGTCTTCATCGGACTACGGAACATTTTCGGCCTTGTTTCATTCTTGAATGGATATTCCCTGCTCGAAGCTCCCTTAATGTACGTTGCGGACGAGGCGGTTGTTCATATTGTGGAGATGATCGATAGCTGGGTCGGGGTTGCTTGGTAATTCCGTTGGGGTTCGTTGCGGCTCGTTCGACGATATTTGTATTGGTTGCTTGCCTTTGTCGACTTCGTTGCAACGATCCCGGATTTCTTTTCAAAAGTCTTCACGAGGCTTTTGCTTGTCCGTCTTGTCGGCGAAACTTAATTGCTTCGCCTCTTCTTGCAAGCTCCCGGCCTTGCTTAACAACTTCTCGAAAGTCTTAATAGTGAATCCTTTGAGGAGAAGTGCTTATCGGGCCGTGAATTCTTTTAAGTAAGATGCCGATCGCATCGTTGTTCTTGTAATTGTGGTTCACACTTCATACTTAGATTCCTCCATCGAAGTATGTAATCCACCAAAGTTTCATTCGGCTTCTGCTTCTCTACCACTAAATCACCTATAGTGATGTGGTGCTGAGCTCCGGTGAATCGCATGATGAAGAGGTTTTCTAGCTCTGAGAACGTCTTCACTGAGCCATTCGGTAATTCTGCATACCAATTGAAGGCGATTCCTGACAGGCTGCTGACGAACTGTCGGAAGCGTAATGCATCGCTCCCGCCGGCATTGCAACAAGCGGCACAAAGTGTGCGATATGTCGTCGGGGGTTGTCGGTTCCATCAAAGGTCTTGAACGGAGGTGGTACGAAGCCTTTTGGGTATTGGACGGCGTCGAATTCTTCCGGTAAGGTCAACCCGTCCGAATGGATGTCCCGCTCTTTGATTGTGCTAAGGCTTCTGCACTTCGCTGTTCCACCAAGCTCTTGATATCTTTTTCTGGAATCATACTTTGTGTTGTATCTTTCTTTAGCTGATCATCCCCGTTGACGGATGTAATCTCCTTTCCTCCTTCTACAATGTGAATGACCTCTAGGGGCGTCTCTCTTTCGGGTTGCACTTGACTTTGGAGAGTGGCTAGGGCTATAGCCATCTCTTCCATCCTCTTCGCCATTTGGGCGATCGTATCGTCTTTCTCTTGAAGCTGTCTTCTCATCACTTCCGGCTCCTCTCTTTCTGCGGCGGCGAGAGCACCTTGTGAAGCTAACGAAGCTTGTGTTTCGACCATGTTGATTTCTGCATACTCATCGTCCATGAATTCTGACGAATCAATCTCGTCTCCGAATTTCTCTTCTCTTTCTTTTGCTAGTCGTCGAATATCAGTCCTCAACTTTTCCATAGCATCTTCTAGCGGTCTTTTCTGTGCATCTTCACAGTTGTCGTGTGATAGCTGTCGGGTTCCCTTCTCACGAGTCCCTTTACTCTGCAGGTGGCGCTTTCCTCGCATTCGAGTCTCCTGACGAGACTTTCCTTCTCGAGTCCGTTGTTTCGACCTTAACTGTCCAGGTAGTGGGACGTCATACCATCCTTCTAGCGGCGGAAGGTCTAGGACCGGATGGTCCGTCGGCCAAATGCTAGAAGGTGGTATCCTCCCTAGTCTGCAACCCCGAAACAACGATGAGGCGGACTAGCCTTCATCCTTTTATTCGGCTTTTCCGTAACGATGGCAGGTTCTACTCGTGGCCCAAGACGGGATTTGAGCGGCGCCCGCCCTATTCTTCTTAGAATCTCCGATACTGGGGCATTTCTCTTTCTTTGCTTAGCTTCTCGATCACAGTCTATAGTCGGGTAAATGGCGTGATCCTAGCCCTTTTCTTTCTGCTGACGTCGTAGTACACTGGTCGAGGTAATGTAGAAACAATCCTGCGGACATTTTCCTCGTCAGCTGCGGCGGAAAGGGGATGGAATCTACTTCCCTCCAAAAGGGGTGTATCTTTAGGCAATGGTATGTATTCAGGTAATGGTGTGTACTCAGGGATTTCTGGGATTTCCTCCAGGATAGCAACTTCGGCAGCTCTGGCCTTCCTGGCAATCTTCCTACTTCTGTTCCTTCTTTGGGTCCGTGTTAGTGATGGAATTCTTGAGCTGGACCCGATTTCGAAAACGAGAGGTCTCACAGGAAAGTCCGTACCCTCCACGCGTAGCGGGTTCGCCATAGTTCTGGATTTCCTTCCCCTTTAATGCGGCGAAGCCGGGGTAGGTGCGGAGATAACTAGACCGGTGGGGGTAGCAAGAACGGTCCTCCCGCGGACGGCGGTACTCCTCTCGAGTCGGGATCTTTTGCGGGGAGGAAACTCTTGGGTTGACCTGAGGTTGAACTCGATCGGCGGCTTCTTAGCTTCGGATACTTTGTTTGTCGGTGCGAAAAGGGAAACGTCGGTGATCTTGACATTTGTGTTCTCGAATCCTTGTCCAAACCGGATGATCCCATTGGCGGGCGGCTCATCCTTGTAAACGGGAAGTCGAGTCCATTGGTGAAGGAGAAAATCGGCTTTGGGGCCTCCATTTCGCGGGCGGATCCCGATTGTCGGTCCCAAGTTATGCTTCTTCTCATTAGGACGAAAAGAAAGGAATCGAAAAGAGTCCGAACACATTCTTGTTCATGTATTTATAAGAAGGAGTTATTTGTTAAAAGAGTCATTCATTAGAGGGTTTGGTTTATTTAGAACGGAATGTTCGAAAGGTGTAGAGAAGGTAAGGAATCCGATTCAGAGTTGGAAAGGAAAAGAAATTCTTATGCAAGACTTCTCGACTCGAAGGATTACTCCTAAACTAACACCTATTGGGGGTCCACCCCACCTCAGAAATGAGGTAAAAGGATCTCGGAACCTCTCCGTTTAGGGGTGTCTAAACAGTGGCTCCTAAATCCGAGAGAATGTTGGCTACACTTGTTCAAGGTAGAAATGAACATAGTATTCCAACGGAGAGAAGGGTAGTTTGATCCACTAGGAATATGGATACACTACCGATTTTTGAAAGCAGAATTGTCTGATTAAAATGGAGAGAGGAATTGTCCCCAGCGGAGTCGCCAGAAATTGTCGGCGAATTTTAGATTATGTGTTTTATTTTGAAAAGGGGGTCGCCTACAGAAATTGTCGGCGAATTTTAGATTTTAAATTTGATTTAAATATATATATAATTTAGAAAGTAGTGTTTGATTTTTGAAAATAATTTTAAATTTGAAAATTTTAAGATATGAAATCGAACCGATCTCACATCCCAAATAGTTTATATAAACGAGCACCGTACCACAAACCGTATATCTATCCTAAGGATAGATACATCGCTTGATGGTGGAGCTCGATTAAATAAACTAGAAGATTTCGTGACATCCGTTTGGTCCGCGAACTAATTTTATAAGCCGACAAATTCCCCTGCCTAATATGAAAACATTAAACGAGGGTTTATATTACACAGGTTCTTTAAAATTCCCTATAAGGGCAAGCCCCTATAGTTAATTACATCTTAAGTGACGGGAATCACCTAAGAAAACTCTCGATAATAATCGGTAATTACGCTCTCAAGAACTTCAAAGTTTAAGTTTTCGAAAGGAATGAATTTTGGAATTTCAATAGGGAGTGGATCGAATTTGGAACATTTTATTTTGGGAATTCGAAGGAAGAA
Source organism: Papilionanthe hookeriana x Papilionanthe teres (assembly GCA_022702705.1). NCBI lineage: Eukaryota > Viridiplantae > Streptophyta > Magnoliopsida > Asparagales > Orchidaceae > Papilionanthe > Papilionanthe hookeriana x Papilionanthe teres. Next base: position 42,176,930 of record CM040422.1, read on the forward strand.
AAGGTAGGAGAAATCACGGATTCGAAGTGAACTTCGATAATTTCCGACTATCCTTATTGTTTGGCTTGAATTTAGGAAAATCCTAATATTTATTTAATGTTTTGATCTTGCTAATTTTAATTAATTAGGACTTATACTTATATGATAGAATCATACAAATGGCCTTGAAGATGTGAGGGTTTATGTCGTATCGGACGACTACCTCGGAATCTAAGTCCGGTTAGGGCTTAATTTGCAATGCAAATGCCTAACGAAGAGGTTGAGGATTTATGTTGCACTAGGCAAACTACCTCGAAATCCTACTCGCTTTGTTGTTTAATTCTAAGACGAGTTTCTGTGATGTGGATTCGAGTTTTGCTTGACGACGATGGCGCGTCTTTGCCCACCATGCTCCAAGCTCCTTGTTGTTGCGAGAGGTTTGGTTTTATAAGTCATAAATCGGGAGATGAGAAAAGTGTTTTGGTTTAGAGAAAATCTTAATTTCCAAGTGTTTTTTTATGTTTTATTTAAAACAAATCTTAAAGTTGATTATAACAACACCGGTTAAGATCCACGGTTCCATCCTTCGGCATCGTTATTTTTATCGGATTCACTTAGTCCGGATGAATTTGCTAAACTCGATTGAATGAGTTCCACACTTTCATTTAGACAGTGGGAAATCCCGTTAGCAACACGTAGGTTACATCATCCGAGGTATTCCCGATCATCCAACGGGACATTTTAATTTAGTTGTAATTGTAGTTTTGTGTTACGTTTGTGATTAAATTTTGAGTTGTTTTATATTTTGAAATGTTGTGGCGGTGAATTTTATCTTGCAATGACTTTTAATTTAGTTTTGGTTTTAGTTTTAGGGACTACCCTAGAGGTGTGGGTTTTCATGCAACGATTGTTTATCATGCGAGAAAAAGTAAGTGCGATGCAATTAAAGAAATTGCAATAATGTAAACTGCAATAAAATAAAAGCGTACCTGGAGGGTCTTCCCGTCATCCCAAGCTGCACTTAAAACACAATTAGAACATTTAAACAAGTTCCTAGGTAAAGCTAAGGGAAGGGTTATGGTTTTCTACCAAGTTCCTAATCCTATAGCTTGTCATTTCCTATGACGTCTAGGCTCTTGTGTTTTGGTTTGAGGACGATTTTCTTCATCAAAGAATAATTAAGTTCAATTGTTCTTATGAACATCCTATCATATCGAAGAAGTGCTTAAGGCAAATCTTAAACATCTTTTCAATATTTCTAGGATTGTTTTAAGTCCAAATGAATTTAATTATACAAATGAATTAATTGTCTGAGAATTCAAGTTTTGTTATCTTGCTCAGTGAACTAGGACATTTGAATATCCTATAAGTAAAGTAACATTTCATTTAATGTTCTGTTTAGGAGTTATGACAATAAAAGTTTTCGAGGGCAAATTGGTATTCAAATGGTTTATGATTTAGTTTAATCTCAGCTAGAGGGCTTAAATTTGGAATAGTGTTCAAGTTGCTTTATATTTAATTTCTTTATGTCTTAGGTGATGTTATTTAATTCAATTCAATTTTAATTTAATTTAATTTAATTTAATTCAATTTAATTTGATTTGATTTAGTTTGATTTGATATAAATTAATTTATTTTTTTAATTTAACTTGATTTAATTTAATTTAATTTAATTTCCTTCAATTTAATTTAATTTGATTTAATATTAATTTAATTTAATTTAATTTAATATGTTTTAATTTAATTCTAATTTAATTTAATTTAACATTTTTTAATTTAATTTAGTTTAATTTAATTTAATTTAATTTATTTATTTAATTTAATTTAATTTAATTTAATTTAATTTATTAATTTAATTTAATTTAATTTAATTTATTTATTTAATTTAATTTAATTTAATTTAATTTATTTAATTTTTAATTTAATTTAATTTAATTTTTAATTTAATTTCATTTTTAATTTTAATTTAATTGAAAATTTAAAAAGAGTTTAATAATTTAACTTTTTAATTTAATTTTAATGATTAATTCCTTTAACATTTTAAAACTTAAATTTGAATTATCATTTTTAATTAGGAATTAAATATTATTGAGATGATTAATTTAGGGATTTTTAGATTAAAGAATAAATCTCTTCCTAATAATATCCCTATTTTAATAATTCCAATTTTATTATTCTTCCAAATTTAATCAATTATTTAATTAAAGTTTATTTTAATTATTTTAAATTGTTTAGTAGGTTTCTATCCTTTAGTTATTTAAGTTTCAATCACCCAAATCAGATTAGGATCAAATATTTTACTTGTTAATTTTTATTAAACCTAAAGTTTTAATTAAGGGTTAAAATTTTTAATTACCATTTTGCCCTTCAAGCTTAATAATTTCATAACTCACTAAATTGAACTTAAATGAACTTGAAATTTTTATGTGACTTCACTCATATGTCAATAGAGACATGAGAGGAGAAAATGTGATTTTTTCTGTATTTAATTTATTTATATAATTATTTTTGGTAGAAAATAGGAATTTCCAAGGAAAGTTTAATAATATGACCAAGGGAGAGTTTCTGTGCTTAAGAAAATTATGGGACATTCCTAATGACCAGAGGACCACTTGGAACAATTTTGGTGATTTTTTAAATTATATTATTTTTATTATAATTATTTTAAATTTTGGAGTATTAATTAATTTAAAAATAAAATAAGGGTTGAAAAATGAATTTTATATTTTTCAAAAATCTCTCTGATATCAAGGAAATTAGAGAATCAATTTTTGCAATTTTCTGATTTTCCTTTGATTTATTATAATTATTTTAGTGGAAATACTAGAAAATACATTTTTTTTAATTTTAAAATTACCCTAGGGCTTTAAAATTTAATATCTCACCAAATAGACCTAAGAAAAGTATGGGATTTGTTCCCAAGTGATTAAGAGTCAAAATGTGATATTTTGGTGAATTTTATTATTTTTATGATTTTTATTATTTTTTTATTATTAAAATATTAAAATAATACAAAAAATTAATTTTTTTAGAAAATTGAAATTTTAATTTTCTTAAATTCCCCTGATATCGAGAGAGCTCCAAAACCAATTTGGTGAGTTTTTGAAAAGTATTTTGAAAGTTATGAATTTTTAAAGTTCAAATTGACTAAATGACTTAATCAACCCATTTAGTAGGGCTAACCAAGTCCAATTGACTTCAAATTTTTATGGTGGGTTCCTCTAATCCTCAAGGTCAGTGGAGAATTAATTTCAAGTCAATTTGATGTATGGTTAGCTTTAATTAATTAGGGATCTATTTTGGGTGTTTAAGCCAATTGGGGTTATTTTAAATGAGTTAACTCAAAACCTATTTTTCCTAGGGTCCTCTGGTCATAAGAGACATCACCAAATTTTCCTAGAATTTATTTCACAACAAGCTAATTATTGGAATTAAAATAGTCAAAACAGTAACATGATATTAAAAAATCAATAACTTCTCATAGGGATGGCCTCTGACTTTGGAAAATTCAGAGAATGTTCCCAAATTCAGAGGCTTCAAAAGCCCTATGGTCTCATGCCATGGTGAATTTCCTATATGCATGGAGAATTAAAACAATGCAGAAGGTAAATAAATTATTAAAAATAAAATACTTGATGAAATTGAATAATTTCTTTTCCACATTATTCTCCTCTGTTCACTGAGCAAGAGGGTATTTTTATTTTATTTTTCTGATTTTCCTACACAAAGTTATGGATTTTTGAAGTTTAGAGAATTAAATAAATCAGAAAATCCCTAATTTTCTATTTATCCGAGTTGGCGCCGCGTGAACCTTAGCATCTCCGAAGTGCCGCGTGGCGCGCTCCCATTCGACGCCGCCGCTTGAGTCAGCAGCCCGGGTCCCGCCTTTCGCGTATCATCTGCCGATCCGACCTAATCTGAGTCGTCCGTCCGCACGTGTATTAAATGGATGGCATCCGTTCATCGTCCCCAAGCGTCCTCACCCGAGAGCCGTCCACACTAAATCCCTAATATCTCACTCTATACTCAATGGATTTTCGTGTTCTTATGCTCTATGGATTCGTCTTGAAGAGACGAATACATCTATACAGTGATCATGCATTTAAAATAAAGCATTTGAAATGGAGAATCTCCAGAAGCTCGGGATGAAAAATTAGCTCATACCTTTGCTCAGAGAAGTGTGGCTTCAATCTGAGAGTTGTGTCACCTTCGATTGGATCCCGCAAGCTCCGGATGAAGTCTCCGGTGCAGTGAATTGCCTAGGTAGGATTTCGACCACGCCCGATCACAAAGCTTGGAGGGCTGGAGCAAGCTCGGGTGGCTCGGAGATGGGGCTTTTGTCGGTAGACACCTTCTCTTGGTCCGGTGAAGGTGTAGGACCAATCAATTTGAGGATTGATCCACTGTGGAGAAGTGTCCCGGTTTAGAGTGGAATTTCGGTTGAGAAATTGGATTTTGTCGGTGGGGATTAGAGCAAATTGACACCTGGGGATCAAGCTCGCTCTAAGGGTGGAGAAGGGTTTGGAACAATTTTGGCGGAGTTTCGGCAAGGTTTGTGCAACTCTCCTCTCATGGCCGTGAGGGGGTGGTGTTTAAATAGGAGAGGGTGGAGGGCCTCCCGGGGAGAGTTAGGGCTTGGGATCGAGCTGCTGCTGGCATGGGAAGAACGGCCACAATGGACAGCTGGGGATGGGGCGGCTCAGCAGGTGAGAATTTCAAGTTTAGGCTCACATGTGAGCTCTCAGCCATGGTGTTTTCCGGCGACCTGGTGGCTGGCCGGCCAGGCATTGGTCACCATCTTGTTCAGGTGGATCAGGGCTGGGGTTTAGTGTAGGCAATTGGCAAATGCCATGTGTAAAGAGCTTGGATTGAAATGGAATGGGGGAAGGCCATTTTGGGTTCAAATGAGTCAACCCATGATTTTGGGCTAGGTTCACCACCCAAGGCTCGGTTTAGGCTGAATAGAAAGTGATTTAGGTCAGCTTAATCGGTAGGGAATGGTCACCATCCAAGTACAATTAAGCTTAAGCAAGGTTTAGTGGAATCATGGGAGTGGTTAATCACCTTTAGGAATTAAGGAAAGGGTCTCCTCCTTTTGCCCAAAATGGCATGGTGACATGTAAAGAGGCTCTCATGGCTTCCATGGCTCACCTTTGGCTTGGGAAAAGTCAAGTCAATTTCATGGAAATGGATTTAAGAAAAATTTTGGTATTTAGGGGTGATTTGGCATGAGGCTTGATTTGGAATTATTTGATGATGGGATTATAACTTAGGGAATGGCTTTGATTAAATGGATGGCAAATGGAAATGTCATGTGGGCTTTAGGGCCAATTTTGGGCTTTTGTATTTGGTGGAAATGGGCTTTTAAAATGGTTTAGGGAAGTGGGCTTTTGGATTTTAAAATGGATTTTAGGATGGAATTTTGGCAAAGGCTTGGGCCAAATAATTGTTGGGTTTAGCTCATAGATGTGTCATGAGTGACTTGGAGCAAAATTGGGAGTGATTTGGGTTTGAATTGGGTTGAATTTGGGCTCTTTTGGTGAATGGGCCAATATAAGTCAAATTGGGCTAAGTTGGGCCAATGTTGGGCTAGGGTTGAAATTGGTGTAAAATAAATGTTGGGAAATGTTTATGGGGGTGTTTCAAAGAGGTTTTGACTTTGGTTGGGCTTTGATTTTGGGATTTGGGCTCATTTGGGTTAGGTTTGGGTTTAGGTCAAAATTGGGCTTTTTAGCTTTGGGTTGAATTTGAGTGGGGTTTGGGTCTAAATGTTGGAAAAATCATGTTAGTGTTTTGTTTGTAGGGATGTTAAGGAGGTTTTAGAAAAGATTTGGGGTTAATTGGAGTTGAATTGGGTGAGTTTGGGTTAGGTTTGGGTTATGGGTCCAAATTGGGCTTTAAGGCCAAAAGTGAAATTGGATCCAAATGTCAATCAAATTGGACTTGTACTTGGTATAGATTGGTGTTGGGAATGTTGAATTGAAGTTTAGAATTGAATTGGACCAGAATTTGGGTCAATTGGGTAAGTTTGGTTTGACATTGGGTTCACTTAGGGTTAAAATGGGTCAAATTGGGGGTTTTGACAAAAGTGGGGTAAATTGACAAAATTGGCCCATGATGTAGTTGAACAAAATGAAATTAGGAATATTTGGGATTTTCTGGAATTTTCTGGGAATTTTCTGAATTTTTGGATTTTTGGGTCAAGAGGGGTATTTTGGGTATTTGGAGGGTATTGGGAGGTATTTTTGGAATTTTTTGTATTTTTGGGTATGGATGATTAATTTGAGTAATGTGGAAATGTTTGGGATTGATTTTGGGGAATTTTGGGTGATTTAGGTGATTTTGGAAATTTTTGGTAGTTTCAAGGGCATTTGGTAGGTTAGGCGGGTGTAGGGTCCCGGGGGTCAAAAATTGAAAATTTGGAAAAATGAAGATTGGGTTTATATAAATGGAATGAAATCATTCTGGTTGAGCCATGAAGCCATACCAAGCCCACATGAGTCATGAAGGGACTCATTTGAGGCATCCACTATGTTGTTCCTAACCCTCTTAGCCAAGGGCTTAGGGGTTAAGGACCATCCATGTGAATCACCTACATGAGTCAGGAGGTCAAGTTGGGTATAGGTGTGTGAAAGTGTAGTGTATAGGTGTAGTGTGTGTGTAAGTCGGCCCTTCACCGGACTAGGCCACCCAGGGCGATCTAAGCCAAAGAGTCCCATAGGAACTCATCCTTTAAACTTCCGCATTTGATTTCGACCCTCCAGGTGATTAGGGGTCTAGAGTCAAGCTTGTGGACTTTGCAGGGAGTTAAGAAGTGGTTTGAATTTCTAAGTGGTGGGTCCCAACTCTAGTCCTCTAAGATAGTCAAAGGAAAAGCCTAAGGCTAGATCCTAAGTACTAAAAAGAAGAAGAGAAGACCTCATCAAAATTGAGGTCAACAATGCTCAAGTAGAGATGTATGCGAAGAATAAATGGATCGACGAGAAAATGGCTATGGATTTTCTGAGGGTGTTAGTATTCTTCCCAAGTAGGCCTAGTAATCTTCCTTGTGAAGAGAATGGAAATTTCTAATTTGAAGATTAGACAGTTATTGTGGTGTGATCTATACTTTTATTAGTATGTCGTTGTATCGATTTAGTAAATCGATTGTGTTGTTTGTGTGTTTGATTTATTGCTCAATGTGTGTTGTATTTGCTTTAAAATTGTTTGTTTGTTAGGACTTGAATCATATTACTATACTTATCTGTGTTGTATTGAGCCAAAATTGAAGATTATGAATGGAGTTAGAAGAGTTTGATTTAAACCTTGTGTTTAATTGGTGGATTTAATTTTTAATTTTTAAAAATTTTGGGAAATATTTTGAAAGTTGGAAACTGAAGCACTACTCTAATATGAGTAATTGGAAGTTGAATTTATGAGTTTTGGTGGAAAATAAAAATTTTAAAGTGATTTTGTGAAAGGTAAGTATGGCGCCTAGGCGCCAGAATTTAGTGCCTAGGCGCCGGTTCAACCTGCTTACCAAAAATTAGCATTTAAACCCCATTAGCCATGGTTGACGCCTAAGCTTCATCCCCTTCCTCTTTTTTGTGAAAATACACCCCGTAGATCCATCTTAAGGTCAATACATCAAGTTTTTGAGCCTGAAATCACTTGATTTTTTCATCTCGAGGTCAGATTTACCTTCTAATCCATTTATTTTTTATTCTTACCATAGTTTTTCCTATTTTTTGCTAAAAACCAAAATGTTGAGAAAAATTTTAATTTTTAGAGTTTCTCCATGGATTTTTAAACTCATTCTAAGTTTCTCAAGCTTAAAAAGAGTTTAAATATTTGATTCCTAAATTTTTTTTTGTTTTCTTTCACATTTAGATGACATCAAAATCTAAGTGAGGAAAGGCACAAGAAAATTTCGACAGCAGCAAGTTTTCGACTGCGGCAGCGCATTTTTGTTATCACGAATTTGCAACGTCAAGAAAGTTTATCTCGGAGAGCAGTTTTTACAATCCTGGTGAAATGATCGAGAACACGATCGTTGCACAAAACTGGTAATGATTCTATTATTTCACTGTTGTTACTGTTATTCTTATTGTATGAGAGTTTTATGCTACCTTTTTGGATGCGGAGGACTACGAAGTCTTCGTTAGAGGTGTCGGAGTAGGATTTACTCCGGAACGGATCAATATTTTCTACGGCCTGCCACCTACCATCGAGTGCTACTATTCTGGTTTATCTCCATCTGAGGGAGATCTTGAGATGATTATTGCATATCTAACATGATCCGGAACGAAAAACGGGTAAACTTCAAATTTTCTAAGCTAAATGGTATTTCAAAGGCATGGCATTATTTTATTTCTACGAGACTTCTACGTTCCAACCACCTGAGTGAATTTACCAGAGATAGAGCTATCCTAAACTACTGCATTCAGGAGAGGAAGCCGAAAGATGTTGGCAGTATTATTTATGATTCAGTGGAATCAATTGCTAGATCCAGCACTTATGTGGGATTAGGATTCCCATCCTTGATTTATTCTTTATGCATGAGCAATGGAGTTTACGCGATATATCGAGGAGAAGTTGAAGTCTACAAAGCCGATCGGGCGGGAGAGTGTTAGCATTTATGATCGTCTTCGAGGGAAGAGATCTCATCGGTCCTTCTACTTCGTACCTACTCCAGGTAGAGCTTCTACTTCTAGACCTTCTACTTCTTCTGCTGAGCCACCATCTAGTTTCTGGAATCGATGCATGATTAATTTCTGGAGCAACAGAATGAGTTATTTCTAACTCACTGCAAAGTAGATACTATAGACAAGAAGATTAATCATTTATCTGAATTTACCCAAAGAAAAAGTGAGTATGATGCTCAGTATTCAGAGTCTTTAGTGAGATTCTTGAAGGGTGAGCATGATGTTCAGTTTTCTACCTATCCTAAATTTTCACCTTATGTTGATCCAAAGGATGTGGAGTTTTTTTTGGTGATGACGATGACGAGGCTTCAGATAGTGATTAGTAGCTTGATTTACCTCTGATATGTGCTGATTCGGTTGTCAGTTTATTTCTTGTTTGCTAGTGATGTTTGTTGTTTTTTGTTTGTTAGTATAGATTTGTTTATGAAACTTTGTGTGAATTGTTTGATGTTGAGACTGTTTTAAATATTTAGTGTATTGTGTTGAAGACTGAAATTTGGATGAATTAATGTTTATTTTTGTTTCAGCCTACTGTTTAGTATTCTTAAATAGTTAGTAATGTTGTTATGTTTCTGCTACTATTAGTAGTATAGTCATTTAATTCAGCTACTGATATATAAATAAAACAAAAAAAATGAATGATGAGTTTGCTTACTTTTATATATTTTCATACTTTAATTTTTTTCATGATATACCAAAACTTAAGTTTGGGGGAAGGAAAAATACATGCAAATTTTAATTTTATTTGTCCTTAAAGAACTAATATTTTCTAAAAAAAATATTAACATAACATAAGGAATGATGAATCTATTTAAGATCATTTAAATTTTTGAAATTATAAATAATTTAGTAGACTTAACAAAAATTTTAATAACTTTGATTGATTTTAAGAATAGAATTAGTCAACTTAAAGAAGAGTAAGATTAAGAAATTTTTCTATTCATAGTAGAAATAATTGAATTTTAGAAGTATTAAGAAATCAAAAATTATAACTTGAAAAAGAAACGATTGAAATTCTTTTTGAAATCTATTCATGTTATAGTAATTAAGTGAAGATATATAAGTTTGAAAATATAAGTTAAGGATAGCGAAGTTCAAAACCATTAACAGGCTATCCAGATATAGTAATCTTCTCTGTAAAAAAAAAGAAAAAAAAGAGAGAGGAAAAGCTTGAGGAGATGCTTAATCAAAAATTGGCTTCACTTTAATTAGCTTATAAGAAAAAAACTGATTACATATTTTACTTAATTTTTATGCATGTAGCTTTATTAGAAAAGATTTTCATGAAGATCCTTTTCTTGTAAATAATTTATGTGATCTTAATATAATAAACTACAATTATTTTTGAAGTGAATGAAAATTTTTGAAATCTTATGATTTGGTAGTTAAATATTCTTTAAATTCTTAAAATTAAACTTAGTTAGTTAAATTTGGTTAATGATTTACTAAAGCCTTTATAAAATAAAAAATTATAAGAAAACTTAAATATTTACCTTTTATTCCAAATGTTATACATTTTATATAGTAAAAAGGGTTACTTGAGGACAAGTAACGTTTAAGTTTGGGGGATTTTGATCCATGAAAAAAATACCTATTTTTATGCCTTGATTTTTATCAAATTTTTAAGGATATTATGCTTTAATGAAAGGTATTTTTGTGTTTTGGATGTAGGTGATGCAAAAATGTCCAAGAAGGAAAAAAAGATGAAAAAGGAGAAAAAATGGAGCCAAAAGGCAAAATTGTCAAAATAATTGGCCTGGGGCCTAGGCGCCAGAATCCGGCGCTTAAGCGCCAGTTCGATACAGAATTCTTTAAGATTTTTTATGACTTTTGGACTATTATTTTTACGGTGTTATCGATTATTGGACCATCTAGAAGATTGAAAGTTATTCCTGGATTATAGGACATGTGATACATTGTATTTGGATGCTTGGAAACGGTTAAGATCGCGAAGAGGTGTGATCCAAAGTGAAGAGGTGCGAAGAACTAGACGCAGAGCCCAACGCCTAGGCGCCAGATTCCGGCGCCTAGGCGCCAGACACACCTTCTAGAAGATTCATTGAACATGGACACATTTTGAAGAGGTACCTCAAGGCAACTCTTGAAGCCTATAAATAGGAGGCTACTCCTTAAGAGAAAAAGGCCTATAAATCGCCCACAACCCAACCAAAAACCACCAACACCCAACCTAGCCCCATAGTTCCATTTAGAGAGAGAAATTAGAGAAATATTTTAAGGGCCATATTTATAGTTTCTTTTATTATTTAGTGAGTTTATTTTAGATTTTGTATTAAGAGTATTTGAAGAGTTGGTGCTTTTGCAGTCTATTTACTTTGGAGTCAGAAGGATTCAGAGGTTCAGTTGGAGAAACACTTGAGATAGGTATTTGTATTTTGATTCAAAGTTTTATTTATATGTTTTGTTGTCTAAATTCAATGTGTTCTGAGTAGTTACTTTACTTTCTCCTTTCAATTATGAAAAGATAAATAAGATAATATAAAATTCGTTGGAGAATTAAAACCTATATATATATTTTAAACATTGTGATGATATTAATACCGAATCTTAATCTACTTTTTAAATTGACCATTTAAATTGTTAAAATCTGTTGAAGAGTTTTGATACCTATAAGGAGATGAATTCTTAACTAGTAGATATCACATGAATCCTTGGGTAGTCGAAGGCCTTGCGCGGGTTATTCAAGGTGAAGTGCAAATAAATAGGAAGATATTATTTAATAGGCGTAGAATTGATAAGTTTTTAGAGTGACAGGCTAAATTCTTGTATTTTGGTTTATAGAGAAGAAAAGGGTCACTAGTAGGGCCGACCATAACCACCCTTGGACATCTAGTAGTGTGAGCTTAGATTAACCCATTCTACTTAACAATACATCCGAACTCGATCTATGGAGTAGCTGATGTTCTTTATACTTATCGAGCGAAGATAAAGAATAGGAATGCTTCATTTGGCACAATACCATAAATTTATATTCTCCACGAATATTACATTATCTAAAAAGTCTTGGATTAATTGAAAGGAAGAAAGTTGTTTGCTTATTTTTATTTACATCAATCATTACTTTAATACTGCTTTATTTCTGCATCTAGTAAATTAAATATCAATTTTTTAAACTTTAAAAGAAATACATAAAAATAAAATCAAAATATTTAAAAAAATCTATAATCCTCCTCGTGGGATCGATACTGGAGTCTTTATTTAAAGCCCTATATTACTTGAAGCGATACGTATACTTGCGTAGTACCCCTAGTGTGTAAAATAATTTCCATAAAATTATATTTATATACACTAGCCGCTATTATTACTTGAGTCAAAGTATTGACTATAACATATTTTTGATAGCATAAATTACTGCATTGTTTGGCAATTGCAAACCAAGTTTTCCGTGCATTACTGCGGATCAAGGGTCAGGTTTAAGCATGGATGCCTGATGTAGGGTGCCATGGTGTATGATTTTGATTAAGAGAATGATGAAAAATAATTTTTCATGTGGGCTTTAATGGTAATTGAAATTGGGCTCAATTTATGGACGTTTGAATTTTGTCATGAAAGAATTAAGTTTGGGCTTTTAGGATGGGTTAAGGAAAATTGATTTTGGGTTTGGCCAATGGGCTTGAAGGGCTTTGGAATTGTCATGAAGAGATGATTTTGGTTTGGTGTATTTGAATTGGTATGCAGATTCAATTTGTTCGATTTTAGACTTGATGGAATTTTAGTATGGATTTGGACATTTGGCTCAAAATTGGGGGCTTTGGGTTTGAAATTGAAATTTGGGCATTGAATTTGGGGTGTGAAATTGATTCAAAATTGGCATTGGAAATTGAAGGGCTTGAATTTGGGGTTAAATTTGGTATTTTGGGGAATTTGGGGGATATTTGGGAAATTTACGAAAATTGGGAAATTTGGTAAAATATTAGTTAAGGTGATCCTGCATGTCATGAATAGCCATCTTGGACCATAAGATACCAAACGAGAACTCGTTTTTGAGTCTCCACATGTTGGTCTTAGCCATCTTAACTAAAGGCTAAGGGCTTGGGACCACCCATATGATTTTCCCAAAGAGTTAAGGAGGTAGGTCCAGTGTATGTGATTTTAGGGTTTTGGGGTATGTGGGTAATTTGATGGGTTTGAGTGTGTGCAGGTGTGTGTGAGACCAAACCTGAGCCACCCAAGATTGTTCTAAGTTCCATTGATTTTATAGGAACTCACTCTTGAGTCTCTACATGTTGGTCATAGCCACCCTAAATGACATTTGGGAGCTTGTGACCACTCGGGTGGGACTTCACAAGAGGAGTCAAAAATTGTTTTGAATTTTTATGCGGGGATGTGGATTCCCTCAATAGTCCTCTAAGATAGATCACAGAAAAGTCCTAAAGCTAGATCCTGAGAGAAGAAGTTGACCACATAAAAATGTGGTCAACATGATGCTTAGAGTACTTTCACCTTTCACATTGAATTCACTTAATAACATCTTATCGGATGAGAGCATACGTGTATCAATATCAAGGTAAGCTAGAGTTCTCAAATTCATTATGTTGATCAATACAGCCAGATAAACAAGAGTTCAAGACAATTGAAATTGTCCAATATTATCGAGATGTAAAGTGATCAATTATGATTGGCTGTCTCTAATAGAAGTTCATTATCAATGAAATTAATAAATTCATTGCCACATACATTTTAGGATATATCACGTTTAAGATTTAATAAATTTGAATTTATACGATTTACTAAATTTTAATAATTTAAACTTCATCCGTATCAGACAACCTCTATAAGTTTTATAAATAAGAAAGTCCTACAATTTTCCCCCATTGCTGGTATAATAACCAATCGTTTTTGCCTATATTAGATTACCGGATAAGCGGATAAGTGCGAATTTATACAATAATAATTTGCTTTAACTGCCCTGCCCTGCTCGTCGCCAAGCCTCTTCGGTAAGACCATAGAATGAGCCAATCTGATAAGCCAGTTGCCATCATACTTCCACAGCCAACCACGTGGCAGACCCTAGTCCTCAAGCCAACATTGGCAAATTTTAGCCAGAACAATACCTGTCAAAAAACCAACAAAATTTCTCGCCAAAGAAGATATGGCACAAGCGATCCGCATAGAACTTCCAGTCGACGTCTCAGTCACGGCCACTCGAAGTCTTCAGATTCTCTCCCCCTGCTCTCTCAACCACAAGTCTGCCTCACCTCTCCGCTTATATTATCAGCCAAAGGCTTAGCTAACCACACGCAAACGACTCACTGGGCACTAGCTCTCGAAAATGGGCTGCGCAAACTCAAAACGGCTCGAGTCTGCGGTGGCCGCCGAAGTCTACCACCTGCCGCCATCTAGCATAGCCCTCTTCGACATCAGCAAGATAGAGGAGCCCTGGCTGCTCACCACTGGCCCCGTCCACGAACCCATTGACGACAAGCCGCCAAAGCCTAGTCACGTGCCCCTCTCCTTGCTTGAGAAGCTCGACTCCTTAGAATTCGCCCCCAAGTCCTGGTCTGAAGTCAGCAAGGCATTGGAAGACCTCAAGCCCTCCCTCCACCAAACCTTACCGCCAACGCAAGCCACTGCTAAAATACGTCCCTCATCCCTACCTCCTAGCAACATCGGTCACGCCTCTAAGTCAACCCCGCGACAGCCGCCGCCAGAGCTGGCGGGTTTCCGATCTGTAAAGGAGAACAGCTTCGTGGTACGGGACCGACAGGAGCGGGAGGGCAAGAAGGAGGCAGAAGATTTTCGGCGGTGGAAGATCCGGGACCCGCTAGAGAGGTACCCGGAGAGGCGGCCACCAGGTAACTCTGATGGAGTTGTGATTTACACCACAACGCTACGGGGAGTCCGACGGACGTTCGAGGATTGCGAGAGGCTGCGGCAGGTGGTTGAGGGTCATGCTGTTGAAGCAGGGTTGGAGGTTGACGAGCGCGACGTTTCGCTTCACGGGGATTATTTGAAACAAGTGAGGGAGCTCATTGGGGAGGGGGTGGTGGTGCCGAGGTTGTTCGTGGCAGGGAAGTATGTAGGTGGGGTTGAAGATGTGGTGGAGCTGGCCGAAACTGGGAAGCTTGGAGAGATGATGAGGTGGGTAGTGAGAAGGATGGGAGGGGTAAAAGGAAAAGGGGGAAGGAGAGTCTGTGAAGGATGCGGAGGGGCGAGGTTCGTGCCTTGTACGAAGTGCAACGGGAGCTGTAAGGTTGTGGCGGAGGACTGGACGGGATGGAGAGGTGTGGATTGTGCAATGAGAATGGTCTTGCATTGTGCCCAATGTGCCATTGAGTGGTCAATGTATAAGTTCTTCATTGATCTTCACTGTTGTTATTATTAAGGATTACATTCAAATATGAGTCAATGTTAAATCAAAACGATAAATATATTGCTCATTTAAAATGTAAAAATGAGCATTTCAAGCTCAACATTCTATTCACAAGAAATTTATCAAAAGTAATTTCATGATCAATATTTTCTCAAATTAGAAGTTATATTGCTAGAAAATCAAACAATTCATTATTATTATTGACAGAGAGCTTGCAAAAATATAAAGCATATTACAAAATTGATAATATTGATCTAATTCTTATTAAAAATGGGGAGGAATTTCAAGATGCTTGCATGTCCATTATATATAAGAGGTGAAGCTTGATGTAATTCTATGGCCAAAATGAAGTTGCTATAAAATTGGCATGATGGGAAAAATAGTAATAAATATTGTAATAGCATTTCATGCAATTAATCACGGGAGAGGAAAGATTATATATATATATATATATATATATATATATATATATATATATATATATATATATATATATATTCCTACATACATACATACATACGCGTGTGTTCCTTTTTTTATAGTGTTTTCTATGTTCAACCAAACTTAACCACATCATTTTAGATTTTTTCTAGTGAAAATATATACCAAATGTGATATAGTTTGTTCAATTAAGAAGAATATTTGTGATATAGTTTGTTCAATTAAGAAGAATATTGATTCCCCATAAAATAATTCATATAGCAAATTCAAGTCGCTAAAAATTTTCCATGTAACACTTACTAAACATTTGAAGTAATCACAATAACTCGATTTCCAACACCAACTATTTAGCTAGAAAATCTACTCAATGAAGTAATTGCATGTTGTCATTTAAATCTTAAACACTAAACCTAAATGAACCATTACCTTAGAAGTTGAAAAGAATTGTCTTTACACATTAGACTACATTTTGATGAACATTGTTATTTAATTATCAAATTGGTAGTACACTTCAATGAAAAATTTTAATATAAAATGATAATTAGGCTCCTTGTAATACTATGTTCAATAAAATATTAAATTTTGGGCAGTCATCTCAACATACTTGTTGCTACCAAGTTCCCTATCGAAGGAGGCTTAATCGTTGATATTGGGTATAACATTAAGATAGAATTTCACAAGAGGATGCAATCAAATCAAGTTTTAATAGTGAGATAATGTTTATTCCATATGGATTATGGATCAATTACTAAAATTACATATGTGAAATATAGTCTAGATGGTCACAATAGAGCAATAAGCAAAGAAAATATAAACATAAAACTATCTAAAATACAACTAAACTACTAATAAGGGATTAATTTTATTGCAAAAATATCAAATAATTTAAGACCTAAGGATGGGATTTTGCCTATAATGATTGCATCCATTGATCTTTTTATTCAAGTAATGAGTTTTATTTAAGTTATTGTGAAGTCTAATCAAAATTGATTGCAACATTTTTCCTAAAATTTAATTATTTTCATTTACTCTACACGACCTAAATATCTCTTGGTGATGAAGTCAATGAAAAACTTTAAAGAAACTTTTAACATTCTTTTTCTCTTAACTTGTATTATAGGAGTTCTTCATAATAATCCTTAACTTTGGGTCCATCCAATATAGTAGTTATTTTTTATGACAGGTTCATTCTTCACCTCTTGAATTCAAATATGACCAATAATATCTTAATTGATGTCAAAACAATTAAAAAGTATCAAAGCATAACAAAATAATTAGTATTTTATGAGATTAAAAAACTCCAAATTTGTAATTATTAATTAAATTCAACATAATACATCATAACGACTTTCAACCCCAAGAAAGGGGGTTTAGTTTTTGCTTAAATAAAAGAAAATGCATGACGAAAAAACATAAATATAATTATAATAAAAAGCAAGGACAAAGAATAAGATAACTTAAGAGAGAGCTCTCAGGTAATGACTTAGCTTGTAGAGTTCTTCCTCATGCCCTAATGATCCACTTTAAAAATACCCATTTTTATGCCTTATTTATGATTCAATTCTTAAGGATATTATGCTTTAATGAAAGGTATTTTTATGTTTTTTGATGTAGGTGATAAAAAAAGAGTTCAAGAAGGAAAAATAAGCAAAAAGGAGCAAAAATGGAGCTAAAAGAACAAAGTTGTTGAAATTATAGGCCTGGCGCCAGAATCCGGCGCCTAAGCACCAGTTCGATACAGTCGCAGACAAGATTTTTAACGACTTTGGGCAGTTATTTTGACGGTGTTAAGCGGTTATTGGAGCTTCTAGAAGACTGGAAGTTACTCCTAATATATAGGACATATGATACAATGTATCGGGATGCAGGGAAACAGTTTTAATCGCTAAGAGGTGTGACCCAAAGTGAAGAGGTGCGAAGACCTCGTCAAAGAGTCAGGGGCCTAGGCGCCAGATTCCGGTGCCTAGGCGCGACAATTACCTTCTAGAAGATACATTGTATTTGGACAAATTTTGAAGAGGTACCTTAAGCAACCCCTGGTCAAATTCAAAGCTCTATAAATAGGAGCCCATTCTACAGAAAAAATCGCACCCTATAGTCTCTTTCACCCCTTCTTGCATCTTTAGTCCCCAGGCATTATATTCCATCCAATTAATTTAGGGAGCCACCTTCTTTATTATTTAGTGAGTTTTTTTTTGCTGTTAAGTGTGAGATTATTAGTGTTGTTGCTGTTGAAGTATTTCATCATTACATTGGAGTCAGTAGGAGTCAGCGGATCACTTGAAGGAACATTCAAGATAAGTATTTGTAACTTTGTTCAAAGTTTTATAAATATATTTTGTTGTGTTAATTCAATGTGTTCTGATAGTTAGATTTCTTTTTCCTTTCAACTATGAAAATATAATAAAATAATTAAACTTTGATGGAGAATTTTACTTAAAATATTTATAAAAATTGTGATGATATTAATACCTGATCTTAGTTTACTTTTTAAATTGGCCATTTAAATTGTTAAAACCTGTTGAAGAATTCTAAGACCTATCCGGAGATGAGTTCTTAACTAGTAGATATCACATGAATCCTTAGGTAATCGCAGGCTATACGCGGGTTATTTAAGGTGAAGTGCAAATAAATAGGAAGATATGATTTATTGGGCGTAGAATTCATTAGTTTTTAGAGTGACAGACTAAATTCTAATAGTTTAGTTTATAGATAGGGAACGGGTCACTGGTAGGGCGGACCATAGCCACCCTTGGACATTTAGTAGTGTGAGCCTAGATTAACCCATTCTACTAATAAAACATCCTGAACTGATCTATAGATTAGTCAATGTTCTTTATGCCTGGACCAAACGATAAAGAATATGAATGCTTCTATTTGGCACAATACCATAAATGGAATTATTCGAAAAATCTTGGATTAGTTGAAAAGGAGAAAGTTGTTTTCTTTATACCTGCATTAATATTTATTTTAGTATTGCTTACTTACATTTAGTATAAATTTCATTAAATCTAAAATCTAAACTTTAAAAAGAAATAAAAATAAGAAAAATTATTTTTAATTTGAAAAATCTAAAAAATATTACTTAATATTCTAAAAATCTTCCCTGTGGGATCGATAACCAGGACTCCACTAGAGCCCTGTATTACTTGATATGATATGTATATTTCCGTTTGTGATTGTGACTTTTACAAATTATAATCTAAATATAAATTCATAAACTCTTTCATAAGTAAAATCACATCAAGTGTTTGGCGCCACTGTCAGTGATTAAATCTTCTAGCAGTGGTATTAAATTCTTGCATTTGAAAGTATATATATATAGCCCCTTTAGGATAAGTCACGCATCACCTAACTTCCATAAACTTCTTGAAAGGGTAAGTTCAGGAGAACTCCAAAAAGCCTCATAGAAAAAAAATTATACAGAGCTAACTAATATTATAGTGTGACACTGTCGGTGCCACGTAGTGCCTAGGTGACAAGGTCTACTGCCTCCTTGTGCATTATTATTATAGCACGACACTGTCGACCGTTAAAATTTTGGTGTTTGGGGTTGATTTATATTTTTGAAAAGGGTTTTAAAATATAGTTTTATAAAATAGAATTTTGATTTAATTTAATATTTATATGGATTTTGAAAATAATATTTTAATCAAGAATATGAAATCAAACTGATCTCATATAGACGTTAGTTTAGATAATCAAGCACTTCATCACAAGATATGTATATATCTCGAAGAATAGATATATGACTGGGGATGAGGCTTAATTAAACAAACTAAAGAATTCATGATATTCGTTTGATCTGCGAACCATTTTTTTCACCGATAATTTAACCTACCTAATATGAAGAAATTAGATAGGGTTTATATTAATCTAGAGTCTTTAAGTTTACTATAAGGGTAAGCCCCTATAGTTAATTACATCTTAGATAACCAAAGTTACCTAATAAAACTCTTGATGTAGATCAGGAAAAATTCCTATTCATGACTTTCAAGGGTATGGTTTTCAAAGAAAATGTGATAGTTGGAAATTCAATAGGTGAAGGGCTCAAATCTTGAAACATTTAATTTTTATCAGAATCCAATGGAGAGAAGGATAGGGGAAGAACATAGATTCAAGAAAAATCTTGATGTCTTCCCAAACTATCCTATAGTTTGGCTTTGATTTAGGAAATGAATTTATTTAAATTTCAATCCTGCCAATTAATTATAGGAATTAAATTTGCATAATATTCGATTATGCAAATAACCTGAGAGATAGAAGGATTTATGTCGTATCAAACGACAACCATAGAATCTTAAAGAGAAATAGGGCTTATATTGCACAATAGGGTTGTACAAAGGTCTAAAAGAACAAGTGGGAATTTATGTCGCACTAGGCGGACTACCCCGAAGTCCTATGGATTTTTATTTAGACTAAAGGATAATTTTGCTGATGTAGACAAGTTTTCTTTGTTGAAGATGGCTGTGCTGCCCACAATGCATGCTCCAAGATCCTTATTATAACAGGTTTAGTTTAAAGAAATGTCAATTGAGGAGAAAGGAGAAGTTTCATGTTTTAGAAGTATTTAAATTGAGGTGTCTTACTATTTCATTAGGGGAACATTAAAGTTAAATATAACAACACCGGTTAAGATCCCATGATTCCATTTTCCTGGCATTCTTTATTTTCATCGAATTCACTTAGTCCAAATAAATTTAATAAACTCAACTTAATGAGTTCCATACTTTTATTTAGACCGTGGGAAAACCTTGTTAGCAACACGTGTGTTACCTCCTCCAAGGAATTCACGATCATCCAACGAGACATTTTAATTTAGTTACAATTGTGGTTTTTATTGTTTTGTTTGTGATTAAATTTTAAGATATTTTATATTTTGAATCTTGTGGCGGTGGATTTTATCTTGTTTTGACTTTTAATTTTAATTTTGATCTCAGTTTTTTGGTTATCCTAAAGGTCTCAGTTTTTATGTAGGGTGACTGATCCACTTTAAAAACTACCTATTTTTAGTGTAGATTTCATGCTAACTTTATGCACATTTTTAAATATATTACACTTTAAAGGAAGGAATTTTGCATATTTTTGTCTTCAAGTATAAAAATATAATTTTAGAGGAAGTCAAGCAAAAACTATGCAATTTTAAGCCAAAATAAGCAAAGAAGAAAATTCTAACTTAGCACATATTGATATGTCTTTCTATGCTTAATATCTTCTATATTTCTCACATGTTTTTGAATGAAATTATACTTTAGAGAAAGGTTATTTTTATGTCTATCTTGTAGGTGAAGATGTTAGGAACACAACGCAACTGAAATGGGGTGAAACGGAATAAAATAGTGGAGTTGCGCCAATGACGACGAGAAAACAGCGCCTAGGCGCCAGAATCAAGACATAGGAGCCAAAATCATCCAGAAAAGGTTATTAGATGGATTTTTGATGACTTTCGGAGTTATTTTGACGGTGTTAAGTAGTTTTCAGACCTTCTAGAAGACTGGAAGTTGTTCCTAATATATAAGACATGTGATACAATGAATCTAGACACATTGGAGTGGTTTAAATCACGAAGAGGTGCGACCCAAAGTGAAGGGGTGCGAAGACTTGGTCATAGGAGTCTGGCGCCTAGGTGACAGATCCCTGCGCCTAGGCACCAGATCCTGGTGCCTAGGCGCTAAAGTCAGTTTCTAGAAGATTCAATGAATGTGAATTACTTTTGAAGAGGTGCCTTAAGCAACCCTTGGTCATTTTCAGAGCTCTATAAATAGGAGACATTTCTACAGGAAAAGGGGCCTCTCTCTCGCTCGCTCTCTCACCCTCTCTCTCTCTCTCTCTCTCTTTCTTCTCCTTTAGTCATTTTAGAGTCATTTTAGAGTCATGAAGATGTAAATTTCTAAAACTTATGGAGAGATTGGTGAGGGATTTTGAGATATTTATGTAAGGGATGTACGAGCGGCGCATGGATCGATGGGTGACTTTGGCGGAGAGATCTTCTTCTTTCCTTCAGAGGGAAAACGCTAAGTATTGTGTTCTTCATTATCTTGTAATTGTTGTAAACACTTTCTAGTAGATTTTCTTTATTTTAAATCGAGTTTTTTTGTCATGATTTATCCATGCTTCGTAAGTGATTTTCTTTACTCTTCTTTTAATATGAAGTAGTGGCATGTGTAGGAAAATTATTTTTATGATAGAGTTATCTATTAGATGCTTCTCGGTGACAGATAGTTGCATAAATATAATAGAATACTAATGAAATAAGTTCCTTGTTGGCACTTAATTTATTACATAATTTTATCAACCCTTTTACTTCTTATGCCATTATTTTCATTTACTTTTATTTTTTAATGAAATAGATGCATGTTTAGGAATTAAGATCTGCTTAGATATTCTCTTATTAAATTATGGTGATGATATTCATACCAGATCTTCATTTACTTTACAAATTGATCACTTGTATTGTTAAAACCTGTTGAAGAATTTTGAGACATATCTGGAGATGAGTTCTTAACTAGTAGATATCACATGATTCCTTGGGTAATCAAATGCTATATGTGGGTTATTCACGGTGAAGTGCAAATAAATAGGGAGATATTGCTTATAGGGCGAATAATTGATTATTTTTTAGAGCGACAAACTAAATTCTAATAATTTGGTCTATAGAAAGGGAACGAGACACTGGTAGGGCCGACCATAGCCACCCTTGGACATCCAGTAGTGTGAGCCTAGATTAGCCCATTCTACTAATAAAACATCCTGAACCGATCTATAAATTAGCCAATGTTCTTTACAGCTGAACCAAAGGGTAAAGAATAGGATTGCTTTTATTTGGTACTACTACATAAAATTCTAAGCATTTCTTTCCTACACATTATCCATGTAATTGCAAAAGAAAGGTAGTCTTTAACATCTCAAAATTCTCCAAACCAATTTATCCATAAGTTAACTTTTTATTTAAGAACTTTATTTAGGATTAGTTATTAAAAAAAACAATTTTAATCAAAATTCCAAATTTAGGCTTTTTAGCAATAGACTAGAATTAGCCTAAAAGATTGCTTACCTAGCTTCTCTGTGGGATCGATACTGGGGTTTTAACAGAAAACCCTATATTACTTGAAACAATACGTATACTTGCATAGTACCCCTAGTTTGTAAAATATTTTCTAAAATTTTACAACATTTTAATTTTATACACTGGCTGCTATTTATAAATTTGGTTAAGTTTTTGGCCATCTTTTAGAAGCAAAAATTACCACGTTATTACGGGTCGGGTCAAGTTTTTGGCGCCGTTGCCGGGGAAGCTTCGGTAAGAACTTTAGGAGAATTTTAGTTGAAATAATAGGTTTAGACTTGGAAAAATATAGTGTCGTAAAAACTATTTTTGTGTGAAAAATAAGGTGTTCGTGAAAATGTTTTGTTGTGTTGAATATATTTCATCTATTATTTGTTTAATTGTTAATATATTGTTTGTTGTGCTATGTATGCGAAACAAAGGATCTGCAAGATTTGTTCCTTATGATCCCGAGTTTGAAAAAAATAAAAAAATAAAAATACAGAAAGGACTCAAAAAACTAGAAATGAAAATGAGAAACTTTCAAGATAATAACTTGAAAAATCATCATACTTCATTGAGAGATTACGTAAATTCTACGACAGATGAAATTCACTTAAGTATACACAACCCTATCATAGAAGCTGACTCATTTGAAATAAATCTTGAGATTATCCAACTGGTGCAGAACGATCAGTTTGAGGGAACTCCTTTAGAGGATCCCTATTTACACTTATCTAGTTTTCTAGCACTTTGTGCTACATTTCGTTATAATGGCATGTCAGACGATCTTTGTTAGGCTAAGGATTTTTTCTTTTCTCACTAAGGGATAAGGCTAAAATATAGTTATACTCATTAGCACCTGGTTCTATTAAAAATTGGGAGGAGTTAACTCTGAAATTCCTAGCTAAGTATTTTCAACCTTCAAAGAATACTAAACTTAGAAACAATACTATCTCATTTTGTCAATATGAAGTAGAATCAATATACGAAGCCTGAGAAAGATTTAAGGAAGTCCTAAGAAAGTATCCAAAACATGCTCTGCCTGATTGGTTAATTATTCAAACTTTTTATAATGGGTTAGTAGGATCCCTTTGGTTTATAATTGATGTTACTGCTGGTGGTTCATTAATGTCAAAATCATTTGATGAAGCGTATGCATTAATTGAAAAAATGGCCACAAATGAATTTCAATGGCCCTCTACAAGGGTAAATCATAAAAATGTAGTTAGTGATCATGATACAGATGTGACTACAATTCTTGCATCTCAGGCTGCCGTAATATCAAGGAAGTTGGACTAATCCCCAAATTTCCTTTTCTTGTTTAATATCTCCTTCATAAACTTTGCATAACTTGGTATCTGTTCCAAAGATTCAGTGAAAGGAATATTTATCGTTAACTTTTTAAGTACTTTCATGAACTTTAAAAATTTTTTATCCAACTCATGTTGTCTATGTCTTTGAGGAAATGGAGGTGGTGGTCTTTCTAAACCGATTTTGGTTGAAGAAATTAATTTTTCCAAATCCTTAGAAACATGTTTTTTAGATCTTTTAGTTTCCTTTGTTTCTCTCACAACATCTTTCTCTTTTCTAACCACATCCTCTATCTCTCTTCCACTTTTTAATTGAACAGCTTCTACATGTTCATTAGTGTTCTTTTTAGGTTTGATGTCAATGTTGCTAGGAAGTGTTCCTTGGGGTCTATTGCTAAGTGAATTAGCAATTTGTCCCAGTTGATTCTCTATATTTTTAATCACATCATTTTGACTTTGTAACTGGTTTCCCATTTGCAATAGCACTTCTTCTATAGACATCTTCTTATCCTCAAATTGTTAATCAATGATAAATTCCGGTGGATATGAAGTTCTATAGTTTGTATTCCCCTGTTTATTTCAACTTCCATTAGGATTCGCATGATTATTTTCCCATTTTTGGTTTCCACAATCAGTAGTAGGATTCCAGTTAAATTTAAGATGGTTCTCCCAACACGGGTTGTAAAAGTTAGAATATGGGTTGTTTATGGTATTTAAAGCGTCATATGATAAGTTAGAATCAATTATATGCCCTAATGAACTTTTCTCACTCACAGAAGTAAATTGAGGTTGGTTCATTCCAAAAGGGAGATATTGCTTATTGGGCGCAGAATTGATTAGTTTTTAGAGTGGCAGACTAAATTCTAATAATTTGGTCTATAGAAAGGGAACGGGTCATTGCTGTAGGGCCGACCATAGCCACCCTTGGACATCTAAGTAGTCTCGAGCCTAGATTAACCCATTCTACTAATAAAACATCCTGAACCGATCTATAGATTAGCCAATGTTCTTTACACCTGGACTAAAGGGTAAAGAATAGGATTGCTTCTATTTGGCACTACTACATAAAATTCTAAGCATTTCTTTCCTTCACATTATCCATGTAATTGTAAGAGAAAGGTAGTCTTTAACATCTCAAAATTCTCCAAACCAATTTATCCATAAGTTATCTTTTTATTTAAGAACTTTATTTAGGATAAGTAATAAAAAAAACCATATTAATCAAAATTCCAAATTTAGGCCTTTTAGCAATAGACTGGAATTAGTCTAAAGGATTGCTTACCTCGCTTCTCAGTGGGATTGATACTGGGGTTTTAACATAAAACCCTATATTACTTGAAACGAAACGTATAATTGTGTAGTATCCCTACTGTGTAAAATATTTTCTTAAAATTTACAACATTTTAATTTTATACACTAGCCGCTATTTATAAATTGGGTCAAGTTTTTCGCTATCTTTTAGAAGTAAAAATTACTGCGTTATTGCTGGTCGGGTCAGTGACATTGTTGTTTAACATACAAGTTTGTAATAAAAGAAAGTATAGTAGAGTGCAGGTAGGTAAATTGCATAAAAATAAAAGCATACTTGATAGGTCTTCTCGTCATCTCTACCTGAAACTTTAGTGTTCTTGCAATAAAAATTTTTATTTGCGGGGAAGTAAAAACCTATGGGTATGTTCATCATAGGCCTATCAAACTCTATGTCATTACTCGGTGAAGTCTTGTTCATTTATGAGATTTCTTCATTTATATAATAGGTCCAGTTGTCCTGCAAGGTGTCTAGAAGACTCGTGAAACTGTCCAGGAGAAAGTCAGATATTTCACGATACTTTTGAACTTCCCTGAGGTCCTTTTGGACTTATTATAGTTATTAAATGAGTTATCTATTTCATACCCTTATGCTCAAGTGAACCAATGTTTTAATCATCTCTAAGAATAGGGTAATTCATCATTTATCTTTTTTATTTAGGAATTATGTAGGTGAAGGCCCTAAAAGGACAAATTAAGGTCATTATGATACTTAGTCAAATTTTGATTTGGGGCATGTAATGTCTCAAAAAATACTTTAGTTTTAATTATATCCACTTTTCTAAACCTCTTTTAATTAAGTTTGATCAAGCCTAGTTTACTACTATGCCCCTTAGGATTTTAGGTGAGTATATTTTATGGCTTTAAGGAAAATTGAATTTTAATTGTTGAGAATTTCCGTAAAAAGTTCATAGTATTACTTTGAACACCAAGTAAAGGGGTCAAGCTGGTGGTTTATTAGTTTCAAAGATCATGCCTCTAACCTTAAGATTCTTTCTTTTAATTTGATTTTTCTTCCAAATTATAATAATTAAGGAAATTTAAATGTTTAATTTTGATGTGACAAAATTGTAGTGAGTTTCTACCATTCATCCCTTAATGTTTCAAACATTTAGATGTACTTATTAAAATCAAAATTTTACTCATTTTCCCCTCTTGAATTTAAGCCTAAATATTAATTAAGGCTAAGTATCCAAAGTTACCTTTTTGCCCCTAAGGTCCTATCCACCTTATAATTCATCAAATTTAATTCAAATGACTTTGATATTTTTATCCTACCTTACTAATTAATGGTTTGATTAAAACATCAGAGGAGAAAATGTGATTTTTCAAAATTGAATTTAATTATATATTTATTTTCATGCAAAAATAGGATTTTCAATGAAAAATTATTAACTTGACCAAGACAAATCCTAATCCCTTGAAAGTTTTACTGGAGGTAGCCCTAGATCAAAGAATCACTTGTACCAAATTTCCTGATTTATTGAGTTTTAATTTAATTATTAGAATTATTTTAAATTCTAGAGTTTTAATTAACTATAAAATATTTCAAAAGTTGAAAATTCAATTTTATATTTTTCAAAAATCTCTCTGGGGTAATGGAACCTAGAAAAATAAATTTCATATTTTTTTTGATTTTTTTTAATTATTAGAATTATTTTAGTGGAAAAATCAATAAAATTCATTTTTAGCCTCTTTAGAATTCATTTAAGCCTTTAAAAATTGATATTTTAATTTTGAAATTTAGGGAAATTGTAGGGATGGTTCCTAAGTGATTAAAAGACAAAAGTAGCAATTTGGTGTTTTTTTAATAATTTGGTGTTTTTTATTATTATTTAATTATTGAAATATTAAAATGTGATTAAAAATGAAAATTTTGTAAAAATATGAATTTTACTTTTAAAAGAATCCTCTAATCACACAGAACTCCCAAAACCATTCTTATAAATTTTTGACATGTATTTTAATTTTTAAAATTCATTTAAATGCCAAAAAGGTCCTTGGACATAGAAAAATCATTTAACCAATTAGATTAACTCCAAATAACTTCAAAAATTTTAAGGGAGTTCCTCTGTCCCTGAAGCACAATGAAGAGCAATTTTTGTTTTATTTTGATTTTTATTTTGTCCTAATTAATTAAAAGTTTGTTTTAGGTTAAGTGGATAATTAGGTTTATTTTTATCATTTTAAATCATGAAAAATTTTTCATAGGGCTTGATCCACCTTAAAAATACCTATTTTTAGGTCTTATTTATGATTCAGTTCTTAAGGATATTATGCTTTAATGAAAGGTATTTTTATGTTTTTGGATGTAGGTGAAAAAAAGAGTTCAAGAAGGAGAAAGGAGCAAAAATGAGCAAAAATGGAGCTAAAAGAGCAAATTTGTTAAAATTAAAAGCCTGGCGCTTAGGCGCCAGAATCTGGAGCCTAAGAGCCAGTTCGATACGGTCGCAAAAAAGATTTTTGACGACTTTGGGCAATTATTTTGACAGTGTTAAGCAGTTATTAGAGCTTCTAGAAGACTAGAAGTTACTCCTAATATATAAGACATGTGATACAATGCATCTAGACGTAGGGAAATGATTTTAATCGCGAAGAGGTGTGACCCAAAGTGAAGAGGTGCGAAGACCTGATAAAAGAGTCCAGCGCCTAGGTGCTAGATTCCGGCGCCTAGGCGCCAGATTCCGGAGCCTAGGCACCAGATTCCGGCGCCTAGGAACGACAGTTACCTTCTAGAAGATACTTGTATTTGGATGAATTTTGAAGAGGTGCCTTAAGCAACCCCTGGTCAAATTCAGAGCTCTATAAATAGGAGCCCATTCTACAGAGAAAATCACAGCCTATAGTCTCTTTCACCCCTTCTTCCATCTTTAGTCCCCAAGCACTATATTCCATCCAATTATTTTAGGGAGCCACCTTCTTTATTATTTAGTGAGTTTATTTTGAGTGTTAAGTGTGAGATTATTAGTGTTGTTGCTGTTGAAGTCTTTCATCATTGCATTGGAGTCAGTAGGAGTCAGCGGATCACTTGAAGAAACATTCAAGATAAGTATTTGTAACTTGGTTCAAAGTTTTATAAATATGTTTTGTTGTGTGAATTCAATATGTTCTGAGTAGTTAGATTTCTTTCTCCTTTCAACTATGAAAAGATAAAAAAATAATCAAACTTTGATGGAGAATTTAACTTAAAATATTTATAAAAATTGTGATGATATTAATAGCTGATCTTAGTTTACTTTTTAAACTGGCCTGTTGACCTCATTTTTGATGAGGTCTTCTCTTCTTCTCTTTAGTACTTAGGATCTAGCCTTAGGCTTTTCCTTTGACTGTCTTAGAGGACTAGAATTAGGACCCACCTTTTAGAAATTCAAACCACTTCTTAACTCCCCGCAAACTCCACAAACTTGACCGTAGACCCCTAATCACCTAGAGGGTTGAAATCAAATGTGGAAGTTTAAAGGATGAGTTCCTATAGGACTCTTTGGCCTTGGGGCCCCGCTGGGTGGCCCGGTCGCAGTGAAGGGCCCGACTTACACACACTACACTTATACACTACACCTACACACTACACTTCCACATACCTCATAAAACCACACCCATACCTAACTTGACCTCCTGACTCATGTAGGTGATTCACATGGATGGTCCTTAACCCCTAAGCCCATGGCTCAGAGGGTTAGGAACAACATAGTGAATGCCTCAAGTGAGTCCCTTCATGGCTCATGTGGGCTTGATATGGCTTCATGGCTCAACCAAAATGACTTCTTTCCACTTACATCTACCCAATCTTCAATTTTCCAAATTTTCAATTTTTGACCTCCGGGACCCTACACCCGCTAAACTTACCCAAAACCTCGAAATTATCCAAAATTCTCAAAAATTTCCAAATCACCCGAAATTCTCCAAAATCATTCCCAAAAATTTCCACATCACTTAAACTGATCATCCATACCCAAAAATACCAAAAATTCCAAGAAAACCTCCCAATACCCTCCAAATACCCAAAATACCCCTCTTGGCCAAAAAATCCAAAAATTCAGAAAATTCCCAGAAAATTCCAGAAAATCCCAAATATTCCCAATTTCATTTTGTCCAACTACACCATGGGCCAATTTTGTCAATTTACCCTACTTTTGTCAAAACCCCCAATTTGATTCATTTTAACCCTAAGTGAACCCAATGTCAAACCAAACCTACCCAATTGACCCCAATTTTGGTCCAATTCAATTCTAAACTACAATTCAACATTCCCAACACCAATCTAGACCAAATCCAAGCCCAATTTGATTGACACTTGGATCCAATCTCACTTTTGGCCTTAAAGCCCAATTTGGACCCATGACCCAAACCTAACCCAAACTCACCCAACTCAATTCCAATTAACCCCAAATCTTTTCTAAATCTTCCTTAACATTCCCACAAACAAAATACTAACATGATTTGCCCAAAATTTAGACCCAAACCCCACTCAAACTCAACCCAAGGTTAAAAGGCCCATTTTTGACCTAAACCCAAACCTAACCCAAATGAGCCCAAACCCCAAAATCAAAGCCCAACCAAAGTCAAAACCTCTTTGAAACACTCCCATAAACATTTCTAGACATTGATTTTACATCAATTTCAACTCTAGCCCAACATTAGCCCAACTTGGCCCACTTGGACCTACATAGGCCCACTTACCAAATAAACCCAAATTCAAACCAATTCAACTCCAAATCACATCAAATTGATTCCAAGCCCTTCATAGAACATCCCTAAACCAATTATGACATTTATTTGACAAAGTTCTTCACAAAATTTTTTATCCAAATGCCCATCCTAAAATCAAAAGCCCATTTCCCTTAAACTTTCCTAAAAGCCCACTCCCTTCAAATTCAAAAGCCCAAATTCATCCAAAGCCCACATGACACTTCCTTTCATCATCCATTTAATCAAAATTGTCCCTAAGTCCTAAATTCACCATCAAATTATTCCAAATCAAGTTTCATACAAATTTCCATCAAATTACCAAAAATTCTTAAACCCATTTTCATGAAATTGACCCAAGCTTTTCCCAAGCCAAATGGAGCCAAGGATGAGCCATTCACAAGCCATATGAAGCCATGAAAGTTTGGCATGTGACCATGCCATTAATGGCAAAAGGAGGAGGTCCTTTAACCATCTCCTAAAAGTCATTAGCCTTAAGCATTTCTCCCTTAACCAAGATTTAATCCAAATATTCTTGGATAAGGACATCACCACCTCTTGACCAGCTAGCCTAACCGATCTTCCCGACCCAAGACCAGCCATGGGGAGGTGAACCCAACCCAAACCAATGGGTTGACCAATTTCAAGCCAAAATGACCCCCTCCCCATTCCATTTTAATTCAAACACTTTACACATGTCCAAACCCAATCGACTTCACCATTGCCAAGCCCTAACCTCCCCGGTCAAGATGGTGACCCATGCCCGCCGCCAGCTCGCCCTGGATCGCCGGAAAACACCACACCCGAGAGCTCACATGTGAGCCAACTTTGGAATTCCACCTTCGTCGAGCCGCCCCATGCCCAATGGCCACCATGGCTGTTCTTCCCATGACCAGAGCAGCTCGATCCCATGCCTCAACTCCCCCGGGAGGCCCTCCACCCTCTCCTATTTAAACTCCACCTCTCTCGGCCATGAGAAGAGCCGAGCACAAACCTTGCCAAAACTCGCCAAAATTGTTCCGGACTCCTCCCCATACACGAGCACTTGATTCCCGAGTGAGATCCCCCTGCCATTTCTCCTCTCGCGAGCTCAATTTCGAGTTGAAATTCCACCCAAAACCAGGACACTTCTCCACAAGTGAGCCAATTCCCAAATTGATTGGTTCTACACCTTCACCGGACCAAGGGAAGGTGTCCACCGATAAAAGCCCCATCTCCGAGGCCACCAAGTTGCTCCGACCTCCAAGCTTTGTGATCGGGCTTGGTCGAAATCACATCCGGACAATTCACCGGACCGGGAGACTTCATCTCGGAGCTTGTTAGGATCCAATCGAAGGTGCAACAACTCTCGGATTGAAGCCACACTTCTCCGAGCAAAGGTATGAGCTAATTCTTCATCCCGAGCTTCGGAGATTCTCCATTTCAAATGCCTTATTTTCAATGCATGTTAACCGTATAGATGTGTTCGTCTCTTCAAGACGAATCCATAGAAGCATAAGAACATAAAAATCCATTGAGTATCGAGTGAGATCTTAGGGATTTAGTGTGGACGGCTCTCGGATGAGGACGCTCGGGGACGATGAACGGATGCCGTCCATTCAATACACGCACGGACGAACGGCTCAGATGGCGTCGGACCAGGAGACGGTACGAGAACCACGGGGCCCGGCCGCCGACTCGGGTGGCGGCGTCGAATGGGAGCGCGACGCTCGTGCGTTCGAAGTCGCCGAGGTCGACGCGGCGCCGCGTGGATAAATAGAAAATTAGGGTATTTTTCTATTTATTTAATTCCCTAAACTTCAAAAATTCATATCTCTGTGTAGAAAAATCAGAAAAATAAAATAAAAATACCCTCTTGCTCAGAGAACAGAGGAGAATAATGTGGAAAAGAAATCATTTAATTTCATCAAGTATTTTATTTTTTATAATTTATTTACTCTCTGCATTATTTTAATTCTCCATGCATGCATATAATTCACCATGGCATGAGACCATAGGGCTTTTGAAGCCTCTGAATTTGGGAACATTCCCTGAATTTTCCAAAGTCAGAGGCCATCCCTATGAAAAGTTATTGATTTTTCAAATTCAGAGTTACTCGTTTTGAGTATTTTAATTCCAATAAATAGCATACTTGTGAAATAAATTCTAGGAAAATTTGGTGATGTTTCTTATGACCAGAGAACCTTAGGAAAAATAGGTTTTGACTTAGTTCATTTAAAACAACCCTAATTGGCTTAAAAACCCAAAATAGGTCTTTAATTAATTAAAGTTAACCATGCATCAAATTGAGTTGAAATCAATTCTCCACTGACCTTTAGGATCAGAGGAACCCACCATAAAAATTTGAGGTCAATTGGACTTGGTTAGCCCCACTAATTGGGTTGATTAAGCCACTTAGTCATTTTTAACTTAAAAAAATTCATAACTTTCAAAATACCTTTCAAAAATTCACCAAATTGGTTTTGGAGCCTCTCTGATATCAGAGGAACCTAAAAAAATTAAAATTTCAATTTTCTAAAAAAGTTGATTTTTAATCATATTTTAATATTTTTAATAATTAAAAAATAATAAAAATCACAAAAATAATAAAATTCACCAAAATGTCACATTTTGAATTTTAATCACATAGGAACAAATCCTACATTTTTCTTAGGTCTATTTGGTGAAATATTAAATTTTAAAGCTTTAAGGTAATTTTAAAATTAAAAAATGTATTTTCTAGCATTTTTCACTAAAATAATTATAATAAATTATAGAAAAATCAGAAAATTGCAAAATTTGCTTCTCTGGTTTCCTTGATATCAGAGAGATTTTTGAAAAATATAAAATTCATTTTTCAACATTTATTTTATTTTTAAAATTAATTAACACTCCAAAACTTAAAATAATTATAATAAAAATAATATAATTCAAAAAATCACCAAAATTGGTCCAAGTGCTTCTCTGGTCATTAGGAATGTCCCCTAATTTTCTTAAGAACAAAAACTTTCCCTTGGTCATGTTATTAAATTTTCCTTGGAAATCTCTATTTTCCACCAAAAATAATTATATAAATAAATTAAATACAGAAAAATCACATTTTCTCCTCTCATGTCTTTATTGGCATATGAGTGAAGTCACATAAAAATTTCAAGTTCATTTGAGTTCAATTTAGTGAGTTATGAAATTATTAAGCTTAAAGGGTAAAATGGTAATTAAAATTTTAACCCTTAATTAAAACTTTAGGTTTAATAAAAAATTAACAAGTAAAATATTTGATCCTAATCTGATTTGGATGATTGAAATTTAAATAATTAAAGGGTAGAAACCCATTAAACAATTTTAAAATAATTAAACCTTAATTAAATAATTGATTAAATTTGGAAGAATAACAAAATTGGAATTATTAAAATAGGGATATTATTAGGAAGAAATTTATTCTTTAATTTAAAAATCCCTAAATCAATCATCTCATTAATATTCAATTCTTAATTAAAATGATAACTCAAAATTCAAAATATTAAAAGACTTAATCATTAAACTAAAATTAAATTATTAAACTCTTTTTTTAAAAAAAAATTCAATTAAAAATTAAAAAAAATATATAATAAAATTAAATTAAATAAATTAAATTAAATTAAATAATTAAGTAAATTAAATAAAATTAAATTAAATTAAATTAATTAAATTAAATTAAATAATTGAATTAAATTAAATTAAATTAAATAAATTAAATTAAATAAATTAAATTAAATAAATTAAATTAAATTAAATAAATTAAATTAAATTAAATTAAATTAAAATTAAATTAAATTAAATAAATTAAATTAAATTAAATAATTAAATTAAATTAAATTAAATTAAATTAAATTAAATTAAAATTAAATTAAATTAAATTAAATTTAATTAAATCAAATTAAATTAAAATCAAATCAAATCAAATTAAATTAATTCAACATCAAATCAAACTCAATTAAATTAAATTAAATTAAATTAAATATAAAGCAACTTGGACACTATTCCAAATTTAAACCCTTTAACTTAAATCAAATCATTTGGAATACCAATTTACCCTTGAAAGTTTTAGTTATCATAGCTCCTAAACAGAACATTAAATGAAATGTTACTTCACTTATAGGATATTCAAATGTCCTAGTTCACTGAGTAAGTTAATAAAACTTGAAATTCTTGGACGATTAATTCATTTGTATAATTAAATTCATTTGGACTTAAAACAATCCTAGAAATATTGAAAAGATGTTTAAGATTCCTCTTAAGCACTTCCTCAATATGATAGGACATTTATAAGAACAAATTGGACTTAATCGTTCTTTGATGAAGAAAATCGTCCTCAAACCAAAACACAAAGACCTAGACGTCATAGGAGATGACTAGCTATAGGATTAGGAATTTGGTAGAAAACCATAACCCTTCCCTTAGCTTTACCTAGGAACTTGCTTAAATATTCTAATTGTGTTTTAAGTGTAGCTTGGGATGACGGGAAGACCCTCCAGGTACGCTTTTATTTTATTGCAATTTACTTTCTTGCAATTTACTTTCCTGCAATTTACTTTCTTGCAAATGTACTTTATTTTTCTTGCATGATAAAACAACAGTTGCATGAAAACCCACACCTTTAGGATAGACCCTAAAACTGAAACCAAACTAAGTTAAAAGTCATTGCAAGATAAAATTCACCGCCACAACATTTCAAAATATAAAACAACTCAAAATTTAATCACAAACAGAACACAAAACTACAATTGCAACTAAATTAAAACGTCCTGTTGGATGATCGGGAATACCTCGGATGATGTAACCTACGTGTTGCTAACGGGATTTCCCACGGTCTAAATGAAAGTGTGGAACTCATTCAGATTGAGTTTAGCAAATTTATCTCGGACTAAGTGAATCCGATAAAGATAATGATGCCGGAAGGATGGAACCGTGGGATCTTAACCGGTGTCGTTATAATCAACTTTAAGATTTGTTTTAAATAAAACATAAAAAACATCTGGAAATTAAGATTTTCTCTAAACCAAAACACTTTTCTCATTCCCTGATTTATGACTTCTAAAACTAAACCTCTGCAACAACAAGGAGCTTGGAGCATGGTGGGCAGCACGGCCATCGTCGTCAGCAGAAACTTCGAATCCACATCAGCAAAACTTTCCTAGAATTAAACAACAAAGCCATAGGACTTCGAGGTAGTTTGCCTAGTGCAACATAAATCCTCAACCCTTCGTTAGGCATTTGCATAGCAAATTAAGCCCTAACCGGTCTTAAGATTCCGAGGTAGTCGTCTGATACGACATAAACCCTCACATCTTCAAGGCTATTTGTATGATTCTATCATATAAATATAAGTCCTAATTAATTAAAATTGACAAAATCAAAACTTTTAAATAAACATTAGGATTTTCCTAAATCTAAGCCAAACAATAGGATAGTCGGGAAATTACCGAAGTTCACTTCGAATCTGTGATTTCTCCTACTTTTCTTCCTTTGGATTCACAAAACAAAATGTTCCAAACTTGATCCATTCCCTATTGAAATTCCAAAATTCAATCCCTTGAAAACTTAAACTTTGAAATCCTTGAGAGCAGAATTATTGATTATTATCGAGAGTTTTCTTAGGTGATTCCCGTCACTTAAGATGTAATTAACTATAGTGGGCTTGCCCTTATAGGGAATTTTGAAGAACCCGAGTAATATAAACCCTGTTTAATGTTTTCATATTAAGCGTGGGAATTTTGTCGGCTTATAAAATTGGTTCGTAGACTAAACGGATGTCACAAATCTTCTAGTTTATTTAATCGAGCCCCACCGTCAAGCGATGTGTCTATCCTTAGGGATAGATACACGGCTTGTGGTGCGGTGCTCGTTTATATAAACTATTTGGGATGTGAGATCGGTTTAGTCTCATATCTTAAAACCTTCAAATTTGAAATTATTTTCAAAATCAAATACTACTTTTCAAATTATTTATTTTAATTAAATTAAAAATTCGCCGACAACTTCTGTTAGGCGACCCCTTTTCAAAATAAAACACACATCCTAAAAAATATGCCGACAGATTTCGGCGACTCACTTGGGAAAATTCCTCTCTCCATTATAATCAAATAATTCTGCTTTCAAAAATCGGTAGTGCATCCATGTCCTTAGTGGATCAAACTACCCTTCTTTCCGTTGGAATACTATGTTCATTTCTATCTTGAATAAGTATAGCCAACATTCTCTCGGATTTAGGAGCCACTGTTTAGACACCCCTAAACAGAGAGGTTCCGAGATCCTTTTACCTCATTTCTGAGGTGGGGTGGACCCCCAATAGGTGTTAGTTTAGGAATAATCCTTCGAGTCGAGAAGTCTTGCTTAAGACTTTCTTTTCCTTTCCAACTCTGAATCGGATTCCTTACCTTCTCTACACCTTTGAACATTCCGTTCTAAATAAACAAACCCTCTAATAAGTGATTCTTTTAACAAATGATTCTTTCTTATAAATACATGAACAAAAACGAGTTCGGACTCTTTTCAATTCCTTTCTTTTCGTCCTAAAGAAAAGAAGCATAACTTGGGACTGACAACCAGAATCTACCTTGCAGAAATGGAAGCCCCGAAGCTGATTTTCTCCTTCACCAACGTGACTCGGACTTTCGTCGTTTATAAGGATGAGTTGCCCGACAATGGGATCATCCGATTTGGACAGGGATTTGAAAACACGAAAGTCAAGGTCACCGACGTCTCCCTCTTTGCACTGACGAACAAGGTATCTGAAGCTGAGGAGCCACTGCTTGAGTTCAACCTTAGGTCGACCCAAGAGTTTCCTCCCCTGCAAAGGGTCCCGACTAGGAGGAGTACTGCCGTCCGCCAGGAGGACCTGTTCTTACTACCCCCACCGGTCTAGTTGTTTCGCACCTACCCCGACTTCGCCAAATCAAAGGGGAAAGAAATCCGGAACTATGGTAAACCCGTTACCGTGGAGGGTACGGATCTTCTCGTAAGACCTTCGTTTTCGAAATCGGGTCCGGCTCAAAGATTCCGTCACCGACAAAGACCCAAAGAAGAAACGAAGTAGAAGGATCGCCGGAGAAGCCGTAGCCGCCGAGATCGCTTTCCCGGAGGAAATTCCGTAGCCGCCGAATATACACCGCTACCGAATATACACCACCGCCCGACTACATACCACTTTTGGGAGGAAGCAGGTTCCATCCCCTCTCCGCCGCAGAGGATGAGGAGAATGTTCGCAAGATTGTCGCCACATTACCTCGGCCCGCATATTACAACGATAGCGAAGCAAGAAAAGAACTAGAACTACGCCGGATTTGCTCGACTCGCAAACTTTGGTAGAAAAGTTAGCAAGGAAGGAAAACTCGCCCCGTATCGGAAATTCTACGAAGGATAGGGCGGGTGCCTGGTCAAATCCCGTCTTGGGCCTCGAGTAGAGCCCGCCGTCATGACGTAAAAGCCAAGCAAGAGAATGAAGGCTAGCCCGCCCGTCGTAGTCTCGGGATTACAGATTAGGGAGGATACCACCTTCCAACATTTGGCCGACGGACCATCCGGTCCTAGACCTTCCGCCGCTAGAAGGATGGTGTGGCGTCCCACTACGGGGCAAGCTGAGATCGAAACAAGCAGCCCGAAAAAGAAAGTCTCGCCGGAAGGCCGGAATCCGAAGAAAGTGCTACCGCGATAAAGGAAACTCGTGAAAAGGGACCCGGCAGCTTATCGCATGACAACCGCAAAGACACACGAAAGCTCCGCTAGAAGATGCCATGGAAAAGCCGAGAACCGACATCCGACGGTTGGCAAAAGAAAGAGAAGAAAAGTTCGGAGATGAGATCGATTCATCGGAGTTCATGGACGACGAATATGCGAAATCAATATGGTCGAGACACGAGCTTCATCGCCTTCTCAAGGTGCTCCCGCAGCCGTAGAAAGAGAGGAGCCGGAACCGATGAGAAGACAGCTTCGAGAAAAAGACGACACGATCGCTCAAATGGCGAAAAGGATGGAAGAGATGGCCGTAGCTCCGGCCACTCTCCGCAGTCAAGTACAACCACATGAGAGA
This sequence comes from Papilionanthe hookeriana x Papilionanthe teres, assembly GCA_022702705.1. Classification (NCBI taxonomy): domain Eukaryota; kingdom Viridiplantae; phylum Streptophyta; class Magnoliopsida; order Asparagales; family Orchidaceae; genus Papilionanthe; species Papilionanthe hookeriana x Papilionanthe teres. The sequence goes on from CM040422.1 coordinate 42,214,764, forward strand.
CACCCCCGCAGGTCATTCACATCGTAGACGGAGGAAAGGAGATTACATTCGTCAATGGGGATGACCAACTCGAAAAGGATACAACACAAAGTATGATCCCCGAAAAGGATATCAAGAATTTAGTTGAACGAAGCAAGTGCGAGAAGCCTTAGCACAATCGAAGAACGGGACATCCATTCGGACGGGTAGACCTTACCCGAAGAATTCGACGCCGTCCAATACCCGAAAGGCTTCGTACCACCTCTCGTTCAAGACATTCGATGGAACCGGGAACCCCCGACAAGCATGTTGCACACTTTCGTGCCGCTGTTGTAATGCCGGCGGGAGCGATGCGTTACTCTTCCGACAGCTCGTCGCCAGTCCGTCGGGAATCGCTTCGACCGGTATGCGAATTACCAAACGGTTCAGTGAAGACATTCTCGCAGCTAGAGAGCCTCTTCATCAAGCGATTTGTCGGAGCTCGACGACCACATCACTATAGGTGATTTAGTGGTAGAGAAACAAAGGCCGAATGAAACTTTGGTGGATTACATACTTCGATGGAGAAACTTAAGTATGAAGTGTGAACCACAACCGCAAGAACAACATGCAGCCGGCATCTTGCTTAAAAGCATTCACGGCCCGATAAGCACTTCTCCTCAAAGGATTCACTATTAAGACTTTTGAGAAGTTGTTAAGCAAGGCCGGAAGCTTGCAAGAAGAGGCGAAGCAATTAAGTTTTGCCGAGAAGACGGACAAGCGTAAGCCGGTGAAGACCTTCGAAAAGAAATCCGGGATCATTGCAAGCAGCTGATAAAGGCAAGCAACCAATGCAAATACCACCGGAACGGCCGCAAGCAACCACAACAGAATTACCAAGAACCCCGGTCCAGACTATCGGCTGTCTCCGCAGTATGAACAACCGCCTCGTCCGCAACGTACGTTAAGGGAGCTTCGAGCGGAGAATATCCGTTCAAAAATGAAGCAAGTATCAAAGATGTTCCGTAGCCTAATGAAGACTCCAGCATTTCCAGACTGCCGTAACCTAAAAGACCGGAGGAAGTCAACAAGAAAGGTGATCCCAACTTTTGCCCCTACCACCGGATGCTCTGGGCACAAGATAGAAGATTGCATTACCTTTAAAAGTTGGCTCAACGACAACCTTCGGAAAGGAAATATAACAATCCCGAAGGAGTACATGAAGGAACCCCGTAAAGGAGGTTCCGTCAATGTTATCTCAACCGATCCCGTCATTCCGATAGATCCCTATGCAACTGACGATGGATGGACTACCGCCTGGACGAGGTCTTCAAAGAAGATTTTAGACAACATCCGAACCGCCTCAGTGCGAGCTGCAATTCAGAGTTCGAGACCTGTTAAACCGGCGCTATCACTTGCGATAGAAGAGCCACCTCGACAGGAGATGATCGAAGAAAAGAAGAAAATTGACGAAGAAGAGGGGACCGAGACTCCTAAGGCTAGACTAGGGGCTGCTTATCCTAGGATAGTTGTTTCCGATTCGGGGAGAAATCCCTCGAACCTCTCGATTTTGTATGATTATCTCGCTCACTTCGGTGGGATCATATAATGATAAGGGTGATGGCGTTGGCTACGTTTTGACTGTTTCTAACGATTACGTAACTAGCGACAATCCGGACATCGACTTCGATGCCAACAACAATTCTCAAATCATACACGATCTCGATGATCACAATGACAAAGAAGACATCCATCAAGGAGGCTACGAGAGTTCAACAAGCAACGGATCTATCTCGCGAGTTTCGAGGAGCTCCGCTTACGATAGAGTTAGAGCCTTCGCATTTTGAAGATAATCCGGAAGAACTCCGTCATTCCGATTCGAGAGGAAACACCGGCAAGTTCAACACTAGATCCGTAAGAAATTACGAAGTCAACTTAAGAAGTGGAAAAGTTCTACCTCCAAGAATGGGTCCAAAAGACAAAAGAAAGCGTGTGGTTGTTCAAGAAGAACCAACCCCGGCAGAAGAAATACCCGTTCGAGAAGAAGCCGAGACGCATGAGAACAAAGTGGACTACAACGTGCTAGCCCATCTTAGGAAACTACCGACCAAACTGAGCATTTACGATGCTCTCATCTTATCAAAGGAGATGAGAGAAGCTCTGATCAAGGCCTTACTTGATCCAGAAATTTGCTTAGCTCAAATGGCCGGAGATTCCTTAGATGAGGTTTGCTCGTTAAAGGAACATCGAGGCGTTACCTTCACGGACAATGACCTACTACTTGGGACAGCAGATCACAACCGACCGTTGTACATTTCAGTTACAATTGGGAAGTTTACGCTCTCCGTAGTATTGGTGGATCCAGGAGCATCAATCAATATAATGAGTCTTCAAACACTAGCATATTTGGAAATTGATGCTCGCGAGCTCGGCGTACAAAATGTTATTAAGAGGATTCAACCGTAAAGGAGAAAGAGCCCTCGGGTCAATAACGCTACTGATGAAGACCGGTGACTTAGCAAAGACAACCGTAAAATTCCACATAATCGATTCAGAAACATTGTTCAACGCTCTGCTGGGCCGACCATGGATACATGAAAACAGGATGGTACCATCATCTCTGCACCAGTGCATCAAATACTACGATGGAGGGGAACAGTGCATCAAAGGTGACTTGCAACCATTCTCCGTACATGAGATTGGAATCCATGAAGACGCAGCTTATTATGCACCGCCAAAGAAAACAATCTTCTCCAGAGATACTGTAACAAATAAAGCAAAGAAAGTCCAGGACAACGAAGAACCCGAGGTTCTAGTCCAACAGCCACTCACCACTCCCTTCCGGCGAGATGGTGAAGGTTTCTCCACAACTCGCATCCAAGGTCGAGGCCGGGGACGAGGTCGTGGTAGAGACGTTAGGACAAGCTGGACGAGGAAACCAGCCATCAATGTTGATTGGAATGATAGTTCCGAAGAAGAAAAGGAAATCAAGCAAGAAGCAAGAACAATAAGTCGAAAGAAGCCGCAATACAAGATCTCCCTCGAAGATGAAAAGAACGAAGAATATAAATCGATGTACGAGAAGATTAACCACTACGTACATACTATGACCCTAACCCCGATCCAAGCCGAGCAAGATCGAGGGTATGGTGGTCAAAGAGGTACGTAAAGACGGTGCAAGGACAATCAAATTCTACCGTGGTGCTTCTTCCTCCAAAACCGAAAATAATGTACAATTTGAAGATGTCACTTCATCGAATTAATGGAATTACCTTTTGAGTGGTACTTCTCCCGTGTTCAAAATTTAATTCAACGTGGTTTCTTACCTCGACAATGGACAAAAGGTCAATCACAACATTTTGAAAAATTATGGAATAACTCCGGTCGTCCACCCAATTTAAAGCATGGACTCGGATTCGACACGAGTAGGGCCGGCTGACGATACGGAATTTTGCTTGGTTGTCACTTGCGAATCCAATGAAAACCGCATGGAAACTACGTACGAACTCGAAGATGTATAAATTGGAGACGCTCCACCAGAATTCGAAGAAGAAATCAAATCCACAATAGATGAGTTAACGGAAGTTAACTTAGGTACTAGCGAAGAGCCTAGACCTACCTTTGTTAGCTCCTTACTCAATAAAAAAGACTCCGAAGAAATGATCAAGTTATTAATGGAATTTAAAGACTGTTTTGCTTGGAACTACGATGAAATGCCGTGATCGGCTCCGCAGGTCGCAGCTCATAAGCTAGGAGTGGATCCTACTTCGTTCCAAGTCGACAAGGTCCCGTAAGAATGCGTCTAGAAATCGAACAACAAGTCATAGCCGAAGTTAAAAAGCTAATAGACGCTAAATTTGTCCGTGAAGAACAATACCCGACTTGGCTAGCCAATGTAGTGCCGATCGTAAAGAAGAATGGTCATATCAGAATTTGTGTAGACTTCAGAGATTTAAACAAGGCATGTCCAAAAGACGAATTCCCTCTACCGATCCCAGAATTAATGATCGACATTGCTTCAACACATGAAATATTTTCATTCATGGATGGATCTTCAGGATACAACCAGATAAAAATGGCTCCAGAAGATGAAAAGCTTACAAGCATTCGAACACCGATCGGAGTATTTTGCTACACGCTGATGCCATTCGGATCGAAGAACGCAGGAGCAACCTACCAGAGAGCAATGACAAGAATTTTTGATGATCTCATCCACAATCAAGTCGAATGCTACGTGGACGATGTGGTCATCAAAAGCAAAGTAAAGGAAAACCACTCGTATGATTTGAGAATTGTTTTCGAACGATTAAGACAATTTAACCTTAAGATGAATCCCTTAAAATGCGCCTTCGGCGTCACCTCCGGGAAATTCTTAGGATTCGTTGTCCGACATCGTGGAATTGAAATCGACCCGGAAAAGATTAAAGCTATCTTAGAAATGCCGCCTCCCAAAACCTTAAAACAACTACGATCTTTTCAAGGGAAGCCGGCATATCTTCGACGCTTTATCTCAAACTTGTCGGTAGGTGTCGACCTTTCTCGGCACTAGTTAAAAAGGACGCCAAATTTATTCGGGAAGAGAAATGCCGAAGGCCTTCGAGGACATTAAACAATATTTAATGACACCTCCCGTCTTAGCAGCCCCTAGCCTCGGTAGACCGCTGATACTTTACACCGCGGCTTTAGACGACTCTCTCGGAGCCCCGTTAGCCTAGTGTCAATGATGAGGGTAAAGAAAATGCTCTTTACTACTTAAGCCGTCGTTTACTTCCGACGGAAGTAAGGTATCCCGCAATTGAAAAGCATTGTTTGGCCCCGATCTTCGCCGCTCAAAAGCTCGTGCACTACATGCTTTCTCATAAGGTCAACCTTATCTCGAAGTTTAATCCATCGCAATACTCGATGACTCGCCCAACACTTTCCGGCAGACTTGCCGATGGTCAATGATATTATCGCAATTCGATATAACTTTCGTGCCTCTCGCGTGCCGTAAAGGGACAAGTCTTAGCGTACTTCCTCGCAAAGACACCCTTTGCCGGCGAATCTCCTCTCAATGACGATTTGCCGCATGAACAAATAATGAACCTAGAAGGCCCCGATGATCGACGTTGGGAATTATATTTCGACGGAGCATCTTCAAGCACACAAAGACGAAGAATCGCAAGTGATAGTGCCCGGTAAGGCAGAATCGGGCTAATCTTTATAACACCGAGCGGGGGATGTTAAGATACTCCTACCACTCGACGTAACCGTGTACAAACAACGAGCGTAATACAAAGCCCTCATAATGGGACCGGAATTAGCTATTCAAATGGGGATAACAGTACATCAACATCTACGGAGATTCACAAGTTAATCATTCAACAGTATCATCGGACAATACAGAATTTTTAAACCAAGACTCGAACAATACTTCCAAGATGCCATACATACTGTTGGAACAGATTCCAAATGTGACAATCTACAAAATTCCCGTAAAAGAGAATGCTTTAGACAGATGCTTTAGCCCGTCTCGCAAAAGAATTTGCCCGTTTGCAAGATGAATCAGTGGAAGTGTCGGTTCACTGACGTCAGTCCTATCACGACTCGACATAGTACACAATACACAAATCAAAAAAGAAAAAGAAGTAGTTGCAAAGAAGGATGTAAAACACGTAAGATCAGGCGACACCATTGATGGACTACTCGCAAACAGAAAGCTACCAGACGATAGGTCGCTAGCCCATCGATCAAGAAAAGAACTCTATCCTACGCATTAATAAACAACACATTATACGTAAAGTCTTTTCGATCAAATGTGGCTAAGGTGCCTAAGCGGGTCCGAGGCCCGTGAAATTGTTAAAGAGGTGCATTCGAGACTCCGTGGCGCTCACCGACGGTCCGCAGATGAAAATGAAAATTAAGAGACTAGGGTACTACCGGCCCTCGATGATGACCGACCGCATGAAAATCGCCAAGAGCCGTCATCAATGCCAAGTGCACGGAGTGGTTCTACACCAACCTCCAAATGTGCTACATCCGACAATTGCGTCGTGGCTATTCGAATGTCGGGGCACGTATATAGTGGGTCCGATAGAACCACCATCTTCAAAAGGACATCGTTTCATTCTTGCGGCTACAGACTACTTTTCCAAGTGGGCAGAGGCAGCTCCACTTAGAGAAGTGAAAGCACACCACGTGCTACGCTTTTCAAGAACCAAGTTGTCTACCGTTTCGGAGTGCCGCGCAGATCATCTCGTATAATGGGTCAACATTCGAAGCACACAAATCAACAATTTTGTCGGAGACACGGAATCGACCGGCGATACTCAACAATTTACTACCCAAGAGGAAACGGTCTCGCCGAGGCTTTTAATAAAACTCTCGTTCAAATCTTAAAGAAAACCTCGGACGATAATAAGAGAAATTGGCACGAGAAATTGTTAGAAGCCTTATGGGCCTACCGGACAACCTTCGTAACTCCTACTCAAGCTACACCTTACGCTCTAGTGTATGGGTCCGAGGCGATGTTACCTTTAGAGGTTCAGCCTTCCTTCACTCGAATTGCAGCTTGCAAACAAGATCACGACGAAGAAAACGCCGAATTACGACTCGAAGAATTAGAAAGCTTGGAAGGGAAAAGACTTGCAGCAAGCAACATAATTTAGAACTATACCAAGCTAAGATGGTTCAAGCCCATGACAAACCGGGTCCGCCCAAGAACCTTCAAAGTTGGTGACTTAGTTCTCGTTCTCAAGAGACCTATTCTCGCACACCGCAAGATAGGAGGAAAATTTGAACCCACTGGGAAGGACCGTTCGTGGTCGAAGCAAGATACTCGTGGAGGTTCCTACCGACCTAGTAAATCGCCGTGGAGAACGACATATGCTTCCGATCAACGGACGATACTTGAAAAAGTATTACGCTACCTGATGTTTCGAAGGAGTGAATTCTTCATCCCTAAGAAACACAGGTGAAGTAATTACTTATGATTGGGTCCGAACCCAAAAAAATAATAAAATGTGCTAAAATAAATAAAATCATGATAATAAAGTTTTCCTTGTTTTCCTTTCCAAATCAAAATCTCTTCCCTGATCTTATCCTACTTCATTCCTGTTAAATTTGAAAAATACAAAAAATAATATATAAAAAAAATGTATCTTTAATAAACATTTTCTTAATGTTCTTGTTCTTAGTACATGCCCCCGATCCTTTTCCTTGTCTTTTCACAGGAAATGTCGAACGGGCGGTTGGTCCCGAACTTTAAGAATGGCGTAAGCCTTGCACTCGATGAAAAGAGGGTGAAAGATGGAGCGATAATCGAGATTGACTCGGATTTCGCACCACGCAGCTCTACAAGACGAGGAAAGTGACTGGGTCCCGCTAACCAAGAAGAACTACCCGGCGTACAAGGATGAAAGTGGGTGGCCCAAGCCACCAATCCAACAACAAGAAAAGAAAAGCAAACACCGAAGAAGATAAGAAAATGAAGTCCATAGTTGCTACAGCAGGAGGGCGAAGCTTGTCGCCGCCGCGCCCACAGAGATTCAAGAAGTGTGGAGAGCTACTCTCATGCCCACGCAACAAAGAAATAAGAATCGCCGTATCCGTAAGATGTTAACAAAACTAGCCGCGGACCAGCGCGACGAGACAATTGTTAATGCCAACACACACATTTCAAGGACACCGGTTCACCAGAACTCCGAAGAAAGGAGGCCACCTCCTAGGATAACAGAAAGAACTGTGGAAATCTCCCGTAAGATCGAAGAAAGAAGGCTACCACGCCACCGGATAGAACCACCAATAATGCATGACCTTGTTGCGTGCAGCAACCCCGGGGATGTCCCAACGTGCATCATCCCCGAGGAGCCGAGGTATGCAGGGGAACGTGAAGGGATTGAACCATATATCCCACAATATGTCACAAGGCCTCGCCATCTCGCATCATTCCGAATACGAGCTGGAGAGAATGCAGAATGTTGAAAAGAAAACTTTTGAATACTTCGAGAGAATTAAAGGAAGAAGGATTAACATACTAGAGGGCCTCGAGCTACATACCGACGTATTCTCAGAGTATGAACAACAAAGAATCGTGGATTGTATCCGGGATTTGAAGAGAATGGGCCGAGCAGCCGCCCGAGGGAAAACACATACTAGGAACCCCGGAGATGGATGCCGAGGAAAGGAAGAATCACAATACAATACGGATGCTGCTACAACTTTGCCGAAGACAGGAAGGGAAACCCACCGGGAATACTCCGTCATGGGCAAGTAGATCCGATGCCATTAGTCATCAAGAGAATGGTAAAGAGATTGATAACATGGAGGGTACCGCCAGCAGATTGCATACCCAATAGCCGCATTATCAACATCTACAAACAAGGTGACCGCATACCCCCACATATAGATCACCACGACTTCGTCGACCTTTTGCACAGCCTCTTTCTCGAACGAGTGTGACATCATGTTCGGATCCGATCTCCGGATAGCAGGCCCGGTGAGTTCCGAGGGCCGAGAAAGATACCTTTACCGGTGGGTTCCGTCATGATACCGAAGGGCAACGGAGCGGATATCGCTAAGCATTGCATACCAGAGTGCCAGTGGAGCGGATCTCGCTTACTTTCGAGAGAATGGACGACAAGCAAGATACCTTACCATTTCCAACCCGACCCGTAGCTAGAGAACCTCCGGCCTTACGAGCTGTGAGTTACATGGGAAATATCACACCTCCAACGTACATCAAGCCGGCATCCTTGCCAAGGATGGCTTGGAAGGTGATATTATTAACCATGTACCCCACTATTCAGACATGGATTTTTTGACAAATGCTTCTTTTGATGGACCAACAAAGATCATACACGAATCCGTTTCGAGTCTACATGGATTGTATGAAATGTATTCCGCATCGAGTTGTATGATGTATTTTCAACATGATTGGAATGAAAGTGACCATGTCACGTTTTTGGACTTCACCTCTTTTGTGCAAATTGATTGGGAAACGCCATTAAAGTTAAATGAACTTCGAACAAAGAACAGAAAAGAAATAAATAAAAAAAGAGGATAAAAGAAAACTTTCTTTAAAGATCTAAAAATGACAAACACCAAATTCACATGAACATTAAATAAACGATAAAATAAAATTTGAACCATTAAAAGATAAACGAAATCAACACAAATCTCAAATTCCATCCTTCCAAATTTCAAATAAAATTTCAAATTCAATCTTTCCAAATTTTGAATCAAATTTCAATCTTTTCAAATCTCAAATCAAATTCTCAACCGAATTCCAAATCCAATCTCGATCAAATTTCCAATTTGATCTTCCAAATTTCAAATCAAATTTCAAATTCAATCATTCCAAATTCCGAATCAAATTTCAATCTTTTCAAATCTCAATTCAAATTCTCAACCGAATTCCAAATCCACTCCCGATCAAGTTTCAAATTTGATCTTCCAAATTTCAAATCAAATCTTAAATCAAATTTCAATCGAGTTCAAACTCATCCTTCCAAATCTCAAATTCAATCTTTCCAGATTTCAAATCTACATCAAATTCAAACCTTTTGGGACGAGGATTTTACATCCAAGACTGCACTGCTTTAGGATTCTTTTCCTATTGCACTGAAATACATCAAATTCAAACTTTTGGGTCAAGGATTTTACATCCAAGACCGCACCGCTTTAGGATTCTTTTCCTATCGCACCGAAATACATCAAATTCAAACCTTTTGGGTCGAGGATTTTACATCCAAGACCGCACCGCTTTAGGATTCTTTTCCTATTGCACCGAAGTACATCAAATTCAAACTTTTGGGTCGAGGATTTTACATCCAAGACCGCACCGCTTTAGGATTCTTTTCCTATCGCACCGAAGTACATCAAATTCAAACTTTTGGGTCGAGGATTTTACATCCAAGACCGCACTCGCTTTAAGATTCTTCTCCTATTGCACCGAAGTACATCAAATTCAAACTTTTGGGTCGAGGATTTTACATCCAAGACCGCACCGCTTTAGGATTCTTTTCCTATTGCACCGAAATACATCAAATTCAAACCTTTCGGGTCGAGGATTTTACATCCAAGACCGCACCGCTTTAGGATTCTTTTCCTATTGCACCGAAATACATCAAATTCAACCTTTGGGTCGAGGATTTTACATCCAAGACCGCACCGCTTTAGGATTCTTTCCTATTGCACCGAAATACATCAAATTCAAACTTTTGGGTCGAGGATTTTACATCCAAGACTCGCACCGCTTTAGGATTCTTTTCCTATTGCACCGAAGTACATCGAATTCAAACTTTTGGGTCGAGGATTTTACATCCAAGACCGCACCGCTTTAGGATTCTTTTCCTATTGCACCGAAATACATCAAATTCAAACTTTTGGGTCGAGGATTTTACATCCAAGACCGCACCGCTTTAGGATTCTTTCCTATCGCACCGAAGTACATCAAAATTCAAACTTTTGGGTCGAGGATTTTACATCCAAGACCGCACTCGCTTTAGGATTCTTTTCCTATCGCACCGAAATACATCAAATTCAACCTTTCGAATCGAGGATTTTACATCCAAGACCGCACTCGCTTTAGGATTCTTTTCCTATTGCACCGAAATACATCAAATTCAAACTTTTGGGTCGAGGATTTTACATCCAAGACCGCACCGCTTTAGGATTCTTTCCTATCGCACCGAAATACATCAAATTCAACCTTTTGGGTCGAGGATTTTACATCCAACACCGCACCGCTTTAGGATTCTTTTCCTATTGCACTCGAAATACATCAAAATCAAACTCTCGAGGTTAAGGATTTTACATCCAACACCACATTACTCCGAGATCTCTTCTCATTGCAACGATTCAATCTAATCAATCCAATTTTCTTTCGAGGTTGAAGATGTTACAACTAAAACCTCGAATTCCAATTTTCATTTCAAATCGAATCCTTCAAATTAATTTCGACAAACTCCAATCTAAATTGAAACTCCAAATTGAAATCTAAACTCACACATCAAAACTTAAATTGAAACAAAATAAAATCTAAATCGAAATTTCCCGTGTCATGTGATTTGGGATTCACCTCCTTTTCCTTTCCCTGCCGAGAGTTTAGGAATCTCCGGTTTCGTAGATATACTTGCTACTCCCCAAACGAAAACTCCTCTATTTCATCCTAAGTTTGTCACTTGGATATTTGTGTTGGTTTTGTTGATCGCTTCGGTCAACGCCAATACACGCGGTGTGCTCCGTCAGCTCACCACACCTATCGGGGTCCATTTGTCGACCTCATTTTTGATGAGGTCTTCTCTTCTTCTCTTTAGTACTTAGGATCTAGCCTCAGCTTTTCCTTCGATCGTCTTAGAGGACTAGAATCGGGACCCACCTTTTAGAAATTCAAACCACTTCTTAACTCCCCGCAAACTCCACAAACTCGACCGTAGACCCCTAATCACCTAGAGGGTTGAAATCAAATGTGGAAGTTTAAAGGATGAGTTCCTATGAGACTCTTTGGCCTTGGGACCGCCCGGCGGCCCGGTCCGGTGAAGGGCCCGACTTACACACACTACACTTATACACTACACCTACACACTACACTTCCACATACCTCATAAAACCACACCCATACCTAACTTGACCTCCCGACTCATGTAGGTGATTCACATGGATGGTCCTTAACCCCTAAGCCCTCGCCAAGAGGGTTAGGAACAACATAGTGAATGCCTCAAGTGAGTCCCTTCATGGCTCATGTGGGCTTGATATGGCTTCATGGCTCAACCAAAATGACTTCTTTCCACTTACATCTACCCAATCTTCAATTTTCCAAATTTTCAATTTTTGACCTCCGGGAACCTACACCCGCTTAGCCTACCCAAAACCCTCGAAATTATCCAAAATTCTCAAAAATTTCCAAATCACCCGAAATTCTCCAAAATCATTCCCAAAAATTTCCACATCACTTAAACTGATCATCCATACCCAAAAATACCAAAAATTCCAAGAAAACCTCCCAATACCCTCCAAATACCCAAAATACCCTCCAAATACCCAAAATACCCCTCTTGGCCAAAAAATCCAAAAATTCAGAAAATTCCCAGAAAATTCCAGAAAATCTCAAATATTCCCAATTTCATTTTGTCCAACTACACCATGGGCCAATTTTGTCAATTTACCCTTCTTTTGTCAAAACCCCCAATTTGACCCATTTTAACCCTAAGTGAACCCAATGTCAAACCAAACCTACCCAATTGACCCCAATTTTGGTCCAATTCAATTCTAAACTTCAATTCAACAATCCCAACACCAATCTAGACCAAATCCAAGCCCAATTTGATTGACACTTGGATCCAATCTCACTTTTGGCCTTAAAGCCCAATTTGGACCCATGACCCAAACCTAACCCAAACTCACCCAACTCAATTCCAATTAACCCCAAATCTTTTCTAAATCTTCCTTAACATTCCCACAAACAAAATACTAACATGATTTGCCCAAAATTTAGACCCAAACCCCACTCAAACTCAACCCAAGGTTAAAAGGCCCATTTTTGACCTAAACCCAAACCTAACCCAAATGAGCCCAAACCCCAAAATCAAAGCCCAACCAAAGTCAAAACCTCTTTGAAACACTCCCATAAACATTTCTCAACATTTTTTTTACATCAATTTCAACTCTAGCCCAACATTAGCCCAACTTGGCCCACTTGGACCTACATAGGCCCACTTACCAAATGAACCCAAATTCAAACCAATTCAACTCCAAATCACATCAAATTGATTCCAAGCCCTTCATAGAACATCCCTAAACCAATTATGACATTTATTTGACAAAGTTCTTCAAAAAATTTTTTATCTAAATGCCCATCCTAAAATCAAAAGCCCATTTCCCTTAAACTTTCCTAAAAGCCCACTCCCTTCAAATTCAAAAGCCCAAATTCATCCAAAGCCCACATGACACTTCCTTTCATCATCCATTTAATCAAAATTGTCCCTAAGTCCTAAATTCACCATCAAATTATTCCAAATCAAGTTTCATACAAATTTCCATCAAATTACCAAAAATTCTTAAAACCCATTTTCATGAAATTGACCCAAGCTTTTCCCAAGCCAAATGGAGCCAAGGATGAGCCATTCACAAGCCATATAAAGCCATGAAAGTTTGGCATGTGACCATGCCATTAATGGCAAAAGGAGGAGGTCCTTTAACCATCTCCTAAAAGTCATTAGCCTTAAGCATGTCTCCCCTTAACCAAGATTTAATCCAAATATTCTTGGATAAGGACATCACCACCTCTTGACCAGCTAGCCTAACCGATCTTCTCAGCCCAAGACCAGCCATGGGGAGGTGAACCCAACCCAAACCAATGGGTTGACCAATTTCAAGCCAAAATGACCCCCTCCCCATTCCATTTTAATTCAAACACTTTACACATGTCCAAACCCAATCGACTTCACCATTGCCAAGCCCCGACCTCCCTGGTCAAGATGGTGACCCATGCCTCGCGGCCACCACCTGGATCGCCGGAAAACACCACACCCGAGAGCTCACATGTGAGCCAACTTTGGAATTCCACCTCGCCGAGCCGCCCCATGCCCAACGGCCACCATGGTCGTTCTTCCCATGACCAGCAGCAACCGATCCCATGCCTCAACTCCCCCGGGAGGCCCTCCACCCTCTCCTATTTAAACTCCACCTCTCTCGGCCATGAGAAGAGCCGAGCACAAACCTTGCCAAAACTCGCCAAAATTGTTCCGTACTCCTCCCCATACACGTAGCACTTGATTCCCGATGAGATCCCCCGCCATTTCTCCTCTCGCGAGCTCAATTTCGTAGTCGAAATTCCACCCAAAACCAGGACACTTCTCCACAATGAGCCAATTCCCAAATTGATTGGTTCTACACCTTCACTCGTACCAAGGGAAGGTGTCCACCAGCAGAAAGCCCCATCTCCAAAGCCACCCAGCTTGCTCCAAACTCTCCAAGCTTTGTGATCGAGCTTGGTCGAAATCACATCCGGATAATTCACCGCACCGAGAGTCTTCATTCGGAGCTTGCTAGGATCCAATCGAAGGTGCAACAACTCTCGCATCGAAGCCACACTTCTCCGAGCAAAGGTATGAGCTAATTCTTCATCCCGAGCTTCCGGAGATTCTCCATTTCAAATGCCTTATTTTCAATGCATGTTAACCATATAGATGTGTTCGTCTCTTCAAGACGAATCCATAGAGCATAAGAACATAAAAATCCATTGAGTATCGAGTGAGATCTTAGGGATTTAGTGTGGACGGCTCTCGGGAGAGGACGCTCGGGGACGATGAACGGATGCCGTCCATTCAATACACGCGCGGACGAACGGCTCGGATGGCGTCGGACTCGAGAGACGGTACGAGAACCGCGGGTCCCGGGCCGCCGACTCGGTGTGGCGGCGTCGAATGGGAGCGCGACGCTCGTGCGTTCGGAGTCGCCGAGGCCGACGCGGCGCCGCGTGGATAAATAGAAAATTAGGGTATTTTTCTATTTATTTAATTCCCTAAACTTCAAAAATTCATATCTCTGTGTAGAAAAATCAGAAAAATAAAATAAAAAATACCCTCTCGCTCGAGTGAATCGTAGGAGAATAATGTCGAAAAGAAATCATTTAATTTCATCAAGTATTTTATTTTTTATAATTTATTTACTCTCCGCATTATTTTAATTCTCCATGCATGCATATAATTCACCATGGCATGAGACCATAGAGCTTTGAAGCCTCCGAATTTGGGAACATTCCCCGAATTTTCCAAAGTCGAGGCCATCCCTATGAAAAGTTATTGATTTTTCAAATTCAAGTTATCGTTTTGAGTATTTTAATTCCAATAAATAGCATGTTGTGAAATAAATTCTAGGAAAATTTGGTGATGTTTCTTATGACCAGAGAACCTTAGGAAAAATAGGTTTTGACTTAGTTCATTTAAAACAACCCTAATCGGCTTAAAAACCCAAAATAGGTCTTTAATTAATTAAAGTTAACCATGCATCAAATTGACTTGAAATCAATTCTCCACTGACCTTTAGGATCAGAGGAACCCACCATAAAAATTTGAGGTCAATTGGACTTGGTTAGCCCCACTAATTGGGTTGATTAAGCCACTTAGTCATTTTTAACTTAAAAAATTCATAACTTTCAAAATACCTTTCAAAAATTCACCAAATTGGTTTTGGAGCCTCTCTGATATCAGGGGAACCTAAGAAAATTAAAATTTCAATTTTCTAAAAAAGTTGATTTTTAATCATATTTTAATATTTTTAATAATTAAAAAATAATAAAAATCACAAAAATAATAAAATTCACCAAAATGTCACATTTTGAATTTTAATCACATAGGAACAAATCCTACATTTTTCTTAGGTCTATTTGGTGAAATATTAAATTTTAAAGCTTTAAGGTAATTTTAAAATTAAAAAATGTATTTTCTAGCATTTTTCACTAAAATAATTATAATAAATTATAGAAAAATCAGAAAATTGCAAAATTTGCTTCTCTGGTTTCCTTGATATCAGAGAGATTTTTGAAAAATATAAAATTCATTTTTCAACATTTATTTTATTTTTAAAATTAATTAACACTCCAAAACTTAAAATAATTATAATAAAAATAATATAATTCAAAAAATCAACAAAATTGGTCCAAGTGCTTCTCTGGTCATTTGGAATCTCCCCTAATTTTCTTAAGGATAGAAACTTTCCCTTGGTCATGTTATTAAATTTTCTTTGGAAATCTCTATTTTCCACCAAAAATAATTATATAAATAAATTAAATACAGAAAAATCACATTTTCTCCTCTCATGTCTTTATTGGCATATGAGTGAAGTCACATAAAAATTTCAAGTTCATTTGAGTTCAATTTAGTGAGTTATGAAATTATTAAGCTTAAAGGGTAAAATGGTAATTAAAATTTTAACCCTTAATTAAAACTTTAGGTTTAATAAAAAATTAACAAGTAAAATATTTGATCCTAATCTGATTTGGATGATTGAAATTTAAATAATTAAAGGGTAGAAACCCATTAAACAATTTTAAAATAATTAAACCTTAATTAAATAATTGATTAAATTTGGAAGAATAACAAAATTTGAATTATTAAAATAGGGATATTATTAGGAAGAAATTTATTCTTTAATTTAAAAATCCCTAAATCAATCATCTCATTAATATTCAATTCTTAATTAAAATGATAACTCAAAATTCAAAATATTAAAAGGCTTAATCATTAAACTAAAATTAAATTATTAAACTCTTTTAAAAAAAAAAAAATTCAATTAAAAATTAAAAAAAATATAATAAAATTAAATTAAAATTAAATTAAATTAAAATTAAATTAAATTAAATAAATTAAATTAAATTAAATAATTAAGTAAATTAAATAAAATTAAATTAAATTAAATAAATTAAATTAAATTAAATTAAATAAATTAAATTAAATTAAATTAAATAAATTAAATTAAATTAAATTAAATTAAAATTAAATTAAATTAAATAAATTAAATTAAATTAAATAATTAAATTAAATTAAATTAAATTAAATTAAATTAAAATTAAATTAAATTAAATTAAATTAAATTAAATTAAATTAAATTAAATTAAATTAAATTTAATTTAATTAAATCAAATTAAATTAAAATCAAATCAAATCAAATTAAATTAATTCAACATCAAATCAAACTCAATTAAATTAAATTAAATTAAATTAAATATAAAGCAACTTGGACACTATTCCAAATTTAAACCCTTTAACTTAAATCAGATCATTTGGAATACCAATTTACCCTTAAAAGTTTTAGTTATCATAACTCCTAAACAGAACATTAAATGAAATGTTACTTCACTTATAGGATATTCAAATGTCCTAGTTCACTGAGTAAGTTAATAAAACTTGAAATTCTTGGACGATTAATTCATTTGTATAATTAAATTCATTTGGACTTAAAACAATCCTAGAAATATTGAAAAGATGTTTAAGATTCCTCTTAAGCACTTCCTCAATATGACAGGACATTTATAAGAACAAATTGGACTTAATCGTTCTTTGATGAAGAAAATCATCCTCAAACCAAAACACAAAGACCTAGACGACATAGGAGATGACTAGCTATAGGATTAGGAATTTGGTAGAAAACCATAACCCTTCCCTTAGCTTTACCTAGGAACTTGCTTAAATATTCTAATCGTGTTTTAAGTGTAGCTTCGGGATGACGGGAAGACCCTCCAGTGTACGCTTTTATTTTATTGCAATTTACTTTCTTGCAATTTACTTTCCCGCAATTTACTTTCTTGCAAATGTACTTTATTTTTCTTGCATGATAAAACAACAGTTAGCATGAAAACCCACACCTTTAGGATAGACCCTAAAACCGAAACCAAACTAAGTTAAAAGTCATTGCAAGATAAAATTCACCGCCACAACATTTCAAAATATAAAACAACTCAAAATTTAATCACAAACGTAACACAAAACTACAATTGCAACTAAATTAAAACGTCCCGTTGGATGATCGGGAATACCTCGGATGATGTAACCTACGTGTTGCTAACGGGATTTCCCACGGTCTAAATGAAAGTGTGGAACTCATTCGACTGAGTTTAGCAAATTCATCCGGACTAAGTGAATCCGATAAAAATAATGATGCCTAAGGATGGAACCTCGGGATCTTAACCGGTGTCGTTATAATCAACTTTAAGATTTGTTTTAAATAAAACATAAAAAACACCTGGAAATTAAGATTATCTCTAAACCAAAACACTTTTCTCATTCCCTGATTTATGACTTCTAAAACTAAACCTCTGCAACAACAAGGAGCTTGGAGCATGGTGGGCAGCACAGCCATCATCGTCAGCAAAACTTGAATCCACATCAGCGAAAACTTTCCTAGAATTAAACAACAAAGCCATAGGACTTCGAGGTAGTTTGCCTAGTGCAACATAAATCCTCAACCCTTCGTTAGGCATTTGCATAGCAAATTAAGCCCTAACCTGGTCTTAAGATTCCGAGGTAGTCGTCCGATACGACATAAACCCTCACATCTTCAAGGCTATTTGTATGATTCTATCATATAAATATAAGTCCTAATTAATTAAAATTGACAAAATCAAAACTTTTAAATAAACATTAGGATTTTCCTAAATCTAAGCCAAACAATAGGATAGTCGGAAATTACCGAAGTTCACTTCGAATCCGTGATTTCTCCTACTTTTCTTCCTTTGGATTCACAAAACAAAATGTTCCAAACTTGATCCATTCCCTATTGAAATTCCAAAATTCAATCCCTTGAAAACTTAAACTTTGAAATCTTCGAGAGCAGAATTATTGATTATTATCGAGAGTTTTCTTAGGTGATTCCCGTCACTTAAGATGTAATTAACTATAGGGGCTTGCCCTTATAGGGAATTTTGAAGAACCCAGGTAATATAAACCCTGTTTAATGTTTTCATATTACGCAGGGGAATTTTGTCGGCTTATAAAATTTATTAGTAGACTAAACGGATGTCACAAATCTTCTAGTTTATTTAATCGAGCCCCACTCGTCAAGCAGGTGTCTATCCTTAGGGATAGATACACGGCTTGTGGTGCGGTGCTCGTTTATATAAACTATTCTGGGATGTGAGATTGGTTTAGTCTCATATCTTAAAACCTTCAAATTTGAAATTATTTTCAAAATCAAATACTACTTTTCAAATTATTTATTTTAATTAAATTAAAAATTCGCCGACAACTTCGTTAGGCGACCCCCTTTTCAAAATAAAACACACATCCTAAAAATATGCCGACATGGCCATTTAAATTGTTAAACCTGTTGAAGAATTCTGAGACCTATCCAGAGATGAGTTCTTAACTAGTAGTTATCACATGAATCCTTAGGTAATCGCAGGCTATACACAGGTTATTTAAGGTGAAGTGCAAATAAATAGGAAAATATGATTTATTGGGCGTAGAATTCATTAGTTTTTAGAGTGACAGACTAAATTCTAATAATTTGGTTTATAGATAGGGAACGGGTCACTGGTAGGGCCAACCATAGCCAGCCTTGGACATCTAGCAGTGTGAGCCTAGATTAACCCATTCTACTAATAAAACATCCTGAACCGATCTATATATTAGTCAATGTTCTTTATGCCTAGACCAATGGGTAAAAAATTGGAATTCTTCTATTTGACACAATACCATAATCGAAATTCATCACAAATGATAATTATTCTAAAAAGCTTGGATTAGTTGAAAAGGAGAAAGTTGTTTTATTTATACCTGCATTAATATTTATTTTAGTATTGCTTACTTACATTTAGTATAAATTTCATTAAATCTATAATCTAAACTTTAAAAAGAAATAAAAATAAGAAAAATTATTTTTAATTTGAAAAATCTAAAAATATTACTTAATATTCTAAAAATCTTCCCTGTGGGATCGATAACCAGGACTCCACTAGAGCCATGTATTACTTGATACGATATGTATACTTGCGTTTGTAATTGTGACTTTTACAAATTATAATCTAAATATAAATTTATAAACTCTTTCATAAGTGAAATTGCATCAAGTGTTTGGCGCCGCTGTCAGTGATTAAATCTTCTAGCAGTGGTATCAAATTCTTGCATTTGAAAGTGTATATATATAACCCTTTATGCTAAGTCACACATCAGGGCTCTCTAACCATAACAAACCTACCATAATGTTTTAGGATTTTTCTAAGCAATATGCTAATTATCACATTTAATTTATCAAATAATGGACATTAACTTGAAAAATATGATCATCTGTCTAGGGGTCTTCTCTGACTTTGGAAAAATCAGGGAAGATCCATCATGACAGAGGGAACAACATACCAAAATTTCTAGTTATGGTGAAACTCCTATATGCATGGAGAATTAAAAGACTGAAAATGGTATTAAAATTATTAAAAATAAAATACACATACGAAATATCTCAAACCATTTCCACATTATTCTTCTCTGTTCACTGAGCAAAAGGATATTTTTTCTTTTATTTTTATGATTTTTATAGGCAAAGATATGGATTTTTGAATTTCATGTGATTTAAATAATTCAAAAATACCTCTATTTTCCTACTTAAACAAGCGGTGTCGTGTCATCCTCGGCAGCTCCGAAGCCTCCACGCGTTGCTTCGCCATTTGACGCCGCCTTCTGACTCAGCTGCCACGGGGCCGTACTTTATGTTAAGATCTTCCATCCGGCGCAATCCTGGTCATCTGTGCATTACAAGCGCGATCTGACGGCTCCTGGTCATCGTCTCTAACTGACCTAGCCTGTAAAGCGTTCACCTTCTAGACTTAAGATCTCGAGCTAGACTTAACCAAATCGCATGGGGTTTGATCCTATAGACTCCTCTAAGCAAGGCAAACATATCTATATGGTTAAGCATGGTTCAAATTAACCCCTATTACATGGAGAATCCAGAGAAGCTCAGGAAGAAGAAGGGGTCAATACCTTGTCTCTGAGAAGTGAAGCTTCGATCAGAGATGCTCTACACCTTCATTGGATTCCCAGGAGCTTAGGGATAAAGCCTCTTGCCTTGGTGAATATCCTAGGTATGAAAGTGACCAGGCCCAATTTCGAGCTTTTATGGAAATCTGGTGCAGGGGCCTTCTATGATGGGGCTTTGATGGGGGATCCTCTTCTTTCACTACTGTGAAGGTATGGGTGTAATTAATTGCAATTTTGTGCACTGTGAAGCTATGGAGAAATATTTACTAGTTTCTGACCAAACTTTAGTGATGAAATTGCTCTCAGGCAGTGGGGATCAGTGGCTAAAGACAGTGGGATCACTCTTAGGACCTCTCAGGGAAGCTCTGGAAACAATTTGGTGGAGTTTTCTTGAGAAAAATTTCAACACCTGGTTTTGGCCATGAAGAGGTCTATTTATGGCCATGGCCATTGGGCTGAGCTCAGGGGCTGGCAATGGGTGGATTCAACTGTCTAGGTGGAGGGCAGATGAGCTCCAATGGAAATTCAGGGATGCCTTGGCCATGGGGTGGAGTTTAAGTTCAATTTGAGAGGGGGTGACTCTCAGTTTTAGCATTTTTATGCCATTAGGCTGGATGGTAGGGCCAGGGCTAGTGGCCAAGGGGTTCAGGTAAGCTAGAGGAGGATTAATGATGGTTTACCCCCAATGGCAAGTGGTGATGGTGGAGATATTTTGATTAAGGCCAAATATGGGGTGAAATCCTCTAATTCAAGGGATCGTTGGTCCATGGCTTCATTAAGGTGGGCTAAGTGGGTTTAGGGTGGTTTTAGGGGTCGCGTGGTGGCTCTGGAGGAGTTGGTTTGGTCACATTTGGTTCAATTTGATTAAGTTATGTCATGGGTTCAATTTTGGGTCACATGGGTTAATGTTGGGATAAGTTGGGTTTAATCTTGAGTTAGACCCAAATGATTGAGCAAAATTGTGTGTATGATTGTCATAAAGTGTTTAGAAAAGGTTTGGAGTGGTTTTGGATTGGTTTGGTAGATCAATTTGGCTTGGTTTGGGATTTTGGTCAATTTGGGGCAAGTTGGGTCAACTTAGGTTTAAGTTGGGCTAGGGTACCAAATGGTCTATGTGGATGTCATAAAGAGTTCCCAACACCAATTGAGTGGAAATTTTAGGAGTATGGCAATCAATTTGGGAGACTTTGGGCATATGTCATGTTTGAGTCCAAAATTGGGCAAGCTTGGTTCAAGTGGATTTGAGTGAGAATTGGACTCAAATTGGGGGCAATTGATGGTTCAATTCAGTTTAGGGTAGTGTCATGAAGAGTTTAGAATTCATGTTGGGGAGAAATTGATTGGTGTTAGGTTAATTTGAGGGATTTGGGTCACTCAGGCAAAATTGGAGTTTTTCGGTTTAAGAGAAATTGAACTCAAATGTGGGTCAAATTGAGCTTGTATTTGGTTTAGAATGACATTGGAGATGTTGAATTAAAGTTTGGAATTGAAATTGGGCCAGATTGGGATTAATTAGGTAGACATTAGGTTTAATTTAGGCATTTTGGGTTAAATGGGTCAAATTGGGGCTTCTGGTTTAATTGGGCTAAATTGGCCAAATTGGGTCATGTGGTAGTGGCAAAAAATGAAAATGGGAGTATTTGGGAGGTTTTGGGAATTCGTAGGAATTTTCAGAATTATTGAAATTTTGGGCTAAGAGGCATTTTGGTCATTTTGAGGATTTTTGGGGAAATTTGGCAATTTTAGGTAATTTTGGTTAATTTGAGTGATACGAAGTATTTTGGGATGATTTTTGGAAAATTATGAGTAATTTGGGTGATTTTGGAAATTTTGGAGGGTTTTAGGGTTTTAGGAGCATTTTAGGTATTTTGGAGCAAAGGGGTTAGAAATTTGGAATGTTTGGGAAAATTGAAGTTGGTTGAAGGTGAGTAATATGGAATTGCTTAAATCGAGCCATGGACCAAGATTCACCCTCATTTGGTCCTCTATGTGTTTGTACTAGCCAAACCATAGCGTGAGGCTAAGAGCTTGGGAAAACCACTTACATGAGTTTCCAAAGAGTTCGGGGATCAAAGGTGATGTGCCTTATTTGGGGTTGTGAGTGGGTAGTGCAAATGTGGTGTAAGCTCCAGACCTCTCTAGGGTAAATCCTAAAGTCTGACCACCTATAGGAGACTTCCCCTGGGCTTCCTTATGCTTGGTCTCTTCCTTCTAAAAACTGGAGGTTAGGCCTTAAGCATATGAAAACTCCCAGTGAAATGAGAAAAGTTTGAATTTCTATGGGGAGGGTCATGACTAGTCTTCTAAGAAAGTCATCAGGAGAGTCCTATGGCTAGACCTTAGGCTATTCTAAAGAGAGACTAGACCTCGACCAAAAGTGAGGTCAACAGACACATGTACACAAAAATTAGGTATTATTAATTGCCAAGCTCTTGGGTTCCATGGGTTTATTTTCATGTGTAGTTGCTTGACTATAGGTTGGGACCTAGCATATCTGCCTTGTTGGCTGATTCTAGAGCTTGGGTGCTAAGCACTCTATCCATGGAACCTAGCTTTGAACCCTGGCACTTGCCTGGTGGCCAACCATAGTTTTGTTTAAATTATGCTAGTTGTACTCCAAATCTGCTCAAATAATTGTGTGAAAATGGGCATTTTTCCTTATGTTTTTGCTCTAATCTCCAACTCATCTGTAAATCACATATAAATATGCCAAGAAAATATCCTCTTATGAATATAACTCGAACAACCATTATAGTATTGTACATATCAAAATAGAATGGATGATAAACTAAATCAATAAAAAATACCACAATAATATATAATATTTTATTATAATTCATACATGTCGAGAAAATTAATAAGTAAAATAAATCATAACTAGTCTAAATTATTTTGTGACTTTATTTAGAAATCATCTAATATACATCAAGTTTATTATATGAATCATAAACTTCATTTAATACATTAACCTAGTACCATCTTTTTTTAAATAGTTATACATCCAAATATAACAACAAAATTGAATGTCTTTCTTACTTAACCTTAACCTTAATTATCATTAAAAAAATAGCCATAATAATTTATTGAGCTATAAGCTCGACAAGATAAAATATTTTTTTGTTAATGGCGAATATATCCATCAGTAGGGAAAAATTACTAAAGAGACCTTTGCCTTATAATCTTATATGAATAATTCTTACGCTAGAAATTGGATTGATTATGCTACTAATTTTCCCACAAGATATAAATATGATCTAATTATGATATTTACATTTAGAGTTTTAATAAATATGATATTAAACATGTTTACTTATCATTTGGGTCCAATGATTCTCCAAGCTCTATTATAGCTCTAAGCTCTTCGAAGATACTTATTTTATTATTAGGGAAGCTTGTATTGATATGATTTAATATTTTTTTAATACGACTAGACTTACCAAAAGGATTAATCAATTGAACATCATTTCTATTGCTAAGAAACTTGGTGCTAGGTTCCTTACAAACTTTAGACCAATTTCCCTTTACACTACAATTTATAAGCTCATTTTTAAGGTTATATCAAACCATCTCAAACTCTTTCTCTCTAACATTATTCATTCTACTTAATTTATTATCATTAAACATAGAGACATTGCAAAAAATATCATTATGGCTAATGAATTACATAAGGGATTCAATTCCATAAATTATGCCAATTGATCTTGATGCGGAATTTTTGAGTGTGCTATAAATGTCTTTCAACACTACAATGCGCACGAAAGCTTAAATATGAATATGCAGATCAATCACAATAAAATTTACTTCAGTATAATTAGTTTTAAATTTTTTAAATCCTTAAGCTGCCACTCCTAATGAATTAATGTATAATTTCAATTTAAACCAACACTAGGATGAAAACGCAAGTATATATATCATCAAGTAATAAATGACTCTAATGAAGTCCTAAGTATTGATCCCACAGGGAGGTTGTAATTTTTATTATAATACTGCAAGACACAATATTCAAACTATATAAACTCAAGTAAGAAAAATAAGTCAAAATTGATTTGATGCAGCTAATGAAACTAGGTTTACTAAAAAAATGTCTAAACTTCAAAGTTAAATTTAAAAAGACTAAACTAAATTTTGTGACGAAGAGTTCAAATTTAGGAAAGTATCCTTACCCTTTACTATGAGATTATAGTCAGTGAATGAATCCAATTGATGTAAATTATGTTGTGCAAAATAGGAGCATTCCTATTCTTTCTCCTCTTTATGAGTGAAAAAGTACCTTGGCTAATCTAGAGTTTAATCCCTAAATCTGTGGTTAGGTGACACACCTAAAATATATACGATTTTTGCTATATAATTTTACTCATATTTTATGATATTAAACTTTAAAGAAAGGTATTTTGTATGCTTTTTTCTTGGTTTTAGGTACAAGAAATGGTGATTGGAGCAAAAGGAAGCAATAATAGTGCAATTTCGAGCAAAAACGAACAAAAAAGCAAATTTTGGCTTGACACATTTCCATAAGTCTTTCTATGTTTAATATCTTTTACGCTTCTTGCATATTTTTGAATGAGATTACACTTTAAAGAAATGTTGTTTATATGATTATTTTGTAGAGCTGTCTGTTAGGAATACAATGCAACCGAAACGGGGTGAATCAGGGCTGAAACGGAGCCAAACGGAGCAAAATGGTGGAGCTGCGCAGGATGGGTGCGGGGCCCCCAAACCAGCGCCGACAGCGCCAGAGACCAGAGACCACCAAAATAGGGCACCAGTAGTGCTCTATTCAGCATCGGCGGCGCTTCGGGTGGTTGGGATGCGATATTGGGCAGTTTTTGGCCATATACATCGAATCTGGAAGCTTTTTGGAAGGTTTCTTCATGCACCTCTTGGGAAATTCGTCCCTACACTATTTTAAACCGAATTTGAAGCCAAAAAATGGGGTAGATGTTAGGGAAAACTTAGAGAATGCTTAGAGATCTTAGAATAGGAGTATAAATGTAGATTTCTACCTTTTTATAGAGATTAGAGAGGGGATTTTGAGAAAATTTAGAAGGGAATGTTCAAGCATTGCATGGATCGGCAGGAGACTTTATGGGAGAGATTTTTATCTTTCTTTCAAGGGGAAAAAACTAAGTACTTTATTCTTCGTTATATTATGATTTTTTAAGCACTTATTTTGTAGATTTTCTTTGAAATGAGTTTTTCCATTGTGTTTTCTTCGTGTTTCGTGATGTCTTTCTCTTACTCTTTCTTCTTTTATGGAAATAGTGGCATGAGATGATTATGACATTGTTTCCCTTCTAATTTTCTTTTGCAATGAGTAAGACTCATGCTTAGGATATTGGGATGCTTGTTGAAAGAATTTTTAATTATAAATGTGATGGTTTCTACTTGCACTTCATTTACATTAAAAAAAGAGCTCGTTGTAGTGTTAAAATTAGTTGTAATTGCATTGACCCGAAAAGGCAGTGTAATTCTCAACAAACTGGAACAACATTCAATATCCGTGAATGAATTGTGTAGTTCATGTGGATTGAGTTCAAATAAGTAAGGAAATATGATTTCATGAGCATCGAATTGAAGGTTTCAGGGTGACAGGCTGAGACCCCCAATTTGGTCATAAAGTTTGGTAACTAAAGCTAGGGTTATCCTTTAGGTGAAGGGCAGTGGGACCTCTGAAGTGAGTGCCAGTATCGTCCCCACCTAAGTTTGAATTTAGGGACTGAATCTAGAATTTGCCAATGTTCTTTATAGCACTCTGAAGAGGGGGTACTTGTAAGAGGGTAAAGAATAGGATTGCTCTTATTTGGCACATACAATATTTAATGCATGTCATTCCTATACACTATCCAATTCATTACATGAGAATAGTAGTTTTTATTATCTCAAAATTCACCAAACCAATTTCCCCAAAAAGGGTTATCTTTACTATTAATATTTGCATTAAGGAGTAGTTATTATTTTTATATATAATCATCTGCATTTAGGAGTAGTTGTTAGAAAAACTACTTTTATCACCCTTCCAAACTAAGGCTGTTAGTAGTAGACTGGAATTTGACTAAGAACCTCTTACCTCGCTTCCCTGTGGGATCGATAAATGGGACTCCATTAGAGCCATGTATTACTTGATACGATACGTATACTTGCGTTGGATCATTGCGACTTTATAAAAATTATTATATATCTATTTTTCATAAATCCTTGCATATAAAAAAAGTCGAATCAAGTTTTTGGCACTGTTGCCGGGGAAGCTTCGGTAAGATGTTTAGGAGAATTTTAGTTGAAGTAATTTGGCTTAGAATTGGAAAAATTTAGTAACGTAAAATTGTGTTTTTGTGAAAAGTGTTTTTTTTGTATGAAAAAGTGTTATGAAAAAAAAAACTATTTGTGTGAAAAATAAATTGTTTGTGAAAATGTTTTGTTGTGTTAAATATATTTTTTTGTTTTATTTGTTTTATTGTTAATGTATTGTTTATTATGTTACGTATGCAAAACAAAGGATCTGTAAGACTTATGCCTTATGATCCGAGTTAGAAAAATGAAAAAAAATTAAAAAACAGAAAGGACTTGAAAAACTAGAAATGGAAATGGAAAACATTAAAAACAATAACTTGAAAAATCATCATAAATCATTGAGGGATTATGTAAATCCTACGATAGAAAAAATTCACTCAAGCATACAAAACTCTGTTGTAGAAGCTGACTCGTTTGAACTAAATCCAGTGATTATCCAACTTGTGCAGAACAACCATTTTGGTGGAACTCATTCGGAGGATCCCTATTTACACTTTTCTAGTTTTCTAGAACTTTGTGCTACACTTCGTTATAATGGCATGTTAAACAATGCTGTTAGGCTTTTTTCTTTCTCACTAAGGGATAAGGCGAAAATGTGGTTATACTCATTAGCACCTAGTTCTATTAAAAATTGGGAGGAGTTAACTCAGAAATTCTTAGCTAAGTATTTTCCACCTTCAAGGAATACTTAACTTAGAAATGATATTATCTCATTTTGTCAGTATGAAGGGGGATCAATATACGAAGCCCGGGAAAGATTTAAGGAACTCCTAAGAAAGTATCCACATCATGCTCTTCCAGATTGGTTAATCACTCAAACTTTTTATAATGGGTTAGTAGGATTCCTTAGGTCCATTATTGATGTTGATGGTGGTGGTTCATTAATGTCAAAAACATTTAATGAAGCATATGAATTAATTGAATAAATGACTACAAATGAATTTCAATGGCCCTTTGCAAGGGTAAATCATAAAAATGTAGCTAGTGCTCATGATACAGATGAGATTACAATTCTTGCATCTCAAGTTGCTATAATATCAAGGAAGTTGGACCAATTTGGAAAGAACCAACCTCAATTTACTCCTGTAAGTGAGGAAAGTTCATGAAAGCGTATGATTGATTCCAACTTATTATATGAGACATTAAATACTATAAACAACCTATATTCTAACTTTTACAACCCATGTTGGAAGAACCATCCTAATTTTAACTGGAATCATACTACTGAAGGGTGGAAACCAACATGGGAAAACAATCATGCAAATACTAATGGAAGTTGGAATAGGTAGGGTAACACAAGATATAGGCCTTCACATCCAATGGACTCTAATATTGATCAACAATTTGAGGATAAGAAGATGTCTATAGACAAAGTGGTATTGCAAATGGGAAACAAGTTGCAAAGTTAAAATGCTGCGATTAGAAACATAGTGAATCAACTGAGAGAAATTGTTAATTCACTTAGCAATAGACCCAAAGGAACACTTCCTAGCAACACTGAGATCAAACCTAAAGAGAACGATAATGAACTAATATTCCTTGTTACTGGACAAACTGTAATAGATGTACAAAAAGGAGAGTTGATTATGAATATTAATGACCAGGAAGTCACTTTTGATATGTTGAAGACTATGAAATTTTCAGCTGAGAGAAAAGATGATGAATGTTTTTGGATGGATGAAATTAATTATCTAAGTAAAGATCATTTCCAAGAAAATTTTGAGAGTAAGATAACAGATGAGGTCGAGAATGGATTTACATGATGAGTTGAAAACGTTATCTAAAGAAGAATGTATGTATGTTCAAGAGAGGTGTGAAATGATGGAAGCTGCAAAAAATAGCGAACTTGTAATTCCATTTGTTGAAAAATCTCATGAACTTAAGATGGATGTAACCCATACAATTTTAAAGCCCGCCTATTTAGGGAATTCATCTACACCACCAGTCTTTATATCTTCATATTCAACTCAATTACAAGAAATACTTTAATTGAATGATGAACAAGATAAAGTTATTGAATTAGGACTTGGAAGAGAATTTAAGGATAAATTTCAAAAGAACTTTGAGTTGAGAAAAGAGGATAAGGATATTGGAAGACCATTGGATGAAATTCCCAAGGAACTAGAAAATCCTATTTCTTCAACTAAGATAGATCCTCCATCATTTAATAATTATAAAGGGGAAGAATTGGAAGATAACTTGAAACAGAAGAGTGACATAGAAGAATTTCATCCTGAATCTGAATTATCTAGAGAGAACCCGATCCAAAATTTGGTAGATCTTGAATTATCTTATACAGATCCATTTCTTATAAATTTCAAAGATGATATTAATATGAAAATTCAAAAAATTAATAGAAGAATATTGGATCTAGAAAGAAATATGAGGAACAATGATATAAATCTATCTGAAAAGGAAGAGCTGAATGAAAAATTACAATTTGAGGATTTTGTAGGAATTCTTGGATCTGAAAAGGATTGGGCAATTGATCGAGGATTACTTAATTGATATTTTAATCTAGGAGGAATAATTTCTCGGGCCTGCGACGTTAAAACCAAGCATTTTTTGGGAGGCAACCCATAGTTATTAGTGTGCTTTGATTTAGTGTGCTTGAGAATCAAGATTGTTAGTGTTGTATGGTATTTGCTTTAGAGTGGATTGACTTGATCTTTATGTGTCATTATTAGTAGTTTGATTTGATCTTTGTGTGTCATGAGGGAGGTGATTCCTTAACTTCTTATTATGGTTAGACTTTATGTTCTCTTGTAGTAGTTGGATTGATGAGTCCACTATGACTTGGGTCTCACTCGGACTTGAGTTTTACAAGAGACATCATGAATTTAAACTGTGACTGTTCCATCTTAATTTTATTATTTCCTTTCTCTAACTTTGTTTTCATTTGATAGGAGTCATGAACCTATTTGATGAATAACTTGTGGATGATCTTACACTACGATTTATAACTGTTAGAGGTGCTTAATTAAATGGATTGGATGATGCCTGAGATTGGTGCCTTGGAACCAATTTATCAGAGATAATATTATCTTTGGGATTATAATCTATCAAATCATTTTAAAATGTACCTAATTTATTAGTATAGTGATTCCATTAGAAATTGGAAGTAAATCAGTGTGATGTGATGTTAATGGAAGAATTGACCTCATTTATCTTATATGTGTTTATGTTTGTGTTACAATTTTATATAATAATTGAAGAACATTTTTATATTCCCTTGCTGATATCTGCTATGCTAGTTAAACTTTTATTTAGTGAATTTCATTCTAGCATGATTAATTTAGATTTATTTTCTGCTGCATATTGTTCTGTCCTAATGAATACTTGTAAATGGTTTTGATAGACATTTGTGGTAGATAGAATTTCTAAATTGTTTTTCTTCCTACTTATATTTTCTGTAATGAATGCTATATATGTTAAAAATTAAGTTAGGGGGTAGGAAGAAAAATAAAATTTTAATGTGAAAATACTTCCTTTTAGTGTAATTTTATTATAAGCATGTTTTAGGTTAGATTTACTTTCTACTATAGTCATTCTATCCTGATTATGAATGTATGTGAATTTGATAGAATGTTGTAGTAGTAAGTAGATTCAATCTTTACTTTTTCTTCGTGTAACATTTTATGGAATTAATTGCAAAATATTTTAAAATCTAAGTTTGGGGGGAAGAAATTTTTTTAAAATGTAACTTTATTTGTCCTCAGTAGCCTATATTTAATTTGATATTACTTTTAAAATGACTTGTGGTATGTGGTGTTACCTTTAGGTTACTATAATTTCGATTTTAAGAATGTTAGAAAAGTAACTTAGTTGAAATCCTATGTGAAGAAACTGTTCTAGAGTTAAGATATTTTGTAGGAAACATTGGGAAAATAAAATTTCTATTTATGGTAGAAAGGAGTTGAATATTTGAAAAGCTAAAATTCTTATATTTATTCTTAATGAGAATTGAGCCTTTATTGAAAACCATTTTCGAACTAATACTTACACTTAAAAAAAGTGAGGGAAAATTTTAAGTTTTGGATTTTAGAGATAGGATAGTGAAATTCAAAGTTATTAAAGGTCTATCCAGATATAGTAATTCTCACATAAAAAAAGTAAAAAAATGGATTAAAAATGATACCAAAAGAAAAGATAAAAAAAGAAAAGAAAACAAGTGAGGAGAAGCTTGAGGGGAAGCCTAATCAAAAATTGGTTTCACTTAAATCTTTTTAAATGAAAAGACTTAAAAATAATCCTAAGCTTGTTCTTATTTCAAAAGGTATTGGTTAAATTGGTATAGACAAGGAGCTTTAATTCCATTTTTATGCTTTCTATGAATCTTTAGTTTGACAATTTTCAATAACTTTTGAAGTAAATAGAAAAATCAGAATTCCTAAGTTGAATATGAGATATTCTTACACTCTAGTCCTAGGTTGATTTGCTAGAATTTCTCCTATGTTATACTATAATATTTTTGAGATGAAATTATAGGAAACTCTATTGAAACCTACAACCACAAGTCAACTTATTTCATTTTTAAAGTTATAATGTTACTTGAGGACAAGTAACAGTTAAGTTTGAGGGTATTGATATGCCTGAAATATATATAGTTTTTTGCTATATAATTTTACTTATTTTTTATGATATTACACTTTAAAGGAAGGTATTTTGTATATTTTTTTGGTCTTAGGTACAAGAAATGGTGATTGGAGCAAAAGGAAGCAAAAATGGTGCAATTTAGAGCAAAAACGAGCAAGAAAGCAAATTTTGGCTTGACACATTTCGATAAGTCTTTCTATGTTTAATCTCATTTACACTATTTGCATATTTTTGAATGAGATTACAATTTAAAGAAAGGTTGTTTTTATACTTATTTTGTAGGGCTTTCTGTTAGGAATGCGACGCAACTGAAATGGGGCGAATCAGAGCTGAAACTGAGCCAAACGGAGCAAAATGGTGGAGCTGAGCAGGATGGGTGCCAGGGCGCCCAAATTGGCGCCAGCTACGCCAGAGACCCGAAACCACCAAAATAGGGCGTTAGTAGCACCCTATTTAGTGTTGGCAGTGCTCTGGACGGTTGGGTTGCGATATTGGGCGGTTTTTGGCCATATACATCGAATCTGGACGCTTTTTGGAAGGTTTCTTCATGTACCTCTTGGGAAATTCGTCCCTACACTATTTTAAACAGAATTTGAAGGCAAAATTTGGGGTTGATGTTAGGAGGAACTTGGAGAATGCTTAGAGATCTTAGAATAGAAGTAGAATGTCGGCATAGTTTTAGGTTGTGTGTTGTATTTTGAAAAGGGGTCGCTTAACAGAAATTGTCAGCGAATTTTTAGATTTTAATTTTAATTTAAATATATATAATTTGGAAAGTAGCATTTGATTTTGAAAATAATTTGAAGTTTGAAAATTTTAAGATATGAAATCAAACCAATCTCACATCCCAAGTAGTTTATATAAACGAGCACCACACCACAAACCGTGTATCTATCCCGAAGAATAGATACACTGCTTGATAATGGGGCTTGGTTAAATAAACTAGAAGATTTGAGACATCCGTTTGGTTTGCGAACCAATTTTATAAGCCAACAAGTTCCCCTGCTTAATATAAATGAATTAAGCAGGGTTTATATTACCTGGGTTCTTAAAGTTCCCTATAAGGGCAAGCCCCTATAGTTAATTACATCTTAAATGACGGGATTCATTTAAGAAAACTCTCGATAATGATTAGTAGTTTTACTCTCAAGAATTTCAAAGTTTAAGGTTTTCAAAGGATTGAATATTGGAAATTTCAATAGGGAATGGATCAAATTTAGAGGAGTTATTTTCAGGAGTCCGAAGGAAGAGGAGTAGGAGAAGTTGAGGATCCAAGAAGAATCTTGGCAACTTCTCAAACTATCCTATTGTTTGGCTTCAATTTGGGAATTCATTTAATGTTTCATCTTGCCTGTTTAAATTAAT
The DNA here is from genome assembly GCA_022702705.1 of Papilionanthe hookeriana x Papilionanthe teres. Classification (NCBI taxonomy): domain Eukaryota; kingdom Viridiplantae; phylum Streptophyta; class Magnoliopsida; order Asparagales; family Orchidaceae; genus Papilionanthe; species Papilionanthe hookeriana x Papilionanthe teres. Next base: position 42,247,421 of record CM040422.1, read on the forward strand.
TAGGACTTATATTCGTATGACACAATCATACAAATAGCCTTGAAGATGTGAGGGCTTATGTCGTACCAAACAACTACCTCAGAATTCTAAGAATAGTTAGGGCTTAATTTGTATAACATGATTATGCAAATGACTAACGAAGAGTTGAGGATTTATGTTGCACTAGGCAAACTACCTTAAAGTCCTATGGCTTGGTTATTTAATTCTAAGGGAAAGTTTTGTTGAAGTAGACTCAGGTTTTGCTGATGACAATGGCCGAGCTGCCCACCATGCTCCGTGCTCCTTGTTATTGCAGAGGTTTAGTTTTAGAAGTCATAAATTAGGAGACGAGAGAAGTGTTTTAGTTTAGAAAAAATCTTAAAATCCAAGTGTTTTTTAATATTTTAATTAAAACAAATCTTAAAGTTGATTAAACAGAACCGATTAAGATCCCACGGTTCCGTCATCCCGACACTTTTATTTTCATCTAATTCACTTAGTCCAGATGAATTTGCTAAACTCAACTGAATGAGTTCCACACTTTCATTTAGCCCGGGGAAATCTCGTTAGCAACACGTGGGTTACATCATCCGAGGTATTCACGATCATTCAATGAGAAGTTTTAATTTATTTGTGATTGTAGTTTTGTTGTTCTGTTTGTGATTAAATTTTGAGTTATTTTATATTTTGGAATGTTGTGGCGGTGAATTTTATCTTGCAATGACTTTTAATTTAGTTTCAGTTTCAGTTCAGGGACTACCCTAAAGGTTTTGGTTTTCATGCAACAGTTTTATTTAACATGCAAGAAAAGTAAAGTACAATGCATGTAAGTAAATTGCAATAAAGTAAATTGCAATAAAATAAAAGCGTACCTGGAGGGTCTTCCCGTCATCCCAAGCTGCACTTAAAGCACATGTTAAGGCATTTAAATATTTCAACAGATACCTAGATAAAGCTAAGGGAAGGGTTTTGGTTGTCTACCAAATTCCTAATCCTATAACTAGTCGTTTTCTATGACGTCTAGGTTCTTGGTTTGATTTAAGGATGATTTTCTTCATCAAAGAACAATTAAATTCGGTTGTTATTCTAAAACATCCCGACATATTGAGGAAGTGCTTAGGACGAGTCCTAAACATCTTTTCAATATTTCTGGGATTGTTTTGAGTCCAAGTAAATTTAGTTGCACAGGTGAATTAATCATCCAGGAGTTTAATTAAACTTTGTTTCTTGCTCAGTGAACTTAAGTTTTTGATTACCTGATGAATGAAGTGACATCTCACTTAATACTCTATTTAAGAGTTATAATAATTAAAGCCTTTAAGGGGAAGTTAGTTTATCTTAATCATAATTAATTAAAAGTTGGAGTTTATGGTTTGAAGTGTTTTAATTTAATTATGAGGTTTTAATTAATAACTTTCAGTTTGGAATAGTGTTCAAGTTATTTTAGCTTTAATTCTTAATGATTTCATTTAGGTTTGTTGTTTAATGATTTTTAATTTAGTTCAATTTAATTTTAATTTAATTTTATTTAATTTTAATTTAATTTAATTTTAATTTAATTTAATTTTAATTTAATTTAATTTTAATTTAATTTTTAATTTAATTTTATTTAATTTTACTTAATTTTATTTAATTTTAATTTAATTTAATTTTAATTTAATTTAATTTTAATTTAATTTTAATTTAATTTAATTTAATTTTATTAAATTTTAATTTAATTTAATTTTAATTTAATTTTAATTTAATTTTATTTAAATTTAATTTTAGTTTTAATTTTGATTTTAATTGTAGTTTTAATTTTTAATTTGGATTATTATTTTAATTTTTAATTAAGAATTAAATATTGTTAAAGTGATTTATTTAGGGATTTTTAAATTAAAGAATAAATATCCTCTTAATAATATCCCTATTTTGATAATCCAAATTCTAAATATATCCTTTCCAAAATTTAAATTATTTAATTAATTAAAGTTTCTTTTTGATATTTTCAAAGTGTTTAATGGGTTTCTACCCCTTAATTTCCCTAAGTTTCAATCATCCAAGAGAAAGTTAAAATCAAATATTTTACCCCCCATTTTGATTAAACCTAAAGTTTTAATTAAGGGTTAAAATTTTTAATTACCTTTATGCCCTTTTAAGCTTATTTATTTCATAACTCACTAAATTGAGCTTAAATAAATTTGAAATTTTTATGTCACCTCACTCACATGTCGATTAAGACATTAGAGGAGAAAAATGTGATTTATATATATTTAAATTTTTTATATAATTATTTTTAGTAGAAAATAGGGGTTTTCAAAGAAAATTTAATAAAATAACCAAGGAAAGGTTTTTGTCCTTAAGAAAATTATAGGATATTCCTAATTACTAGAGGACCACTTGGACCAATTTTTGTGATTTTTTGAATTATATTTTATTTATTATAATTATTTTTAATTTTATAGTATTAATTAATTATAAAATAAAACTAAAGTTGAAAAATGGATTTTATATTTTTCCTTAAATCTCTCTAAGCTCAAGGAGTTCAGAGAAATAAATTTTATAATTTTCTGATTTTTTTTATTTATTAGAATTATTTTAGTGAAAAAGGGTAAAAACTTATTTTTTAGTATTAAAAATTACATTAAGCTTTTAAAATTCAATATCTTACCCTAGGGACTTAGGAAAAATATTTGTTTTGTTTCAAAGTGATTAGGAGTCAAAATGTGACATTTTTATAATTTTTAACTATTTTTGTGATTTTTATTATTTTTTAAATTATTAAAATATTAAACTATTGTGAAAAATCAACTTTTTTAGAAAATCCCAATTTTAATTTTTCTAAACTCCCCTAATATCAGAGAAGCTCCAAAATCATTTTTGTGAATTTTTGAAAAGTATTTTTGGAGTTATGAATTTTTAAAGTTCCATTTTGCTTATGAGGCTTAATCAACCCATTTGGTGGGGCTAATCAAGTCCAATTGATTTCAAAATTTTATGTAAGGTTCCTCTAACCCTAAAGAGTAATGGAGAATTATTTTTAAGTCAATTTCATGTGTGGTTAACCTTAATTAAATCAAATTAAATTTTAGAGGTTTAGGCCAATTAAGGTTATTATGTATGAATTAACTCAAAATATATTTTTCATAGGGTCCTCTGGTCCTAAGAAACATCACCAAATTTTCCTAGAATTTATTTTACAACATGCTAATTATTGGAATTAAAATACCTAAAACAGTGACATCAACTTGAAAATTCAATAACTTTTCACAGAGATGGCCTCTGACCTTAAAAAATTCAGAGAATGTTCCTAAGTTCAGAGGCTTCGAAAGCCCAATGGTCTCATGCCATGGTGAATTGTCTATGCAAATGAAGAATCAAAATACTGAAAAAAGTAAATAAATTATTAAAAATAAAATAGTCATCCAATTAACTTGATTTCTTTTCCACATTATTTTCCTCTGTTCACTGAGCAAGAGGGTATTTTTATTTTATTTTTGTGATTTTTTTATGCAAAGATATGAATTTTTGAAGTTTTGGTATTTAAATAATTCAAAAATACCCTAATTTCCTACTTATCCGACTCGGCGCCGCGTCAACCTACGGCGGATCGAAAGCCCACGCGTCGCGCTCCCATTCGACACCACCACTTGAGTCAGCAGCCACACGTCCCGCGGTTCATGCACCATTGCGCCGTTCGAATTGATCTCGACCGTCCGCTCGATACACGTGAGATCCAAGGGCTCCTGGTCATCGTCTACGACTGGTGTGCACCCGTGACTGTCCATACTAAAACCCTAAGATCTCACTCCATTCTCAATGGATTTTCGTGTTCTTATGCTCTATGGATTCGTCTTGAAGAGACAAACACATCCATACGGTTTATAGGCTATGAAATTAACCTAAAAATATGGAGAATCACCGGAAGCTCGGGAGGAAGAGTGAGTTCATACCTTTGCTCGGAGAAGTGAAGCTTCGATCCGAGAGTTGTGTCACCTTTGATTGAGTCCAGGCAAGCTCCAGATGAAGTCTCTGGCTCTGGGGAATTGTCCAAGTATGAAAGTGACCAAGGCCGATCACAAAGCTTGGAGGCTAGAAGCAATGGCTAGCCTGATGAGGGGGCTTTTGCTGGGGAACTTCTCCTCTTGGTCTGGTGAAGGCCTAGGACCAATCAATTTGGAGATTGGCTTACTATGGTGAAGTGTCCTGTTTTTGGGTGGATTTTCAAATCAGAAATTGAGCTCTGTTAATGGGGATTAGGGCAAAGGAACATTGGGGATCAACTGCTCTGGGTTAGGAGAAGGTCCTAGAGCAATTTTGGCAGAGTTTCCTTAAGGTCTGGTTCATCTCCTTTATTTGGCCGAGAGGTGAGTGGGTTTAAATAGAGGTGGCTGGAGGGCCTCCCAGGGGGGTTTGAAGGTTGGGATCAGCTGCTCAGGGCAAGGGAAGAACAACTGCAATGGCCATTGGGCATGGGACAACTCAGCTAATTCAAATTAAATTTTTGATTCATATTAAGCCTCTCGGCCTAGTGGTTTCCGCAGGCTGTGGTGGCTGGCCGGTCAGGGTCAGGTCACCATCCTGATCAGGAGGGTCAGGGCTTGAATTTGGTGAAGTCAATTAGAGTTGGCCAAGTGTAAAGGGGCTGAATTGAAATGGAATGGGGAGAGGCTCATTTTGGGTTCAATTTGGTCAACCCATGGTTTTAGACTTGGTGCACCACCTAAGGCCTGGTTTTGGGCTGAAAAGGAATCATTTAAGTCAGCTTGGAAGGGGTGGTAAAGTCTCCATCCAAGGTGAGGTGGCTAAGCTTAGTTTAGAGTGTAACATGGATGTGGTTAAAAATGCTTAATGAAGGTTTAAGAAAGACCCCCTCTTCTTGCCATTAATGGCTTGGTGAGGTGGAAAGTGGCTCCCATGGCTTGAGTATGGCTTATGCATGGCTTCATGACTCCATGTGGCTTGAGGCAAAGCTTGGTCAATTTCATGGAGGTAGAATTTAGGAATTTTGGTATTTTGGTAGAGAATTTTCATGAAGCTTGATTTGGAATGGTTTAATGATGATTTTAAAACTTAGAGGTGATTTTGATTAAATGGATGATGTAGAGAAATGTCATGTGGGCTTTGGATTGAAAACTTGGGCTTTTGAAATGGTCTTGGGTGGGCTTTTAAAGTGATTTAAGGAAGTGGGCTTTTGGATTTTAAAATGGGCTTTTGGATGAAAATTTTGTGAAGGACCATGTCAAATAAATGTTGCAATTGGTTTAGGCATGTGTCATGAGTGATTTGGAACAAGTTTAAAGTGATTTTGAATTGAATTGGGTTTAATGTGGGGTCTTTTGGTAAAGGGGCCAAGGTGGGCCAAATTGGGCTAACTTGGGTTAAGGTTGGGCTAAAGTTGGATTTGATGCAAACTTAATGTTGAGAAATGTTCATGGGAGTGTCACAAAGAGTTTCCAACTTTAGTTGGGCTCTAATTTTGGGATTTGGGCCCATTTGGGTTAGGCTTGGGCTAAGGTCAATTTAAGGGATTTTGGTTTTGAGTTAGGTTTGGGTGGAGTTTAGGTTCAAATTTTGGGCAAATCAAGTTAGTGTTTTGTTTATGGGGGTGTTAAGAAGGCTTTGGAAAAGATTTGGGGCCAATTGGAGTTGAATTGGATGGGTTTGAGCTAGGTTTAGGTCATGGGCCAAAATTGGACCTTAGGCTTTAAATTGAAATTGGGCTCAAATGTCAATCAAATTGGACTTGGATTTGGTCTAAATTGATATTGGGGATGTTGATTTGAAGTTTAGAATTGAATTGGACCAAAATTGAGGTCAATTGGGGTGGTTTTGTTTGACATTGTTTCATTTGGGTTTAAAATGGGTCAAATTGGGGGTTTTGGTCAACGTGGGGTAAATTGGCAAAATTGGCCCATGGTGTAGTTGAAAAAAATGAAATTGGGAATTTTTGGTATTTTTGGGGGGTACTTTTGGAATTTTTGGTATTTTTGGCTACGGATGATCAATTTGAGTGGGGGGAAATGTTTAGGATTGATTTTGAGGAATTCTGGGTAATTTAGGAGATTTTGTAAATTTTGGGTAGTTTCAAGGGCTTTTGGTAGGTTTAGTAGGTGTAGGGCCCGGGGGTCAAAATTGAAATTTTGAAAAAATGAAGATTGATCAAATCTGAGTAAAATAAATTCACTTTGGTTGAGCCATGAAGACATATCAAGCCCATAAGAGCCATGAGAGGACTCATTTTAGGCATTCAATATATTGTTCCTAACCCTCTTAGCCAGGGGCTTATGGTTTAAGGACCATCCATATGAATTACCTACATGAGTCAGGAAGTCAAGTTGGGTGAGAGTGTGGTGTTAGGACTTGGAATGTGTGTGAGAGTGTAGTGTATGTGCAAGTCAACCGTCATCAGACCATGCCATCCAGGGTATTCCTAAGGCCAAGAAGTCCTAAAGGGAACTCATCCTTTAAACCTCCACATTTGATTTCAACCCTCTAGGTGATTACGGGTCTACAAACAAGCTTGCGGGGTTTGCAGGGAGTCAAGAGGTGTTTGAATTTCTAAAGGGTGGGTTCCACTTCTAGTCCTCTAAGATTAGTCAAACGAAAAGCCTATGGCTAGATCCTAAGTACTAAAGAGAGAAGCAAAAGACCTCATCAAAAATGAGGTCAACAAATGGACCCCCAATAGGTGTGGTGTGCTAACCAAGCACACCGCGCATATTGGCGTTGACCGAAGAGATCAATAAGACCACAGATGTCCAAGTGACAAACTTAGGACGAAGTAGAAGAATTTCTGCTGGGGGTATCAGGTATATTTCCATGACAGGAGATTCTTGAACTCTCGCTGGGGAAAAGAAAAGGAGGTAAACTCCAAATCACAAGATCTGGGGAATTCGATTTAGATTTACGTTTACCTTTAAATTTCAAGTTTCAATGTGTAAGTTTAGATTTCAATTTGAACTTTAATTTGAAAATCAAATTAAGGAAATTTTGAATTTGAAATTTGGATTTGAAATGAGAATTGAAACCTGGATTTCAACTTCGGGATTATGAAGAGAACTGGAATTTAGGCACCAGCCTCAGAGTGAGAATTAGAGTTTAAGTATCGACAGAAAAAGGATGAGAATCAGAATATAGGTACTGATCTCGAAATGAGAGTCAGAATTTAGGTACCGACCTCACAAAGGATGAGAATCAGAATTTAGGTACTGATCTCGAGAGTGCATGATTTAAAATTTAAGTATCAAACCTGAAAGAGAAACAAAATTTAGGTATCGATCTCGGATGAGAGTCAAAATTTAGGTACCGACCTCGAAGGAAGAGAACTGGAATTTAGGTACCAGTCTCGGAATTTTAGAATTAAAATTTAGGTATTAGTTCGAAAGAGAATCGAAATTTAGGTATCGATCTCGAATGAGAGTCGGAATTTAGGTACCGACCTCGAAGGAAGAGAACTAGAATTTAGGTACCAGTCTCAGAAGTTGAGAATTGAAATTTAGGTATCAATTCGAAAGAGAATCGAAATTTAGGTATCGATCACAGAAGGAGAGGACTGGAGTTTAGGTACCAGTCTCGGAAATTTAGAACTGAAATTTAGGTATGAGATCGAAAGAGAATCGAAATTTAGGCATCGATCTCGAATGAGGGTCAGAATTTAGGTACCGACCTCTAAGGATGAGAACTGGAATTTAGGTACCAGTCTCAGAATTTAGAATTGAAATTTAGGTATCAATTTGAAAGAGAATCAAAATTTAAGTATCGATCTCGAATGAGAGTCGGAATTTAGGTACCAACCTCGAAGGAAGAGAACTGGAATTTAGGTACCAGTCTTAGAATTTAGAATTGAAATTTGGGTATCAATTCGAAAGAGAATCAAAATTTAGGTATCGATCTCGAATGAGAGTCAGAATTTAGGTACCGACCTCGAAGGAAGAGAACCGGAATTTAGGTACTCGGTCTCGAAATTTAGAATTGAAATTTAGGTATCAATTCAAAAGAGAATCGAAATTTAGGTATCGATCTCGAAGGAAGAGAACTGGAATTTAGGTACAAGCCTCGGAATTTAGAATTAAAATTTAGGTATCAATTCGAAAGAGAATCAAAATTTAGGTATCGATCTCGAATGAGAGTCGGAATTTAGGTACCGACCTCAAAGGAAGAGAACTGGAATTTAGGTACCAGCCTCAGAAATTTAACGAGAAATGGAGACTTATTCCAATCTCGAAGATTTATCTGTATGAAGAGGGACCCAATCCCATGCCATCAGAACCAAATCGAACAAAATTCGTGGCTCCGTGTCAATATAATTAGTCGATCCTCTAAGAAATAGAAGAAAGAGAATTGAAAGGAGCTGGTAAGGTTACCAAGCTGAAAAAAAACTTGACTTAGCAATAAGTCGAGGAAAATATTCAAATTTCAAAGGAGTTTCAAACAGATTTCGATTGAGAGAAGAACTGAAAGGTTTGAATCAGAGGATTCAGATCAGAATTCAATTTGAGATTTAGATTCGTTTTGTTTGTCTTTTAACGATCCCATTTTTTTATTATTAATTTTTTGTTGTTTATTTAATGTTCATATGAACTTTTAAGTTCATTTTAATATTCAGATTTTTGGGAAAAATTCTCATTTATTTTCTTTTATTTTCTGTTCTTCGTCAAAATTCATTTAACTCTAATGGCGTTTCCCAGTCAATTTGCACAAAAAGAGGTGAAGGCGAAATATGACGTAGTCATTTTCATTCCAATTTGATGAAAGTACATCATACAACTTGATCTAGTCATGATGACGTTTTCCTCAGAAATTTTATGTCTCATACAATCCATGTAAATCCAAAACGGATTGTGTAAGATTTTTGTTGATCCATCTAAAAGCGTCTTTCAAAAATTCATGTCTGAATAGTAAGAAACATGGGCAATAACATCACCTTCCAAGCCATCCTTGGCAGGAATGCCACATGGATGTGCATTGGAGGTGTGCTATTTCCCAAGTAACTCACAGCTCGTAGGGCCGGAGACTCTCCAATTCTGGATCTGGCTGATAGTGATAACGCATTTTTCTGTCACCCATTCTTCTAAAAGTAACTGAGATCCGCTCCAGAGGCACTCCTGGAATGCAATGCTTCGCAACGTCTGCTCCGTTTCATTTTAACACCAGGACGGAACCTACCGGTAGTGGTATCTCCACCGGCCCTCGAAACTCATCAGGGCCTACAATCCGGAGGTCAGATCCGAACATGATGTTGCACTGGTTAACGAATGACACTGTGCAGAAGGGTCTAACAAAGTCATGATGGTTTATATGCGGAGGTATGCAGTCGCCTTCCTTGCAAATTTTGATAATGCAGCTGTTGGGTATGCAATCTGCAGGCAGTACCCTCCATGTTATCATCCTTTTCACCATTCTCTTGATGACTCTTGGCATCAGATCGACCACACTGCGACGGAGTATCCATGGTGGATTTACTTTTCTGTCTATGGAAAAATTGTAGCAACATCCGCATTGGATTGTGACTCTTCCCTTCCCCGGCATCCATCTTCGGGGTTCTGAATATGTCTTTTCTCTCAGGCGGCCAGCTCGACCCATTTTCTGTAATTCAAGGATGCAATCTACAATTTGTTATTGCTCATAATCTGAGAAAACATCTGTATGTAGCTCGAGGCCTTCCAAGATGTTGACCCTCTTGTTTCCAATTCTTTCAAAGTATTCAAAGGTTTTCTTCTCAACTAATTGCATTTTCTACAGCTCGTATTCTAGGATTATCTGAAGTCCTCGGTGTCTAGTAACATACTGTGGGATGTATGACTCAACATCACGTTCTTCTGCATGTCTCGGCTCCTCGGGGATAGTATCCGTAGGGACATCCTCTGGGGTTGCTTTCGCAACAAGACTCTTCGGATCCGGTACGTATGCTCGGCGTTGAGGTACCGGCTCTATTTCTGAATTTCTTGGTATTTTTTTTATCTGTTCCGACCTTCTTAGAATTGTCTTTCTTCTTTCTGGTTCCTCACGAACCAGTCTCCTTAGAGCATTTGCACTAACAGTATCCACTGTCTGTTCATGTTGATCTTCTGCTAACTCGGTCAACATTTTGCGAATGCGACGATTCTTATTTCTTCACTGGGTAGCAGTGAGAGTAGCTCTCCCTACCCCTTGAATTTTTGTGGGCACGACGCTGACAAGCCTACCCTCTGTTGTGGCTTTCTTATCTTCTCCGGTTGCATGCGCAGCGTTTGCTTTTCTTTTCTTGTTGTTGGATTGGCGGCTTGAGCCACCCATTTTCATCACTGTCTGGCTGTGAAGTTCTTCTTGATCAACTGGGATCCAATCATTTTCTTCGTATTGTAGGCCAGTTGGTGTGAAGTTTGAGTCAATCTCTATCACTGCTCCATCCCTCACCCTCTTTTCATCAAGTGCTAGACTCACGCCATTTCTAAAGTTTAGAACTAACCGACCGTTCGACATTTCCCTGCGAAAAAATAAGGAAAGGATCAGGGGCTGTACTAAGAAAAAGAACAATAAGAAAAACACTTAAAAATTCTTATTCACTTCTTTTAAATTTAAAGGAAGTAGGAAGAGATGAGAAAATATCAGGAATGAATGGATTTAAAAGGAAAGATTGACATTTTATTATTATGATTTCCCATGTTTTTTTTAACATTTTCGTTGATGAGATATTTTTATCATCCATTTTATTCTGTTTTTGGTTCGGACCCAGTCACAAAGTGATTAATTTAACCGTGTTTCTTAGGATAAGATTCTACTTTAGGGTCCACCCTTCGAAACATCAGGTCGCGTAATACTTCTTTAAATACTGTCCATTGATTGGAAGCATGGGTCGTTCTCCACGGCAATTCACCAGTTGGTAGGAACCTCCTGAGTAGACTGTCTCGACCACGAATGGCCCTTCCCAGGTTGGTTCAAAATTACCTCCTATCTTGCATTGTGCAAGAATAGGTCTCTTGAAAATAAGAACTAAGTCACCGACTTTGAATGTCCTGGAACGGACCAGTTTATCATTGGCTCGGATCATCTTGGCTTGATACAGTTCCAAATTCTGCTGTGCGGAAAGTCTTTTCCCTTCCAAGCTTTCCAATTTTCCCGGTCGTAGTCTGGCATTTTCTTCTGTAGTGATCTTTTCTACAACTGCAATTCAGAGTGACGGAAGCTGAACTTCAATAGGCAAGACGGCCTCGGACCCGTACACTAAAGCGTAAGGCGTAGACTGAGTAGGAGTCCTAAAAGTCGTCCTGTAGGCCCATAAGGCTTCTAACAACTTCTTGTGCCAATTTCTCTTGTTGTCCTTCAAAGTTTTCTTAAAAATTTGAATGAGAGTTTTATTAAAAGCCTCGGCCAAGCCATTTGCTCTTGGGTAGTATATAGTTGAGTATCACCAATCGATCCCGTGTCTTCTGACAAAATTGCTAGTCTTTGTACTTTTAAATGCAGACCCATTATCTGAAATGACTCCGTGCAGTACCCCAAAAGGGTAGACGACTTGGTTCTTGAAAAACTGTAGCACGTGGTGTGCCTTCACTTCTCTAAGTGGTATAGTTTCTGCCCATTTAGAAAAGTAGTCTGTAGCTGCAAGAATGAAGCGATGTCCTCTTGAAGAAGGCGGTTCTATCGTACAACTTCTCAAACTATCCTATTGTTTGGCTTTAATTTGGGAATTCATTTAATGTTTCATCTTGCATGTTTTAATTAATTAGGACTTATGTTCGTATGACACAATCATACAAATAGCCTTGAAGATGTGAGGGCTTATGTCGTACCAAACAACTACCTCGGAATCCTAAGACTAGTTAGGGCTTAATTTGTATAACATGATTATGTAAATGCCTAACGAAGAGTTGAGGATTTATGTTGCACTAGGCAAACTACCTCGAAGTCCTATGGCTTGGTTATTTAATTCTAATGGAAAGTTTTGCTGAAGTAGACTCACGTTTTGCTGATGACGATGGCCGAGCTGCCCACCATGCTCCGTGCTCCTTGTTATTGCAGAGGTTTAGTTTTAGAAGTCATAAATTAGGAGACTAGAGAAGTGTTTTATTTTAGAGAAAATCTTAAAATCCAAGTGTTTTTTAATATTTTAATTAAAATAAATCTTAACGTTGATTAAACAGAACCGATTAAGATCCCACAGTTCCGTCATCCCGACACCGTTATTTTCATCGAGTTCATTTAGTCCAGATGAATTTGCTAAACTTAACTGAATGAGTTTCAAACTTTCATTTAGACCGTGGGAAATCCCGTTAGCAACACGTGGGTAATATCATCCGAGGTATTCCCGATCATTCAATGAGATGTTTTAATTTAGTTGTGATTGTTGTTTTCTTGTTCTGTTTGTGATTAAATTTTGAGTTATTTTATATTTTGGAATGTTATGTCGGTGAATTTTATCTTACAATGACTTTTAATTTAGTTTCAGTTTCAGTTCAGGGACTACCCTAAAGGTTTTGGTTTACATGCAACAGTTTTATTTAACATGCAAGAAAAGTAAAGTACAGTGCATGTAAGTAAATTGCAATAAAGTAAATTGCAGTAAAATAAAAGCGTACCTGGAGGGTCTTCTCATCAACCCAAGCTGCACTTAAAACATATGTTAAGGCATTTAAATATTTCAACAGATACCTAGATAAAGCTAAGGGAAGGGTTTTGGTTGTCTACCAAATTCCTAATCCTATAACTAGTCATTTCCTATGACGTCTAGGTTCTTGGTTTGATTTAAGGATGATTTTCTTCATCAAAGAACAATTAAATTCGGTTGTTCTTCTAAAACATCCCGTCATATTAAGGAAGTGCTTAGGACGATTCCTAAACATCTTTTCAATATTTCCGGGATTATTTTGAGTCCAAGTAAATCTAGTTGCACAGGTGAATTAATCATCCAGGAGTTTAATTAAACTTTGTTTCTTGCTCAGTGAACTTAGGTATTTGATTACCTGATGAATGAAGTGACATCTCACTTAATACTCTATTTAAGTGTTATAATAATTAAAGCCTTTAAGGGGAAATTGGTTTATCGAGAATCTTAATCATAATTAATTAAAAGTTTGAGTTTATGGTTTAAAGTGTTTTAATTTAATTATGAGGTTTTAATTAATAATTTTAAGTTTGGAATAGTGTTCAAATTATTTTAGATTTAATTCTTAATGATTTCATTTAGGTTTGTTGTTAAATGATTTTTAATTTAATTAAATTTAATTTTAATTTATTTTTATTTAATTTTTATTTAATTTAATTTAAATTTTAGTTTATTTAATTTTATTTAATTTTATTTTAATTTAATTTAATTTAATTTAATTTAAATTTAATTTTAATTTAATTTTAATTTAATTTTATTTTAATTTAATTGTAATTTAATTTAATTTAATTTTTGTTTTAATTTTGATTTTAATTTTAGTTTTAATTGTTAATTTGGATTATTATTTTAATTTTTAATTAATAATTAAATATTGTTAAAATGATTTATTTAAGGATTTTTAAATTAAAGAATAAATAACCTCTTAAAAATATCCCTATTTTGATAATCCAAATTCTAAATATATCCTTTCCAAAATTTAAATTATTTAATTAATTAATGTTTCATTTTTGATATTTCTAAAGTGTTTAATGGGTTTCTACCCCTTAATTTCCCTATGTTTCAATCATCCAAGAGAAAGTTAAAATCAAATATTTTACCCCCCCATTTTGACTAAACCTAAAGTTTTAATAAAGGGTTTAAATTTTAATTACCTTTAAGCCCTTTTAAGCTTATTTATTTCATAACTCACTAAATTGAGCTCAAATGAATTTGAAATTTTTATGTCACCTCACTCACATGTCAAATAAGACATTAGAGGAGAAAATGTGATTTTTATGAATTTAATTTATTTATATAATTATTTTTAGTAGAAAATAGGGGTTTTCAAAGAAAATTGAACAACATGACCAAGGAAAGGTTTCTGTCCTTAAAAAAATTATGGGATATTCTAATGTCCAGAGGACCACTTGGACCAATTTTGGTGATTTTTTAAATTATATTTTGATTTATTATAATTATTTTGAATTTTAGAGTATTAATTAATTATATAATAAAATTAAAGTTTAAAAATAGATTTTATTTTTTTTTTTAAATCTCTCTGACCTCAAGGAGTTTAGAGAAATAAGTTTTATAGTTTTTTGATTTTTCTTTGATTTATTAGAATTATTTTTGTGAAAAAGGGTAAAAACTTATTTTTTAATATTAAAAATTACATTAAGCTTTTAAAATTCAATATCTTACCCTAGGGAATTAGGAAAAATATTTGGTTTATTCCTAAGTGATTAAGAGTCAAAATGTGACATTTTTATGATTTTTACTATTTTTGTGATTTTTATTATTTTTTTAATTATTAAATATTAAACTATTGTGAAAAATCAACTTTTTTAGAAAATTCCAATTATTATTTTCCTGAACTCCCCTGTCAGAGAAGCTCCAAAATCATTTTTGTGAATTTTTGAAAAGTATTTTTGGAGTTATGAATTTTTGAAGTTCCATGTTGCTTATGAGGCTTAATCAACTCATTTGGTGAGGCTAATCAAGTCTAATTGATTTCAAAATTTTATGTAAGGTTCCTCTGACCCAAATGAGTAATGGAGAATTATTTTTAAGTAAATTTGATGTGTGGTTAACCTTAATTAAATCAAATTAAATTTTAGGGGTTTTGTCCAATTAAGGTTATTATGTATGAATTTACTCAAAATATATTTTTCATAGGGTCCTCTAGTCCTAAGAAACATCACCAAAGTTTCCTAGAATTTGTTTTACAACATGGTAATTATTGGAATTAAAATACCTAAAATAGTGACATGAACTTGAAAATTCAATAACTTTTTACAGAGATGGCCTCTGACCTTGAAATATTTAAGGAATGTTCCCAAGATCAGAGGCTTCAAAAGCCCTATGGTCTCATGCCATGGTGAATTGTCTATGCAAATGAAGAATCAAAATACTGAAAACAGTAAATAAATTATTAAAAATAAATTAATCATCCAATTTACTTTGTTTCTTTTCCACATTATTCTCCTCTATTCATTGAGCAAGAGGGTATTTTTATTTTATTTTTGTGATTTTTCTATGTAAAGATATTAATTTTTGAAGTTCTGGTATTTAAATAATTCAAAAAATACCCTAATTTCCTACTTATCCGACTCGGCGCCGCGTCAACCTACGGCGGATCGAAAGCCCACCCGTCGCGCTCCCATTCGACGCCGCCACTTGAGTCAGCAGCCACGCGTCCCACGGTTCATGCATCATTGCACCGTCAGACTTGATCTTGACCTTCCGCTCGATACACACGCGATCTAACGGCTCCTGGTCATCGTCTACGACTGGTGTGCACCCGTGACCGTCCACACTAAAACCCTAAGAGTTTCCAAGTTTGGTTGGGATCTAATTTTGGTATTTGGGCCCATTTGGGTTAGGCTTGGGCTTAGGTCAATTTAAGGGATTTTGGTTTTGGGTTAGGTTTGGGTGGAGTTTAGGTTCAAATTTTGGGCAAATCAAGTTAGTTTTTTGTTTATGGGGTTGTTAAGAAGGCTTTGGAAAAGATTTGGGGCCAATTGGAGTTGAATTGGATGGGTTTGAGCTAGGTTTAGGTCATGGGCCAAAATTGGGCCTTAGGCTTCAAATTGAAATTGGGCTTAAATGTCAATAAAATTGGACTTGGATTTGGTCTAAATTGATGTTGGGGATGTTGATTTGAAGTTTAGAATTGAATTGGACCAACATTGAGGTCAATTGGGGTGGTTTGGTTTGACATTGGGTTCATTTAGGGTTAAAATGGGTCAAATTGGGGGTTTTGGTAAAAGTGGGGTAAATTGGCCAAAAATTGGCCCATGGTGTAGTTGAACAAAATGAAATTGGGAATACTTGGGATTTTTTGATTTTTTTTTGGGAATTTTCTGAATTTTTGGATTTTTGGGCTAAGAAGAGCATTTCAGATATTTGGAGGGTATTAGGGGGTACTTTTGGAATTATTGGTATTTTTTGGTTACGAATGATCAATTTGAGGGGGTAAATGTTTAGGATTGATTTTGAGGAATTTTGGGTAATTTGGGTGATTTGGTGATTTTGTAAATTTTGGGTAGTTTCAAGAGCTTTTGGTAGGTTTAGTAGGTGTAGGGCCCCGGGGGTCAAAAATTGAAATTTTGAAAAAATGAAGATTGATCAAATTTGAGTAAAATGGAATCACTTTGGTTGAGCCATGAAGCCATATCAAGCCCATAAGAGCCATGAGAGGACTCATTTGAGGCATTCAATATGTTGTTCCTAACCCCCTTAGCTAGGGGCTTAGGGGTTAAGGACCATCCATATGAATTACCTACAAGAGTCAGGAAGTTAAGTTGGGTGAGAGTGTGGTTTTAGGACATGGAATGTGTTTGAGAGTATAGTGTATGTGCAAGTCAACCCTCACCAGACCAGGCCATCCAGGGTATTCCTAAGGCCAAGAAGTGCTATAAGGAACTCATCTTTTAAACCTCCACATTTGATTTCAACCCTCTAGGTGATTAGGGGTCTACAATCAAGCTTGTGGGGTTTGCAGGGAGTCAAGAGGTGTTTGAATTTCTAAAGGGTAGGTTCCACTTCTAGTCCTCTAAGATTAGTCAAAGGAAAAGCCTATGGCTAGATCCTAAGTACTAAAGAGAGAAGCAAAAGACCTCATCAAAAATGAGGTCAACAAATAGTCCCCCAATAGGTGTGGTGTGCTAACCAAGCAAACCGCGCGTATTGGTGTTGACCGAAGAGATCAACAAGACCAACACAGATGTCCAAGTGACAAACGTAGGACGAAGTAGAAGAATTTCTGCTGGGGAGTATTAAGTATATTTCCAAGATTGGAGATTCCTGAACTCTCGTTGGGGAAAAGAAAAGGAGGTGAACTCCAAATCATAAGATATGGGGAATTCGATTGAGATTTCAGTTTACTTTTAAATTTCAAGTTTCAATGTGTGAGTTTAGATTTCGATTTAAAGTTTAATTTGAAAATCGATTTAAGTAAATTTTGAATTTGAAATTTGGGTTTGAAATGAGAATTGAAACCTGAATTTCAACTTCAGGATTACAAAGAGAACTGGAATTTAGGTACCAGCCTCGGAGTGAGAATCAGAGTTTAAGTATCGAAGGAAAAAAGGATGAGAATCAGAATCTAGGTTCTGATCTCAAAATAAGAGTCGAAATTTAGGTACCGACCTCACAAAGGATGAGAATCAAAATTTAGGTACTGATCTCGAGAGTGTGAGATTTGAAATTCAAGTATCAAACCTGAAAGAGAATCAAAATTTATGTATCGATCTCGAATGAGAGTCAGAATTTAGGTACCGACCTCGAAGGAAGAGAACTGGAATTTAGGTACCAGTCTCAGAAGTTCAGAATTGAAATTTAAGTATCAATTCGAAAGAGAATCGAAATTTAGGTATCGATCTCGGAAGGAGAGGACTGGAATTTAGGTACCAGTCTTGGAAATTTAGAATTGAAATTTAGGTATCAATTCAAAAGAGAATCGAAATTTAGGTATCAATCTCGAATGAGAGTCAGAATTTAGGTGCCGACCTCGAAGAATGAGAACTGGAATTTAGGTACTAGTCTCAGAATTTAGATTTGAAATTTAGGTATCAATTTGATAGAGAATCGAAATTTAAGTATCGATCTCAAATGAGAGTCAGAATTTAGGTACCAACCTCGAAGGAAGAGAACTGGAATTTAGGTACCAGTCTCGGAATTTAGAATTGAAATTTGGGTATCAATTCGAAAGAGAATCAAAATTTAGGTATCGATCTCGAATGAGAGTCGGAATTTAGGTACCAACCTGTAAGGAAGAGAACTGGAATTTAGGTACCAGCCTCGGAATTTAGAATTGAAATTTAGGTATCAATTCAAAAGAGAATCGAAATTTAGGTATCGATCTCGAAGGAAGAGAACTGAAATTTAGGTACCAGCCTCAGAATTTAGAATTGAAATTTGGGTATTAATTCGAAAGAGAATCGAAATTTAGATATCGATCTCGAATGAGAGTCGAAATTTAGGTACCGACCTCGAAGGAAGAGAACTGGAATTTAGGTTCCAGCCGCAGAAATTTAATGAGAAATGGAAACTGGTTCCAATCTCGAAGATTTATCTTTATGAAGAGGGACCCAATCCCATGCCATCATTACCAAATTGAACAAAATTCGTGGTTCTGTGTCAATAGAATTAGTCAATCCTCTAAGACACATAAGAAAGAGAATTGAAAGGAGCTGGTAAGGGTACCAAGCTGAAAAAAAAACTTGACTTAGCAATAAGTCGAGGAAAATATTCAAATTTCAAAGGAGTTTCAAACAGATTTCGATTGAGAGAAGAACTGAAAGGTTCGAATCAGAGGATTCAGATCGGAATTCAATTTGAGATTTAGATTCGTTTTGTTTGTCTTTTAACGATCCCATTTTTTTTATTATTTTTTTGTTGTTTAATTAATGTTCATGTGAACTTTGAAGTTCATTTTAATATTTACATTTTTAGGAAAAATTCTCATTTATTTTCTTTTCTTTTCTGTTCTTCGTCAAAATTCATTTAACTCTAATGGCGTTTCCCAGTCAATTTGCACAAAAAGAGGTGAAGGCGAAATATGACGTAGTCATTTTCATTCCAATTTGTGAAAGTACATCATACAACTTGATCTAGTCATGATGATGTTTTCCTCAGAAATTTTATGTCTCATACAATCCATGTAAATCCAAAACGGATTGTGTAAGATTTTTGTTGATCCATCTAAAAGCGTCTGTCAAAAATCCATGTCTGAATAGTAAGAAACATGGGCAATAACATCACCTTCCAAGCCATCCTTGGCAGGAATGCCACATGGATGTGCATTGGAGGTGTGCTATTTCCCAAGTAACTCACAGCTCGTAGGGTCGGAGAATCTCCAATTTTGGATCTGGCTGATAATGATAAGGCATTTTTCTGTCACCCATTCTTCTAAAAGTAAATGAGATCCGCTCCATAGGCACTCCTGGAATGCAATGCTTCGCAACGTCTGCTCCGTTTCATTTTAACACCAGGACGGAACCTACCGGTAGTGGTATCTCCACCGGCCCTCGGAACTCACCGGGGCCTACAATCCGGAGGTCAGATCCGAACATGATGTTGCACTGGTTGACGAATGACACTGTGCAGAAGGGTCTAACAAAGTCATGATGGTCTATATGCGGAGGTGTGCAGTCGTCTTCCTTGTAGATGTTGATAATGCAGCTGTTGGGTATGAAATCTGCAGGCAGTACCCTCCATGTTATCATCCCTTTCACCATTCTCTTAATGACTCTGGGCATCAGATCCACCTCACTGCGACGGAGTATCTCTGATGGATTTCCTTTTCTGTCTATGGCAAAATTATAGCAACATCCGCATTGGATTGTAACACTTTCCTTCCCAGGCATCCATCTTTGGGGTTCTGAATATGTCTTTTCTCTCAAGCGGCCAACTCGACCCATTTTCTGTAATTCAAGGATGCAATCTACAATTTGTTGTTGCTCATAATCTGAGAAAACATCTGTATGTAGCTTGAGGCCTTCCAAGATGTTGACCCTCTTGTTTCCAATTCTTTCAAAGTATTCAAAGGTTTTCTTCTCAACTAATTGCATTTTATCCAGCTCTTATTCCCGGATTATCTGAAGTCCTCGGTGTCTAGTAACATACTGCGGGATGTATGGCTCAACCCCATCACGTTCTTCTGCATGTCTCGGCTCCTCGGGGATAGTCTCCGTAGGGACATCCTCCAGGGTTGATTTCGCAACAAGACTCTACGGATCCGGTACATATGCTCGGCGTCGAGGTACCGGCTCTATTTCTGCTTTTCTTGGTATTTCTTTTATCTGTTTCAACCTTCATGGAATTGTCTTTCTTCTTTCTGGTTTCTGACGAACCAGTCTCCTTGGAGCAATTGCACTAACAGTATCCACTGTCTGTTCATGTTGATCTTCTGCTAACTTGGTCAACATTTTACGAATGCGACGATTCTTATTTCTTCGCTGGGTAGCAGTGAGAGTAGCTCTCCTTACCCCTTGAATTTCTACTGGCGCGGCGCTGACAAGCCTACCCTCTGTTGTGGCTTTCTTATCTTCTCCAGTTGCATGCGCGGCGTTTGCTTTTCTTTTCTTGTTGTTGGATTGGCGGCTCGGGCCACCCATTTTCATCACTGTCTGGTTGTGAAGTTCTTCTCAATCAACTGGGATCCAATCATTTTCTTCATTTTCTAAGCTGGCTGGTGTGAAGTCTGAGTCAATCTCTATCACTGCTCCATCCCTCACCCTCTTTTCATCAAGGGCTAGACTCACGCCATTTCTAAAGTTTAGAACCAACCGCCCGTTCAACATTTCCCTGCGAAAAAACAAGGAAAGGATCAGGGGCTGTACTAAGAACATGAACAATAAGAAAAACACTTAAAAATTCTTATTCACTTCTTTTAAATTTAAAGGAAGTAGGAAGAGATGAGAAAATATTAGGAATGAATGGATTTAAAAGGAAAGATTGACATATTATTATTATGATTTCCCATGTTTTCTTTTTAACATTTTCATTGATGAGATTTTTTATCATCCATTTTATTCTGTTTAGGGTTCAGACCCAGTCACAAAGTGATTACTTCACCCGTGTTTCTTGGGATAAGATTCTACTTTAGGGGCCACCCTTCGAAACATCAGGTTGTGTAATACTTCTTTAAATACCATCCATTGATTGGAAGCATGGGTCGTTCTCCACGGCAATTCACCAGTTGGTAGGAACCTCCTGAGTAGACTGTCTCGAACATGAACGACCCTTCCCATGTTGGTTCAAACTTACCTCCTATCTTGCAGTGTGCAAGAATAGGTCTCTTGAGAACAAGAACTAAGTCACCGACTTTGAATGTCCTGGGACGGACCAGTTTATCATGGGCCTGGATCATCTTGGCTTGATACAGTTCCAAATTCTGCTATGCGGAAAGTCTTTTCCCTTCCAAGCTTTCCAATTCTTCCAGTCGTAGTCTGACATTTTCTTCTATAGTGATCTTTTCTGCAACTGAAATTCGGAGTGACGGAAGCTGTACTTCAATAGGCAAGACGGCCTCGGACCCGTACACTAAAGCATAAGGCGTAGACTGAGTAGGAGTCCTAAAAGTCGTCCTGTAGGACCATAAGGCTTCTAACAACTTCTCGTGCCAATTTCTCTTGTTGTCCTCTAAAGTTTTCTTTAAAATTTGAATGAGAGTTTTATTAAAAGCCTCGGCCAAGCCGTTTGCTCTTGGGTAGTGAATCGTTGAGTATCGCCAATCAATCCCGTGTCTTTTGACAAAATTGTTAATCTTTGTACTTTTAAATGCAGACCCATTATCTGAAATGACTCTGCGTGGTACCCCAAAATGATAGACGACTTGGTTCTTGAAAAACTGTAGCACGTGGTGTGCCTTCACTTCTCTAAGTGGTATAGCTTCTGCCCATTTAGAAAAGTAGTCTGTAGCTGCGAGAATGAAGCGATGTCCACTTGAAGAAGACGGTTCTATCAGACCCACTATATCTGTGCCCCAACACTCGAATGGCCATGACGCGATTGTCGGATGTAGCAAATTTGGAGGTTGGTGTAGAACCACTCTGTGCACTTGGAACTGGTGACAGCTTTTGGCAACTTTCATACAGTCGGTCATCATTGAGGGCCAGTAGTAACCTAGTCTTTTAATCATCATTTTAATTTTTGGACCCGACTGATGAGCCCCACAAAGTCCTGAATGTACTTCTTTAACGATTTCACGAGCCTCGGACCCGCTTAGGCATCTTAGACACATCTGATCAAAATACCTTCTGTATAATGTATTGATTATTAATGCGTAAGACAGAGTTCTTTTCTTGATTTGATGGGCTAATGACTTATCGTCTGGTAAGTTTCCTGTTTGCAAGTAGTCTATTAGTGGCTGCCGCCAATCTTCTGTATTTTTCGTCACTCGTCGCAATTGTTTCTTCCGCTTTTCTATCGATTTGTGTATTGTATCCATGTCAAGCCGTGATAGGACTCCGTCATCCTCGAACCGACACTTCAACCGACTCATCCCGTAGCGGTGCAAATTCTTTTGCGAGGCGGGCTAACGCATCGGCGAGAGCATTTTCTTTTTTGAAAATCTTTTAGATTGTTACGTTTGGAATTTGTTTCAACAATTTCATGACATACTGAAAGTATTGCTCGAGTCTTGGCTTTAAAATTCTGTACTGTCCGGCGACCTGTTGAATGATCAACTGAGAATCTCCGTAGATGTTGATGTCCGTTATTCCAATCTGAATGGTTAATTCCAGTCCTGTTATGATGGCTTCGTATTTCACCTCGTTGTTGGTACACGGTTCTGTTAAGTGGTAAGAGTATCTTAACATTCCCCGCTCCGGTGTTATAAAGATTAGTTCGATTCCTGCCTTACCGGGCACTATCATTTGTAATTCTTGGTTCTTCTGTGCTGAGGACGCTCCGTCGAAGTATAGTTCCCAACGTCGATCATAGGGGTCTTCTAGGCTCATTATCTGCTTGTCAGGGAAATCGTCGTTGAGAGGTGAATCTGCCGGTAAAGGGTGTGCTGCAAGGAAGTCTGATAGGACTTGTCCCTTTACGGTGCGAAGAGGAACGAAAGTTATGTCAAATTGCAATAGTATCATCGACCATCTGGTAAGTCTGCCAGAAACTGTTGGTCGGGTCATCAAGTATTGCAACGGATTAACTCTTGAAATAAGGTTGACCTTATGAGAAAGCATGTAATGCCTGAGCTTTTGAGCGGCGAAGATCAGGGCCAAACAATGCTTCTCAATCGGAGGATACTTTACTTCCGTCGGGATTAGACGACGGCTTAAGTAGTAGAGAGCATTTTCTTTTCCCTCATCATTGACCTGGGCTAGCAGGGCTCCAAGGGAGTCGTCTAGAGCCGCAGATAAAGTATCAACGGTCTACCTGAGATAGGGGCTGCTAAGACAGGAGGTGTCATTAAATATTGCTTAACGTCCTTGAAAGCCCACTGGTATTTCTCATCCCAAACAAATTTGGCGTCCTTTTTAACTAATTCTGAGAAGGGTTGACACGTACCTGACATGTTTGAGATAAAGCGTCGAAGATATGCCAACTTCCCTTGAAAAGATCGTAGTTGTTTCAAAGTTTTGGGAGGATGCATTTTTAAAATAGCTTTAATCTTTTTCGGATCGATTTCAATCCTGCGATGCCGGACAACAAATCCTAAGAATTTCCCGGAGGTGACACCGAAGGCGCATTTTAAGGGATTCATCTTAAGGTTGTATTGTCTTAGTCGCTTGAAAACAATTCTCAAATCATACAGGCGATCTTCCTTCAGTTTGCTTTTAATGACTACATCATCCACGTAGCACTCGACTTGGTTGTGAATGAGATCATCAAAAATCTTCGTTATCGCTCTTTGGTATGTTGCTCCTGCATTCTTTAGTTCGGATGGCATTACTATGTAGTAATACACTCCGATCGGCGTTCTGAATTTCGTGAGCTTTTCGTCTTCTGGTGCCATCTTTATCTGGTTGTATCCTGATGATCCATCCATGAAAGAGAAGATTTCATGTGTTGAAGCAATGTCTATCATCAGTTCTGGGTTTGGTAGTGGAAATTCATCCTTTGGACATGCTTTATTTAAATCTCTGAAATCTATGCAGATTCTGATCTGACCATTCTTCTTTCTGACTGGTACCACGTTGGCTAACCAAGTAGAGTATTGTTCTTCATGGACAAATTTAGCGTCTATTAGCTTCTTAACTTCAGCTATTACTTGTTGCTCACTTTCTAGATGCATTCTTCTGGGGGCTTGTCTGACTGGAACATCAGTGGGATCTACTCCTAGCCTGTGAACTGTGACTTTTGGAGCTAATCCTGGCATTTCGTCGTAGCTCCAAGCAAAACAGTCCTTGAATTCCATTAATAGCTTGATTATGTTCTCTGAGTCTTTTTTATTGAGTAAGGAGCTAACAAAGGTAGGCCTAGGCTCTTCGCTAGTATCTAAGTTAACTTTCGTTAACTCGTCTATTGTAGATTTGATTTATTCTTCAAATTCTGGTGGAGCGTCTCCGATTTGCATATCTTTAAGATCTTCTGAGGCTTCCAAGCAGTCTTCATTAGGTTTGCAAGTGACAACCAAGCAAAATCCCGTATCGTCAACTGATTCTACTGTGCCGAATTCGAGACCAATTTTTGAATTGGGAGGCTGACCAGAATTATTCCATAATTTTTCAAAGTGTTGTGATTGACCTTTTGTCCATTGTCGAGGTAAGACACCACGTTGAATTAAATTTTGAACACATGGAGAGTATCACTCAAAAGGTAATTCCATTAATTCAGATGAAGTAACATCTTCACATTGTACATATTTTTCAGTATTGGAAGAAGAAGCACCACAGTAAAACTTGATCGGCTTAGTACCACCACCATGCACTTCCTTGACCACCATACCCTCGGTCTTATTAGAATGGATCGGGGTCAGGGTCATAGTATGTACATAATGGTTAATCTTCTCGTACATTGATTTGTATTCTTCATTCTTTTCATCTTTGAGAGAGATCTTGAACTGTGGTTTCTTATGATTTATTGGTGCTGCTTCTTTCTTGATTTCTTCTTCTTCTTCTTCTTCAGAGCTATTCTCCCAAACAACATCGATGACCAGTTTCTTCTGTCCAACTGTTCCAACATTTCTTCCACGTCCTCGTCCCCAGCCTCTACCTCTGGTGCGAGTTCTGGAGAAATCTTCACCATCTCGCCGTAAGGGAGTGGTGAGTAACTGTTGGACTAGAACTTCAGGTTCTTCATCGTCTCAAATCTCTTTTGCTTCATTTCATATGGTATTTCTGAAAAAGATTGTTTTCTTCGGAGGCACGTAGTGGGCCGCTGTACGGCTTATTTTTTAATTTAGTTTAAATAAATAATTTGAAAAGTAGTATTTGATTTTGAAAATAATTTTAAGTTTGAAAAATTTTAAAATATGAAATCAAACTGATCTCACATCCCAAATAGTTTATATAAACGAACACCACACCACAAACCATGTATCTATCCCTAAGGGTAGACACACTGCTTGATGGTGGGGCTCGATTAAATAAACTAGAAGATTTGTGACATCCGTTTGGTCTGCGAACCAATTTTTTAAGCCGACAAATTCCCCTGCTTAATATGAAAGCATTAAACAGGGTTTATATTACCTGGGTTCTTTAAAATTCCCCATAAGGGCAAGCCCCTATAGTTAATTACATCTTAAGTGACGGGAATCACCTAAGAAAACTCTCGATAATAATCAATAATTCTGCTCCCAAAGATTTCAAAGTTTAAGTTTTCAAGGGATTGAATTTTGGAATCTCAACAGGGAATGGATCAAGTTTGAAACATCTTGTTTTAGGAATTCAAAGGAAGAAAGGTAGAGGAAATCACAGATTCGAAGTGAATTTCGGTGACTTCCCGACTATCCTATTGTTTGGCTTGAATTTAGGAAAGTCCTAATGTTTATTTAATGTTTTGATTTTGTCAATTTTAATTAATTAGGGCTTATATTTATATGACAGAATCATACAAATAGCCTCGAAGATGTGAGGGTTTATGTCGTATCAGACGACTACCTCGGAATCCTAAGACCGATTAGGGCTTAATTTGCAATGCAAATGCCTAACGAAGAGTCGAGGATTTATGTTGCACTAGTGCAAACTACCTCGAAGTCCTATGGCTTGGTTATTTAATTCTAAGAAAGCTTTGCTGAAGTAGACCCGAGTTTTGTCGATGACGATAGCCGTGCCGCCCACCATGCTCCAAGCTCCTTGTTGTTGCAGAGGTTTAGTTTTAGAAATCATAAATCGTGGGATGAGAAAAGTGTTTTGGTTTAGAGAGAATCTTAATTTCCAAGTGTTTTCAATATTTTAATTAAAACAAATCTTAAAGTTGATTATAACGACACCGGTTAAGATCCCACGGTTCCATCCTTCCGGCATCATTATTTTTATCGGATTCACTTAGTCCGTATGAATTTCGCTAAACTCAACCGAATGAGTTCCACACTTTCATTTAGACCGTGGGAAATCCCGTTAGCAACACGTAGGTTACATCATCCGAGGTATTCCCGATCATCCAACATGACATTTTAATTTAGTTGTAATTGTAGTTTTGTGTTCCGTTTGTGATTAAATTTTGAGTTGTTTTATATTTTGAAATGTCGTGGCGGTGAATTTTATCTTGCAATAACTTTTAAATTAGTTTTGGTTTCAGCTTTAGGGACTATCCTAAAGGTGTGGGTTTTCATGCAACGAATTGTTTATCATGCAAGAAAAGTAAGTGCAATGCGGTTAAATAAATTGCAATAATGTAAATTGCAAGAAAGTAAATTGCAATAAAATAAAAGCGTACCCGGAGGGTCTTCCCGTCATCCCAAGCCGCACTTAAGACACAATTAGAATATTTAAGCAAGTTCCTAGGTAAAGCTAAGGGAAGGGTTATGGTTTTCTACCAAATTCCTAATCCTATAGCTAGTCATTTCCTATGACGTCTAGGTTCCTTGTGTTTTTGTTTGAAGACGATTTTCTTCATCAAAGAACAATTAAGTTCAATTGTTCTTATGAACATCCTATCATATCGAGGAAGTGTTTAAGGCAAATCTTAAACATCTTTTCAATGTTTCTAGGATTGTTTTAAGTCCAAATGAATTCAATTACACAAATGAATTAATCGTCCGAGGTTTAGTTAAGTTTTGTTATTATCTTACTCAAATGAACTAGGATGTTTCGAATGTCCTATAAGTGAAGTAACATTTCATTTAATATTCTCTTTAGGAGTTATGACAACTAAAGCTTTCGAGGGTAAATTTGTGATTTAGTTTAAATTCAATTAATGGGTTTAAATTTGGAATAAGTGTTCAATTTGCTTTATATTTAATTTCCTTCGTTTTAGGTGATTTTATTTAATTCAATTTAATTTTAAATTTAATTTAATTTAATTTAATTTTAATTTAATTTAATTCAATTTAATTCAATTTAGTTTGATTTGATGTTAAATTAATTTAATTTGATTTGATTTAATTTCATTTAATTTAATTTAATCTCGATTTAATTTAATTTAATTTAATTTAATTTAATTTAATTTAATTTAATTTAATTTAATTTAATTTAATTTAATTTAATTTAATTTGTTTTAACTTAATTTAATTTAAATTTGATTTTATTTATTTAATTTAATTTAATTTAGTTTATTCATTTAATTTAATTTAATCTGTTTACTTAATTTAATTTAATTTAATCTTTAATTTAATTTTACTTTTACTTTTAATTTAATTTAATTTAATTTAATTTAATTTAATTAATCTTTAATTTAATTTAATTTGATTTAATTTAATTTAATTCAATTTAATTTACTTAATTTAATTTAATTTTTAATTTAATTTTATTTTTAACTTTAATTGAAATTTTAAAAGAGTTTAATAATTTAACTTTAGTTTAATGATTAAGTCTTTTAATATTTTAAATTTGATTTATCATTTTAATTAAGAATTGAATATTAATGAGATGATTAATTTAGGGATTTTTAAATTAAAGAATAAATCTCTTCCCAACAATATCCCTATTTTAATAATTCCAATTTTATTATTCTTCCCAAATTTAATCAATTATTTAATTAAGGTTTAATTATTTTAAATTGTTTAATGGGTTTCTACCCTTTAATTTTTTAAATTTCAATCATCCAAATCAGATTAAGATCAAATATTTTACTTGTTAATTTTATTAAACCTAAAGTTTTAATTAAGGGTTAAAATTTTAATTACCACTTTGCCCTTTAAGCTTAATAATTTCATAACTCACTAAATTGAGCTCAAATGAACTTGAAATTTTTATGTGACTTCACTCATATGTCAATAAAGACATGAGAGGAGAAAATGTGATTTTTATGTATTTAATTTATTTATATAATTATTTTTGGTAGAAAATAGAAATTTCCAAGGAAAGTTTAATAACATGACCAAGGGAAAGTTTCTGTCCTTAAGAAAATTAGGGGACATTCCTAATGACCAGAGGACCACTTGGACCAATTTTGGTGATTTTTTGAATTATATTATTTTTATTATAATTATTTTAATTTTGGAGTGTTAATTAATTTAAAAATAAAATAAAAGTTGAAAAATGAATTTTATATTTTTCAAAAATCTCTCCGATATCAAGGAAATCGGAGAATCTATTTTTGTAATTTTCTGATTTTTCTATGATTTATTATAATTATTTTAGTGAAAATGCTAGAAAATACATTTATTTTTAATTTTAAAATTACCCTAGGGCTTTAAAATTTAATATCTCATTAAATAGACCTAAGAAAAATATGGGGTTTGTTCCTAAGTGATTAAAATTCGAAATGTGACATTTTGGTGAATTTTATTTATTTTGTGATTTTTATTATTTTTTAATTATCAAAAATATTAAAATAATATTAAAAATCAACTTTTTTAGAAAATTGAAATTTTAATTTTCTTAAATTCCCCTAATATCAGAGAGGCTCCAAAACCAATTTGGTGAATTTTTGAAAAATATTTTGAAAGTTATGAATTTTTAAAGTTCAAATTGAGTAAATGGCTTAATCAACCCATTTAGTAGGGCTAACCAAGTCCAATTGACCTCAAATTTTTATGGTGGGTTCCTCTAATCCTAAAGGTCAGTGGAGAATTGATTTTAAGTCAATTTGATGTATGGTTAACTCTAATTAATTAGAGACCTATTTTGGGTGTTTAAGCCAATTAAGGTTATTTTAAATGAAC
This sequence comes from Papilionanthe hookeriana x Papilionanthe teres, assembly GCA_022702705.1. Classification (NCBI taxonomy): domain Eukaryota; kingdom Viridiplantae; phylum Streptophyta; class Magnoliopsida; order Asparagales; family Orchidaceae; genus Papilionanthe; species Papilionanthe hookeriana x Papilionanthe teres. The sequence continues at coordinate 42,276,166 of CM040422.1, forward strand.
TAACTCAAAACCTATTTTCCATAGGGTCCTCTGGTCATTAGGGACATCACCAAATTTTCTTAGAATTTATTTCACAACATGCTAATTACTGGAATTAAAATACTCAAAACAGTAACGTGAATTTGAAAAATCAATAACTTCTCATAGATATGGCCTCTGACTTTGGAAAATTCAGGAAATGTTCCCAAATTCAGAGGCTTCAAAAGCCCTATGGTCTCATGCCATGGTGAATTTCCTATATGCATGGAGAATTAAGAGAATGCAAATAGTAAATAAATTATTAAAAATAAAATACTTGATGAAATTAAATGATTTCTTTTCCACATTATTCTCCTCTTTTCACTGAGCAAGAGGGTATTTTTATTTTATTTTTATGATTTTCCTACACAAAGTTATGAATTTTCCAAGTTCAGGGAATTAAATAAATAGAAAAATCCCTAATTTTCTATTTATCCGAGTCGGCGCCGCGTCATCCTCGGCATCTCCGAACGGCCACGCGGCGCGCTCTCATTCGATGCCGCCGCTTGAGTCAGCAGCCCGGGCCCCGCGGTTCACGTACCATCTCCTGGTCCGACGCCATCTGAGCCGTCCGTCCGCGCGTGTATTAAATGGACGACATCCGTTCATCGTCCCCGAGCGTCCTCACCCGAGAGCCGTCCACACTAAATCCCTAATATCTCACTCGATACTCGATGAATTTTTGTGTTCTTATGCTCTATGGATTCGTCTTGAGAAGACGAACACATCCATACGGTTTATGTGGGATGAAATTTACTCAATAAAAATGGAGAATGTTCAGAAGCTCGGGAAGAAGAGTGAGGCCATACCTTTGCTCGGAGAAGTGTGGCCTCGATCCGAGGGTTGTTTCACCTTCGATTGGATCCCGGGAAGCTCCGGATGAAGTCTCCCGGTCCGGTGAATTGCTCAGGTAGGATTTTGACCACGCTCGATCACAAAGCTTGGATTCCGGAGCAACCGGGTGGCCTCGGAGATGGGGCTTTTGCCGGTAACACCTTCTCTTGGTCCGGTGAAGGTGTAGGACCAATCAATTTGGGGATTGGCTCACCGTGGAGAAGTGTCCTGGTTTTGGGCTTGGATTTCAACTCGAAATCGAGCTCGCAGAGAGGAAATGGCAGGGGGATTTCGGTGGGGATCAAATGCTCTATGTATGGGGAGTAGTCCGGAACAATTTTGGCAGCAGTTTCCTTAAGGTTTGTTTCAAGCACCTCCCATGGCCGAGAGGGGTAGTGTTTAAATAGGAGAGGGTGGAGGGCCTCCCGGGAGAGTTAGGGCTTGGGATCGGCTTCTTAGGTCAAGGGCGAACGGCCCATGGTGGCCATTGGGCATGGGGCAGCTCAAGAAGGTAGAATCCCAAAGTCGGCTCACATGCGAGCTCTCGGCCATGGTGTTTTCCCGCGACCTGGTGGCTGGCCGGCCAGGCATTGGTCACCATCTTGTTCAAGTGGGTTAGGGCTGGGGTTTGGTGCATTCAATTGAGGTTTGACATGTGTAAAGTGGTTGAATCAAAGTAAAAAGGGGAAGGGGCCATTTTGGCTTATTTTGGTCAATCCATGCAAATGGGTTGGGTGCACCTCCCCAAGACCTGGTTTTGGGCTGAGGAGGTCAGGTGGGTCAATCTCCCATGTGTAGTGGAGTCTCCATCAAGGATTAGGTGGCAAAGCATGGTTTAGAGTGTGACATTCTTAAGGTAAAAAAAGGCTTAAGAAGGATTAGGAAAGGGGTCCTCCTTTTTCCATTAATGGTTTGATCACATGTCAAACCCTCCATGGCTTCATGTGGCTTGTCCATGGCTTGCATGGCTTGCATGGCTTGTCTTTGGCTTGGGGAAAAGCTTCAGTCAATTTCATGAAAATGGATTTTAGGAATTTTTGGTAATTTGATGGAAATTTGTATGAAACTTGATTTGGAATGATTTGATGATGAATTTAGGACTTAGGTATTGAGTTTAATTGAAAGTATGATGAGGGGAAATGTCATATGGGCTTTGAGACCAATTTTGGGCCTTTGGATGTGGTAAAAGATGGGCTTTTAAAATGGTTTAAGGAATGGGCTTTTATGTTTAAAAATGAATTTATGGATGGGAATTTTGTAAAGAGGTTGGGCCAAATAATTGTTGGGTTTAGCTCATGGATGTGTCATGAGTGACTTGAAGCAAATTGGGGGTGATTTGGGTTTGAATTTGGGCTCTTTTGGTGAATGGGCCAATATAGGTCCAAGTGGGCCAAGTTGGGCCAATGTTGGGCTAGGGTTGAAATTGATGTAAAATTAATGTTTAGAAATGTTTATGGGAGTGTTTCAAAGAGGTTTTGGCTTTGGTTGGGCTTTGATTTTGGGGTTTGGGCTCATTTGGGTTAGGTTTGGGTTTAGGTCAAAATTGGGCCTTTTAGCTTTGGTTTGAGTTTGAGTGGGGTTTGGGTCCAAATTTTTGGCAAATCATGTTAGTGTTTTGCTTGTGGGGGTGCTAAGGAGGATTTAGAAAAGATTTGGAGTTAATTGGAGTTGAATTGGGTGAGTTTGGGTTAGGTTTGGGTCATGGGTCCAAATTGGGTTTTAAGGCCAAAAGTAAAATTGGTTCCAAATGTCAATCAAATTGGACTTGGATTTGGTCTAGATTGGTGTTGGGAATGTTGAGTGGAAGTTTAGAATTGAATTGGACTAGAATTTGGGTCAATTGGGTAGGTTTGGTTTGACATTGGGTTCATTTAGGGTTAAAATGGGTCAAATTGGGGGTTTTGACAAAAGTAGGGTAAATTGACAAAATTGGCCCATGGTGTAGTTGAACAAAATGAAATTGGGAATATATGGGATTTTCTGGAATTTTCTGGGAATTTTCTGAATTTTTGGATTTTTGGGTCAAGGGGGGCATTTTGGGTATTTGGAGGGTATTGGGAGGTATTTTTGGAATTCTTGGTATTTTTGGCTATGGATAATCAATTTGAGTGATGTGGAAATGTTTGGGATTGATTTTGAGGATTTTTAGGTGATTTGGAAATTTTTGAGAAATTTGGGTAGTTTCAAGGGTTTTGGGTAGGTTAAGCGGGTGTAGGGTCCCGGGGGTCAAAAATTGAAAATTTGGAAAATTGAAGATTGGGTGAATATAAGTGGAATAAAATCATTTTGGTTGAGCCATGAAGCCACATCAAGCCCACATGAGCCATGAAGGGACTCATTTGAGGCATTCACTATGTTGTTCCTAACCCTCTTAGCCAAGGGCTTAGGGGTTAAGGACCATCCATGTGAATCACCTACATGAGTCAGGAGGTCAAGTTGGGTATGGGTGTGTTTTTTAGGAGGTGTGTGAAAGTGTAGTGTATGAGTGTAGTTTGTGTGTAAGTCAGCCCCTTAACTGCACCAGTGCCACCTGAGGCGGCTCCTAAGGCCAAAGAGTCCTATAGGAACTCATCCTTTAAACTTCCACATTTGATTTCAACCCTCTAGGTGATTAGGGGTCTACAGTCAAGTTTGTGGAGTTTACGGGGAGTTAAGAAGTGGTTTGAATTTCTAATAGGTGGTGGATCCCAATTCTAGTCCTCTAAGATAGTCAAAGGAAAAGCCTAAGGCTAGATCCTAAGTACTAAAGAGAAGAAGAGAAGACCTCATCAAAAATGAGGTCAACGTACCGCATCTTCATGAATTCCAATCTCTTGTACGGAGAATGGTTGCAAGTCACCTTTGATACACTGTTCCCCTCCTTTGTAATACTTTATGCACTGGTGTAGAGACGAAGGTACCATCCGGTTTTCATGGATCCACGGCCGACCCAGTACAGCGTTGAACGATGTCTCAGAATCAGTTATGTGGAATTTTGCGGTTGTCTTTGCTAAATCACTGGTCTTCATTAGTAGTGTTATCGATCCAAAAGCATTTTCTCCTTTTTGATTAAAGTCTCTTAATAGCATCTTGTCTGCTTCAAGCTCGCGATCATCAATTTCCAAATATGCTAGTGTCTGAAGAATCATTATGTTGATTGATGCTCCCAAATCAACCAACACTCTGGAGAGCGTAAACTTCCCAATAGTGACTGAAATGTATAACGGTCGGTTGTGATCTGCTGTTCCCAGTAATAGATCATTGTCCGTGAAGGTAACACCTCGCTGTTCTCTCAACGAGCAAACCTCGTCAAAGGAATTACCGGCTATTTGGGCTAAACATATCTCTGGATCAAGTAAAGCCTTGATCAGAGCCTCCCTCATCTCCTTTAACAGGATCAGAGCGTCGTATATGGTTAGTTTGGCTGGTAATTTCCTAAGATGGGCTAGCACGTTGTAGTCTACTTTATTACCATGTTCCTCAGTCTCTTCCCGAATGGGCAATTCTTCATCGGGGTTGGCTCTTCCCGAGCAACCACCGCTTTCCTTTATCCTTTGGACCCATTCTAGGAGGTAGAACTTTTCCACTTCTTAAATTTACTTCAGTTATCTCTTCTGAATTTGGTGTTGAATCTGCCGGTGTTGAATCTTGAATTGAAACAACTGGCTCTTCTGAAGTTGCTTCGGTGTCTGATGGTTCTAATTCTATCATGATCGGAGCCCCTCAGAATTCACAAATAAACTCATTGCTTGTCGAGCTTTCGTAGCCTCCTTTGTGAACATCTTCTTCATCGTGGTCATCGAGGTTATGTATGATTTGAGAATCGTTATTTATATTGGAATCGAGATCCGGATTAAGCCGGTTGTCGCTAGTTACGTAATCGTTAGAAACAGTCAAAACGTAGCCAACGCCATAACCCTTATCATTATAAGATCTCGCCGGAGTGAGCAGATAATCATACAAAGTCAAGAGTTAGAGGAATTTCTCCCCCGAATCGGAAATAACCATCCTAAGATAAGCAGCCCCTAGTCTACCCTTCGAAGCCTCGATCTTCTTTTCTTCCACGATCTTCTCCTCCTTCTGGGGCGGTTCTTCAATCGTAAGTGATAGTGCCGGCTCGACAGGTTTCAAACTTTGAGTTGAAGTGTGTACCGAAGCGGTTTGGATGTGATCCAAAATTTTCTTTGATGACTTTGTCCAGACGGTACTCCATCCATCATCGATCGTGTACGGGTTTATCGGAACAATGGGATCCGTTGAAATAACGTTGACAGAACCTCCTTTCTGGGGTTCCTTCATGTATTCATTTTGGATCATTATGTTCCCTTTCCGGAGATTGTCATCAAGCCAACACTTGAAAGTGATGCAATCCTCTATCTTGTGTCCGAGCATCTGGTGGTAAGGGTAATAGTTCGGATGATCTTTCTTTAAAATAGGAAGAGATTCTGTGATTCGAAGATGTGTACCTTATGAAGAAACTTTTGCAATTATTCAAAAATGTCACGATTCTAAATTTGGAGGACACTTTGAAGTGGAGAAAACTGCATTTAAAATTTTAAATTCTGGATTTTATTGGCCTACATTATTCAAAGATGTTGGACATTATGTGAAAACTTGTGATCGATGTCAAAGAATAGGAAATATATCCAGAAAAGATGAAATACCTCTAAACTTTATATTAGAAATTGATATTTTTGATGTCTGGGGTTTAGAATTTATGGAACCTTTCGCACCATTATCCAGAAAGATTTATATTTTATTAGCAGTTGATTACATTTCAAAGTGGATCAAAGCTGTAGCTTTACCTAACTGTGATTCCAAAAGTGTTTCAAAGTTTTTAAAGAAGATGATTTTTACAAGATTTGGAATGCCCAGGGTAATTATCACAAATGGGGGAAGTCATTTACGAAATATAAGAATTCAATCATTATTAGAAAAATTCAGAATTAAACATAGAATTGCAACTGTTTATAACCAGCAAACAAGTGGAATGGTAGAAGTATCAAACAGAGAAATTAAAAGAATATTAGAGAAGGCTGTTGATCCTAAAAGAACTGACTGGGTTGATAGACTTGATTCTACATTATGGGCTTATAGAACAGCTTATAAGACACCTATCGGAATGTCACCTTATCGGTTAGTTTATGGTAAACATTGTCACTTACCTGTTGAACTGGAAGATAAAGCTTATTGGGCGATAAAGGAGTTCAATAACAATTTGAATGCTATAGGAGAGAAACGATTATTACAACTGAATGAGATGGAAGAAATAAGAAATGAGTCTTATGAGAATGCAAAGATTTATAAGGAAAGAATGAAGAAATTGCATGACAAAAAGATTTTAAGGAAAATGTTTGAGTCTGGACAAGAAGTGTTATTATTCAATGCTTGTTTAAAACTTTTTCCTGGAAAATTAAAATCTAAATGGATGGGACCATTTATAATTAAGAAAGTGTACCCTTATGGAGCTGTAGATATTAAAGATCCCAAAACTAGAAAAGTATTTATAGTTATTGGATTAAGACTGAAGCCTTACATGGGAGAAATGAAACCAAATTACAAAGAGGCTTACGAACTAAGTCTACCCGATTAATTTAATTAATTAGGTCGGGATGACGTCGTTAAACCAAGCGCTTTGTGGGAGGCAGCCCATTTTGTTGTCATTATGATTGTTTGTGATTTGAATTTATTTTTATTGTGTTTGTATGTGGATCGCACCCTTTTACTAAAAATATTTTTAAGACCAAAATTTTGAAAATTTGATGATAGGCGAATCAGAGTTGATCGAGTAGCCGGTGCTTAAGCGCTAGAATAACCTATGCGTATCGATGATCCGGCTCCTAGGCGCCAGATTCCGGTGCCTAAGCGCCATGGTTACAGATCATGTAGAAACCGAAATTTGTCAGTTTTTCACATGACATCACCCTATAAATTGACCTATCTTCATCCCCAATCACATAGAAACCTTAGTTTTGACCAGAGCAATCTATTTTGGAGGAGTTAAGAGGAGTTTGGAACAATGGATAGAGGAAATCATGGAAATGAGGTAAGAGACAAATCTCCCAAAGATCCTCAACCTTATTTTATTGGTTTTATTGCTGTTAGTATGGAGAAATTATTTAGTCTTTTGGAAAAGATTGAAGCGGAACTTCAAAGTATCGGGAATCGCTTACACAACATTTATCATGAAATTGAGCATGAGGAATGGCAATCAAAACTTCTATTTGATCATATGGCAGCCTATCAAGACGCTCAAGTAGTAATGTACAAGAAGAACAATTGGATCGATGAAAAGGCGGCTTTGGAATTTCCAAGGGCGTTCGTTTTCTATCCATTTGGTCCTAGCAAACTTCATTGCGAAAGAGATGGTAATTGAAGATCGTTGTTGAATAGATCTCCTATGTGTTCTAGGTGTGATTGAGTCAAGTTCTAGTGTGTTGATTATCTAATTTGTGTGTGTTTGCTTTATTGTTCAATGTGTGTTGTTGGATTTGGAATTTTCTTTGAATTTGTGTTGTTTGTGTTGTTTATAGAATGATGAACCGTGATATAGTCTTATTCTGGAATTTATTAAGTTTGGAATGGAAATTATGAATTAAAGTTGAAGAGTTTAATTAAATCTCATGTTTGAAATGTGGATCTTAGTTATCATTTTAAATTGATTGTGGAAATGTTTGGAGGATATAGATTGGATTAATACTCTTATAAGAGTAATTAGGAGTCAAATTTGAAAAGATTTTATGAAAAATATAAAATTTAAATTGAAATTTTGGAAAGGCAAGTCTGGCACCTAGGAGCCAAAATTCGGCGCATAGGCGCCGATTCGGCTTAAACCCAAAACTTTATCTTCTTAAACACTTCCACACCATTTTTGACGCTTAAGCTTCCCTTTCCTCTGGTTTTCTCGAGAACACACCCTTGAGATCCCATTTGAGGCCGGATTTTCATGTTTTTGGGCTTGAAATCACTTGATTTCTTCATGTTAAGGTCAGATCTACATTCTAAACTAATTATTTTCGATTTTCACCATGGATTTTGCTCACATTGAAGAAAATCATAATTTTGAGTAAAATTTTGATTTTTAGAGTTAAATCCATGGATTTTTAAGCTCTTTCAAGTTTAAGAAGCTTAAATTAGTATATTATCTGTGATCCTATGAATTTATTTGAGTTTATATTTCACATTTAGATGACACCCAAATCTAAGTGAGGAAAGGGACTAGAAAATTTTGATCGTAGCAAGTTTGTCACTACCACTGCACATTTCCAATATAATGATTTTGCTACGACTCAAAAGTTTATCTCGGAGCGAAGTTTTTACAATCCGGGAGGAAGAATTGAGGAAACGATCGTTGCACTCAACTGGCAATGATTCTGCTATTTTAACGTTATTGTTGTTATCCCTGTGGTTAGGGAAATTTTATGCCACTTTCATGGATGCTGAAGAGTACGAGATTTTCTTCAGAGGAGTTGGAGTAGGATTCACTCCCGAACGCATCAACATTTTTTACAACCCGCCGCCAAACATAGAGTGTTATTACTCCTGATTATCTCCATCTGAGGGGGATTTAGATATGATTATTGCTTACCTGACTGATGGTACTAGAGCATGGAATATTCAAAACGGAAAAAGGGTAAATTTTACATCTTCTAAGCTTAATGGTGTTTCAAAGGCGTGGCACTACTTTATTTCTGCTCGTCTTCATCCATCCAATCATTTGAGCGAGGTTACAAAGGATAGAGCTATCCTTAAATATTGCATACCAGAGAAGAAGTAGATTAATGTAGGAAGTATCATTTATGATTCTATAGAGGCGACTGCTTGCTCTAGTACTTCTGTTGGACTTGGATTTCCGTCTTTGATATATTCTCTGTGTGAAAGTGTCGGAGTAGTTGCTGAGCTTTCTGAGGAAAAGCTCAAGTCTACAAAGCCCATAGGAAGAGAAAGTGTCAGTATCTATGATTGACTTTGAGATAAGAGTTCTACTGCACCTTCTAGTTCATTTCCTGCTTTTGGTAGAGCTCTACTTCTAGACTTTCTACTTCAACTACTGAGCCACCATCTAGTTCTGGGAGTCTATACATGATCAGTTTATGGAGCAGTAGAATGAGTTATTTCTAACTAATTGTAGAGTAGATACGATCGATAAGAAGATTGATCATCTTTCTGAGTATACCATAAGGAAGAGTGAGTAAGATGCTGAGTATTCTGAGTCTTTAGTTAGATTCTTGAAGTGTGAGCATGATGTTCAGTTTCTTACCTATCCTAGATTTTCACCATATGTTGATCCGAAGGATATGGAATTTTCTTTTGATGATGATGATGATGAGGCTACAGATAATGGTTAGTAGCCAGATTTACCTCTTGAGATGTGTGATTCTGTTTTTAGTTTATTTCTTGTTTGTTAGTACTGATTTGTGTGATTGCATTGTTATTTGTTAATTTCGATTTGCTTAAGTAACTTTGTGTGAACTTTTGATATTGAGATTGTTATAGAGCATCTGCTGTGAAATGAGTTAAAGACTGAAATATGGATGAATTTTTATGGTCTACGATGAATGTTTATTTCCATTTCAGCCTACTATTTAGTTAGTAATTTAGCATGTTCTAAATACTTAAAAAAATTTAGAAATTAACTCCTGCTCTGCAAACTTTTCTATATATGCTTAATTATTTTTGTTATATACCTATTAAAGCATGTGTAGGATTAGAAGTTAGTTTTTCCTTTCTACATTATCACTGTACCTAAATAAATTCCTGTTTATTTCTTTCTCTCATGCTTTAGAAAATTTTATGATTCAATTATATACTAAAATTGAAGTTTGGTGGAAGGGAAAACATTTTTCAAATTTAAATATTATTTGTCCTTAATGAACTGATACTTTCTTTAAAAATATTAACATAACATAAGGAATGAAAAATCTATTTAGGATAACTTAAATTTTTGGAATTTATAAATAATTTAGTAAACTTAACTAAAATTTCAATAATTTTGATTGATTTTAAGAATATAATTATTTAACTTAAAGAATAATAAGATTAAGAATTTTTCTATTTATAGTAAAGAGAATTGTATTTTAGAAATACTAAGGAATCAAGATTATTACCTGAAAAAGAAAAGATTGAAATGATTTTTGAAAAATACTTATTAATAATTTTATATTTATTAAGTAAAACAAATGTATAAGTTTTTAAATATAAGTTAAGGAAAGTGAAGTTCAAAATTATTAACATGCTATCCAAAAATAGTAATCCTCACTTGTGAAAATAAAATAAATAAAAAAAAGAGAAGTGAGGAGAAGCTTGAGGAAATGCTTAATCAAAAATTAGCTTCACTTGAATTGTCTTATAGAAAAAAAATAAACTGATTACATTTTTTTAACTTAATTTATATGAACAAATATTTTTTATTAGAAAAATGTTTCGTGAAAGTCTATTTCTTGTAAGTATTCTATGTGATCTTAATATAATAAATTACAATTATTCTTGAGATAAATGAAAAAGTTAAAGTCTTATGATTTGGTAGTTAAGTATTCTTTAAATTCTTAAAATTAACCTTAATTAGTGAAATTAGGTTAATGATTTGCTAAAGCATTTATAAAACCAAAAATTACAAGGAATCTTAAATATTTAAACTTTATTCCAAATGTTATATATTGTATGTAATTAAAAGGGTTACTTGAGGACAAGTAACGTTTATGTTTTGGGGAATTTGATCCACTTTAAAAATACCCATTTTTATGCCTTATTTATGATTCAATTCTTAAGGATATTATGCTTTAATGAAAGGTATTTTTATGTTTTTGGATGTAGGTGATAAAAAAAGAGTTCAAGAAGGAAAAAAGAGCAAAAAGGAGTAAAAATGGAGCTAAAAGAGCAAAGTTGTCGAAATTATAGGCCTGGCGCCTAGGCACCAGTAACCGGTGCCTAAGCGCCAGTTTGATACAGTCGCAAACAAGATTTTTGACGACTTTGGGCAGTTATTTTGATGGTGTTAAGCAGTTATTAGAGCTTCTAGAAGACTGGAAGTTACTCAAAATATATAGGACATGTGATACAATGCATCTGGATGCATGAAAATATTTTAATCGCGAAGAGGTGTGACCCAAAGTGAAGAGGTGCGAAGACCTGGTCAAAGAGTCCGGTGCCTAGGCGCCAGATTCTGGCGCCTAGGCATGACGGTTAACTTCTAGAAGATACATTATATTTGGACAAACATTGATGAGGTGCCTTAAGGAACCCCTGGTCAAATTCAGAGCTCTATAAATAGGAGCCTATTCTACAGAGAAAATCGCACTCTATAGTCTCTTTCACCCCTTCTTGCATCTTTAGTCCCCAAGCACTATATTCCATCCAATTATTTTAGGGAGCCACCTTCTTTATTATTTAGTGAGTTTATTTTGAGTGTTAAGTGTGAGATTATTAGTGTTGTTGCTGTTGAAGTCTTTCATCATTGCATTGGAGTCAGTAGGAGTCAGCGGATCACTTGAAGGAACATTCCAGATAAGTATTTGTAACTTAGTTTAAAGTTTTATAATATCTTTTGTTGTGTGAATTCAATGTGTTCTGAGTAGTTAGATTTCTTTCTCCTTTCAACTATGAAAAGATAGTAAAATAATTAAACTTTGGTGGAGAATTTAACATAAAATATTTATAAAAATTGTGATGATATTAATACCTGATCTTAGTTTACTTTTTAGACTGGCCATATAAATTGTTAAAGCATGTTGAAGAATTCTAAGACCTATCCGGAGATGAGTTCTTAACTAGTAGATATCACATGAATCATTAGGGAATCGTAGGCTATACGCGGGTTATTTAAGGTGAAGTGCAAATAAATAGGAAGATATAATTTATTGGGCATCAAATTCATTCGTTTTTAGAGTGACAGACTAAATTCCAATAATTTGGTTTATAGATAGTGAACGAGTCACTGGTAGGACCGACCACAGCCACCCTTGGACATCTAGTAGTCTGAGCCTAGATTAACCCATTCTACTAATTAAAAACCTGAACTGATCTATAGATTAGTCAATGTTCTTTATGTCTGGACCAAAGGTTAAAGAATAGGAATGATTCTGTTTGGCACAATACCATAATCTAAATTCTCCACAAATGGTAATTATTCTAAAAATCTTGGATTAGTTGAAAAGGAGAAAGGTGTTTTATTTATACCTGCATTAATATTTATTTTAGTATTGCTTACTTACATTTAGTATAAATTTCATTAAATCTAAAATCTAAACTTTAAAAAGAAATAAAAATAAAAAAATTATTTTTAATTTGAAAAATCTAAAAATATTACTTAATATTCTAAAAATCTTCCCTGTGGGATCGATAACCAGGACTCCACTAGAGCCATGTATTACTTGATACGATACGTATACTTGCGTTTGTAATTGTGACTTTTACAAATTATAATCTAAATATAAATTCATAAACTCTTTCATAAGTAAAATCGCATCAAGTGTTTGGCGCCACTGTCAGTGATTAAATCTTCTAGCAGTGGTATCAAATTCTTGCATTTGAAAGTATATATATAGCCCCTTTAGGCTAAGTCACACATCAAACCGCTCCAATTGATTAAACACTGGCATTACAAATTAGTATATATATAGCCCCAATTAGGTGAAACTATTATACGAGCAGCGGATAATTTTTTCTTTAATAATTTAATGCATTCTTGTTTAAAATGAATTTTGCAACTTTTTCTAGAAGTTGGTGTCAACTGTTAAAAATTTTTAGAGGTTGTCGGTCGCTGGATAGAGTATCCTGACACCTGGTATAAAATAAAACATATATATATATATATATATATATATATATATATATATATATTTTTAACCAAAAAAACCAAAAATATTATTTAAGAAACTGTCTTACATCTAACATGTGGGATTGCAATTAAATCCCCATGTAAAAGAGAACTAAATAAAGGAAAGGAAGAGTAATTGGCACTATAAATAACATCATGAGAAGAAGAAGCCTTGGTTGCTAGCCAATTAGCAGAGTTGATTTCCCTCCCTATAAGTATGACTCCATAGAATTGTGATAGATGAGGAGAGAAGGTTAATTTTGTTCGACCAAATTTGAAGAAACCAAGGCACATCAACTTGAGACAATATGATTTGCAATAAATACGAGAGAATCCATTTCCAAGTGAATAAAATGATGATGTTGCATAATAGCAATTTTTAAACCCCAAAAGGCAGCAATTGCTTCAGCTTCCAAAGCATTAAATGCAATAATAGGTGCTGAGAAAAACCATATACAATGTCCTTTATAATTTCTGCATAGACCTCCAATACCAGCTGAAGAAGTTTTGAAGCTTCCATCAATATTAATTTTAAGCCAGGGATTCTTAGGTGGTCTCCATATAACAAGCATAACTTTGTTTTTGATGCCTTGAGTTGAAGAAGAAACAGAATTCTGAATCTTACTAAGAAAAGTAATACAATTTCTGATGACAAGATCAAAAGAGAACACCTTATTATTGAAAATTAAATCATTCCTGGCTAGCCATAAAAACCAAAAAATCACAAAAGGGATGAAATAATAAGGAGAAGTTTTCCAATTTGCCCAGCAAGCCTTAATAGAATTCCAAGGAGATAACTGAGTTTGCAATCCCATAACAGCTAATACACCTTTCCATACCTCTTGTGCCCAGTTGCAATGTAAAAAGATATGCCCAATGGTCTCTTCATCACAATGACACAAATGACACCTGGATGGACCTCTAAGTCCTTTAAGTTTAAGAATATCATCGGTTGGCGGCATCTCTTTAAACAATTTCCAACAAAAAAAGGACATAGAAGGTGTGATGTAATTATTCCAAAGTTTAGCACTCCAGTCATTTTTTTGCCAATTAAAACAGAGTTTGATAAATGAATTTAGATAAACTATGATTATGAGGCTTTTTGACAATCGATCTATCTTTTTTTCCAATATGAAAAGGAGTACTTAAGATCATATTATGAAAATCTGCAGGGACATATTCTTGAAATTTATGCAAATTCCAAATACCATCACTCCAACAGTCAGCAATGTGTCGAATAGGAAAATTAGGATTAAAATGTACTTCAAAGGACTCATTAAACAACCAATTATCAAACCGAAGCTAATTTGACCATTACCTATTTCCCATATGAACATCTTTTCAGCATGGAATCTAACTTTAAGTAGCTCCTTCCGAGTTTTTAGAATCTCCGGGTTTAAGGTCGACTTGAGAAGGATGATTGTTAAGACAATATTTAGCATGCATAAATTTTGCCCACAATGACTTTTGTGCTCTGAAGTTAATCCATTGCTTGCAGTAGAATGTAAAGCCTGAGATGCTCGAAAGCTTTTAAAACCTAAGCCACCACAATCAAGAGGCTTACATAACTTCTCCCAATTGGTCCAATGCATTTGCTTATGTTGTCCTTCCCAAACAAATTTATTAAACATAATAGAAAGCATTTTCTCGTGTACTCTTCTTCATTTTTATCATTTGCATTATATAAAGAGGAAATGCGGTTAACACACTCCTTAAAAGTGTTATTCTTCCACCATTGGATAGAAAAGAGTTGGACCAACAATTAAGTTGAGAAGATATTTTAGCAATGATATCATCATAGTGAGAAAGTTTCCTTCTTCCTTTGATTAGAGGGAAACCCAAATACTTTAGAGGATATTGAGTTTCTCTATAGTTAGTGAAATCTGAAATCCACTTTTTCATTTGGGCAGTAATTCTAGAACTTGTAAGAAATTGGCATTTAGCTTTGTTAAAAACCATTCCAGAAATTTCTTCAAAATCAGACAAAACTTTCATGAGACATTTAATAGATTGTTTACCTCCATTAGAGAAAACTATTACATCATCAGCATAGGCTAAATGGCTGACTAAATGAGTAGATCTATGTTGATATTGAGTGTACTGATGAGTAAACCGCATATGATTCAAGCATTCGTGAAAGATAATCAAAAACAAGGATGAAAATATAAGGTGACAGGTGGATCTCCCTGTCTAATGCCCCTTCCAGATTTAAAGAATCCATGGCTAAAACCATTTATAAGCACACTATAATAATTATTGTTTAACCATCTATAAATGAGATTACGAAGTTAGAGTTGAATCCTCTATCTCGCAAGAACATTAAGAATAAAAGTCCAACTGATGGAATCAAAAGCCTTAGCAATATCCAATTTAAAAACAATATTTGATCCTCTCATGACATTTATCAATGTCATTTATCAGTTCTTGTGCTAAAAGAACATTATCACATATGTATCTTCCCTTTATAAAAGCACTTTGATTTTCAGATATGAGATTCTCCAATAAAGGCTGTAACCGTGCAACTAAAACTTTACTTATGATTTTGGAGAAGGTGGAAGATAGGCTAATGGGTCCGAAATCCCGCCAGTTGGACTTTCTTTTATCCTTAGGGATTAAAACAATAGTATTGGAAGCAAAATACTTAGGGAGATCATTTCCCAGAAAATAACTTTGTATTGCCAAGACCACATCAGATTTGATAATCAACCAATTTTTTTTATATATATATGTATGTATGTATGTATGTATGTATGCATGCATATGTATATATAATTTGGAAAATATCATTTTTTTAATTTTAAAATTTGAAATTAAACCGATCTAATACATGTGATAATTTAAATAATCAGGCACTGCATTGTTAGCCCTGCATGTACCCCAAAGAATAGACACATTGCTTACTAAGGAGACCCAATTAAATGAACTAAAGATTTATGACATCCATTTGGCTGGCGAACCATTTATTTTGATCGACAACTTCACCTAACTAGTATGAAGCAACTAGGTAGGGTTTATATTAATCCGGGGTCTTTAAGTTTCTTATAAGGGCAAGCCCCTATAGTTAATTACATCATAGGTAATCAAAGTTATCTAAGAAAAAAATTGATAATTTTAAGGAAATATTATTTTCTTGACTTTCAAAAGGTAGGATTCTTCAAAGTAATGTGATAATAGGAAATCCAATAGGTGAGTGGCTCAGGTTTAGAATAGTTTTTATGGGAATCCAAAGGAAGAGAGAACTAAAGGAAAATACAGCTTCAAAAAAAGCCTTGGTGATTTCCCAAACTATCATATCGTTTGGCTTCAATTTAAGAAAATTATTTAGTGTTTCATCCTGCCAATTTTATTATTTAGAGATTACATTCACTTGATACCGATCATGTGAATAGCTTGGAAGATGGGAGGATTTATGTCATATCGAATGAAAACCTCGTAATCCTATGATGAGTTAGGGCTTATATTGCATGAAGTGGAAAGGCCTAAAGAGATAAAGTGAGGATTTATGAAGCACTAGGCAAACAACCTTAAAGTCCTGAGGCTTATTGTGTATTTCTAAGGAGTTTTGCTGCTGAAGATGGCCATGGTACCTACTGTGTAAGCTCCGAGCTCCTCGTCGTAGCAGATTTAGTTTTAGAAGTCTCAGATGTAAGATATTGGGAGAAGTAGCATCTTGTAGAAATGTTTAAATTGAGGTGTTTTAATGTCTTTATTTAGAGAATATTTAAGTTGATTATGGCGACACCGATTAGGATCCTTTGGTTCCCACATTCTGATACCACCATTTTCTTTTGATTCACTTAGTCCAGATTAATTTACCAAATTCAACTAAATAAATTCAGTACTTTCATTTAGACCATGGGAAATCTCATTAGTAGCCGTAGGTTGCCTCCTCTAAGGGATTCCCGATCATTCAAAGAGACGTTTTAATTTAGTTGCAATTGTGATTTTTTTTGTTTGTGATTAAATTTTGAGTTATCTTATATTTTGACTGTTGTGGCTGTGAATTTTAACTTTGTTTTATTTTAATTTTGAATTTTTGTTTTGTGGGTATCCTAAAATTTTTAGTTTTGACATGCAGGGTGACAATGTTGTTTATCATGCAATTTCACATGTAGAAATGGTATAAGAAAATAAATGAAAGCAAATTGCATTGCAATAAAATAAAAGCATATCCAACATTTCTTCTTGTCCCTTCACCTGAAAGTTTAGCCTTGAAATGCATATATGTAATTTTACGGGAATTGAAACATGCTTGTGAGAATAGCTGAGCATGGCTATAGATAGGTTCGTCGAGGGCCTACCTAGTCCTATATCGTAACTTGGTGGGTCATATTTTTTTAATTGTATATATGATTCTCAAGCAAGGCATAATGATTTTAATCATCCTTTAAGATATCCAAAAGAAAATGAGAAAGGTCCAAGGACAGGGCTCTGGACATCTCACATTCTCTTGAAAGGTCTCAAGTTTGTTCAAACTTATAATGTTTCTTGATGAATGACTGCGGTGACAGGAAATACGAAGTAATAAATTATACAAATAGTTTCAATTCAGTCACAAATTATAATCAGTTTAATAAGGTAGCAGCTGATCTATACACAAGTATATGTATCATTCAAGTAATACAGGGCTCTAGCAGACTAGCGGAGTCCTGGTTATCGATCCCACAAGGGGAAGCAAACCTTAAAGCGTAGCACAGAAATCCAACATTCAATTTGCAAAGAACTGAAGGTTTTACCATAAATTCTACAATTTAACGATGCTAGAGATTTTAAAATCACTAAATTACATTCTAAGCTTCAAATTAAAGTAACTACTACTATAATAAGTTTTTGTAATGTAAGGTTCAAATTTAGAGACAGTGTCTTTCCCCTGACAATGATATTTTGGGGTGTGAATAGTATAGATTAGTTTAATATTTGTATTGTGCCAAATAAGAGCATTCCTATTCTTTACCCTCTTCCGAGTGCTATAAAGAACATTGGCTAATCCAAGGTTTAGTCCCTAAATCCGTGGTTAGGCTGGGAGGATACCGGCTCTCACTCCAGAGTTCCCACTTCCCTTCCCATGTAGGCTAACTCTCGCTTTAGTTTCCAAACACTAGGACCAAATTGGGGATTTTAGTCTGTCACCCAAAAATCTCCAATTCTATGCCCAATAAATATATTTCCCTATTTATTTGCACCCAACCCCATGAACTTCACCATCCATGGAATTTGAATGTAATCTACACTTTTTTTGTAGAAAGCTTAGCCCTTTTTAATTGTATATTTCACAACATATTTATGAAAATAAATTGGTCAGATCGAAAAGTAAATTAAGAATGAAGTGAAAAATCATCACAATTTTTATTCTTTCTTATGAAACATCCAATCTAAACTATCACATCTCCATTTATCATTGCAAGATGAAAGACAAAGAAATCTACTCAAAATTCATGAGGAATATATGATAAAACAAAGATTATATATATATATATATATATATATATATATATATATATATAAGCAACGTCATACAAACAATAAGAAGTAAAAACAATTTATCTGACTTTCTTCCCCAAGAAACTCTCTTGAAGTTCCCTTGGATCTCCTTCTCCCTTTTCAACAACACACAATTCCGTCTTGGAATAGTTGGAAAGAAGCAAACTCTCACTTTCCTTCTCCTCCTACAACTCTTTTGAGAAGAATCCCTCACAAAACAGCACTAAACAGCAAACCCTATACTCTAAACTCTCTCTAAACACTTCCTCTTCACTCACACACACTTGAGCACACACACCACACACTACTCACTGACACCACACACTGATTTCGGCCGCCCAAAACAAGCTAAATTCGTTTGGGAACAAATTTCTCAAGAGTTGCATGAAGAATCTCTTCAAAAGCATCCAAATATATTGAATCTGGCTTGAAACGACATTGGCTACCGTCGACATCTTATCTTAACTTATAATTCCAAACTCTCTGGAAAAAATAAGTCGTCAGGGCTAGTTTGGGCGCTGTCAGTGCCAGACATTAAAAAATCTAGTTTTAATTTTTTTTTCACACCAAATTCATTCCTTTTCGCTTCTTTTTACTCCATTATCTTAAAATCATCATACCTGCAGCAAAGCATGAAAAATATTTTCTATTAAAGTGCAATATCACCAAAAATGATTACAAAATATATATGAAAAATCAAACATATTTTTGGTGCATCAAAATCCCCTAAAATTAACTATTACTTGTCCTCAAGTAATCCTTTTACTACATAAATGTATGGCTCTTAATAGTGAAATTCACTTAATGATTACTATGATTTTTAATTTAACTGAATATAATAGCAAAATTTTCAAAAGATTTTCAATAACTTAGGTCAAAATTGTAGTTAGAAGAACATTTAACAATCAAGTCTAAGAGTTCTAGTCTCCTATTTATATCAAGAATAATGATAATTATCACATTAAGGGTGCTTTGAAGTATCATATGAAAAAGAAGTTCATGAAAACTTTATTATTAAGGATGCTAATACTTTATTATAAATTCAGAGATGAAATTGAGGTCTTCCTTTAAGTTGATTCAAGTTAAGCTAATTTTTTCTTAGGCATCTCCTCAATCTTCTCCTCACATATATTTTTCCTTTTCTTTTCTTTTTCTTTTTGGTATTTGATGCGATGCGACTTTATATATGCTTTAAAATACAAGAATTTGATACCAATTTTTAGAATATTTAATTTCCAGCAAATGGCTTCAAAAACTTGATGCGCGAGATTTACTTTTATAATTTTATATTTAGTTTTTATTATTGTAAAAGTCACTCTTTTTAACGCAAGTATACGTATCATTCAAGTAATACAAGGCTCTAGTGGAGTCCTGGTTATTGATCCCACAGGGATAGAGAATTTTATAAAAAGTAAGAAATATTAATGTTATTTTGAGATTCTCGAAATGCAATTTATATATAATTTTTTTATATATATTCAAATTTAATTAACAAATAATTTTTACTAAAAGAAAGTAAGCAATAAGCAGTAAAGTAAAGTAAGCAGTAATTAAAATTCAATGCAAGTATAAAAATGACTTTCTTCTTTTTCAACTAATCCAAGAATTATAGAGTAGTTATCTTTCGTAGGGAATTAAGATTATGGTATTGTGCCAAATAGAAGCATTCCTATTCTTTATCCTTTGGTTCAGGTGCAAAGAACATTGACTAATCTATAGATAGGCTTAGGATGTTTTATTAGTAGAATGGGTTAATCTAGGCTCATACTACTAGATGTCCAAGGGTGGTTATGGTCAGCCCTACCAGTGACCCGTTACCTTTCTATAAACTAAATTATTAGAATTTAGTCTGTCACTCTAAAAACTAATTAATTTTACGCCCAATAAATATTATCTTCCTATTTATTTGGACTTCACCTTAAACAATCCTTGTATAGCCTGCGATTACCTAAGGATTCATGTGATATCTACTAGTTAAGAATTTATCTCCGGATAGGTCTCAAAATTCTTCAATAGGTTTTAACAAATTAAATAGCCAATTTAAAAAGTAAACTAAGATAAGGTATTAATATCATCCCAATGTTTTAAAATATTTTTTATTTAATTCTCCTACAAAATTTAATTAATTTATAATCTATTCATAGTTGAAAGGAGAAAGATAACTAACTACTCATAACACATTGAAATAACACAACAAAACATATTTATAAAACTTTGAATCAAAATAAAAATACTTATCTGAAGTGTTCCTTGAAGTGATCCGCTGACTTCTACTGACTCTAAAGCAATGATGAAAGAATCCAACAACAATAACACATAATAAACACTCAAAATAAACTCACTAGATACAAAATAAAGTGGCACCCAAAGTATGAAAGAGACTAAATAAAACTAGAGATGAGAGAGAAGATACTAAAATGGGTATGTATACTAAGAGGGGGGTTTTGGTGCCATTTTCTCTGTAGAATGGGCTTCTATTTGTATAGATCTGAATTTGACCAGGGGTTGCTAAGGCACCTCTTTAAAATTCATCCAAATTTAATGTATCTTCTAGAAGGTAACCGTCACACCTAGGCTCTGGGATCTGGCGCCTAGGCACGGAGCCTAGGCATCAGACTCCGTGACTCGGTCTTTCACACCTCTTCACTTTAGGTTGCATCTCTTCGCAATCCAGACTGTTTCCTTGTGTCCAAATACATTGTATCCCATGTTCCATATATTAGAAGTAACTTCCAGTCTTCTAGAAGCTCCAATAACCGCTTAAAACCGTCAAAATAACTGCTCAAAGTCATCAAAAAAATTTGACAGCGTCTGTATCGAACTGCCACTTAGGCGTTGGATTCTGGCGCCTAGGCGCCAGGCCAATAATTCCAAAATTTTGCTCCATAAGCTTCATTTTTGCTCCTTTTTTCTCCTTTTTCCTTCTTTTTCTTTCTTGGACTCTTTTTAAATCATCCACATCCAAAAACATGAAAATACCATTCATTAAAGCATAATATCCTTAAGAATTGAATCATAAATAAGGCGTAAAATGGGTATTTTTTAGGTAGATCAGTATTGCTTTTCAATCCTCCTTTTTTTTATTTTTTTCATGTGGGGATTACTATATTTGGATAGCTTTTAATAATTTTAAACTTTACTCTCCTCTTCCTAAAGTTGGAACTTGAAACATCTCTTTACTTTATAGATATATTAGCTTTTTAATGATTCATTATAGAGTCATAATCATTTCTCCTCACATAAACCTCCAAGACTTTTAACATTTCAAAAACACAATTTTTCTTTACTTTAAATAGTTAACTATAATCTAATCCTTTTATACTAAGTATCTTATCCCATAGCTAAAAACTTTCATTCAAATCCACTATGATATTTAAATAAAATAAAAAAATTAGTGATCTAAACTTAAGCTCAACTACTTAAAGTCATTTTAAAATAATTTTGAAAATATATTTTGATTGAGAATAAATAGAAGTTAATTTTTCCTCCCCCAAACATAAATTTTTTAGCGTATAACAAATTGCCAAATGAGAGAGAAAAACAAAAACTAAACTAACCTTTTTGTGCCCGGCTTTTGATTCTTCTGAAGTATGCAGGTATTAAATAAAAATTTAGCTGCAGGCATAAAATGGTTAAAAGAATTGTTCACATATATATATTAGAGATTTGTAGGGTAAAGAAAATCTAAAGCACTACATAAAATACTTTAAACAACATTGATTACATTTTCACTACAACTGTAACAAAACTACAGAAGCTTTAATACAACATAACCAAATTAAAAATACAATCACTACACATATTTGCTACACTAAAGCAAATAACAGACACAAAAATCTCATAACAATAACAGACTATAGAATACTAAACTACCAATCATCACCTCTTCCTTCTTCTGCTTATTCTTCTTCCTCAGGCTGGTATGGATAGTAGTGGGGGAAAGTAGGAAATACCACACCTATTTCTCCCCTCATAAATCTCTTCTGAGCATCATGATAAGCAATATCATATTATACTTTTCTCCTCTAATAATCATCATTGATGTTGTTGCTTGCTTCCAAACCATCAATCCTGCTATGAAGCCTTTTAATATCATCTTGCTGAATCATCAAACGCTCCATAACATCAGAAATAGTAGGAGGCCTGAAGGTAGAAGGTATGTCATCACTACCAGAGGGAATCTTACTACTCTTACCTCCAGATTTCAATCCTACATGAGACTCATAAGTGTGAATTTTGGCCTTACAAATAGGCTTCAATGGATGGACCAACTCTTCATTACTATCAACCTCAAAACCTGATTGTATACACAAGGTATAAATCAGGGCAAGATATCTTAATCCTCCAGTAGTTTCTCTCTTAGCAATGGTATGAATTTTATTATAAATAACTCTTCCATTATTAATTATTCACATATTTTGAATAAAAAAATTCAAAATTGCTCTATCCCTAGAAACTTCACTATGATGATAGGTAGGTAGTAGTCTTGCAGAAATAATTTAATCCCAGGCTTTAGATGCAACATTAAGAATGGAAGCAAGAAAATATTTCTTCGTCTTTGCTTAGTTTTCCACTCCCCTTTTCCATTAGTAAGAAAATTAATTACCTCTTGCATGGCAGTATCCACAATACCAAAATTTTTGTACTCACAAAACAGATTATCTCGTAATTGGTAGAAAGCATTGATCCTCTCAGGAGTAAACTCTACCATTTGCCCTCGAACTAGCACAAATTCATCTTCAGTATACCGCAAGTTGGCATAAAACTCACGAACAACATCAGCAACAACATCTACAGAAAAATAACAAAAAATTTCCCAATTTTGCTCAGCAATCACCTGCTCTACAACTTTGCCCGAATTTTTAAATCCTCGATCTTGAATACACTTCTTACTACTGAGTGTAGATTTAAAGTGATATTGTGCTTTTACATTTACAAATCGTCTGTCGTCAAAATCAACCTTCCTCTTTCCCTTAAACATCTTTGGAGCCATTTTAAATTTCTAGAAAATTTGAAAATAAATTTCAATAAATTCCAAAATCACAATGCAATAAACTCCAAAGTCAAATCTAGAAAGCAAGAGCATTTCACCATTGATTTTCTTAAAATTTCTTCAAAATACCCAAATTTTTGTATCTCTATAATGTGAGAGATTTCCATGGTGAAAATAAAAAATCTATAGCTTAAAGTAGAGCTCTTACATAGGGAAGGCACGATCCAACCTCAAAAAGCTAAAATATCACCTCAAATCCAAGTTTAAACAAACCCTAGGGGAGATTTTTGCCATTGGCTGGAGGTAGACGATGGTCAAATGGGGTCAAATGTAAAAAATCGTGAATTTAAGAGGTTCTGGGAAATTTTGGATATTGGGCATCGTGGCGCCCATTCTAGCACTGTCAGCACTAGACCGATATAAATAAAGGGAACTCTTAGGAAAATATCATTATCGGCGCCCATTCTGGCGCTGTCGGCGCCCAAATTGTGAGTTCCAAAAATTTCACAATTTAATCATTTCTAAGTTACAACAACATCTAATTAGTCTTTTTAAGCATCTAAATTCACTAATAAGAAATGATCTAACACCAATATTACATAAAAATACAAAATATCACTTTTGTATATATAATCAAAAGTTACAAACATACACACATCAATCAGTCTACTACATCATCAACTCAGCGTCACAACCAAATCACAACACTATAACGCTAAAAAAATACAAAGATTCAAATATCAAGCATGATATATCTCAAATCACACCATAAGCAAGCCAAATAAAAATTAAACTCAAATAAATAAAGTCCAAATAATTAATAAAATAAATAAAAAATAGAGAATCACTACTCCCCATCAACATCGGTGCTATTATTTATTACATCTCCCATGAATTGGTGGTAGACAAACAAATTGTAGAAGAGTCGATACATGAATTCATTAGTTGAATCCTCTTCAATCCAGGCCTTCTTCTTCATTAAATGTATTAATCATTCTTTCATACACCCAGCATGATCAAACTGTTCCTTAATCCTTCAATCCAGATGATCAAATAATTCAGATTATTATTTATAACATCCATAACGTTTCGTACCACTTTCTCCAGTCTCTTGATTTTTTTAGAATGAACTGCGCATTTCTAGGAAAACAAGGTTGAACAGGTAATAAACTCTGAGATGGTTGGTCTACCGTTATGCTCAGATCATTTTCATCCCCAATTGTTGGACAATCATAGACATTAATTAGTTGGGTCCATGGGCTTCCAGGGAAGAAGCACTTTTTCCCAACTCTCATATGGTACTTGTGACTGACTACATAGTAGAAATATTGTAGAAGGATGTCCCAAACCATAGTTTGATCCATGCATAATAAAAAAAAAATAGATTTCACAATTATAGTACCAATATCAATAGTTCTATCAGTTTGAATGAAATAATTTAATATCACACTTTCCTTCATCACTTTACTAATTTTCATAGTCAGGATTAATTTATAAGATATAAAGAAATTACATTGCTTCGAAGTAGGATTCAATAATGTCGTAGAGAAATTAACATACTTGTCGTCACTTATCTCCCAATCTTCACTTTCATATGTCAAACATCGATAGATTTCATTCATGTTGTCCCTTATAGGGACAAAATTTGTGTAATGAAAAATTGGCACATTCTCTATCATATAGAGTTCATTAATCTTAAAAGGAGTAAATGATATCCACCTACCTCACACATAGATGACTCCTTGGTTGATTCCATGAAGATTTGCATAAAATTCCTTCACCACAGGAATGACTACTGGAGCAGTGGTGTAACAAGACACTTCCCAACATCTTTCATAATAATTTCTTCAACACGAGTACTAGGAACATTCATACCTTGATGAACAAAGCCTTGTTCTTTGATAGCCTCCTCTTTATAAGGACTTTTTCATAAAGTCACTTTGCCTCGAAACTGATGAACTTCCTCCTATTGAAAACTCTAAATCCAGAAGATTCTAAGAAGTTGGATGCCATGGAATGCAAATTTTGGAACTTCCTTTTCATTTTTTTCCTGAATTTTAGTGGGTTTAAAACTGAGTTTATGGAATTATAAGGGTGAAATTCCCACTCAAATCTACCAAATCCTATCATTTGAAACTTCAAAAATTGTTCTCTAGCAGTCAACGCCGTCGGTGTTGAATAGGGCACCTTCGTCACCCATGCTCCGAGAGAAAAAGTTGCTCCCTAGAAAAATCTGCTGTAAGCACCTATTTGGGTGTCTTCAGTGCTGAATCAGGCGCTGAATTAAGTGTCATCGGCACCAGTTCACACCTTTGCTCCAACATCTTTTTCGTCCAAATAATCTTCAAATCTTCGATTCAATCTAATAATTAGCACCATATAAGATAACTATAAGAGAGTAGGACTCAAATATAAGATTAGCTAATAATAACATAAACTATAACTTAATCAAAACAAGCTAAACAACACAAATAACTATGGGTTGCGTCCCATAAAGTGCTTAGTTTAACGTCTTCAGCCCAACAAATATTAGTTTCAATCAGGATGAATTAGCATTAAAACCTTTTTATAATTTGGTTGTGACCCTTCAAAATATGGTTTTAATCAATCCCCATTAACTTTAAATTTTCTTCCAGTTTTAGTATCTTCAATATCAACAGCTCTAAACTGGTAGACTTTTATCACAGTGAAATTTTTGATGTACCTAGACTTATGTTATCCAACAAATAATCTTAATCTTGTATTATATAACAAAACTTCTTGTCCAGGTTCAAATCTCCCTTTAATAATCTTTCGATCATGCCAAATCTTCATCTTCTCCTTAAAAATTCTTTCGTTATCATAAGATTCATTTCTCATTTCTTCCAATTCATTAAGTTGCAATAATCGTTTCTCACCAACATCTTTTAAATTAAATTTGAACTCTTTAATTGCCCAATATGCTTTATGTTCCAATTCAACTGGTAAATGAAAGGTTTTTCCAAAAATTAGTATATAAGGAGACATTTCTATATGAGTTTTATAAGCAGTCTATATTGCCTATGCTGCATTATCTAATCTCATAGAACAATCTAATTTATACAGATTTATAGATTTCTCCAAAATTTGTTTAATTTTGTGATTAGATACTTCAGCTAAACCACTTGTCTGGGGATGATAAGCGGTAGATATTCTATGCTTAATATTATATTTTCCAGTCAATCTCTAAATCAGATTATTTGTAAAATGGGATCCACCATCAGTAATGAAAACTCTTGGCATTCCATATCTTTTAAAAATTTTTTAATTAAAAATTTTGAAAATCTTTGAGCATCACATCTGGGTAAAGCTATGGCTTCAATCCATTTCGATACATAATCAACATCAACCAATATATGGTCGGTCGTTAAAGGTGTCTAGTGAGTTTTTGAAAAATATAAAATGTAGTTTTATTAAATATGATTTTGATTTAATTTAATATATAAGTGTATGTTAACTTTTTGAAAATAATATTTTAAATTTTGAAAAATGAGAGTGGATGAATCTCATTCATTTGTAGTTTAAATAAGCGAGCACAATATCGCAAGCAACACATCTATCCCGAGGAATAGACACACTTCTTGATGATATGACTTGATAAAATAAACTATAGAATTGATGACATTTGTTTGGTCTGCGAACCATTTATATTAACCAACAATTTCCCCTATCTAATACGAGAGAACTAGATAGGGTTTATATTACTATGGTGCCTTTAAGGCAAGCCACTATAGTTAATTACATCTTAGATAACTGAAGTTACCTACGAAAACACTTGATATAAATCAAGAAATATTGTATTCATGACTTCCAAAAAGTAAGGTTCTTCAAGAGAATGTGATAGTAGGAAAATTCAATAGGTGAATGGCTCCAATTTTGTAACTTTTATCATGGGAATCCAATGGAAGAGAAAGTTAGGGGAAAGACATAAATCTAAGAATGATCTTGGTGTTCTCCCAAACTATCGTATAGTTTAGCTTCAATTTGAGATGTTATTTAGTGTTTCATCCTGTCAATTTTGTTTAATTAGGGCTTACATTCACGTGATATCAATCATGTGAATTGCGTGGAAGATAGGAGAATTTATGTCATATCCGATGACAACCTCGGAACCTAAGACGAGTTAGGGTTATATTGCACATGGTGCAAAGTCCTAAAGAGATAAGGTGAGGGTTTATGTTGTACTAGGCTGGCTACCTCGAAGTCTTATGGCTTGATGTTTAATTGCTAAGGAGTTTGCTGTTGAAGAAGGTCGTGCTGCTCACTGTGCATGCTCCAAGCTCCTCATCATAGCAGGTTTAGTTTATAGAAGTCTCAATTGAAAAGAAAAGAGAAGTATCATGTTTTAGAAATATTCAAATTTTGGCGTCTTAATGTCTTATTTTAGGGGAATATTAAAGTTGATTATAGCGACACCGATTAAGAATTTTCCTCATTCCGACACCACTATATTCTTCGTATTCACTTAGTCCAAATGAATTTACTAAACTCAACTTAATGAGTTCCATACTTTCATTAAACCATAGGAAATCCCATTAGGAGCCATAGGTTGCATCCTCCGAGGTATTCCCAATCATCTGAGAGAGACGTTTTAATTTAGTTGCAATTGTGATTTTTTTTTATTTGTGATTAAATTTTGAGTTGTGTTATATTTTGATTGTTATGGCGGTGAATTTTATCATGTTTTGATTTTAGTTTTAATTTTGATTTTGGTTTTGTGGCTATCCTAAATGTTTTAGTTTTCATGTAGGGTGAGATTGTTGTTTAACATGCAAGCTCGTAAGCAAGAAAAGTAAGGTAAAGGAAGTACTGAAAAGAATGTACTGTAAACTTATAAAAGTGTACCTGGCGAGTCTTCTCATTCCTCCACCTTAAAATTTAGTGTATTTTACAATAAGCATTTATAATTTGCAAGAAATTAAAGCCTATAGATAGTTTTTTCACAGACCTACAAAGCCCCATGTCATAACTTGGTGGGTCTTATTCATCCATTTAAGAGATTTCTTCATTTAATAAATATTATAGGTTTAGTTATCCTACAAGGTGTCCATAAGATTTGCGAGAAGGGCCTAGGAGATACCTAGACATTTCACAATCCTTCCAAGCTTCCATGAGTTCATTTGGACTTATCATAATTATTAAATGATTCATCTATTTTATACCCTTGTGCTTAGAGAACTAATGTTTTAATTACCTCTAAAAGGTGGGGTAAATATCACTTGATATTTCAATTAGGAATTATGTAAGTGGGGTCATTAGAGATAATATAATTTATGAAAGAATTTAATAAATTTTGATGGGCTTGTAGTGTTTCAAAAGTGTTTAAGATTAATTGTTTTTTTTCTAACCCTTATTAATCAAATTTGATTAATATTAGCCTTACTAACAATCCCCTAAGGTTTTAGTGGGTATATTTTGTGATCTTAGAAAAATTAAGTTATATAATTATGATTCTTATCAAATTAATGAATTATCATTTAAACATCAAGTAGGGGTATTATATTAGTGGATTATCAACTTCCAAAAATCAACCCCTAACCTTAAAAATCACTTAATTTAATTTCCATCCAAATTATAATGATTAATAAAATTATAAGCTTATCCTTTTAATATGACAAAAATGAGATGAGTATCTACCATTTATCCCTTTGTCTTTGAATCACTCAAACATAAAAATTAAGATCATTGATTACCTATTTGCCTCTTTAATTAAGCCTAAATAATGATTAAGGCTAAATTCATAAAAATTACACTTTTGCCCCTAAAGTCCTTATCACTTCATAATTCATTAAATTTAACTCAAATTACTTTGAAATTGTCATATTACTCCACATATGGGTTAATTAAATTATTAAAGGAGAAAATGTGATTTTTCCATGTTTAATTTAATTTATATATTTATTTTAATGCAAAAATAGGATTTTCAAGGGAATCTCAATTACTTATTCAAAACAAAGTTTCTATCCTTCAGAAAATTAATGGAGGTTCATAGAGAGCAGAGGACCACGACTAAATTTCATGATTTTTTTGGATTTTAAATTAATTATTATAATTATTTCAATTTTATAGTATTAATTAAATATAAAATAATATTTAAGTTGAAAATTATGTTTTATATTTTTTTTAAATCTCTCCGAGGTCAGGGAATTCAAAGAAAAAAATTTCATGTTTTTTTTATTTTCTTTGAATTATTAGAATTATTTTAGTGAGAAATTATGGAATTTCCAGTTTTAGCCCTTTAAAAATAATTTTAACCCTTTAAAATTTAATGTCTTTATTTAGGGAGTTAGGAAAATTATTCCAATTGTTCCTAAATGATTAGGAGACAATTTATAACATTTCCATCAATTTTATTAATTTTGTGATTTTTGTGAATTTTTAATTATTTAAAATATTTTAAAATTCAATTTTAGACTTAAAAAATGAAGATTTTATTTTAATCTCAATTTTATTTTTAGAAAATTCCTATAAGCACCAGGAACTCCCAAAACTAATTTCAAAATTTTTTTAACTTTTATTTTATTTATTAAAAATAATTTTAGTGTAAAAAATATCATTTAGCTTAGAAAATTCATTTGAATAACCAAATCAACTCTAATTGACTTAAAAATTTTTATGGTGGTTCCTCTGACCTTAAATTATAATGGATAGTTATTTTAGTTTATTTAAATTTATATTTAGTCTAATTTATTTTTATTTGAGTTTTAGGTCTTAATTACCATTAGGGTTATGTTTATTGAATTAAGCTAAGTTTCCATTTTTGCTAGGGTCCCCTGGTCATAAGTAATCTACCAAAATTTACTTTGTATTTTTTCTATCATTATGTTAATTATTTAAATTTTTTACACCAAAATAGAATGATAATTTAAAATATAGAGATCTTTATCTAGAGATTTTCTCTGACTTTAAAAAAATAAGGGAAGATCCCCTAAGATAGAGGCAACAACATACCAAAATATCAAGCTGTATTGAAATTTCTATGCATATAAAGAATCAAAAGACTCCATACTGTACTTACTTCATTAAAAATCAAACATGCACAGAATAAAATTCAAACCATTTCCACATTGTTCTCCTCTATTCTCTGAGCACTAAGGTATTTTTTTGATGTTTTTCCACCACGTTATGGATTTTTGAAGTTAACTGAATATAATAAAACATTTAAATCCCTAATTTCCTACTTATCCAGTGCGGTGCCACGTGAACCTACGACGCGTCGAAATGCTACGTGTTGTCTTCCCATTTGGCGCCACCTTCTGAGTCAGCTGCCACGTGGCCACGCTTTATGTTTAGATCCCCATCCAACGCAATCCCTGCCCTCCATTTGATATACGCGCGAACAAACGGTGCCTTGCCTTCGTCCCAAAATGGTTCATTCAGTGAGCCATCCACCTTCTAACCCTAAGATCTCTGCCTAGACTTAACCAAATTACTTGGGGTTTGTTTATATAGACTCATCTGACAAAGATGAACCTATCTATACAGTTTATACGGTATAAAATATAGTCTACACATGTGTAGGATTAAAATAAGCTCAGGATGAAGAGTGAGTTTAGTACCTTACTTTGAGAAGTGAAGCTTCAATCAGAGAGTTGTGGAAGCTTTGATTGGTCCCAAGGAACCTCCAGATGAAGCCTCTTGCTTAGGTGAAGTGTCAAGACTTAAATTCAATCAAGGCCGATTTTAGGTGTTGATCAAAGTCTGGTATAAAGGCTCTCTGTGATGGGGCTTTGATGGGGGAACTTCTTCTTTCAGTGCTGTGATGGTGTCGACACAGTTAATTGAACTTTGGTTTAGTGTGGAGTTGTGGTGAAAAGTGTCCTAGTTTCAGCTAGAATTTCAAAGGTAAAATTGGCTCTGGAAAGTGGGATTCAAAGGCCGAGGATGGTAGGCTTGCACTCAGGAGGTCTCAGGGAAGCTCTGGGAGCAACTTGGCAGAGTCTCCTTAGAAAATTTTCAGCAACTCCCATTCAGCCTTGAAGGGTGGCTTTTATAGCCATGGCCAATGGGTGGAGCTTGGGATGCCAATGTGGGTGCTTTAGGTTGCTTATGGAGAGCGTTGAGTAGTGTCAATAGCCAATTGGAGTTGGACAGCAAGGCTGGACACAATTTTTGGTTTAAAGGGTCGCTTGGGCTCAGCTATTCCGGTGGCTAGATCGGCTGCAAGGATAGGGAAGGTCGTTGGAAGGTTGATGGGAGGTTGCTTACGTTAATGGGTTTAACAAAAAGGTGAGGGAAAGTTGACTTCGGTGAAGGTTC
Organism: Papilionanthe hookeriana x Papilionanthe teres; assembly: GCA_022702705.1. Taxonomy (NCBI): domain Eukaryota; kingdom Viridiplantae; phylum Streptophyta; class Magnoliopsida; order Asparagales; family Orchidaceae; genus Papilionanthe; species Papilionanthe hookeriana x Papilionanthe teres. Next base: position 42,307,563 of record CM040422.1, read on the forward strand.
ATTTGTCCATAGCTCGTTTGGGTTGGGTTTGGTTAGTCTTGGCTGGTCCTTAGGGTCCCAAGGTTAGCTGTGCTGGAGTCAATTTGACCAATTTAGCTAAATTTGGTGACATTTCAGTTATGGATTGATTTGGGTCACTTTGGGTTTATGTTGGGCTAGGTTTGGTTTGAGCATGGGTTAGAATATTGATTGTTCAAAATGGTCTAAATAATTGCATTGGTTTGGTAAGTGGATTTGGGGACATTTAGGTATTTGGCAAATTTGGGTCAAGTTGGGTTAGCTTGAGTCTAGGTTGGGATAGAGTGGGTTTTAGGCCTAATTGATTATTCAAAAGGGTCTAGGGTGATGTGGTGAAGAGTTTCGATCATAAATTGGGTGACAATCTTAGGTTTGGGGCCTCCAATTTAGTGTGATTTGGTCATGTGTCCAATTTGAGGCAAAATTAAGAATTTTGGATTTGGGTTGACATGGGTGAGACTTGACCTCAAATTGGAGGCAATTTAATGTTGCATTTATTCTAGGAGACTTTCATGAGAAATTTAGAATTCAAAATTGGGGGAAATTGATTAACATGAGGTTCAATTAGGGTGAAATGGGTCACTTGGCCAAAATTGGGGATTTTGAGTTTGGGTTGAAATTGGGTCCACATGTGGGTCAAATTGGGTCTGGATTTAGTTTAGATTGAGGCTAATGATGTTGAATTTTCATTTTAAATTGAAATTGGGGAGAATTGAAGTCAATTTGGTGGATATTCAGGGTGATTTGGGCTTTTTGGGCCTTAAAGAACAATTTGGGGCTTTTGGTTAAATTTGGTTTAAATTGCTCAAATTTGGTCAAATAAATTGCTTTAAATTGGAATTGGGAATAGTTGGAGGGTTTTGTGAATTCTTGGGAATTTTTTTGGAATTTTTGGAAATCAGGGTATTCTTGGGGTACTTTTTGGGGTTTTTTTAGGCATTTGTAAAATTTGGGTCAAATAAGTCAAATAGGTAAAATTGGGTCAATGTAATGGTTCCAAAATAAAATTGGCAATTTTTGAAGAGTTGTGGAATTTTTTTGGGAATTTTTGGAATTTTTGGGCCAGGAGGGGCATTTTGGCAATTTTGGGTATTTTTGGGGTATTTTGGGTATTTTAGTGGATTCGAAGTGTTTTGGGTATTTTCAGTGGTGAGGAATGTTTTGGGGGTGATTTTTGGAGGATTTTAACATTTTTGGTTGATTTTTGCGATTTTGGGAAAAATTAAGATTTTGGGGGTAATTTTGTCATTTGAGCCATGGACCAAGGGAACTTCTCATTTTGGATCCTCCATGTGCTGGTATTAGTCAAACCCTAGCCTGGGGCTAAGAACTTTGGGAAAACCACTCACATGAGTTTCCAAAGGAGCAGGGGATCAAGTGTGGAGAAGTTTGGTATGTTTTGGGTTGTGAGGTAGTATGTGAGAGTGTGATGTGAAAGTGTGTGTGTGAGCCTCCCCCATACGACCCAGGGTAAGTCCTAAGGCTTGGCCATCCTATAGGGAACTTCACTTCGAGCTTCCTAATGCTTGGTCTCATCCTCCTAAGGATTTAAAGGTTAGACTTTAAACATTTGAAAACTTCAAGTGAAGCAAATAAGTGTCTTGAATTTCTATGGGGTATGGGTTCCATTGCTAGTCTTCTAAGAAAGTCACCAGGAGAGTCCTATGGCTAGACCCTAGATTATTCTAAGAAAAGACTAGACCTCAAACAAAAGTGAGGTCAACAAATGGACCCCCAATAGGTGTGGTGTGTTGGGCAAGCATACTATGTTTTCTCCATTCTTTTCTATTTTTTATTTTAAAAGGAGTAACCAGCTTGTTGATCTTCGTATAGTTCCCTTATTTGAATAAACCTCCCTCCTGAATCAAATAAGTGATTCAAAGAGGAGAGGAACCGAATAAGAAGGGACATACAACAAAAAAGACAAACAAGAGAAAAAAAAACATGGAGAGTCTACGTGCGATAAACCTCGCAAAGATAAGTCAAGAATGTTCGCCCAAACAAGATCGGGCAGAGGCACCTTGAACCAATATCCGTAAAAGAAGTATCTACGTAGACTACCCATAACGAGAGAGTCAGGTGTATGTATCTGTTCTGGGGTCAAGAGCACTCCTAGAGGAATGTATCCCTACTGGTTAATTACATCTTGGGGGACACTTAAGAATACTCTCGATAAAAGGAGTTTGGCTTTATATTATCATAGACCTGGGGTATAGGCAATCAAAGGAAGATTATTCCATGTGGGAAAGTCTCGACGCTTCAAAGCTCTCGCTAAGCCATCGGGCAGTAAGTGGGTCTCTCACGTCTCAAATGGGATAGCGGCTCATTGGCATACGGAACCATGGAATAACCTAAATCATCTTGACGGGGATATCCAAACACGTCAAAGCACGGCCGGGACATAAGGACAGAGGGCAAATCGTCGTATCCCAAATGGGCGGCAGCTCATCGGCATCGGGCCATCAAAATGATATCAACAAAGTCAAAGAGTGAAAGGGCTTAATAAGGGTAGTCAAAGGAAGGGAAGAGTAACCCTAAAGGGATGGAGGTAGCCAAGTTGGGGTACCACAGACCCGTCATCCCAAGCAATAGGACCCTAAGTCTACCCGGTCATGAAGGTAGTCGACCCAACACGTCCTGAGATCCCCGGTCAGCAATCCAAGAATTGCATTATCCACGGAGACCTCGGTATCCCTAAGGTCAAATGAATGAAACTCTATCCTATGACTATAAGCTGGAGGTCTAAGAGGTTGGTCTCACACCTGCCAAAGTGGCAAGGATGCCTCAGGAAAGAAGAGAAAGGGAGGTTCAGCTACAAAGCTGCAAACACTCTAAACAAAAAGGCTTATACCCCGTCTGGGTCAGGGAGCCGTCTAACACCCTAGGCGCACTAGACAACCACCTATAAAGGTATGCTGCGCCAGTCAGGTTGAAGAAGCACGGGGACTCCTCCTCGGGACATGCAAATATGAATGCAGTTATCTAGAGCGGTGCTTAAGTAATGTGGAGACCCTATTAGTATGACTTGGGTGATAGCCATGCAATGCAACCCATTTAAAATCCGGCCCGAAGGTCATGCAAGAAAGTAAAAGAGCAGATTTTAAAATCTTGAATATTTTAATCCTAAAATTCATTTATCTTGAATATTTTATTAGGATTTTTAATATAGAATGTTTACAATTTTAGTGTCCTTAAAGAGCCTAAGTTGTGAAATCCCAGATCACAGAAAGAAACAAGGAAAACACATGCAGGCATGCAAATATATAATAAAAGCAAGAAAGAAAGCACACCATAATAAAATAAAAGAGGCCAAAATGCTGCTGGACCGGCAACATAACCCAGAAGAAGAAAAATGCGGCCGGAATCCGCATATACATGCCCAGTCCTAATTCTATACATCAATATAAAAATACATAATTAAGATACGGGGCACGAGCATCTGTTCCTGGTTCCCTCCACGTGGTTCCCGCATAAAAGCACCTCGAAACCCGTGCTCGTATCTTATTTCTACTACAGGACTCTCCTAGACTCTAAAAGTACAAGGAAAAGAAAAAGAATAAATCCTGCATGAAAATAAGTGTTAGCGGGAAAGCTCACATGCAAATAATGTATAATGAGCCATGCTTTATAAATGGGGGAGCTAATAGCACCTGCAAGCAAAAGTGTAAGAAATCATCACATGCTCCCCCCATAGCGGTATCTGTGTGTGTGTATAAATAAGCATGTCTCCCTGCAGAAAAATACCCTAACACACTATCATACATATACAGCATGAAATCACATCGCAGGCAAAGTGCAAAAGAAAGATACCCAGCTAAGGCAACCAATCCAGCAAAGAACAATAGCCAGACATCAAAAAGACTACCTAGCAACCTAAGTCCTAGCCTAGAACACCATCTAACGAAAGTGCACAAACCTAGTGCCTAAGTGCGGGGTAATCTCGGGTATAGTATGACTTTGACAGGGTCGCCATACCGGCCCCGACCTAAAGATCCGAAGGATCTAAAGGGCGTCACGAAGAGGGGTGACACAAGTTAGATCCATTGGATCCTTAGCACAGTCATACTTGTGTCTATCCCGATGACTTAACTCGCATTGCTCATTGGGATCAACCCAGCAAGCAATGCTCGTTAAGGCATCGTGACAGACACACGGTCACTCTCCTAACGAGTAGAACAAGCCATCAAAGAATGGGTAAGCAAACAGTCATGCAAGAAGCCTCCATTGTGACTGCTCGACTGAAGTACGGAACAATCACAAGGGGCGCCCAAAAGGGTAAGCACACACATCATGCAAAATGCAAACTTGCTACATGCAAAAAGGATGCACCAAAGTGGTGAAGGTGAGTATACTGTGAAGGCAATGACTCAGAAAGAGCGGGCATGCCGAAGCGGCGCACAGCCCGGAGGTGGGCATACCGTAGCGGCAGCGGTCCAAGCAGATGTGCAACACGAACAAGTGATAGTGCTTATGCAGGTAAACATACATAGGATATGATGTGACATGCAAGCATACCAAAATACACATGCATACAAACATGAAAAATGATGCAATAAGTGGTCACATGCAAAAGAATACAACAAGGTGGACCATGCACGTGCAACACAACCACTACGCTCGATGGAATGTCGAACTCATCCTAATGACCTCACATAGGAACCTGAGGTTGACACTCTTGGATGTGCGACATCACCGCCTCTAGTTTTGGCGTAGCTATGTGGAGGGCTTCCCCCTCCGATTTCTCGTAAGGGAAACTCTCCACCGTTCGTAGGGCAGACTAGCTACAAAGCTTTTCTCGCTCTAAGAACGCCCCGATCTTATAGAACAGACTAGCTACGAAGCATTTCCAATCCTCTAAGATTGAACTCAACTAATCCCTCCAAGGAAGATTAGGAGCGCCAAAACCGTGGGAAATTGGGATTCCAACCCGGCGGGGCTAAGGCCTAAGGCTCACAATAGGGAAATCGCTCAGCTACGAATAAGAATTGGCCAACGCATAGGATTCCTAACCTACAGCTCACTCTAGGTAAATCAATGATCCATCACATAGGTGGCTCAACCGGTCGACACATGTCGTCCGACACCTCCACCCCACGTGGGCGATCGAACCCACGTGCCTAGACCGGACTAAGCCTATGGCCAGCTAAGGGATGAGAAAATCTCACCGCCACGAAGGTTGAAGATGTGTTTTCTTAATGCTGAAGGAGAACCCACGCTTCCGGCGAACTGCCGGTGAACGAGAGGAAGTCTCAATGAGATCAAGAGGTCCACTTCCCGATGAATCTCGCAATGACAAACATGGAAAGTGGGATCGAGTAAGGTATGCGATGTACCAAAAATAAATAATTTTGGCATACAAAAATATGAACAAAAATATACCTTTTCAAAGAGAAGGGATCCGACGGGCCTCCATATGCTACGACGTCGTCGCCACATTGACGACAATGAGGAGACAGCAAGCTAGCCGACCGGAAGCCGGCGAGGAGGTGGTTGTCACCGGTGAGGTGGATCGCTGACGGGGAAGGCATTAAATATGCCTTAGATCACATGTTTTGGCCCAAATGGGGGCTGGTGCACGCATTGCCAGCGGGAAGCATGTCAAATAGGCATCAACAGCAAAAGGTAAGCGCCGGGGTAGGTTGGACGTGACCCGGAAGAAGGGCTTTGTCCTAGAACTCGCACATGAGAGGGAGGCAATACCAAGAGAGACGTCGCCAGCGAGTGCTTCGCCGGTAGGAGGCAAACGAAACAGAAGCTCGGCGCATGAGGTGAGCATCGGTGCAAGAGGTCGAGCCTGGAGGAGGAAGAAGGTGGCGCGGGTTCTGCCGGCGGCATGGTGGAGTGGCTGCCCGGAGAAGGGCGTCGGTGCCTGAGGAATCGCTGGCTAAGAAGGAAATCTGGCAGCGAGGCTGGCGCCCCGAGGTACGACGAGTTTCGGCTAGGGTTCGCGAAAAATGGATGGCGGCTGGGAGGAATCGTGATGGAATAGGGGAGAGAGAGAGAGCATGCAATATATTATAGGATAATATAATATTATATATATAAGTATATATATATATGTGTGTGTGTATTATGTTATAATAATATTATTATTATAATTATCCTTCACAAATATTTAGCCTATATATGTCCTCTCAGCGAAGAGGATGTCCCTTGTAGCTAAAATTGACGTTCCGGACGCAATGGTGCAGTCTGTTTCGCCATCCGAGGTCGTTCGGGGCTGCTCGGGCCACTTTTTGAGCAATTGGGCTAAAAAAAATAATTCACATATTTTAAGCCTAGCCGCAGTGTCGTGGCAAAATGAACATCCTCCGTAGGTAAAATCGACATCCCGGACAAAATCGTGTGATCCGTTTCGTCATCCAGAGTCATTTGGGTGATTTTTTAATGATCGGCTTAAAAATAATAATTTGCATAATTTTTACCCCGCCCGCGAGGCCGTAGCAAAATACACATCCTTCTTAGGTAATATCGATGTCCTGGACACACTCGCGTGGTCTGTTTCGTCTTTCGAGGCCATCTGAACAAGCTCACCGGTGGATAGGCCAATTTGAGCCAATGTCCCGCGCGACGCATCGAGTAACACCTGTCGACCCGACCAAAGCCATGTTATATGTGAAATGCCGACCGGCCTTCGCCTAGAGAAAGCCAAAGCCTAACAAAATGACCACGGTTGCGTGCCCCTCAACACACACCGAAAGGTCACAAATGGATATCTGGAGCTATGGGTGACTTATTTCCACAAAGTACGACCCCGATGCGCTCGAGTGAACATACCACGCATGTGATATAAGAAAAATGATGCCAACACACCACACGTATTAGTGTTGACCTACAAGATCAACGAAACTAACACAACCTCTGAGTCAAAACTCAAGACAAAATGTAAAATTTAGTGAGGAAATTTCCATTGGGGATTATCTGGGTAGAAAACCTTCAAGTCACAGTAACTCCTGCCAGGGAAGGAAAATGGAATACCTTAATTAAGGAGCTATGAATTTCAAGCCTCCAAACTTTAAAAGTGTCTGATCCGAATCGATCTGAATTTGGGATTTGTATTTAGAATTGAGTTTGTGTTTTTATGGAGTTTATGAAAATTTACGATTCATAGAATTTTTTTATTTGTGAAACTTCTTTACTTTAATTTGAAAAATTTTAGTTTCATGAGAATTTTGAGTTTCAAGTGAATGTATAAAGGGAATCAGATTTTAGGTACCGATCAAAGAAAGAGGAAATCAGAATTTAGGTACTAGTTTCAGAAGATGAGTACGGGAGTTTAGGTACTAGTCTCGGAAATGAGAATCGCAATTTCGGTACCGACCTTGGAATTTTGTAGATATGGAAAATTTAGAAACTTTGAAGAAATCGGATGACTATGCTCCGATCCTAGAATTAAAGGAGGAAAATTTCTCGGATAAGAAATGGAAATATAGGGAATTTTGAGGAATCAGATGACAATGCTCCGATCCTGAAATTTCATGGAAGGTAGAAAATTTCTTAGATAGGAAATAGAAATATAGTGAATTTTGGGGAATTAGACCACTGTGCTTCGATCCTGAAATTTCATGGAAGGCGGAAAATTTCTCGAATAGGAAATGGAATAATATGGAAATTTGAGGAGTCAGAAGACTAAGCTTTGATCCTGGAATTTCATGGAATGCGGAAAATTTCTCAGTTAGGAAATGAAAATATAAATAAATTTTAGGAATTAGACAATTGAGCTCCGATCCTAAAATTTCATGGAGGAATCAGATGACTGAGCTCTGATCCTAGAATTTCATGGAGAAATTAGATGACTGAGCTCTGATCTTGAAATTGATGGAAGGTGGAAAATTCTTGGATAGGAAATGGAAATATAGGGAATTTTGAGGAATCATATGATAATGCTTCGATCCTAGAATTTCATGGAAGGCGGAAAATTTCTAGGATAGCAAATGGAAATATAGGGAATTTTGTGAAATCGAACCACTGTGCTCCGATCCTGGAATTTCATGGAAGGTAGAAAAATTCATGGATAGGAAATGGAAATATAGAGAAATTTAAGGAATCAGACGACTGTGCTTCGATCCTGGAATTTCATGGAAGGCAGAAAATTTCATGGATAGGAAATGGAAAGATAGGGAAATTCAAGGAATAGAACGATTGAACTCCGCTCCTGGAATTTCATGGAAGGCAGAAATTTTCTCTGATAGGATATGGAAACATAGGGATTTTTTACCGTATTGAGGAGGAAAGCTGAGGGACTCACATCCAGCTCAAGAGGTGACGGAAGGGAAACATATTTTAGATACTGATCCTAGAATTTCACATGAAAAGATCTAAAGAGAATTTGATGTTTGACTTTTGAAAAACGTAGAATTGGTGCAATTCAGCCAAGACAGGTAGCCATTGCAAGATTTGCCGAATTTTGTGACGTTTGGAATTTGTGACAAGTGACATTGTGTAAAATTCCAAATTTTGCGACGCATTTTCAGAAATGATGGATTTGATGTTGAGTGCGGAGACCCAAAGTCTCGGGAGAGAGAAATAGCTTATCACTGGTTTTCAATTCATCATTTTCTTTCAATTTGTTTCATTTGATTTCTTTCTGTTTGATTATGTTTTTGATTAAATTTTCTTTTGATTTCATTTCATTTCATTCCATTTGATTTTGTTTTAAGTTTTTCGATTTGTTATTATTTTTATTTTATTATTTTATTTTTTTCTTTTGTATTATTCTTTGTTCGTTTTAATTTGGGACAAATGTACGGTCCTGTGACTTTCGACCGCCACGAAAAAAAAAACATTTCTGAAAAACTTGGCGAGCTAAAATAGAAATCTTCATTAATCTTTCGCTGAAACTGATCACATGCAGACAAGCATCCAAAAGTCGATCGAGCGTACATAGTTAAACAAAACTATCATATCATATCTGACTGGTATAAAAGCGGTGACAACTACTGCGACTCGTTGTAGAAGGTAGTAGATTTTTTCCATCTGAGTCTGCTCCATAGAGAAGCTAATCTACGAAGGCTACGCTTTGGAACAAAAGTCCCATTGCAAACACCTGGAGGTACTGCTATCACAACGACAAAGGATGAAGGCTTTCCAATTCTAGATCTGATTCGTAGTAAGACGGTGCTTTGTCCTCATCCATTCTTCTGAAGGTAACTGATACCCTTTGTCTTGTAACTCCTGGGATGCAGTGCTTCACAAGATCTGCTTCATTTTCTTTCAGCACCAGCACTGATCTGACTGGTAGAGGGATTTCAACAAAACCTCGGAACTCTCCCGGTCCGACAATCTGAATTTAACGGCCGAATCAAATATTACTTTCACTTACAAATGAGATCGTACAGAAGGGCCTCACAAAATCATGTGGTCGATATGAGGTAGGATACAGTCTCCATCCTCATAGATATTTAATGCAACTGTTGGGAATACAGTCTGTAGGCAGGATGTGCCACTCAACCATCCTCTTTATCATCTTCTCGATATGTGGCGGCATTGGATCCACTTCATCGTACTGTAGAATCGTCGGCGGATTGCCCTGTCGATCCTTGGTGAAATTGTAGCAGCATCCACACTGCATGGTGACCTGCCCTTTGCTCTTTTCCACTTCGTTGGCTCCATGTACGTCCTCTGCTTCAGATGGCCTGCTCTACCCAACTCTTGGAGAGCAAAGACACAATCTAGAATCTTTTCTTGATCATTCCTTAAAAACACTTCTGTGTATAACTCGGGGTCTTCCATGATGTTGACAAATTTTCCTTGTATTTCTTATTTCTTCATAGTGCTAAAATTCCTTCTTTCTAACCCTTCTAATCTTTGCCATGACGTAAAACGACACTCCTCGCTGCGGAGGCGGCAGAACAAATTGTGGTACATAAGGCTCTACAAAAGGATGCTCACTGCTCCTGAGTAGCATCAAGGCTTCTGGATATGCCTTGAATGTGCCATACTCTTCTAACTGTAGAACGTGACATTGTGGGCACTCTGAAAATGCTCCTATCACTGAAGGAAGTCTGGCTAAATCCAAGTTGCAAGTCAGACACCCAGTAAAGTTTTCTTCCATTAGATCCCATGTCGGTGTGGGATCCTTAGCAATCTTTGGCTCAGTATCTGTGAGTGGTGCACTGTTGTCAGTTTTTTTATTTTCGAGTCATATAATTCTTCTGGAATGAGTGGTAACTCAGCGGCTAACTCCCAAGCCTGTCTCCTTTCCATCTTGTCCAGGAGGCGACGCTTGCGACAGTTTTCATTTCTTCTTTTTGTTCATGCCAGCAGCATGTCTGGGACTCTCTTAGCTATAGCTGTAACAAGACAACCCTTCGGAGTAGTGATCATGGAAGGAATCTACGTGTGTCTCACGATGAGGAGGTGTGAGTCAACAAAACCTCCATTGCCTCCATGTCCCGACGTCTGTCCGGTCTCCTTACGACCATTTTTCATCATTTATTTCACACTTGCAGCCTCTTATATGTGTCCTTTCTCTTTCTTCAGAGCACGAGGTCCAAGCTGTCTTTAAAAGAAAATGCCAACTCGTAACCTGACACTTCCTGCACAAGAAAACAGAGGGAAATGTCAGTGGCTGGCACTTTGTACGAACAAGAACAATAGCAAGCTTATTATTTTTTTTGATTTACCAATTTTTTTCACAATTATCTTAATCCCATTATCTTATTTAATATGATTTTTCAAAATTTGAAATTAAAAATTTAACAAGCGTATTTTATCTTGTGAGAAAAAATAATTTTATTTTTTTATTACAAAATTCAGACCCAGTCACAGAGACTGGCCATATGGCTATATCAGAATGAATATCCTTCTTCAGATTGATCATGTCACGTAGTATTTCTTTAGATATTGTCCATTTATCGGCAACATGGTGTCGGTGTATTTTTAGGTTGTGTGTTGTATTATAAAAAAGGGTCGCCTATAGAAGTTGTCGACGAATTTTTTTAGATTTTAAATTTAATTTAAATATATATATATATATATATATATATAATTTGAAAGGTAGCATTTGATTTTAAAAATAATTTTAGGTTTGAAAATTTTAAGATATGAAATCAAACCGATCTCGCATCCCAAATAGTTTATATAAACGAGCATCGCATTATAAACCATGTATCTATCCTGAGGAATAGACACACTGCTTGATGATGGGGCTCGATTAAAGAAACTAGAAGATTTGTGACATCTGTTTGGTCTGCGAACAAATTTTATAAGCTGACAAGTTTCTTTGTTTAATATAAAGGAATTAACCAGGTTTTATATTACCTTGGTTCTTAAAGTTCCCTATAAGGGCAAGCCCCTATAGCTAATTACATCTTAAATGACGGGAATCATTTAATAAATCTCTCAATAATGATCAGCGGTTATGCTCTCAAGAATTTCAAAGTTTAAGGTTTCAAAAAATTAAATTTTGGAAATTTCAATAGGGAATGGATCAAACTGAGAACAGTTATTTTAGGAATACAATGGAAGAGAAGTAAGAGATCTCATAGACCCGAAGTGAACTTCGATGAATTCCCGATGATGCACCAAAAATATATACTCTTTTTGCTACATGTTTTTACTTATTTTTGGTGATTTTGCACATTAAAGGAAGGTATTTTTCAAGATTTGTTGTAGGTATGATTATTATAGGTGATTGGAGCGAAAAGATGCAAAAAGGAACAAATTTGGAGCAAAATGGAGCAATTTGGAGGAAAACAGTTATGGCGCCACCGGCGCCCTATTCCAGAAAGTTCAAATTTATTGGCACGATAGGGCGCCACCGGTGCCACTATCAGGCGCTGCCAGTGCCTTATGTTGGTTCACTTCGAATTCAAAAGTTTTGGCGGATTTTTGAAGAGGTGCTTCAAGAAACTCTTAAGGAATTTGTTCCTAACTTTAAATTAAGTGTCCAAGACAAAAATAGAGAGGAGGAAGAGAAGAGAATTACTATAGAGAGTGTGAGGAATGTGTAAGAGAGAGTTAGTGTTTGTGATTTTAAGAGAGATTTTTCTCTAAGGAGGGGAGAAGAGGGAGTAAAGTGAGAGATTGATTTTTCATCTTTTTTCCAAAGGGAGAAATCAAGTGTTGCAAGGAAGAGAAAAGGAATCAAGGGGACTTTAAAGAATTTGCTTGGGGAAGAGAAAGAGATAAGTTGTATTTACTTTTGTGGTTTGTATGACTCTTCTTTTATATATAAAATCCATGTGTTTTTATATCTTCTCCATGAATTGTGAGTAGTTTCCCTTGCCTTTCTTCTTGCATGAAGTAGTGATGATGTAACAATGTGGAATTAATGTGCCCTTAAAGTATTATAAAGTTGTGATGTTTCTTTCATTTAGAACTTAATTTATATTTCAATCCAGCCAATTGAATTGTTAAAACATGTTGACGAATATTAATTCCAAAAGATTGAATATTCTATAACAAGAATGAAGAAATCATTTAATGTCCGTGAATGAATTGTGTAGTTCATGGGGATTAAGTGTAAATAAACAGGGAAATGAGTTTTGATGGACTTCAAATTGGAGGTTTCATGGTGACAGAATGGGATCCCCAATTTGGTCTTATGATTGGTAACTAAAGCCTATGGTTAGCCTTCGGGTGAAGGGTGAGTGGGACCTCCGTAGTGAGAGTTGGTATCCTCCCAGCCTAGCCTTAGACTTAGTGACTAAACTTAAGATATGGCAATGTTCTTTACATGCTTAGATGAGGGGGTACTCTTTTAAGGGTAAAGAAGGAAATATGCTCCTATTTGGCACAATACATATAATTAACATTCTTCATGATCTTTATGCTGGAAGAAAGACACTTTTTCATATAGAAGTATCTTATAAATCACATAAGTTAGTGTGTGTGTTAGTTAAGAGTTTAGTACGTAGAAGTAATTGTAGTAATTTTATTATTGAACTTTGCATTAACTAGTTGTAGTACACTTAAGAAATTGTTACATTTGGTATTGGATTTTAGTACTATATTATCTGATTTAAAGAACGTTCACCTCCCTATGGGATCGATAACCAGGACTCCATTAGAGCCCTGTATTACTTGATACAATACGTATACTTGCGTTAAAAGTGTGATTTTATTAAACCATTATAAATATGTAATTCTAAATTCATAAAGTCCTGCATTTTTAAGTATATAAAGTCGCCGCATCAAGTTTTTGGCGTCGTTGCCGTGGAGGTAGATAAACGGTACTTATTTATAGATATTGTAGTAACTGAAAACCTTTACTTTGTAGTATATTTGTGTGCTTATTTACTTAGTAGTGTGATTTTATATGCGTAGTAGTGGATTTGTAGGTTTGATAACTTTCGATTTATAGTTAAAGCGTAATATTAAAAAAATTAGAAAAAAACAAAAACAATCTGAAAATTACTGTGAAATGGCGAATAATCAAGAGATCAAAATATTAATGTTGGAAATTTGCCAAGACCTTTAAGAGATTATGCTAACCCAACAACAGATGAAATTCATGTAACTTTTCAAAATCCTGATGTTGCTGCTAATTCGTTTGAACTTAAATCTGCTATTATCCAAATCATACAAAATAATCAATTCGGAGGAACACCTAATGAAGAACCTAATTTACATCTCGCTAGTTTTTTAGAACTGTGTGCTACTTTTAAGTATGACGGAGTGTCGAATGATGCTGTCAGACTTAGACTTTTTCCTTTTTCCTTAAGGGATAAAGCTAAGGCGTGGCTAAACTCGTTGGCACCTGGATCTATTCAAACATGGGGAGAACTTTCTCAAAATTTTCTATCAAAATATTTCCCTCCATCAAAAACTGCTAAATTAAGAAATGGTATCACATCTTTAGGTCAGTTTGAAGGAGAGTCAATATATGAAGCTTGGGAGAGGTTTAAAGATCTTCTTAGGAAGTGTCCACATCATTCTTTGCCAGATTGGTTAATAATTCAAACTTTTTATAACAGATTAGTGGGATCACTAAATCAATTATTGATGCTGCTGCTGGTGGATCTTTAATGTCAAAACCTTTTAATGAAGCATATTCATTAATTGAAGAGATGGCTACTAATAATTTTCAATGACCCTCTGAACGGGTAAATCCTAAGATAGTAACTTGTGTTCATGATTCTAATATGATGACTATGATAGTTTCTTAAATAGCAGCACTTTCTAAGAAAATAGATCAATATGGAATGAATTATTCTCAACTACCCCCAGTGGTAGAGGAAAAGTCATTTAGGCAAATAACGGAATCTCAAACACCTTATGAAACTTTAAACACAATTAATAAACCTAATATCCCTTATTTGAATTATTATAACTATGGTTGGAAGAATGACCCAAATTTCTATTGGAATAATAGTAATTCTAATGTAAACCCACAATGGGGACACAATTCTATGAACCTAGTTGGAAATTCAAACAACCAAGGAAATAGTAACTTTAGACCATCTTATCCTCTTGGATTTAATAATAATACATAGTTTAAGGATAAGATGTTGTCTACAGATGAAATGATTTTGAATATGGGTAATCAATTACAAATTCAAGGTGTTGCGATCAAAAATATTGAAAATCAATTGAGAGATATTTTCACTGCGCTTAATAATAGACCTTCGGGAACGCTTCCTAGTAATGTGGAGATCAATCCAAAAAATTAAAACAAGGAGCAACTTATGGCTATTCAATTAAGGAGTGAAAAAGAATTAGAAACTAGAGTGCAGAAAGAAGTTGAAGAAGAGAAGGAGAAGGTGAATATTGAAAAATTTTCAAATAAAATTTATCCAGATCTGGAATATCCTCTTGAGCCTATGAAGATTATTGTTGAAAAACCACCTCCTCCATTTCCTCAAAGATTGAAGCAGAAAAATAGGGATAATAGATTTGGAAAATTATTGGAAATCCTTAAGAAGTTAATAATAAATATACCTTTTGTTGAAGCATTAGAACAAATGCCTGATTATGCGAAATTTATGAAGGATATTCTTAAAAAGAAGAGAAAGTTCACGGATCATGAGACTGTTGCACTTAGCGGAGAGTGTAGTGCAATAATTCAGAAAAAGCTTCCTAAAAAACTTAAAGTTCCTGGTAGTTTCACTATCACGTGTGCTATGGGTGAAAAGTTTTTTGGAAGAGCCTTATGTGATCTGGGAGCTAGTATTTACCTTATGCCTTTATCAACTTTCAAAAGACTAGGAATTGGAGAAATTTCTCCTACATCTGTAACTCTTCAATTAGCTGATCGTTTTATTACTTATCCTAAGGGAGTGGTAGACGATGTGTTAGTGAAAGTGGATAAATTTATCTTTCCTGTGGATTTTATTGTGCTTGATATGGAGGAAGATAAAGATATTCCAATTATTTTAGGAAGACCATTCCTAGCTTTTGGAAGAGCGGTAATTGATGTTCAAAAAGGGGAATTAACTATGAGAGTTAATGATCAAGAGGTGACCTTTAATATTTTGAAATCTATGAAGTGTCCCTCAGTTGCAAAAGATAATGAGTGTTTTAGGATGGAAGTCTGCGAATATTTGAGAAATGATTATTTTAAAGAGATGTTTGAAAATAATATGGAGTATGAAGACATAATTGAAGATGAAACTGAAAATGAAACAGATTTAGATAATGAGAAGAATAAGGAATTGAAGTATATTCAGGAGAAATTTGAAGTGTTAGATACCATGGAAGGTGGAGATAAAAGTCTAATTTCATTTATTGATAAACCTCCTGAAATTGAGATGAAAATTCTCCCCAAGCATTTAAAGTATATGTTCTTAGGAGAATCATTTACCCTACCTATTATTGTATCTTCAGAGTTAACTGAATATCAAGAACAAAAATTATTGAAAATCTTAAAAAGATACAAAAAAGCTTTTGGATGAACTTTGGCAGATATCAAAGGAATCAGTCCTTTGATCTGTATGCATAGAATTTTATTAAATGAAGAACATAAACCTAAAATTGATCCACAAAGGAGATTAAATCCTATAATGAAAGAAGTAGTTAAGAAGGAAATTTTAAAATGGCTAGATGCTGGAATTATTTATCCTATTTCGGATAGTTCTTGGGTGAGTCCAATTCATTGTGTACCAAAGAAAGGTGGAGTGACTGTGGAAGTGGATAAAAAGAATTAAATTTTACTTACTGGACAAGTTAATGGATGACGAATTTGTATTGATTATAGAAAACTTAATGCTGCCACCCGAAGAGACCACTTTCCTCTTCCTTTTCTTGATCAAATGTTGGATAAACTTACTGGACACAAGTACTATTACTTTTTGGATGGATATACTGGTTATTATCAAATACCTATTGCTCCTGAGGATCAAGAAAAGACAATGTTTACTATCCCCTATGGAACATTTGCTTTTTCGAAAAATGCCTTATAGATTGTGTAACGCACCTGTAACTTTTCAATGATGTATGATGTCTATCTTCAGTAGTATGATAGATAATGGAATAGAAGTTTTCATTGATGATTTTTTTATGTTTGGAACTTCATTTGATATTTGTTTGGAAAACTTGGCAAAAAGTTTTGCAACTCTGTGAAAAAACAAATTTAGTTCTGAACTGAGAAAAATGTCAATTTATGGTTGCAGGAGGAATAGTGCTTAGGCATAAAATTTATGAATTTGGTATGGAGGTTGATCCTGCTAAAATTCGAGTAATTGAGAGATTACCACCACCCACTACTGTGAGAGAGGTGCGGAGTTTCTTAGGACATGCTGGATTTTACAGGCGTTATATTAAAGATTTTTCTAAAATTACTAAACCCTTGTGCCAACTTCTAGAAAATGAAAGGAAGTTTGATTTTAATGAAGAATGTTTGTATACATTTGAATTACTTAAAGAAAAATTAATCGCTGCTCCTATAATTGTTTCACCTGATTGGGAGAAACCCTTTGAATTGATGTGTGTTGCTAGTGATTATGCTATTGGAGTTCCGTTGAGGCAAAGATATGATAAAACTTTCAAAGTTATTTACTATGCTAGTAGAACTCTTAATGATGCTCAAATTAATTATACCACTACTGAAAGGGAATTATTAGCTATAGTATTTGCTTTTGATAAGTTTAGATCTTATTTAATTGGGACTAAAAGTATAGTGCATACTGATCACTCAGTTATCAAGTATCTAATGCAAAAGAAGGATGTTAAACCTAGATTGATTAGATGGATACTCCTTTTTCAAGAATTTGATTTCAAAATAGTTGATAGGAAAGGATCTGATAATCAAATTGCTGATCATTTGTCAAGAATAGAATATGATAAATTGTCTGAGTTTGAGATGGAAGTTACAGAAACTTTTCCTAATGAACAATTGTATATTCTTATCGAAATGAATTTGCCTTGGTATGCTGATATTGTGAATTATATTGTTAGTGACATTATACCATCGGATTTAACAAGGCAACAACAAAAAAATTTAAATATGATGCTAAATTTTAATTTTGGGATGAGCCCTATTTATATAAACAGTGTAAGGATATGATTATTTGAAGATGTGTACCACATGAAGAAATTAATCCATTCATTCAGATATGTCACGACTCTGAATTTGGAGGTCATTTTGGTGTTGATAAAACGGCTTATAAGATTTTACAATCTGGATTTTATTGGCCAACTCTTTTTCGTGTGTTTATAAATATGTTAAATATTTTGATCGATGTCAAAGAGTAGGTAATATTTCTAGAAGAAATGAAATGCCTCTGAATTATAATTTGGAAGTTGAAATCTTTGATGTATGGGGATTAGATTTTATGGGACCATTTACACCTTCATTTGGAAATTTATATATATTGGTTGTTGTAGATTATGTTTCGAAATGGATTGAAGCTATTGCTTTACCAAGATGTGTTGCTCGGAATGTTTATAAACTTTTAAAGAAAAATATATTTACAAGATATGGAATGCCGAGAGTAATTATAACTGATGGTGGATCCCATTTTAGAAATAATCAAATTAAGAGATTAATTGAAAATTATAACATTATTCATAGGATCTCTACTGCTTATCAACCCTATAATAGTGGTTAGCAAAAATATCAAATAGAGATATTAAAAGAATTTTGGAGAAAACAGTGGATATTGATAAATTTGATTGGTACACTAGATTAGACACCGCATTATGGGCTTGCCATTGCTTTTAAGACCTTCCCTTTATTTGGAATGTCTCCTTATAGATTAGTGTTTGGCAAAACTTGCCATTTGCCGGTTGAATTGGAGGATAAAGCATATTGGGCAATTAAGGAGTTGAATTTTAATTTGAGAAATGCGGGAGAAATTAGATTTATGCAATTAAATGAGTTGGAAGAAATTAGAAATGAATCATATCATAACGACAGGATTTATAAAGAGA
This sequence comes from Papilionanthe hookeriana x Papilionanthe teres, assembly GCA_022702705.1. NCBI lineage: Eukaryota > Viridiplantae > Streptophyta > Magnoliopsida > Asparagales > Orchidaceae > Papilionanthe > Papilionanthe hookeriana x Papilionanthe teres. The sequence continues at coordinate 42,325,893 of CM040422.1, forward strand.
AAATGAAATTGTGGCATGATTAGGAGATATTGAAAAAATAATTTGAACGGGACAAAGAGTTTTATTATATAATACGAGATTGAAATTATTTACGGGAAAACCAAGTTCGGATGGATAGGACCTTTTACGTAGTAAAAGTTCCTTCTTTGTTGTTGATATTGAGTATCCTAAAGCGGGAAATATTTTCGAGTTAATGGGCATCGTTTAAAACCTTACTTTGGAGGGTCTTTGCGATTTCAAGAGGTTTTATTGCTAAGTCATCTAGTTAAGCTGAATGGTTTGTCGGTGGCGATGTTAAACAGCGCTTTGTGGGAGCGGCCCATATGTGTATTTATATGTTGAGTTTGCTTGCTTATTATTATTTGTACTTTTAGTTTAATATTAAAGAATCTAATTCCCCTAAATAAGTTAAGAATTAAAAATATATTGGATCGTATTGAGAAACGAAGTATTTCGAACAATGTGAAGTTCGGTGAAAATTTTTACCACGGCGCGCCCGACGCCTAATCTTTTATAACGGCCGAATTTCTAGTTTCCCCGGAGACACCGCCGGTGCCTATCGGCCTTGCTTCGGCTCAAAATTCTGGTGACGGTTTTTACGTTTTAAAATGCGGTTTTTTGTTAGTTTTGGCGGTATTTTCTTCCTTAAAACACCCCAAAACTCCATTTTAAATCCATAACCACGGAGAGAGATGAAAACTCCCTTTCTCAATTCGCATCCATGGTTCCACTCCAGTGAACTCCTAGATCTTGCATCTACAATCGACGGAAGTTCGTTAGTTTTGAGCGCAACGTCTATTCTGAAGTGATCATGAAGAAGGATTATCGAGGAAAGAGCTTTGTGAATGCGGGGTTTGGAGAGTCGACTACAAGAGTTGAAGAGATAGCGAAGCGAAAGACGTTGGGAAGTGTTATGCTACACTACGGCCGCGATATGGTTGTTCGGTTGTGAAAGAATTTATGCGGATACGCTTGTCGAGGATCAACCAAGGACGTGTTTTTTGTGCGAGAGGTGTGTACCATTCACTCTGCGAGGATAAATGATCTCTTCATGATAGAAAGTGTACTGTTGTCATTATGTAAATTTGATATACGAGCAACGATATGAATGAAATACATCGTTATTTGTGAATGAGAATGAAGAATGGGAAGTGAGGATAATGGATATATCGGTTCTCTTCTTCATCCTTGAATCTAGTATCAAAGCGAGTGGAATTACTTTATTTCGGCAAAATTAATTCCTACTATGAAGATAAGTAAGGTGACGAAGGAAAGTGCTATTCTGAACTTAAACATACAAATTGGAAGGCAGAGTGGATATTGGATCAATCATTACTAAATGTTTGTATTGGGATTGATTGTGCATGGATCTAAATATGGGCTTGGACACCCGTCCACCATATTTCTGTTATGTTGTCAATCACAAGTGTCATATGAGAGTTGGGAAAAGTTCTTCTGCTTGGAGACCTATTGATCCCAGTCTTTATGACTACGCACGGTAGGTGATGAAGGAACATGGATGTGCTTGTTGATCGGCCATGCGAGTTCACAACATATTCGTACTTACTATTGCGAAAGTTTGAGGGTGACATTGAAGAAGATAAAGAAGTTGGAAAATGAGGTACAAAATATTATGAATCTTATTAATAATATTTACGTTTATTTGATCACATTGATTGGAGGATGAAAGAGCAATTTGATCATATTGGTCGAATTGAGTTGGGTTTGGTTAATCTGTTAAAGAAGAATGTTGTGGTGGCTGAAGATTCATCTGATGAATTCCCATATCGTCTATTCTACAATCTATTAGTTCATCATCAATCAATGGAAGACATTAGAGACGATGAGACTTCTGAGACTTATGAGGAGTAATTAGTAGATTCTATATGTTTTGCTTTGTTATGTTTAAGTGTTTGCTTTGATTGCTATGTTGTTTGCTTTGCTTTGTTTTAGTAGGGTGTGTTTGGACTTTGCTGATTTCTTGTGTGTACGTAGGACTTAGTGTTTGCTTATCGTAGTGTACTTGCAACACTAAGGATCTAAGGAGAGTTGCTTATATTTGATGAACATATGTGTGTAATTGTTGCATCGTGGATTTTATATATATGAAAGTAATGTGATGTGTTGTTTGTGTAAATTGATGTTGTTTAATGTTTCTGAGATGAAATAGATGCATGTTGATGTGTTAAATAGGAATGCGGAGGTTGAAATGATTGAATTTACGACGAAAATTTTTGAACCCAATAGAATTTTCGACTAGCGCCGCCGGCGCCCAAATCCGAGAGAACGGCTAATATTTTGAATAGAGCGCCGCCGGGCGCAAACAACGCGAAAATAGCCGGGACCCTTAAAAATTCGCGAAAATAGTGCGGGACCCATTTTTCCGCCATTTCTTTCGTCTCCACCTCCATATTCGCGATTTTGAAGCTTTAGAGCTTGTTAGATCTCGGATTAGAAGGATTTCAAGTTACGAGGCCGGATCTGCACTTCGCTTGGTAAGAGCTTTACTTTAACCTAAAATTTTTGGATTTTTGCCATGTGAAACTCTCACATTGTTGAATGATGTTTTTTGGGGATTTTTTAGAATAAGTGAAGTTTCATATGTTACAATTTGTTCTTACTTGAATGGATTAATGCTTGGAGTTAATACATTGTGGATTTGGAATTTATTGGCAAATTTTTGCAATTTTCTTTTAGAAATTGACATGGCTCCTAGATTGAGTAAGGGGAAGCGAAAATTTGATTGGGATGATAAAAGATTTGTTAATATTGAGGCTCGGTTTCGCTTGAACTCTCGATTACAAAATAAAGTGTATTCGGGATTCGAGCGTTTGAAAATCTGGTGGATCTATAGAACGGTTGATTTACGACGAAATTAGGAACATTTCTGTTACTTTTTTTTTTAACTAATGTTTGTTTTGGGAGTAGTACGAGAATTTTATGCTAACGTGCTGCGAGTACAGAAACGGAATATGTGCTAGTCGAGAGCTGGTTGAGTTCACCACACAAAGCATCAATGCATTTTATCAAATTCGAGAACCTTTGTTTGTGAATTTGAGAATTTTTTAAATACTAGTGAAGGGAATTTGATGAGTGTAATCACGTAGTACGACCGATGGAAGAGGGGAATGGAAGATGAATCGAACGGAGATGATTAAATTCCCTGCTTCTACTTTAAATGTTACTTCTAAAGCATGACATTATTTCATTTACTATAAGGCCCATTGCCTTCTTATCATCACGGTGAAGTTACTGAGGATCAGTATTTTAAATTATTGTATCCAGAATATGAGAAGATTAATATTGGAGCCATTATTTTAGAGCATTCACTCTGTTCCAGGAGAAACCCGCTGTTGGATTAGGACATCCTGCCCGATTCATGCCCTTTGTGTTCGATACGGAGTGGAGTATGGTAGTTCGACGGGGTAGCCATTACCTTTGGTAGATTACGAAGACCATTATTTGTTCTTATAAGGATCGTATGGGTGCAAGAGAGGATGGTAAGAATGTGATATTCCTACCACGACCCATGATGTTCCATCTATGAGCCCCGACACTATCTTATATCATGCGGCGAGTTGAGATTGCGAGTGATAGTATGGATAGGATGCATCATAGGATGGATGTATTTGAGGTACGAGTGATGTGAATGAAGACTATTTATAGAGAACGGTTGAGTTTGATATGGCTTATTATGATGCTCGAGGCCGGATTTATGAGGAGGGGAGTCGGATGTGACATTTCCTTCTTGCCACACAGTTACATGCAGGTACGAACTGGACCTTCGGCTGTGATGACCTAATGGCGATCTGGTGATGGAAGTGGTAGATGATAGTTTGTTTGTTTTTAATTCTGTTGTTTTTAGTCTGTTGTGATGTATTGATGTGATGTAGTGGACATTTACTTTTCATGTGATGTGTAACCCTGTGTTGTACTATGTGATTTAGTGTCATTTACTTTTTATTTTGAACTATTAGGTGTATTGTTAGTAGTATGATAGTTTTTTTTTTTTCATGTTATAGTGTTCTGTTGGATATTTAGTTGTTTAAATGTTTATTTCTCTTTACCCATGCAACTATTTAAAATTTTTATATCACTACTACTAATTGTTTCATACTTGCTAGCTGTAAATTTTAATTAATACTAGGTAAATTATGAAGATTTCAAGTTCCCAACACAAAAACGTTAGTTTTCTTTTACTCCCTCCAACCATTCAAATTTATTGAAAAATGTAAGTTTGGGGGAGGGGTAGAGAAATGCTAAACTTTTATTTTTCTCAAATATTATATTTTCAAAAATTATTAAATAACTTTTGGCAGTTGAACTTCATTATAAGATAACTAAAACTTTTCAATTCAGTTGAATATTATGGAATGAAAGGATGAAAATTTTTAGTGATAAATGTTAATTTTATAGAAGCAAGATATTTTGTATGAAAGGATTTGATTATAGTCAACTATTTAAAGTAAATAAAACTGTATTTTTGAAATGTTAAGGGATTTAAAGTATTGTGTGTTAAGAAGGGATTGTAACTTTATGATGAATAATAAAGCTTGTACTTAACTATAAAGTAAAGAGATGACTTAAGTTTGAACTTTATAAAGAGGAGAGTGAAGTTCAAAATCATTAAAGGCTATCCAGATATAGTAATCCTCAGAAAAAAAAAAACAAAGAAGAAGAAGAAAAGAAAAGAAAAAGAAAAGAAAAGAAAAGAAAATTGTTATGAGGAGAAGCTTGAGGAGACACCTAATAAAAAATTTGCTTCACTTAAATCACCTTAAAGGGAGAGCTTGATTTCATTTTAAGAATTTATGTTTAAGGTACTAACCTACATTCCAATAAAGTTTGCATGAACTCCTTTTTCACATAGTCCTTTAAAGCACTCTTAATATAACAAATTATGATTCATCTTGAAATAAATAGAAGACTAGAACTCTTAGACTTAAGTACTGAATATTCTTATACACCTTCAATGTTGACACGAGTTGCTATAAACTTTTACGAAAATCTAACACTATATTCTTTTGAATGAAAAATTTTGGTCTCTTACTATTGAAAAGTACATTGCACAGAAATTTATATTTTTATGTAGTAAAAGGATTACTTGAGGACAACAATAGTTTAAGTTTGGGGGATTTTGATGCACCAAAAATATATACCCTTTTAGCTATATGTTTTTACCTATTTTTGGTGATATTGTACTTTAAAGGAAGGTATTTTTCATGATTTATTGCATGTATGATGATTATAGGTGATTGGAGCGAAAAGATACAAAAGGAGTGAATTTGGAGCAAAATGGAGCAATTTGGAGGAAAACAGCCCTAGCGCCGCCCACGTCCAATTCCAGAGACTCCATAATTTATTGGCACGATAGGGTGCCGCCGGCGTCCTATGTCAGTTCACTTCGAATTCAAAAGTTTTGGCGGATTTTTGAAGAGGTGCTTGAAGAAACTCTTGGAGAATTAGTTCCTAACATTAAATTAAGTGTCCAAGACGAAAATAGAGAGGAGAAAGAAAAGAGAATTGCTGTAGAGAGTGTGAGGAAAGTGTGAGAGAGAGTTAGGGTTTGTGATTTTAAGAGAGATTTTTCTCTAAGGAGGGGAGAAGAGGGAGTAGTGAGAGATTGCTTCTTCATCTTTGTTCTAAGGGAGAGAATCCAAGTGTTGCAAGGAAGAGAAAAGGAATCGAGGAACTTTGAAGAATTTGCTTGGGGAAGAGAAAGAAATAAGTTGTATTTACTTTTTGTGGTTTGTATGACTCTTCTTTTTATATAACAAATCCGCATGTGTTTTTATATCTTCTCCATGGTTAGTGAGTAGTCTCCCTTGCCTTTCTTCTTGCATGAAGTAATTATGATGTGGTGATGTGGAAATGATGTGCCCTTTAAGTGTTATAAAAGTTGTGATGTTTCTTTAATTTGGAACTTAATTTACTTTTCAATGCGACGATTGAATTGTTAAAACATGTTGAGGAACATTAATTCCAAAAGAATTGAATGTTCTACAACAAGAATGAAGAAACCATTTAATGTCCATGAATGAATTGCGTAGTTCATGGGGATTAAGTGCAAATAAATAAGGAAATGAGTTTTGATGGACTTCAAATTTGTGGTTTCATGGTGATAGAATGGGATCCCAGTCCCAGTGCTTAAGATTGGTAACTAAAGCCTATGGTTAGCCTTCGGTGAAGGGTGAGTGGGAGCTCCGAAGTGAGGCTAGGTATCCTCCCCGGCCTAGCCTTAGATTTAGTAACTAAACTTGAATATGGCAATGTTCTTTACTTGCTTGGAAGAGGGGAGTAATCTTTAAAGGTAAAGAAAGCAAATATGCTCCTATTTGGCACAACACAAATAATTACAATTCTTCATCATCCACACATAGTAATCTTTATGCGGGAAGAAAGACACTTTTCACATAAGAAGTATCTTATAAATCACATAAGTTAGTGTGTTTGTTAGTTAATTTAGTTGATGGATTAGAAGTAATTGTAGTAGCTACGTATACTTTGCATTAACTAGTGTTAGTACACTTAAGTCATTGTTACATTGGGTATTGGATTCTAATGCTATATTATGCGATTTAAAGAACGTTAGCCTCCATTTGTGGGATCGATAGCAGGGACTCCATTAGAGCTTTGTATTACTTGATACAATACGTATACTTGCGTTGAATTTGTGACTTTACTAAATCATTCTAAATATATATAAATTCGACTTCATAAAGCTGTTGCTGGGGAGGCAGATAAACGGTACTTATTTATAGATATTGTAGTAACTGAAAACTTTTACTTTGTAGTGTGATTTTATATGCGTAGTAGTGGATGTAGGTTTGATGCCTTACGATTCGAGTTAGAGCGTACTATTAGAAAAATTAGAAAACGAAAAAACAAACTGAAAATTAACGTGAAATGGCGAATAATCAAGAGAATCGAATATTGATATTGGAAATTTGGCAAGACCTTTAAGAGATTATGCTAACCCAACGAGCGAGATGAAATTCATATAACTATTCAAAATCTGATGTTGTTGCTAATTCATTTGAACTTAAACTGTTATTATCAAATGTTCAAAATAATCAATTCCGGAGGGAACACCTAATGAAGACTAAATTTACATCTCGCTAGTTTTTTAGAGCTTGTATTGCTACTTTTAAATATGACGGAGTGTCGAATGATGTTGTCAGACTTAGATTTTTCCTTTTTCTTTAAGGGATAAGGCTAAGGCGTGGTTAAACTCGTTAGCACCTAGATCTATTCGAACTTGGGGAGAACTTTCTCAAAAGTTTCTATCGAAATATTTCCCTCCATCAAAAACTACTAAATTAAGAAATGATATCACATCTTTTGGTCAGTTTGAAGGAGAGTCAATATATGAAGCTTGGGAGAGATTTAAAGATCTTCTTAGGAAGTGTCCTCATCATGCTTTGTCAGATTGGTTAATAATTTAAACTTTTTATAATGAATTGTGGGATCATTAAGATCAATTATTGATGCTAGCTGACGTGGATCGTTAATGTGAAAACCTTTCGTGAAGCATATTCATTAATTAAAGAGATGGCTACTAATAATTTTTAATGGCCCTCTGAACGGGTAAATCCTAAAAGAGTATCTAGTGTTCATGATTCTGACATGATGACTATGATAGTTTCTCAAATAGCAACACTTTCTAGAAAATAGATCAATATGGAGTGAATTATTCTCGGCCACCCCCGGTGTTAGAGTAAAATTCATTTGGGCGAACTCTTGAATCTCAAACACCTTATGAAACTTTGAAACGCGATTAATAGACCTAATAACCCTTATTCAAATTATTATAACTCTGGTTGGAAGAATCACCCAAATTTCGGTGGAATAATAATAATGCTAATGTGAACCCAGCGATGGGGACAAAATTCTATAAACCCGAGTTGGAAACTTAACTTGACCAAGGAAATATTTTAACTTTAGACAATCTTATCCTCTTGGATTTAATAACTTCAACCCACAATTTAAGGATAAGAAGTTGTCTATAGACGAAATGATTTTGAATATGGGTAAGCCGATTACAAGTTCGAGGTGTTGCCGATCGAAAATAGTGAAAGTCGATTGGGACATATTTTCCTTTGCGCTTAATAATAGACCACAGAATGCTTCCTAGTAATGTGGAGATCAATCCGAAAAGATCAAAACAAGGAGCAACTTAAGGCTATTCAATTAAGTAGTGGAAAAGAATTAGAAACTGAAACCTGAAGAAAGAAGTTGAAGAAGAGAAGGAGAAGGTGAATATTGAAAAGGTTGAATAAGATTTATCCCGGACACAGATATCCTCTTGAACTAATGAGATTAACGTTGAGAAACCACCTCCCTTCATTCCCTCAAAGATTGAAGCGAGAAGAATAGGGATAATAGATTTGGGAAATTTTTCGAAATCCTTAAGAAGTTAATAATAAATATACCTTTTGTTGAAGCATTAGAACGGATGCTGATTATGCGAAATTTATGAAGGATATTCTTAAAAGAAGAGAAAGTTCACGGATGTGAGACTATTGCACTTAGTGGAGAGTGTAGTACAATAATTCGAAAAAGCTTCATGAAAACCATAAAGATCACGGTAGTTTCACTATCTAGTGTGTTATAGGTGAAAAGTTTTTGGAAGAGCCTTATGTGATCTGGGAACTAGTATTAATCTTATGCCTTTGTCAACTTTCAAAAGATTGGGAATTGGAGAAATTTCTCCTACATACGTAACTCTTGATTAACATTGGTTATTACTTATCCTAAGGGAGTGGTAGAAGATGTGTTAGTAAAAGTGGATAAATTTATCTTTCCTGTTGATTTTATTGTGCTTGATATGGAGGAAGATAAAGATATTCCAATTATTTTAGGAAGACCATTTTGAGCTACTGGAAGAGCTGTAATTGATGTTCAAAAAGGGGAATTAACTATGAGAGTTAATGATCGAGGTGACCTTTAATATTTTGAAGTACGTGAAGTATCCCTCAGTTGCACAAGATAATGAATGTTTTTAGGATGGAAGTATGCAAATATTTGAGAAATGATTATTTTAAAGAGATGTTTGAAAAGAAAGTGGAGTACGAAAATATAATTGAAGATGAAATAGAAAATGAAACAGATTCAGATAATGAGAAGAATAAGGAATTAGAGTATATTCAGGATAAATATGAAGTGTTAGACACCATGGAAGGTGGAGATAAAAGTCTAATTTCATCTATTTTTAAACCTCTGAACTTGAGATGAAAATTCTCCCTAAACATTTAAAGTATATGTTCTTCGGAGAATCATCACCTTACCGATTGTGTATGCTCTTCGGAATTAACGGAATATCAAGAAAAAAAAATTATTGGAAATCTTAAAATGATACAAAAGAGCTTTTGGATGGACTTTGGCAGATAACAAAGGAATCAGTCCTTCGATGTATGCATAGAATTTTATTAAATGAAGAACATAAACCTAAATTTGATGTTAAACGAAAGGAGATTAAATCCTATAATGAAAGAAGTAATTAAGAAGGAGATTTTAAAATGGCTTGATACTGGAATTATTTATCCTATTTCGGTTGGTTCTTTGGTAAGTCCAATTCATTGTGTACCGAAAGAATGGCGAAGTGACTGTGGAAGTGGATGAAAGGAATGAAATTTTACCCTCTTTTAGACAAGTTAATGGATGGCGAATTTGTATTGTTTATAGAAAACTAAATGCGCCACCCGAAAATATCTTTCCTCTACCTTTTCTCGATCAAATGTTGGATAGACTTGCTGGACACAAGTACTATTGCTTTTTGGATGGATATCTTTTGGTTATCATCAAATACTTATTGTATACGAGGATCGAGAAAGACAACATTTACTAGCCCACATGGAACATTTGCTTTTCAAAGAATGTCTTTTGGATTGTGTAACGCACACCTCAACTTTTCAAAGATGTATGATGTCTATCTTTAGTAGTATAATAGATAATGGAATAGAAGTTTTCATGGATGATTTTTAAATGTTTGGAACTTCAATTGATATTTGTTTGGAAAACTTGGCAAAAGTTTTAGAACTCTACGAGAAAACAAATTTAGGTACGGGCGGGAAAAGTGTTAATTTATGGTTGCGGGAATTGTGCTTGGGCATAAAATTTCTGAATATGGTATGGAGGTCGACCACCTTGCTAAAATTCGAGTAATTGAGAGATTACCACCACCATTCTTGTGAGAGAGGTGCGGAGTTTCTTAGGACATGCGGATTTCTGAGATGTTATATTAAAGATTTTTCTAAAATTATTAAACCTTTGGGCCAACTTCTGAAAATGATATGAAGTTTGATTTTAATGATGAATGTTTGTGTGCTTTTGAATTACTTAAGAAAATTAATCATTTGCTCAATAATTGTTTCACCTGATTGGGAGAAACCCTTTGAATTAATGTGTGATGTTAGTGATTATGCTATTGGAGTTACGTTGGGGCAAGGTATGATAAAACTTTCAAAGTTATTTACTATGCTAGTAAAACTCTTAATGATGCTCAAATTAATTATACCACTATTTGAAAGAGAGTTATTAGTTATAGTATTTGCTTTTGATAAGTTGAGACCTTATTTAATTGGAACTAAAAGTATAGTGCATCTTGATCATTCAGCTATCAAGTATTTAATGCAAAAGAAGGATGCTAAACCTAGATTGATTAGATGGATACTCCTTTTGCAAAATTTGATTTTGAGATAGTTAATAGGAAAGGATACGTGTCAATTCTTTGATCATTTGTTAAGAATAGAATATGATAGATTTTACGAGATTTGAGAAGGAAGTTGCAAAAACGTTTCCTGATGAACAATTGTATATTCTTTTGGAAAAGAATTTTTCTTGGTATGCTGATATTGTGAATTATATTGTAAGTGATATTATACCATCAGATTTAACAAAGCAACAATAAAAAAAATTTAAATATGATGCTAAATTTTATTTTGGGATGAGCCACATTTATATAAACGATTAAGGATACGATTATTAGAAGATGTGTGCCACATGAAGAAATTAATCCAATCATTCAGGAATGTCATGATTACCGAATTTGGAGGTCATTTTAGTGTTGATAAAACGACTTATATGATTTTACAATGCGATTTTCTTGACCCACTCTTTTTTGTGATGTTTATAAATATGTTAAATTTTGTGATCGATGTCAAAGAGTAGGTAATATTTCTAGAAGAAACAAAATGCCTCTGAATTACAATTTAGAATTTGAAATTTTTGATGTATGGGGATTAGTTTTTATGGGACCATTTGCACCTTCATTTGGAATTTTATATATATATTGGTCCATTGTTGATTATGTTTCAAATGGATTGAAGGCATTGCTTTACCAAGATGTGATGCTCGAGTGTTTCTAAATTTTTAAAGAAAAATATATGTACAAGATATGGAATGCCGAGAGTGATTATAGCGATGGTGGATCCCATTTCGAAAGCATTCAATTAAGAGATTAGCGGGAAAATATAACATTATTCATAGAATCTACTTGCTTATCATCCTGATCTATAAAAAATACCTATTTCTTTATGTACTAATTCTTATTAATTTCTAAGGATATTATGCTTTAATGAAAGGTCTTTTTTGTGTTTTTGGATGTAGGTAAAGTAAAAAGGTCTAAGAAGGAAAAAGGAGCAAAAAGGAGCAAAAATGGAGCAAAATACCAAAAGTATAAAAAAATATGGCTGGCGCCTAGGCGCCGTTTAGGCGCCGAGCGAGGCGCCTAGCGCTCGAACTCGATCACGAAAACTGTCGAGTTTTGACAACGTTTGATCGATTATTTTGACGGAGTGAACGGTTATTGGACATTCTAGAATTTGGTAGTTGTTCCTTGATAATAGGACATGTGATACATTGCATTTGGATGCTCCAAAACGGTTTTAATCGCGAAGAGGTACGAGCCAAAGTGAAGAAGAGTGCGAAGAAGCCCGGACGCGGTATCGGGCGCCTGATTGGTGATTCCAGCAACTGGGGCGCCGGACCGACCTTCTAGAAGATTTGAATGCGGACATGTTTTGAAGAGGTGCTCGAGGCGGCCACCGAAAGCATAAATAAAGGTCAATTTCTTCGGAAGAAAAGTGCCTCCCATTGTACCCCTTTTTTATCTACTTTAGGATCTCTCATCCTTAGAGAGAGAATTAGAGAGAAGAGGCCCAGGGCCACTTTTGTTTAGTTTAGTGAGTTTATTTTTCAAGTTATTGCATGCGGAGTTCATTGCTATTGAAGTCGGTAGGAATCGGAAAGATCGGTAGAAGAAATATTTGAGATAAGTATATTTTTACATTTGATTCAAAGTTTAATTATCATGTTTTGCTATTTATTTTCAATGTGTTACGAGTTATTAGTTACTTTCTTACTTCAATTATGAAGAGATAGATAAGATAATATAAAGATTCGATGGAGAATTAAAATTCAAAATATTTTCAAAACATTGTGATGACATTAATACTGATCTTACTTTACTTTTTAAATTGGTCGTTTGAATTGTTAAAACCAGTTGAAGAGTTTAGAAACCTAGAAGGAGAAAAACTCTTAACTTGTAAATGTCACATGAATCCTTGGGTATTCGAAGGCCATGTGCGGGCTATTCATGGTGAAGTGCAAATAAATAGGAAGATAATATTTAAAGGGCGTAGAATTGATAAGTTTTTAGAGTGACGAGACTAAATTTTTATAATTTGATTTATAGACTAGGGAAAGGGGTCACTAGTAGAGGCCGACCATAGCCACCCTTGGACATCGAAGTGTGAGCACACAGATTAACCCATTCTACTAACAATACATCCGGACCTATTCGTAAATTGTGATGTTCTTTGCACACGGATCAAAGGGTAAAGAATAGGAATGCTTCTATTTGGTACAATACCATAAATCAAATTCTCCAACGAATATTAAATTATCTTAAAAATCTTAGATTAATTGAAGGAAAGAAAGTTGTTTATTTTATATAGAATTCATAAAATCATTTTCTTATTATTGTTTTCTTTAATTGCATCTAGTAAATTAATAGTAATTTATAATCGGATTAAAAGATAAAATAAAAATATTTTTACACTATTTTATTTCGCTTTCACTGCATAGAAAATTTATTTCTATAAATCTTCTTATTAGGATCTATCTTGGGTCTTTATTTAAAAACCATATGTTACTTGAAATGATACGTATACTTGCGCTGGTACCCACTAGTGTGTAAAAATATTACTAAATTATATAATATTAATTTTATACACTAGCCTGCTATTTATAAAATTGAGTCAAAGCTTTTTGGCTATCTTTTGGAAGACCTTTTCTAGCTACCGGACGAGCTATGATTGATGTGCAAAAAGGAGAATTAACCATGAGAGTCAATGATCAGGAAATTAAATTCAATGTTCTTAAAGCAATGAAGTACCCTGATAAAGAGAAATGTTATCGGATGGATATAATTGATTATTTAATTGAAAAACATTATCAAGAAAAATGTAAAGTTATTTCTGAAGAAAAATTTGAATTTTTAACACATGAAGATGAAATAGTAGAAGAAGAAGAGACTCATTTTATTAAAGATAATTGGGAAACTTTAGACATAACTCAAAATGATATACTTTTACCCTCAATTAAAAAGCACTGAACTGGAATTAAAAATGTTACCTTCCCATTTAAAATATGCTTTTCTTGGAAATTCGTTAACTTTACTCGTTATTATTTCTTACGAAGCGAGTAACGATCAAGAAGAAAAATTACTAGGTGTGTTAAAGAATTATAAGAAAGCTTTTGGTTGGACTATTGCTGATATAAAAGGAATAAGCCCTTCCATTTGCATGCATAGAATTTTAATGGAAGAAAATTTTAAACCTACTATAGAATCGAAAAGAAGATTAAATCCTATTATGAAAGAGGTTATTAAAAAAAAAATTATTAAGTGGTTAGATGTTGGTATTATTTAACTTATTTCGAATAGTCAATGGTTAAGTCCTATTCATTGTGTTTCGAAGAAAGGAGGAGTAACTGTCATTGTTAATGATAAAAATGAACTTATTCCTACAAGACAAGATTCTTGGATGGCGAATTTGTATTGACTATAGGAAACTAAATAAAGCCACTAGAAAGGATCATTTTCCTTTACCTTTCTTGGATCAAATGCTCGATAAATTAGCTGGACACTCATATTTCTATTTTATGGATGGATATTTTGGTTATCATCAATTACCTGTTGCTCCTGAGGATCAAGAAAAGACAACATTTACTAGTCCTTATGGAAATTTGCCTTTAGAAGAATGCCTTTTGGCTTATGTAATGCACCTGCAACTTTTCAAAGATGTATGATGTCAATATTTTGTAATTTGATTGACAAAGGAATTGAAATATTCATGGACGATTTTTCAGTCTTTGGAACTTCTTTTGAATCTTGTTTGGAAAACATAGCCAAAGTAATGAAAAGATGCGAAGAAACAAATTTAGTTCTTAACTGGGAAAAATGTCAATTCATGGTCACAGAAGGCATTGTACTTGGACACAAAGTATCACGGAAAGGGATGGAAGTAGATCAAGCAAAAGTGAAAATTATTGTTGAATTGCAACCACCTACTACTGTTACTGATGTGAGAAGTTTTCTAGGTCATGCTGGATTTTATAGAAGATATATAAAGGATTTTTCTAAAATTGCTAAACCTCTTTGTCATTTATTAGAAAAATATGCACAATTTTAATTTAATGAAGAATGTATTAATGCTTTTAATATTCTAAAAGAAAAATTAATAACTGCACCTATCATTGTTGCACCTGACTGGAATAAATCTTTTGAATTAATGTGTGATGCAAGTGATTTTGCAATTGGAGCTGTATTAGGACAAAATTATGAGAAAGATTTCAAAGTTGTATATTATGCTAGTAAAACTCTCACTGAAACACAAAGAAATTACACTACCACTGAGAAAGAGCTTCTAGCTATAGTATATGCCTTTGATAAATTTAGACCTTATCTTCTTGATACTAAATGCATAGTTCATACTGATCATTCTGCTATTAAATATCTAATATCTAAGTAGGATTCTAAACCTAGACTTATAAGATGGGTTTTACTTTTACAAGAATTTAATTTTCAAATAGTAGATATAAAAGGAACTGAAAACCAAATTGTTGATCATTTGTCTAGAATTAAAAATGATATTATTTTGGAAGAAAATATAAATGAGAAATTTCCTGATGAATCTTTATATGTTATCAAAACACCGTGGTATGCTGATATTGTTAATTATTTAGTTAGCAATATTTTCCCTTATGACTTGGATAACAAATTTATTAAGAAATTTAAATATGATGCTAAATCTTATATTTGGGAAGAACCTCATTTATTTAAAATTGGTAAAGATTCTTTGATTTGAAGATGCGTACCTTATGAGGAAACTTTTGCTGTTATTCAAAAATGTCATGATTCTGATTTTGGAGGACACTTTGGCATAGATAAAACTGCATTTAAAATTTTAAATTTTGGATTTTATTGGCCTACCTTATTTAAAGATGTTAGACAATATGTGAAAACATGTGATCGATGTCAAAGGATGGGAAATATATCTAGGAAAGATGAAATGACGTTAAACTATATATTGGAAGTTGAAATTTTTGATATATGGGGATTAGACTTTATGGGACCATTTGTTCCATCATGCGGAAAAATTTATATTTTATTAGCAGTTGATTATGTTTCAAAGTGGATTGAAGTTGTTGCTTTACCAAACTGTGATTCCAAAAGTGTTTCAAAGTTCTTAAAGAAAATGATATTTTCAAGATTTGGAATGCCTAAGGTAATTATCACTGATGGTGGAAGTCATTTCAGGAATATAAGAATTCAACCATTAATTTAAAAATTTGAAATCAAACATAGAATTGCAACTGCTTATCACCCTCAAACTAGTGGAATGGCTGAAGTATCAAATAGAGAAATTAAAAGAATTTTAGAAACTATTGTTAATCCTAAAGGAACTAATTGGGTTGATAGACTTGATTCTGCATTATGGGCTTATAGAACAGCTTATAAGACACCAATCGGAATGTCACCTTACCGGTTAATTTATGGTAAACATTATCACTTACCTGTAGAACTTGAACATAAAGCTTATTGGGCGATAAAGGAGTTTAATTTTAATTTGAATAAAGTAGGTGAAAAAAGATTATTGTAACTAAATGAGATGGAAGAAATTAGAAACGAATCATATGAAAATGCAAGGATTTATAAAGAGAAAATGAAGATGTTGCATAATAAGAAAATTTCAGGAAAAATTTTTGAGCCTGGAAAAAAAGTTTTACTGTTTAATTCTCGTTTAAGACTTTTTCCTGGAAAATTAAGATCTAAATGGATTTGACTTTATTTTGTTGAGAAAGTATACCATTATGGAGCTGTGGATATTAAAGATCCCAAAAGCTGGAAAAATTTTTAAAGTAAATGGATTAAGATTGAAGCCTTATTTGGGAGATATTAAGAAGATTTATAAAGAGGCTTATGAATTGAGTCAACCTGATTAAAGATTTACTTAAGTCGGGCTGACGACGTTAAACCAAGCGCTTTGTGGGAGACAACCCATAATTATCTTATATTTTTGTGTTTTAATGTAAGGTTATGCCTCGATCTTGATTAATTTTATATTACTTTAGAAAAATTTGATGCTCATAAGTCTTGGTTGACTTAGGCTGAAAATTATTTTGAGGTATGTAAGATTTAAAAATAAGAACACTCTATTTTAAATATGAGTAAAAAGGAGATCAAGTTAACCTTCATTATGATAGTTTACAATGTGAGTTATCGAGTCTAAATTACTCTTACCAGTATAATTTACCTATCTTAGAGAACGAAATTTTGAAAATTTGACGATTAGGCGAAACGGAGTTGAACATAGTTTCGGTGCCTAGGCGCCAGAATTTGGCGCCTAAGCGCCAAAATCAACTATGTATCAATAGGTCCGGCGCCAGATTCGGCGCCTAAGTGCCACGGTTACTGGGTCGTGCAAAAACCGAAAATTTTCAGTTTTCACACGATTTTCCCCTTTAAATCTACCCATCTTCTTCCCTAACCATCAAACAATCAAAATTACGTCCCTTACATTTCATTCTTGAGAGATTTGAAAAATTTTTGAAGAAATGGAAAGGATAAATCATGGAGAAGAGGCTAGGGACAAGGTCTCAAGGGATCCTCAACCCTACTTCAATGGTTTCATCGCTGTAAGTTTAGAGAAAATATCTAGTCGTTTAGATAAGTTTGAAGAAGATTTTAAAAGGATTGGAGATCGCCTTCATGAGATGTTTCATCAAGTTGAACTTCTAGAATGGCAAATGAAACATCAATTTGATCATATTGCGGCTCATCAAGATGCTCAAGTTGAAATGTATGCGAAGAACAAGTGGATTGATGAAAAGACGGCTATGGATTTCCCGAGAGTGTTAGTCTTCTTTCCAAGTGGAATACAAAATTTCCCTTGTGAAGATTAGAATATTCTGGTAAAGAGATAGTTATTATGGTTTGTTGAGTCGTTGTATCGATTTAAAAAACTGATTGTGTTTGTTAGCAAATTTTCTTTCATGTTCAATGTGTGCTGTATTTGCTTTGAACTTGTTATGATTGAGTGTGTATTAGGAACTTGAATCAAATTTAGTACTTATCTGGAATGTATTGAGTCAAAATTGAAGATTTTAAATGGAAATTAGTGAGTTTGATTGAAAACCTTATGTTTGATTGGTGGATTCAATATTTAAATTTTATAAATTTTTGAAAAATGTTATGGAAGTTAGAAACTGAAGCCCTACTTTGATATGAGTAATTGGAAGTTAAATTTATGAATTTTGGTGGAAAAATAAATTTTAAAAAAAAAAATTTGTGAAAGGCGAGTCTGGCGCCTAGGCGCCAGAATTTTGCGCCTAAGCACTAGTTCGGCATGTTACCCGAAAATTACCATTTAAACCCCCAAAAGCCATTTTTGACGCCTAAGCTTCATCTTCTTCCCCTTTTTCACGAAAATACATCCTCTAAATCCATTTTGAGGTCAAAACATTAAGGATTTGAGCGTGAAACCACTCGATTTCTTCGTCTCAAGGTCAAATCTACACTTTAAACCATTTATTTTCGATTTTCACCATAGATTTCCCTAAGTTTTGCTAAGAACCGAAAATTTGAAAAAATATTCAATTTTTAGTTATTTCTTTGGATTTTTAAACTTATTTTAAGTTTTATAAACTTAAAAAGAGTTTAAATCTTTGATTCCTAAATTAGTTCTTGTTTTCTTTCAAGTTTAGATGACTCCAAAATCTAAGCGTGGGAAAGGACGAGAAAATTTTGATAGCAGCAAATTTCTAATTGCGGTTGTGCATTTTCGCTTCCACGAACTTGCGTAGTCGAGAAAGTTCATCTCGGAATGAAGTTTTTATCATCCTGGGGAGATGATCGAAAACACTATCGTTGCGCACAACTGGCAACAATTTTGTTACTTTACTTGCTTATTCTTCGTTATCCCGATTGTTCGAGAATTTTATGCAAATTTTACGGATGCTGAAGATTACGAAGTCTTTGTTAGAGGAATCGGAGTAGGATTTACTCCGAGAAAAAATCAACATATTCTATGGCACCGCCACACGACTATTGAGTGCTTATTATTTTGGATTATCACCATCCGAGGGAGATTTGGACATGATTATTGCTTATCGACTAATGGTGCTTGGATCTTGGAAGATCGAAACGGAAAGAGGGTAAACTTCAAATCCTACGAATTAAATGGTGTATCTAAAGCATGGCACTACTTTATTTCGCAAGATTGTTACCTTCCAACCTCCTGTGTGAAGTGACTAGAGATCGAGCGATCTTAAATTACTGCATTCAGGAGAGGAAGCCTAATTATGTCGGAAGCATTATTTATGATTTTGTGGAGTCTACTGTAAGATCCAGCACTTCTGTTGGATTGGGATTTCCATCTTTGATCTATTCACTATGTGTTAGTAATGGAGTCACTATTGATATTTCTGAGGAGAAGCTGAAGTCTACTAAGCCAATTGGGCAGGAGAGTGTTAGTATCTATGATCGTCTTCGAGGGAAGAGATTGACCGCTCCTTCTACTTCTGCACATACTTTAGGTAGACCTTCTACTTCTAGACCCTCTGCTTGCCGAGCCACCATCGGATTTACGGAAATCAATGCATGATCGAGTTTTTAGAACGACGGCGAGGAGTTATTTCAAACTCATCTGTAGGATTGATACTATTGATAGAAAACTAGATCATTTATCTGATTATACCCAGAGGAAGAGTACTTATGATGCTGAGTATGATGAAGCCCTAGTCAGATTTCTGAATGGTGAACACGATGTTAGTTTTCCTACTTTTCCTAGATTCACACCATTTGTTGATCCTAAGGACGTAGAATTTTCCTTTGGTGATGAAGATGATGATGAGGCTACAGCTAGTGATTAATTGTTATCGATTTCTTTGATGTGTAACTCTGTTAGTTTGTTTTATTTGGATTGTCTGTTAGTTTTGTATTTGATGTATGTTGACTGTTCAGTATTAGGATTCTGTTGTGTTGAGACTGAATTTAAAATTAGTTTATATGTTGTTTTAGTTTAATGTTTAGTACTTAATTATTTTGCTCTGTTTTAATTCTGTTTCAAATTTAATATCATCATAAAATTAGCCTGCTTACCTTTCTATATACATGCTTCAATTTTATCTTAATTATTCATAAAAGCATGTTTAGAAGTTAATTTTTCTTTTTAAGATTGTTTTTTTTTTACATACTAAAAATACTTATGATTTTCTTTCTCATACTTTCAAATTATCATAATATACCAAAACTTAAGTTTGGGGGAAGGGAAAATCCATTCAAAATTAAATTTTATTTGTCCTTAAAGAGCTAATACTTTCTTAAAAATAGAAACTTTTTAACGTAACTTAAGGAATGAAGAATTTATTTGAGATCACTTTTATTTTTGAAATTATAAAGAAATTAGTGAAAATTAACCAAAATTTTACTAACTTTGATTGATTTTAAGAATAGAATTATTTAACTTAAAGAAGAATGAGAAAAGAATTTTTCTATTCATGATAGAAATAATAGAATTTTAGAAATATTAAGTAATCAAAAATTATCACTTGAAAAAGAAAAGATTGGAATTCTTTTTGAATTTTTATTTATGTTATAATAATTAAGTGGAGATGTATAAGTTTCAAAACCATAAACAGGCTATCCAGATGTAGTAATCCTCTCTATAAAAAAAAGAGAAGAAAAGAAAAAAAAAGATAGAGAGGAGAAGCTTGAGGAAATACCTAATCAAAAACTGGCTTCACTTGAATTATCTTATAGGAAGAAAACTAATTACATACTTTACTTAATTATTATGCTTAAATATTTATTTAGAAAAGATTTTTCAAAAAGATCTTTTTCTTGAAAATAATCTATGAAAGCTTAATATAATAGACTTCTATTATTTTCAAAATGAATGAAAAGTTTGAAATCTTATGATTTGGTAGTTAAATATTCTTTAAATTCTTAAAATTAAACCTAGTTAGTGAAATTGGGTTAATAATTTACTAAAGACTTTATAAAATCAAAAATTATAAGGAATCTTAAATATTTATCTTTTATTTCCAAAAGTTATATTTTATGTAGTAAAAAGAGTTACTTGAGGACAAGTAACATTTAAGTTTGGGGGATTTTGATCTATAAAAAAATACCTATTTCTTTATGTTTAAATTCTTATTATTTTCTAAGGATATTATGCTTTAATGAAAGGTATTTTTTGTATTTTTGGATGTAGGTAATGTAAAAAGGTCTAAGAAGAAAAAAGGAGCAAAAAGGAGCAAAAAGGATCAAAATACCAAAAGTATAAAAAAATATGGCCTGGCGCCTAGGCGCCAGACTCGATACGAAAACTGTCAAGTTTTTGACAACGTTTGATCAGTTATTTTGACGTAGTGACCGGTTATTGGACATTCTAGAAGGCTGGCAGTTGTTCCTTGATAATAGGACATGTGATACATTGCATTTGGACGCTCCAACATGGTTTTAATCACGAAGAGGTGCGAGCCAAAGTGAAGAGGTGCGAAGAACTGGATGCAGATTCCGGCGCCTAGGCACCGGACCGACCTTCTAGAAGATTCATTGAATGTGGACATGTTTTGAAGAGGTGCCTCAAGGCAACTCTTGAAGCCTATAAATAGAGGTCCAATTCTTCAGAAAACATGTCCCTCCCATTGTACACCTTTCTCTTATCTACTTTAAGATCTCTCATCTTTAGAGAGAGAATTAGAGAGAGAAATTTAGGGCCACTTTTGTTTAGTTTAGTGAGTTTATTTTCAAGTTATTGCATCTGGAATTCATTACACTGTGGAGTCAGTAGGAATCGGAAGATACGTAGAAGAAATATTTGAGATAAGTATATTTTTACATTTGATTCAAAGTTTAATTATCATGTTTTGTTATTTATTTTCAATGTGTTCTGAGTAGTTAGTTATTTTTTTACTTCAATTATGAAGAGATAGATAAGATAATATAAAGATTCAATGGAGAATTAAAATTCAAAATATTTTCAAAACATTGTGATGACATTAATACCTGACTTATTTTACTTTTTAAATTGGTCGTTTGAATTGTTAAAACCTGTTGAAGAGTTTAAAAACCTTGTAGGAGAAGAACTCTTAACTTGTAAATGTCACATGAATCCTTGGGTAGTTGAAGGCCATGTGCGGGCTATTCATGGTGAAGTGCAAATAAATAGGAAGATAATATTTAAAGGGCGTAGAATTGATAAGTTTTTAGAGTGACAGACTAAATTCTTATAATTTGATTTATAGATTTGGAAAGGGTCACTAGTAGGGCCGACCATAGCCACCCTTGGACATCTAGAAGTGTAAGCCTAGATTAACCCATTCTACTAACAATACATCCAGACATATTATGTAAATTAGTCAATGTTCTTTGCACCTGGATCAAAGGATAAAGAATAGGAATTCTTCTATTTGGCACAATACCATAAATTAAATTCTCCAACGAATATTAAATTATCTTAAAAATCTTAGATTAATTGAAGGAAAGAAAGTTGTTTATTTAATATAGAGTTTATAGAATCATTTTCTTATTATTATGTTCTTTAAATTGCATCTAGTAAATTAATAGTAATTTATAATCAAAATAAAAATATTTTTACTATTATATTTCGCTTTCACTTTATAGAAAATTTATTTCTATAAATCTTCCATGTGGGATCGATATTGGGGTCTTTGTTTAAAAACCCTATATTACTTGAAATGATACGTATACTTGCGTAGTACCCCTAGTGTGTAAAATATTACTTATATAATATTAATTTTATATACTAGCCGCTATTTATAAATCGAGTCAAAGCTTTTTGGCTATCTTTTGAAAGCAAACATTGTTGCGTTAAGCGCGGCGGTCGGGTCAGGTGCCTTAAGCAACCCCTGGTCAAATTCAGAGCTCTATAAATAGGAGCCCATTCTACAGAGAAAATCGCCCATTTCCCCCCTTCTAGCATCCTTTAGTCCCCAAGCTCTATATAGCCATTCAATCATTTTAAGGAGCCACCTTTTTTATTATTTTGTGAGTTTATTTTTAGTTTATTTCAGTGTTAAGTGTGAGAATATTAGTGTTGTTGTTGTTGAAGTTTTTCATCATTGCATTGAAGTCAGTAGAAGTCAGAGGATCACTTGAAGAAACATTCCAGATAAGTATTTGTAACTTGGTTCAAAGTTTTATAAATATTTTTTGTTGTGTGAATTCAATGTGTTCTGAGTAGTTAGTTTTCTTTCTCCTTTCAACTATGAAAAGATAATAAGATAATTAAACTTTGTTGGAGAATTTAACTTAAAATAATTATAAAAATTATGATGATATTAATACTCGATCTTAGTTTACTTTTTAAAGCTCGGTCATTTAAATTGTTAAAACTCGTTGAAGAATTTTGAGACCTATCCAGGAGATGAGTTCATAACTAGTATATATTACATGAATCCTTGGGTAGTCGAAGGCTTTATGCTGGTTATTCAAGGTGAAGTGCAAATAAATAGGAAGATATGATTTATTGGGCCTAGAGTTAATTAGTTTTTAGAGTGAAAGACTAAATTCTAATAATTTGATTTATAGAAAGGGAACGGGTCACTGGTAAGGCCGACCATAGCCACCCTTGGAAATTTAGTAAAGTGAGCCTAGATTAACCCATTCTACTAATAAAACATCCTGAACCGATTTATAGATTAGTCAATGTTCTTTATGCCTGGACTAAAGGGTAAAGAATAGGAATGCTTCTATTTGGCACAATATCATAATCTAAATTCTCCACAAATGATAATTGTTCTAAAAATCTTGGATTAGTTGAAAAGGAGAAAGTTGTTTTATTTATTCCTGCATTAATATTTATTTTAGTGTTGCTTACTTTCATTTAGTACAAATTTCATTAAATTTTAAATCTAAAATTTAAAAGGAAATAAAAATAAAAATTACTTTTAATTTGAAAAATCTAAAAATATTACTAAATATTCTATAAATCTTCCCTGTGGGATCGATAACCAGGACTCCACTAGAGCCTTGTATTACTTGATATGATACATATACTTGCGTTTGAAATTGTGAATTTTACAAATTATAAAAATCTAAATATAAATTCATAAAATCTTTCATAAGTAAAATCACATCAAGTTTTTGGCACCGCTGTTAGTGATTAAATTTTCTAGCAGTGGAATCAAAATCTTGCATTTGAAAGTATAAAGCCCCATTAGGCTGAGTCACGCATCAAGTTTTTGGCGCCGTTGTCGGGGAAGATAAGGAAAATAATTAAGAAAGTTAAAAAGACAATTTTCAAATTAAATATAATTTATACACTTTTATTTCTTTTAAAATATAAAAATATAATATATATATATAATTAAAAATACCAAAAATAAATATATATATATATATATATGTAATTTTATGCGTAGTTCTGGATAGGAAGGATTATTACCTTTTGATTCTGAATTAGAAAGAACAATTAAAAGAATTAAAAAAGGAAAATAAAGTAAAAAAATTCAAAAATATCAGGAAATGGCTAACTTATATAACAATAATCAAAATCCAATAGAAATGAATGAACAAAATGTTTATAAATCATTAAGGGATTATGCAAACCCTACAGCTGATGAACTTTGCATTAGTATTCAAATGCCAGCTGTAGATGCTAATTCTTTTGAGCTTAAACCTTCTATTATTCAAATGGTTCAAAATAATCAATTTGGAGGAACACCTAATGAGAATCCAAATTTACACCTTGCTAGTTTCTTAGAACTTTGTGCTACCTTTAAATATAATAATGTTTTTGATGATGTTATTAGGCTTAGACTCTTTTCTTTTTCCTTAAAAAATAAAGCAAAGATGTGGCTTAATTCATTAGCAACTTGATCTATTAAAACTTGGGCAGATATTGCACAAAAATTCCTTGCTAAATATTTTCCTTCTTCTAAAACTGCTAAATTAAGAAATGATATAACTTCATTTACACAATTTGATGGAGAAACAATTTATGAAGCTTAGGAAAGATTTAAAGAACTATTAAGAAAATGTCCTCATCATGCTTTGCCATATTGGTTAATTATTCAAACATTTTATAATGGACTTATTGGATCACTTAGATCTATTATTGATCTTTGTTGCTGGTGGTTATTTAATGGCTAAGATATTTGAAGAAGCTTATACTTTAATTGAAGAAATGGATAATAATAATTTTCATTGGCCTTCTAAAAGGGTTAATCCTAAAAGAATGGTAAGTATTTAAGATAATGAAACCTTTTCTATTTTAGCTTCACAAGGAGCTACGATATCTAAGAAATTAGATAATTTTTCTATTAATATATTGCATGTAAGTAATGATAATTCTGCAAATACTAATGATTCTCAAACAATGGAAACTTTGCAAGCTATTGCTAGTAAAACTAATAACCCTTATTCTAATTATTATAATCCTGGTTAGAAAAATCATCCTAATTTCAATTGGAATAATAGGCATTTACAATGGAGTAATAATCAAGTTAATCCAAATTGGAACAATCAAGGAAATTCAAACTTTAGACCAACTTACCCTCCTGGTTTTAATAATCAGCAAAAAAAATTATCTATAGAAGAATTGATCTTGCAACTAGGTAATCAGCTACAAATTCAAAACACTGCTATTCATAATATTGAGAATCAGATGGGTCAAATTGATAATTTTATTAATTACAAACCTCAAGAAACACTTCCTAGTAATGTAAAAATTAATCCTAAAGAAACGAGAAAGAACATGAACAAGCAAAAGCTGTACAACTTAGAAGTGGAAAGGAATTAAAAGAAAAAATTCGGAATGACATTGAAAAAGAGAGAGGTAGAAGAAATTGAAAAACCTAAATATACTCTTTCTCCAAGTAAAGATCAGACTATGATTCCTATTGAAGTGGAAGTTGAAAGACCACCACCACCTTTCCTCAAGGATTAAAACAGCAGAAGCTTGACCATCAATTTTCTAAGTTCTTTGAGATTTTTAAGAAACTTACCATCAACATTCCTTTTGCTGAAGCTTTGGAACAAATGTCAAGCTATGCAAAATTTATGAAGGATATTTTATGCAAGAAAGGAAAATTTGAAGCTTATGAAGAATGTAGTGCAATAATTCAGAAGAAATTACCTCAGAAACTTAAAGATCCTGGAAGTTTCACTATACCATGTGCTATTGGAGAAAAATTTTGTAGAAAAGTCTTATGTGATTTAGGAGCAAGTATTAATCTCATGCCATTTTCAATCTTTCGAAGGTTAGATTTAGGAGAGATTTCTCCTACCACTGTAACCCTTCAGTTAGCTAATCGATCTATCACTTATCCTAAAGGAGTTATAGAGGATGTTCTTGTTAAGGTAGATAAATTTATCTTTCCTGTGGATTTCATTGTGCTAGATATGGAAGAAGATAAAGAAATACCTATTATTTTAGGGAGACCTTTCTAGCAATCGGACGTGCTACGATTGATGCGCAAAAAGGAGAATTACGATGAGAGTTAAACATCAAGAGATAAAATTTAATGTTCTGAAATCAATGAGTTATCCTGATAAAGAAAAATGCTATCAAATGGATATTTTTGATTATATAATTGAAAAACATTATCAAGAAAAATGTCAGGTCATTTCTGAAGATAAAAATGATGAATTGGTGTTATAGAATGAGTCATTAACTGAAGAATTTGAAAAAGTAAATGAAGAAAAATTATCTGAAGAAACTCATTATATTCATGAAAACTGAGAAATTTTAAACACAACTAAAAATGATATACTTTTACCCTCAATCGAAAAAGCCCCTGAACTGGAATTAAAAATGTTACCTGCAAATTTAAAGTATACATTTCTTGGAAATTTATTAACTTTACCAGTAATTATATCTTCCGGATTGAATAAAGATCAAGAAGAAAAATTAATAGGAGTTCTGAAGAATTATAAGAAAGCTTTTGGTTGGACTATTGCAGATATAAAAGGAATAAGCCCTTCAATATGTATGCATAGGATTTTAATGGAAGAAACTCGTAAACCCACTATTGAACCTCAAAGAAGATTAAACCCAATTATGAAAGAGATTTTGAAATGGTTAGATGCTGAAATTATTTATCCTATTTCGGATAGCCAATGGGTGAGTCCTATTCACTGTGTTCCGAAGAAAGGAATTGTAACAGTCATTGTTAATGAAAAATATGAATTAATCCCAACAATAAAAGTTACTGGATGGCAAATTTGCATGGATTATCGAACATTAAACAATGCCACTAGAAAAGATCATTTTCCTTTACCTTTCTTGGATCAGATATTCGATAAATTAGCTGGACACTCATATTTCTATTTTTTGGATGGATATTCTGGTTATCACCAATTACCTGTTTCTCTTGAGGACCAAAAGAAAATAACATTTATAAGTCCTTATGGAACATTTGCCTTTAGAAGAATGTCTTTCGGTTTATGCAATGCACCTGCAACTTTTCAAAGATGTATGATGTCAATATTCTGTGATTTAATTGATAAAGGAATTGAAGTATTTATGGATGATTTTTCAGTATTTGGAACATGTTTTGAGTCTTGCCTGGAAAATATAACGAAAGTTCCGAAGAGATGTGAAGAAACAAATTTAGTTCTAAACTGGGAAAAATGTCAATTTATGGTCACAGAAGGAATTGTACTTGGACATAAAATTTCACAAATAGGGATGAAAGTTGATCAGGTAAAAGTGAAAATTATTGTTGAACTTCATCCACCTACTACTGTTACTGATGTGAGAAGTTTTCTAGGTCATGCTGGATTTTTAGAAGATATATAAAGGATTTTTCTAAAATTGCTAAACCTCTTTGCCTTTTATTGGAAAAAGAAGCTAAATTCAAATTCAATGAAGTTTGTTTGAATGCATTCAATATTTTAAAAGAAAAATTAATCACTGCACCTGTTATTGTTGCACCTGATTGGAGTAAATCTTTTGAATTAATGTGTGATGCAAGTGATTATGCAATTGGAGCTGTATTGGGACAAAAATATGAGAAAATTTTCAAAGTTATATACTATGCTGGCAAAAATCTTAATGAAACCCAAATAAATTATACTACTACTAAAAAAGAGCTTTTAGCAATAGTATATGCCTTTGATAAATTTAGACCATATCTCCTTGGAACGAAATGTATCGTACATACTGATCATTATGCTATTAAGTATTTAATGTCTAAAAAGAATGCTAAACCTAGATTGATCAGATGGGTTTTACTTGTACAAGAATTTAATTTTGAGATTGTGAACAGAAAAGGAACTTGCAACCAAATTGCTGATCATTTATCGAGAATCAAAAATAATAGTGAGAAGATTTATGAAGAAAATATAAACGAGAAATTCCCTGATGAGCAATTATATGTCAATTAAGGATTACAAATGCCTTGGTATGCAGATATAGTTAACTATTTGATTAGCAATATTTTACCATATTGGTTTAATAGCAAATATATTAAGAAATTCAAGAATGATTCTAAATCGTATATTTGGGAAGATCCTCATTTATTTAAATTAGAAAGAAATTCTGTGATTCGAAGATGTGTACCTTATGAAGAAATATTTGCAATTATTCAAAAATGTCATGATTCTGAATTTGGACGACACTTTGGAGTGGATAAAACTGCATTTAAAATTTTAAATTCTGGATTTTATTGGCCTACATTATTCAAAGAGGTTGGAAATTATATGAAAACTTGTGATCGATGTCAAAAAATGGGTAATATATCGAGAAGAGATGAAATGCCTCTAAACTTTATATTAGAAATTGAAATTTTTGATGTATGGGGTTTAGACTTTATGGGACATTTCGTACCATCATTTAGAAAGATTTATATTTTATTAGTAGTTGATTATGTTTCAAACTGGATTGAAGTTGTAGCTTTACCTAACTGTGATTCCAAAAGTGTTTCGAAATTTTTAAAGAAAATGATTTTTACAAGATTTGGAATGCCCAGGGTAATTATCACAGATGGGGGAAGTCATTTCAGAAATATAAGAATTCAATCTTTACTGGAAAAATTTAGAATTTAACATAGAATTGCAATTTCTTATCACCCTCAAACAAGTGGAATGGCTGAAGTATGAAACAGAGAAATTAAAAGAATATTAGAGAAAACTGTTAATCCTAAAAGAACTGACTAGGTTGATAGACTTGATTCTGAATTATGGGCTTATAGAACAGCTTATAAAACACCTATCATAATGTCACCTTATCGGTTAGTTTATGGTAAAAAATATCACTTACCTGTTGAACTGTAACATAAAGCTTACTGGGCGATAAAGGTGTTCAATTACGATTTGAATGCTGTAGGAGAGAAACGATTATTACAACTGAATGAAATGGAAGAGATAAGAAATGAGTCCTATGAGAATGCAAAGATTTATATGGAAAGAATGAAGAAATTGCATAACAAAAAGATTTCAAGGAAAATGTTTGAGCCTGGACAAGAAGTGTTATTATTTAATGCTCGTTAAAAACTTTTTCCTGGAAAATTACGATCTAAAGGGATGGGACCATTTATATTTGAGAAAGTGTACCCTTATGGAGCTGTGGATATTAAAGATCCCAAAACTGGAAAAGTATTTAAAGTTAACAGATTAAGACTGAAGTCTTATATGGGAGAAATGAAACCAAATTACAAAGAGGCTTACGAACTGAGTCTACCCAATTCATGTTTTATTGTGTCTTCTCTATGAATTCTGAGTAGTCTCCTTTGTCTTTCTTCTTGCATAGAGATGTGATGATGTGTTGATATGGATTTGAAGTGTTTTTAAAGTATTGAAGAAATTGTGATGGTTTTTCATTTCGAACTTAATTTACTTTTCGATTTGGCCAATTTAATTGTTAAAATATGTTGTTGGACATTAACTCTAAAAGGATTTAAACAACAAAGAAGAATCCATTCAATTTCCATGGATAAATTGCGTAGTTCATGGGAATTAAATGCAAATAAATAGGGATATGTGTTTTGATGGACATCAAATTGGAGGTTTCAGGGTGACAGGCTGAGATCCCCAATTTGGTCCTACGATTAGTAACTATACTCGAAGGTTAGCCTTAAGGTGAAGGGTGAGTGGGAGCTCGTTAGTGACAGTCGGTATCCTCCCAGCCTAGCCTTAGATTTAGTAACTAAACTTAGGATATGTCAATGTTCTTTTCATACTTGGAAGAGGGGTACTCTTTTGAGGGTAAAGAAACAATTATGCTCCTATTTGGCACAATATCATAGATAATCATTTCATATCATCCACACATCATATTCTCGTTGTAAGAGAAAAGATACTTTTCTTATATATCAAAACCTTTCAAATATGTAGCTTAGTATGTTTGTTAGTTAATTCTGTTTTAAAGATATTAGAAGTACTTATTGTTTTCTACATCTGGGTAGTAGAAGTAAACATCAAACTTTAATTTCAATTTGAGTATTGGAATTCAGTATTGCATTATCTATAGTAAGATTCATTCTTTCCCTGTGGGATCGATAACCAGGACTCCATTAGAGCCCTGTATTACTTGATACGATACGTATACATGCGTTGAATGCATGAACTTTACAAAATTATTATAAATATATATAAAATTGAGTTCATAAGTTCTTGCAATATTAAAGCCCGACCGCATCACCTAACATCTCCTTCATTTTTTGGCTTCAAATTTAGTTTAAAATACTATAGGGACGAATTTCTCAAGAGGTGCATGAAGAAACCTTCCAAAAAGTGTCCAGATTCGATGTATATGGCCAAAAACAGCCCAAAATCGCATCCCAACAGTCCGAAGTGCCGCTGGCGCTAAATAGGGTGCTGCCAGCACCCTATTTTGGTGGTCTTGGGTCTCTGGCATCGTGGCGCCGATTTGGGCGCCCCCAGCTCCACCATTTTGCTCCGTTTGGCTTCGTTTCAACTCCGATTAGCCCTGTTACAGTTGTGTTGCATTCCTAACAGATAGCTCTACAAAATAAGCATAATAACAATCTTTCTTTAAATTGTAATCTAATTCAAGAATATGCAAGAAGTGTAAAAGATATTAAACATGGAAAGACTTATCGAAATGTGTCAAGCCAAAACTTGTTTTCTTGCTCGTTTTTGCACCAAATTGTATAATTTTTGCTTCCTTTTGCTCCAATCACCATTTATTGTACCTAAAACCAAAAAACATACAAAATACCTTCCTTTAAAGTGTAATGTCATAAAAAATGAGTAAAATTACATAGCAAAAACCGTATATATTTTATGTGTGTCAATGCCTTAGTCTCCAAAATCGCGAAATGCTGAAGGAAGGAGATGAAAGTGAGGAAAAATTTGCAATTTTTAGATTTTTAAAACTTGAAAAGCAATTTTCGCGAACCAGCACTTAAGCTCAAAAGTGTCGCTTAGTCGCGGAGCTCTGACGCGTAAGCACGGGGTCCAGCGCATAGCCGCCAACTCGTTAATTTTGATATTTTCATTAAATACACATTCTCGCTCTTTTAATTAACCCTAAATTTATTTAATAAGTATCTTATCACCTTATAATCTTCTTATCTCCATAATTACACATCTTTTATATTAAAAATGATTTATCACAAGTTTTACACAAACACAAACTTTTACTTAATTAAACTCATACAAATTACAAGTATAAACTACAAGCATTTAATCCAAGATACTTGGATAAGATCACATTTTTTTCTACTCATAATAAATCACTCAAACAAAATACTAAACACTAACATTAAACAGAAAACAAATAAAACACTTAAATACATAAACATCAAACACTTAACGGAATTAATTAAATATAAAACAAAAATAATTAACACTTAACACACTATAGAACTCAATTTCAGTCTCCATTAGGTGGAACATATCCAGTACCTCCATTTGTTCCATCCTAACCATTTAGTATATAGATTTAATAGAACACATGATTATGAAGACATATGATAGAATCTTCTTCAATCCACTTGTTTTTAGATACATCGCCTTGTCTGCTTCTTCAACATAACTTATATGACTAATTACATTTTTAATTGACATCCAATGTGTTAAATGTGCATTAGTTTCATTTACTTTTGCTTTAATTGATGCAACATTAGCCTTGATCTTTGCAATCTTCTCTACTATTCTTTGAATAATAACAGCCAGAAATCTGTTATATAACTCTTGCGCACTCTCACTAACAAACTTCATCTAGTTGTCATCCTCCTCCTTCTTCATTTCAATCTCCCAATAAGACATTTCTCCAATTTGAACTCTTCTATAAGGCTCTTAGGATAGAATTTTAGAATGGGATGAATCTCCTATAATTTGGTCCCTTTTTATAGAGTTTAGATGGCCTAAAACTATCCTCCCACGTTCAGAAACCACCAAATAATGTGCCATAAAACCTCCCCATGATAATGGCTTCTAGAAACTCCTTTTCCACGTTCTTCTTAACTCCGGCACCTAAGCGCCAACTGCTGGCGCTTAGTCGCCAATGCTAAATTTACCACAAGTTTGCTAAAAGTTCGAAATCACTTTTTAACTCATCCAAATTATTAATTAAGCTCTCACTAATCTCCACTAACATAATATAAACAAAATACTACCATATAACTCTTACATCAAACCAAATAAAACACACAAAACAAACTTAAAGTAAAGCACACCGATAACTATGGGTTACCTCCCACAAAGCGCTTGGTTTAACGTCCTCAGCTCGACAAACCAAATATTTAGTTTGGGTGACCCATCATTAAATTCTCATCTGGTTTAAGTTGATCTACTGAGAAATAAGATTTCAGTCTATTACCATTTACTTTAAGTATTTTCTCAGTTTTATGATCTTTAATGTCTACAGCTCCATAGGGATAAACTTTTATCATAATAAATGGGCCCATCCACCTGGACTTAAGTTTTCCAGTAAATAATCTCAATCTAACATTATATAGCAAAACTTGTTGTCCTAGCTCAATATTTTTGTTTATAATCTTTCGATCATGCCACATTTTCATCTTTTCTTTATATATCTTAGAACTTTCATATGATTCATTCATTATCTCTTCAAGCTCATTTAATTACAATAATCTTTTCTCTTCAGCATCTTTCAAATTATAATTTAACTTTTTAATAACTCAATATGCTTTATGCTCAATTTCAACTAGGAAATGACAAGCTTTCTAAGTAATTAGTCTATATAGGGACATTCCTATAGTAGTCCTGTAAGCAGTCCTATAAGCCCACAAAACAAAATCTAGTTTGATTAACCAATCCTTTATGTTTGGATTAACAAATTTTTCAAAAATTCTTTTAATTTCACGATTGGATAATTCAACCAAACCACTTGTCTGAGGATGATAAGCAGTAGCAATTTTATAGATGATAGGATATTTCTTTACTAATTTCTCCATAATTGCATTTTTAAAATGACTTCCCCCATCAGTTATGATTACCCTTGGCATTCCAAATCTAAAAAATATATTCTTTCTTAAAAACTTTGTAACACTTCAAGCATCACATCATGGTAAAACAACAACTTCTATCCATTTAGATACATAGTCTACTACTATCAATATGTATTAATTTTTGAAAGATGGTATAAATGGTCTCATGAAATCTAATCCCCAAACGTCAAATATTTCAACTTCCAACATGTAATTAAGGGGCATCTCATTCATTCTAGAAATAATGCCTACACGCTGACATCGATTAAAATTTTTAATATAAAAATTAACATTCTTAAAAATTGTAGGCCAATAAAATCCAGACTGTAGAATTTTATATGCAGTTTTATCAACATGTCCCTCAAAATCAGAATTATGACATTTTTGAATAATTACATAAGTTTCTTCTAAAGTCACACATCTAAAAATAATCAGTTCCTTTCCTTATTTATATAAAAACTAGTCATCCCAAAATATGTCTTAGCTTCAGATAAAAATTTCTTCCTCTGTTGGTATGTCAATCCATAGGGTAATATGCCACTAACAATAAAGTTCACAATGTCGAAATACCATGGAACACACCACTCATTAATAGTGAATAGTTTTTCATCAGGAAAATGTTCATTAATTTTATCAAAAAAGAGAGATTTTTCATTATCAAGCCTGGACAAATGATCAACAATTTGATTATCAGCACCCTTCATATCTACTATCTCAAAATTAAATTCTTGTAAAAAAAGAATCCATCTTATCAGTCTTAGTTTTGCATCCTTCTTTTTCATAAAATATTTAATAGCAGAATGGTTAGTATGCACCACACATTTATTCATACTTAAATATGATCTAAATTTATCAAATGCATATACTATAGCTAGTAACTCTTTTTTAGTTATGGTATAATTGATTTGAGCTTCATTCGAAGTTCTAATAGCATATTACATTACTTTGAAAACTTGATCGTGTTTTTTTTTCCTAAAATAGCTCCAATAGCATAATCACTTGCATCACACATTAATTCAAAAAATTTCTCAATTTGGTGAAACAATAACTGGTGCAGTGATTAATTTTTCTTTCAATAATTCAAAAGATTTTAGGCAATCTTCATTAAAATTAAAAATGACATCTTTTTCCAATAACAGGCATAGAGGCTTAGCAATCTTTGAAAGGTCTTTAATATAATGCCTGTAGAATCCAGCATGTCCCAAAAAACTTCTAATCTCCCATACATTTGTTGGACAAGGTAAATTAGCAATCACTTGAATTTTTGCGGGATCTACTTCTATACCTTTCTCTGAAATTTGATGTCCCAAAATAATTCCTCCTGCTATCATAAATTAGCATTTTTTCCAATTAAGGACTAGGTTTGTTTCTTTGCAGCATTGAAGGACCTTATATAAATGTTCTAAACATGATCCAAATGAAATTCCAAACACTGAAAAATTAACCATAAATACTTGTCGGCATATTTTTAGGTTGTGGTGTATTTTGAAAAGGAGGTCGCCTATAGAAATTGTCGGCGAATTTTAGATTTTAAATTTGATTTAAATATATATATAATTTAGAAAGTAGCATTTGATTTTGAAAATAATTTTAATTTTGAAAATTTTAAGATGTGAAATCAAACCGATCTCACATCCCAAATAGTTTATATAAACGAGCACCGCATCACAAACCGTGTATCTACCCCGAAGAATAGACACACTGCTTGACGATGGGGATTGATTAAATAAACTAGAAGATTTGTGACATCCGTTTGGTCTGCGAACAAATTTTATAAGCCGACAAATTCCCCTGCTTAGTATGAAAGTATTAAACAGGGTTTATATTACCTGGGTTCTTAAAATTCCCTATAAGGGCAAGCCCCTATAGTTAATTACATCTTAAGTGACGGGAATCACATAAGAAAACTCTCGATAATAATCATTAATTCTGCTCTCAAGAATTTCAAAGTTTGAGTTTTCAAATGATTGAATTTTGGAATTTCAATAGGGAATGGATCAAATTTGGAACATTTTGTTTTGAGAATTCAAAGGAAGAAAGGTAGGAGAAATCACAGATTCGAAGCGAGCTTCAGTAATTTCTCAACTATCCCATTGTTTGGCTTGGATTTAGGAAAGTCCTAATGTTTGTTTAATGTTTTGATCTTGCCAATTTTAATTAATTTGGACTTATATTTGTATGATAAAATCATACAAATAGCCTGGAAAATGTGAGGGTTTATGTCGTATCGGATGACTACCTCGGAATCCTAAGACCGGTTAGGGCTTAATTTACATGACATGATCATGCAAATACCTAACGAATAGTTGAGGATTTATGTTGCACTAGGCAAACTACCTCGAAATCCTATGGCTTAGTTATTTAATTCTAAGAAAGTTTTGTTGAAGTAGACTCAGGTTTTGCTGATGACGATGGCCGTGCTGCCCACCATGCTCCGAGCTCCTTGTTGTTGCGGAGGTTTAGTTATAGAAGTCATAAATCAAGAGATGAGAAAAGTGTTTTGGTTTAGAGAAAATCTTAATTTCCAAGTGTTTTTTTTTATATTTTATTTAAAACAAATCTTAAAGTTGATTATAACAACACCTGGTTAAGATCCCACGGTTCCATCCTTCGGCATCGTTATTTTTATCGGATTCACTTAGTCCGGATGAATTTGCTAAACTCAATAATTGAGTTCCACACTTTCATTTAGACCAGTGGGAAATCCCGTTAGTAACACGTAGGTTACATCATCCGAGGTATTCCCGATCATCCAACAAGACGTTTTAATTTAGTTGTAGTTGTAGTTTTGTTGTTCTGTTTGTGATTAAATTTTGAGTTGTTTTATATTTTGAAATGTTGTGGCGGTGAATTTTATCTTGTAATGACTTTTAATTTAGTTTTGGTTTCAGTTTTAGGGACTACCCTAAAGGTGTGGGTTTTAATGCAACAGTTGCTTATCATGCAAGAAAAGTAAGTGCGATACGATTAAATAAATTGCAACAAAATAAAAGCGTACCTGGAGGGTCTTCCCGTCATCCCAAGCTGCACTTAAACACAATTTAGAATATTTAAGCAAGTTCCTAGGTAAAGCTAAGGGAAGAGTTATGGTTTTCTACCAAGTTCCTAATCCTATAGCTAGTCATTTCCTATGACGTCTAGGTTCTTGTGTTTTGGTTTGAGGACGATTTTCTTCATCAAAGAACAATTAAATTCAATTGTTCTTATAAACTTCCTATCATATTGAGTAAGTGCTTAAGACGAGTCTTAAACATCTTTTCAATACTGCTAGGATTTTTTTAAGTCCAAATGGATCTAATCAATCAGGTGAAGTAATCGTCCGAGGTTTAGTTAAGTTTTGTTGTTATCTTACTCAGTGAACTAGGACATTTGAATATCCTATGAGTGAAGTATCATTTCATTTAACGTTCCGTTTAGGAGTTATGATAACAAAAGCTTTCGAGGGCAAATTGATGTTCAAATGGTTTGTGATTTAATTTCAGTTAACGGGTTTAAATTTGGAATAATGTTTAAGTTGCTTCACATTTATTTTTAAATTCTTTATGTCTTAGGTGATGTTATTTTTAATTTAATTTAACTTTAATTTAATTTAATTTGGTTTAGTTTTAATTTTAATTTAATTTAATTTGATTTGATTTTAATTTTAACTTGATTTTATTATTTTAATTTAATTTAATTTAATTTAATCTAATTTAATTTGACATGCTTTAATTTAATTTAATTTAATTTAATTTAATTAAGGGTTAAAATTTTAATTACCACTTTACCCTTTAAGCTTAATAATTTCATAACTCACTAAATTGAACTCAAATGAACTTGAAATTTTTATGTGACTTCACTCATATGTCAATAAAGACATGAGAGGAGAAAATGTGATTTTTCTATATTTAATTTATTTATATAATTATTTTTGGTAGAAAATAGAGATTTTCAAGGAAAATTTAATAACATGACCAAGGGAAAGTTTCTATCCTTAAGAAAATTAGGAGACATTTCTAATGACCAGAGGACCACTTGGACCAATTTTGGTGATTTTTTGAATTATATTATTTTTATTATAATTATTTTAAGTTTTGGAGTGTTAATTAATTTAAAAATAAAATAAAGGTTGAAAAATAAATTTTATATTTTTTAAAAATCTCTCTGATATCAAGGAAATCAGAGATTCAATTTTTACAATTTTCTGATTTTTTTTTTATTTATTAGAATTATTTTAGTGGAAATGCTAAAAAATACATTTTTTTAATTTTAAAATTGCCTTAGGGCTTTAAAATTTAATATCTCATCAAATAGACCTCAGAAAAATATGGGGTTTGTTCCTAAGTGATTAAAATTCAAAATGTGACATTTTGGTGAATTTTATTATTTTTGTGATTTTTATTATTTTTTAATTATTAAAATATTAAAATAATACAAAAAATCAACTTTTTTAGAAAATTACAATTTTATTTTTCTTAAATTCCCCTGATATCAGAGAGGCTCCAAACCAGTTTGGTGAATTTTTGAAAAGTATTTTGAAAGTTATGAATTTGTAAAGTTTAAATTGGCTAAATGGCTTAATCAACCTATTTAGTAGAGCTAACCAAGTCCAATTGACTTCAAATTTTTATGGTGGGTACCTCTGATCCTAAAGGTCAGTGGAGAATTAATTTCAAGTCAATTTG
This sequence comes from Papilionanthe hookeriana x Papilionanthe teres, assembly GCA_022702705.1. Classification (NCBI taxonomy): domain Eukaryota; kingdom Viridiplantae; phylum Streptophyta; class Magnoliopsida; order Asparagales; family Orchidaceae; genus Papilionanthe; species Papilionanthe hookeriana x Papilionanthe teres. Next base: position 42,363,506 of record CM040422.1, read on the forward strand.
ATGTATGATTAGCTCTAATTAATTAAGGACCTATTTTGGGTGTTTAGGCCAATTAGGGTTATTCCAAGTGAATTAATTCAAAACCTATTTTTCCTAGGGTCCTCTAGTCATAAGAAACATCACCAAATTTTGCTAGAATTTATTTCATAACATGTTAATTATTGGAATTAAAATACTCAAAACAGCAACATGACTTTGAAAAATCAATAACTTCTCATAGGGATGGCCTCTGACTTTGGAAAATTCAGGGAATGTTCCCAAATTCAGAGGCTTCAAAAGCCCTATGGTCTCTTGCCATGGTGAATTTCTTATATGCATGGAGAATTAAAACAATGCAGACAGTAAATAAATTATTAAAAATAAAATACTTGATGAAATTAAATGATTTCTTTTCCACATTATTCTTCTCTATTCACTGAGCAAGAGGGTATTTTTATTTTATTTTTCTGATTTTTCTACACAAAGTTATGCATTTTTGAAGTTTAGGGAATTAAATAAATCAAAAATATACCCTAATTTCCTACTTATCCACGCGGCGCCACGCCATCCTCGGCAGCTCCGAACGCACACGCGTCGTCTTCTGATTCGGCGCCGCCATCCAACTCAGCGCTCTGGGGGCTCGTTGTATCGTTCTGTCTCCTCATCCGGCGCGATCTTGGCCGTCCGTCCGCGCGTGTATGGAATGAATGGCATCTGTTCATCATCCCCAACCGTTCTCACCCGAGAGCCATCCACACTAAAACCCTAAGAACTCACTCATTTCTCAATGGATTTTTGTGTTCTTGTGCTCTATGGATTCGTCTTGAAGAGACGAATACATCTATACGGTGATCATGCATTGAAATTAAGGCATTCGAAATGGAGAATCTCCAGAAGCTCGGGATAAAGAGTTAGCTCATACCTTTGCTCAGAGAAGTGTGGCTTCAATCCGAGGGTTGTGTCACCTTCGATTGGATCCCGGCAAGCTCCGGATGAAGTCTCTCGGTGCAGTGAATCGCCTAGGTATGATTTCGACCAAGCCCGATCACAAAGCTTGGAGTTTGGAATAGATGGGTGGCCTAGAGAGGGGGCTTTTGCTGGTGGACTCCTTCCCTTGGTCTGGTGAAGGTGTAGGACCAATCAATTTGAGGATTGATCCACTGTGGAGAAGTGTCCTGGTTTTGGGTGGAATTTTGGGTGAGAAATTGGGCTCTGTTGGTGGGGATTAGGGCAAATTGTCACTGGGGATCAACTGCTCTAAGTATAGAGAGTGTTCTGGAGCAATTTTGGCAGGGTTTCAGTAAGGTCTGGTTCAGCACCTCCCATGGCCGAGAGGAGGTGAGGTTTAAATAGGAGAGGGTGGAGGGCCTCCCAAGGGGGTTTAAGGCTTGGGATCAGCTGCTTAGGTCAAGGGAAGAACGGCCATGATGGCCATTGGGCATGGGGCGGCTCGGCAAGTGGGATTTCAAACTTTGGCTCACATGGGTTCTCTCGGCCTGGTGGTTTCCGGCGGCTGTGGTGGCTGGCCGGCCAGGGTCAAGTCACTGTTGTCATCAGGAGGGTCAGGGGTTGGCAATGGTGCAAGCAATGGAGAGTGGCCATGTGTAGAAAGCTTTATTCAAAATGGAATGGGGAAGGGGCTCTTTTAGGCTCAATTTGGTCATCCTATGGGTTTGGGTTGGGTGCACCTTTCCAAGCTCCAATTTGGGCTGAGGGAGGTCGGGTGAGTCAGCTAGATTAGCAGGGAGAAGTCACTATCTAAGCATGTTTAAGTTTAAACATAGTTTAGGGGAAGCATGAAAGGTTTAATCACCCTTAAGAGAATACTTAAAGAGGCTCCTCCTCTTGCCATTTATGGGATGGTCACATGTCAAACTTCTCATGGCTTTACATGGGGCTTAAGGATGGCTTCATGGCTTTATTTGGGCTTGGGTATGGCTTAGTCAATTTCATTGGAATGGATTTTAGGAATTTTGGAATTTTGATGGGAATTTGGATAAAGCCTAATTTGGAATGATTTAATCATAGGTTTCAAACTTTAGGGAATGATTTTATCAAGTAGATGATCAGAATGAATTGTCTTGTGGGCTTTGGATGAATTTTTGGGCTTTTGGGTTTGGTGGAAGTGGGCTTTTTTAAAAGGCTTCAATAGGTGGGCCTTTATATTTCAAAATGCACTTTTGGATGAAGAATTTTGTGAAAAACCATGCCAAATAAATTTTGGATTTAGTTTAGGGATGTTTCATGAATGGTTTGGAATCAACTTGGTGTGATTTGGAGTAGAATTGGTTTGAATTTGGGCTTTTTTGGTAAAGGGGCCAAAGTGAGCCAAATTGGGCTAACTTGGGCCAATGTTGAGCTAGGGTTGAAATTAATGTAAAATTAAAGTTGGGAAATGTTTATGGGAGTGTTTCAAAGAGGTTTTGGCTTTGGTTTGGTTTGGATTTTGGGTTTGGGCTAAGTTTGGGTTAGGTTAGGTTTTAGGTCAAAATTGGGCCTTTTAGCTTTGGGTTGAATTTGAGTGGGGTTTGGGTCTAAATTTTGGGTAAATCATGTTAGTGTTTTGTTTGTGGGGATGTTAGGGAAGGTTTAGAAAAGGTTTAGGGTTAATTGGAGTTGAATTGGTTTGGTTTGGGCTAGGTTTGGGTCATGAGTCCAAATTGGGCTTTAAGGCCAAAAGTGAAATTGGGTTCAAATGTCAATCAAATTGGACTTGGATTTGGTCTAGATTGGTTTTGTGAATGTTGAATTAAAGTTTAGAATTTAATTGGACCAGAATTTGGGTCAATTGGGTAGGTTTGGCTTGACATTGGGTTCACTTAGGGTTAAAATGGGTCAAATTGGGGGTTTTGACAAATGTGGGGTAAATTGACAAAATTGGCCCATGGTGTAGTTGAACAAAATGAAATTGGGAATATTGGGGATTGTCTGGAATTTTTTGGGAATTTTCTAAATTTTTGGATTTTTGGGTCAAGAGGGGTATTTTGGGTATTTGGAGGGTATTGGGAGGTATTTTTGGAATTTTTGGTATTTTTGGCTATGGATGATCAACTTGATTGGTGAGGAAATGTTCAAGGTTAATTTTTGGGGAATTTTGGGTGATTTGGGATTTTTGAAAATTTTGGGTGATTTCAAGGGTTTTGGGTAGGCTAGGCGGGTGTAGGGTCCCGGGGGTCAAAAATTGAAAAATTGAAAAATTGGAAAATTGATGATTGGGTGAATGTAAGTGGAATGAAATCATTTTGGTTGAGCCATGAAGCCATATCAAGCCCACATGAGCCATGAAGGGACTCATTTGAGGCATCCACTATGTTGTTCCTAACCCTCTTGCGCGAGGGCTTAGGGGTTAAGGACCATCCATGTGAATCACCTACATGAGTCGGGAGGTCAAGTTGGGTATGGGTGTGGTTTTAGGAGGTGTGTTAAAGTGTAGTGTATAAGTGTAGTGTGTGTGTAAGTCGGCCCTTCACTGGACCGGGCCACCTGGGGTAGTCCTAAGGCCAAAGAGTCCTATAGGAACTCATCCTTTAAACTTCCACATTTAATTTCAACCCTCTAGGTGATTACGGGTCTATAGTCAAGTTTGTGGAGTTTGCAGGGAGTTAAGAAGGGGTTTGAATGTCTAAGTGATGGGTCCCAATTCTAATCCTCTAAGATAGTCAAAGGAAAAGCCTAAGGCTAGATCCTAAGTACTATAGAGAGAAGAGAAGACCTCATCAAAAATGAGGTCAACAATACTTCAATTCCTTTTTCAATTAAATCACAGACAATTGTCATCATACATCTTTAAAATATAGCAGGGGCATTACATAAACCAAAGGGCATTCTTCTAAAAGAAAATGTACCATTAAGGACTGGTAAATATTGTTTTCTCTTGATCCTCAAAAGCAATTTGTATTTGGTGATAACCAGTATATCCATCAAGGAAATAAAAGTATTTATGCCCAGCTAGTCTATTCAACATTTGATCAAGAAGTGAAAAATGATCTTTCTTGGTGGAAAGTTTTAATTTTTTATAATCAATACATATTCGTCAGCCGGAAACATGTCTTGTTGGTATTAATTCATTCTTCTCATTAACAGTTATAGTTACTCCTCCTTTCTTAGGAACACAGTGAAGAGGACTAACTCATGAACTATCTGAAATAGGGTAGATAATTCTAACATCTAATCACCTTAAAATTTCTTTCTTAATCATAATATGATTTAATCTCCTTTGAGGATCATCCCTGGGTATGCAGTTTTCTTCCATAAGGATTCTGTGCATATAAATTGAATGACTGATTCCTTTAATATCAGCTATGGTCCATCCAAAGGCTTTCTTACATTTCCTTAGAATTTAAGGAAAACTCGCTTCTTCTTCTGTATTTAATTTCAAGGAAATTATAACAAGCAAAGTTGAGGAATCACTTAAAAAGACATATTTTAAATGTTCAAGAAGTAACTTTAATTCATGTTCAAGAGGTTTTTCAATTGATGGACAAAAAGATTCATATTTCTTTGACATGTCCAAAACTTCAAAACCTTCTTGAACATAATTTAAGCCTTCCTTAATAAGATCATCCAAATATTTTTTTCCTCTTCTTTCTCATGTTCGAACTATTTTCTTTCAAATTTCTCTTCATATGTTGTTTTGAAATGATATTCACTCGAATATCTTATAACATCCATCATGAAACATTCATCATCTTTACCTCTACGAGGATATTTCATTGATTTTGAAATATTAAATGTAACAGTTTGATCATTGATGTGCATAGTTAATTCCCCTATTTGCATATCTATCATTGCTCTTCCTATAGCTAGGAAAGGTCTCCCCAAAATATTTGGTATCTCTTTATCTTCCTCCATATCAAGCATAATGAAATCAATAGGAAAGATAAATTGATCCACTTTCACTAAAAAATCTTCAATAACTCCATTAGGATATGTGATCAAACGATCTGCTAACTGTAGAGTTACAGTAGTAGGGGTTATTTCTCCTAATCCCAGTCTTTTAAATATAGATAAAGGCATAAGGTTAATGCTTGCACCTAAATCACATAAAGCTTTCCCATAAAATCTGTCTACGATTGCACATGGAATTGTGAAACTACCAGGATCTTTAAGCTTTTTAAGAGGTTTTTTTTTAATTATTGCACTACATTCTTCACTATGTGCAACAGTTTCGTTATCTTCAAACTTCCTTTTCTTGTTTAGAATATTCTTCATAAACTTAAAACAGCTTCGCATTTGCTCTAAGGCTTCAGAAAATGGAATATTAATTATAAGTTTCTTCAAAATCTCCAAGAACTTTGAAAATTGCTTATCCAACTTTTGTTGTCGAAGTCTTTGAGGAAATGGTGGTGGTGGCTTTTCTAAATCAATCTTTGTTAGAGAAATAGGTCTTTCCAAACCTTTCTAAGCGTCCTCTTTTGGTTCTTCAATTTGTTCTTTCTCTACTTCAATCTCTTTTTGCACTCTACCTTCCAACTCGCTTCCACTTCTCAATTAAACAGCTTTTACATGCTCTTTATTTTTATCTCTTGGATTTATCTCAGTATTACTAGCAAGTGTTCCTTAGGATCTATTACCTAATTAATCACAGAAAAATATGTTAAGAAATTCATACCTATTTTTTATGAAATTGCACTTTAAAGAAAGGTACTTTCTTTATTTTATTACAGGAACGAAGATTTATAAGTGATGGAAGAAAAAAAGCATAAAATAGAGCAAATTTGGATCAAAAAGGAAGAAATACATGCAAAAAGAACTAAGTCGCCGACGGTGAAATCGAGCCTGCCGACGGCGAGATTATAAAGAGAATTTCTTAAAGGTTTGCAACTACCTCGCCGACAGCAAGACCGAGCCCGCCGACAGCGAGATCGTGCGGTTTGAAGACCTTCTAGAAGCCCCACTGACGGCGAGGTCGTTTCTCCCCGATGGTGAGGTCGTTTCTCGCCGACGGTGAGACCGTTCAAAATGCCAGATACATTGAACCTGGACGCTTTTTGAAGAGGTGCTTAAGTACCCCTTGGACCTTTATCTACCTCTATAAATAGAGGATGAATTTTAGTATGTAGTGTGTCTATTTTAGGAGTCTAGAGTATTCTATTAGTGTGCTTTTGAGTCTAAGTTGAAGTTTAGTGTGAGTAAGTGTAAGTAGTGAGTTAAGAAGTGTCTTGTACTTAGAAGAAAAAGTCAAAGGAACTTCGAGGAGTACGCTTGGGAGGAAATTGAGTTAAGTATCTTTGTTTATTGTTGTTAACTTTAAATGAAATCCATGCTTTGTTTAATTCCCATGCATTACGAGTAGTTTTCTTAGTCTTTCTCCTTGTTTATGAAATTATGTGAATTGATGAAATTAAATAGAAGTGCCTAATATATTAAAATAAATTGTGATAATCTTTTACTTAAAACTTAATTTACTTTCAATCTGGCTAATTGAATTGTTAAAATATGTTGAATTATCAACTATAGTAAAGATTACATCCAATATTCAGGGAAGTCAAAAGCCTTGGAAGGAGGGTGCAAATAAATAGGGAAATATTATTTATCGAACGTAAAATTGGAAATTTTAGTGTAACAGACTAAAATATTTAATTTGGTCCTATTGTTTGAGAGCTGAAGTGTAGATGTTAGCCCTCGGGTGAGGGGAACGTGGGAGCTACGAAGTGGCAGCCGAGTATCCTCCCAGCCTAGCCGCAGATTCAGTAATCAAGCATAGGACTAGTCAATGTTCTTTGCACCTGGACCAAAGGGTAAAGAATAGGAATGCTCCTATTTGTCACAATACAATAAAAAAATATATATTTGAATTCATCATTCACTTAATTTTCTAAAAACAAGTGGAAGGATACTTTTTCTAAAAATCTTTAAATCAACTTTATTTAAAGCATTAGTTTACTTTAGTTCTCTTTAGTTAAGAATTCTAAATTCCGTATACTATATTAGTAAGTAAATCCTTTTAAATTTAGTTGTTACAAATCTTTTAAAACTTCCCTGTGGGATCGATAACTAGGACTCCACTAAAGCTCTGTATTACTTGATACGATACATATACTTGCGTAGAATCCACATTACACATTCCATCATAAAATTAAATATATATCAAGCGGGATCAAGTTTTTGGTGTCGTTGCTATTTTTGTAAACATTAAAAAGTGGGCCAAGTTTTTGGTGTCGTTGCCGGGGAAGTAAAGAAATTATTTACTAGAGTAACGGACTATTTTAAAATTTATTTTACAAAATTGTATGCGTAAATTTGGAAACGAAAATTTAATACCTTACGATTCAGAATTAGAGCGTACAATTAAAAGAATTAGAAAACAAAAAAGAGAAATTATAAATTTAACACAAATGGCGAATATTCCTGAAAATGAAAATATCAATCAACAGAGACCATTAAGAGATTATGTCAACCCTACATTAGATGAAATTCATTTAACTATTCATAACCCTGATGTAGCTGCTAACTCATTTGAACTAAAACCTGCAATTATCCAAATGGTACAAAACAATCAATTTAGTGGTTCACCTACTGAAGATCGTAATTTACATCTTGCTAGTTTTTTAGAACTATGTGCTACTTTCAAATATGAAGGAGTATCTAACGATGCTATTAGACTTAGACTTTTTCCTTTTTCTTTAAGGGATAAGGCTAAAATGTGGTTAAATTCATTAGCACCTGGATCTATTAAAACTTAGGGAGAGTTATCACAAAAATTTCTATCCAAATATTTTCCACCATCTAAAGCTCGCTAAGCTTAGAAATGATATAACTTTTTTTATTCGATTTGATGTAGAATCAATATATGAAGCTTGGGAGAGATTTAAAGAACTTCTTAGGAAATGCCCACATCATGCGTTACCAGATTGGTTAATTATTCAAACTTTCTATATTGGATTAGTAGGATCTCTTAGATCAATCATTGATCTGTCTTCTGGAGGATCATTAATGTTAAAACCATTTGATGAAGCCTATGCACTTAATCGAAGAAATGGCTACCAATAATTTTCAATGGCCTTCGTCGATAGAATGAATCCGAAAAAGATAGCCAGTATTCATGAAAATGATGCAATATCTATGTTAGCTTAGCAAATCGCTACTATATCTAAAAAATTAGATCATTTTAGAATGAATTACTCTCCAACTATATTAGAAGAAAACTCATCTGGACAACTTATAGAATCTCAACCTTCATATGAAACTATGAATGCTATTAATAACAGACCCAATAATCCTTATGCGAATTATTATAATCCTGGATGGAAAAATCATACTAACTTTAATTGGAATAATAATACAACTAATCAAACATGGATGAACAACATAACACAACCATTAGGAAATCCCTCTAACCAAGAAAATTCTAATTATAACCCTAGTTATCCACCTGGATTTAATAATAATAACCCTCAATTTAAAGATAAGAAATTATCTATAGAAGAATTAATATTAAATATGGGTCAACATTTACAAAATCAAGGAAATCAACTACAAATACAAGGAAACCAATTACAAAATCAAGGAACAGCTACTAAAAATATTGAAACTCAACTTGGACATATCGCTACCGCGCTTAATAATAGAATACCTGGAACATTTCCTAGTAATGTGGAAATAAATCCCAAAGATAAAGGAAAGGAACAAATTAAAGCAATACAATTACGAAGTGGAAAAGAATTAGAACCTCGAATTCAGAAAGAACTTGAAAGTCAAAAAGAGGAAGTGGAAATCGAAAAGGAAAAGAATTAACAAGATCCGAACTTAGAAAATCCTTTATTACTGTACGGCTTATTTTTTTTTTGGGTTGTGTGTTTTATTTTGAAAAGGGGTCGCCTAACAGAAGTTGTCGGCGAATTTAAATTTTAAATTTAATTTAAATATATATATAATTTAGAAAGTAGTATTTGATTTTGAAAATAATTTTAAATTTGGAGGTTTTAAGATATGAAATCAAATTGATCTCACATCCCGAATAGTTTATCTAAACGAGCACCGCACCACAAACCATGTATCTATCCCTAAGGATAGACACACTGCTTGACGGTGGGGCTCGATTAAACAAACTAAAAGATTTGTGACATCCGTTTGGTCTGCGAACCGATTTTATAAGCCGACAAATTCCCCTGCTTAATATGAAAGCATTAAGCAGGGTTTATATTACCTGGGTTCTTTAAAATTCCCTATAAGGGCAAGCCCCTATAGTTAATTACATCTTAAGTGACGGGAGTCACCTAAGAAAACTCTCGATAATAATCAATAATTCTGCTCTCAAGAATTTCAAAGTTTAAGTTCTCGAAAGGATTGAAGTTTGGAATTTCAATAGGGAATGGATCAAATTTGGAACATTTTGTTTTGGGAATTCAAAGGAAGAAAAGTAGGAGAAATCACAGATTCGAAGTGAACTTCGGTAATCTCCCGACTATCCTATTGTTTGGCTTGAATTTAGGAAAGTCCTAATATTTATTTGATGTTTTGATCTTGCCAATTTTAATTAATTAAGACTTATATTTGTATGACACAATCATACAAATAGCCTCGAAGATGTGAGGGTTTATGTCGTATCGGACGACTACCTCGGAATCCTAAAACCGGTTAGGGCTTAATTTGCAGTGCAAATGCCTAACAAAAGGTTGAGGATTTATGTTGCACTAGTGCAAACTACCTCGAAATCCTATGGCTTGGTTGTTTAATTCTAGGAAAGTTTTGCTTGAAGTAGACTCGGAGTTTTGTCGATGACGATGGCCGTGCTTTGCCCACCATGCTCCGAGCTCCTTGTTGTTGCGGAGGTTCAATTTTAGAAGTCATAAATCGGGGGATGAGAAAAGTGTTTTGGTTTAGAGAAAATCTTAATTTCCAAGTGTTTTCAATACTTTAATTAAAACAAATCTTAAAGTTGATTATAACGACACCGGTTAAGATCCCACGGTTCCATCCTTCGGCATCATTATTTTTATCGGATTCACTTAGTCCAAATGAATTTGCTAAACTCAGCCGAATGAGTTCCACACTTTCATTTAGACCGTGGGAAATCCCGTTAGCAACACGTAGGTTACATCATCCGAGGTATTCCCGATCATCCAACGGGACGTTTTAATTTAGTTGTAATTGTAGTTTTGTGTTACGTTTGTGATTAAATTTTGAATTATTTTATATTTTGAAATGTTGTGGCGGTGAATTTTATCTTGTAATGATTTTTTATTTAGTTTTGGTTTCAGTTCTAGGGATTATCCTAAAGGTGTGGGTTTTCATGCAACAGTTGTTTATCATGCAAGAAAAGTAAGTGCGGTGCGATTAATGAAATTGCAATAATGTAAATTGCAAGAAAGTAAACTGCAATAAAATAAAAGCGTACCTGGAGGGTCTTCCCGTCATCTCAAGCTGCACTTAAAACACAATTAGAATATTTAAGCAAGTTCCTAGGTAAAGCTAAGGGAAGGGTTATGGTTTTCTACCAAATTCCTAATCCTATAGTTAGTCATTTCCTATGACGTCCGGGTTCTTGTGTTTTGGTTTGAGGACGATTTTCTTCATCAAAGAATAATTAAACTTAGTTGTTCTTATAAACATCCTATCATATCGAGGAAGTGCTTAAGACAAATCTTAAACATCTTTTCGATATTTCTAGGATTGTTTTAAGTCAAATGAATTTAATTATATAAATGAATTAATCGTCCGGGATTCAAATTTTGTTGTCTTGCTCGGTGAACTAGGACATTTGAATATCCTATGGGTGAAGTAACATTTCATTTAATATTATCGTTTAGGAGTTATGACAACTAAAGCTTTCGAGGGTAAATTTATGATTTAGTTTGAATTCAATTAATGGGTTGAAATTTGGAATAGTGTTCAAGTTATTTTAGATTTATTTTGAATTCTTTATGTCTTTGGTGATGTTGTATTTAATTCAACTTAATTTAATTTAATTTAATTTAATCTTTAATTTAATTTTAATTCGATTCAATTCAATTTAGTTTGATTTGATGTTACATTAAATTAATTTGATTCGATGTAATTTTAATTTAATTTGATTTAATTTAATTTAATTTAATTTAATTAATTTAATTTAATTTAATTTAATTTATTCATTTAATTTATTTTAATTTGTTTATTTAATTTAATTTAATTTATTCATTTAATTTAATTTAATTTGTTTATTTAATTTAATTTAATTTAATTTAATTTTTAATTTGGTTTAACTTAATTTAATTTGGTTTTATTTATTTAATTTAATTTAATTTATTTCATTTAATTTAATTTAATTTAATTTAATTTAATTTACTTAATTTAATTTAATTTTTAATTTAATTTTAATTTTTAATTTTAATTGAAATTTTTTTTAAAAAAAAAGTTTAATAATTTGATTTTAGTTTAATGATTAAGTCTTTTAATGTTTTGAATTTGAGTTATCATTTTAATTAAGAATTGAATATTAATGAGATAATTAATTTAGGGATTTTTAAATTAAAGAATAAATCTCTTCCTAATAATATCCCTATTTTAATAATTCCAATTTTATTATTCTTCCAAATTTAATCAATTATTTAATTAAGGTTTAATTATTTTAAATTGTTTAATGGGTTTCTACCCTTTAATTATTTAAATTTCAATCATCCAAATCAGATTAGGATCAAATATTTTACTTGTTAATTTTTTTATTAAACCTAAAGTTTTAATTAAGGGTTAAAATTTTAATTACCACTTTACCCTTTAAGCTTAATAATTTCATAACTCACTAAATTGAACTCAAATGAACTTGAAATTTTTATGTGACTTCACTCATATGTCAATAAAGACATGAGAGGAGAAAATGTGATTTTTCTGTATTTAATTTATTTATATAATTATTTTTGGTAGAAAATAGAGATTTCCAAGGAAAATTTAATAACATGACCAAGGGAAAGTTTCTGTCCTTAAGAAAATTAGGGGACATTCCTAATGACCAGAGAACCACTTGGACCAATTTTGGTGATTTTTTGAATTATATTATTTTTATTATAATTATTTTAAGTTTTGGAGTGTTAATTAATTTAAAAATAAAATAAATGTTGAAAAATGAATTTTATATTTTTCAAAAATCTCTCTAATATCAAGGAAATCAGAGAAGCAAATTTTGCAATTTTCTGATTTTTCTATGATTTATTATAATTATTTTAGTGAAAATACTAGAAAACACATTTTTTTAATTTTAAAATTACCCTAGAGCTTTAAAATTTAATATCTCACTAAATAGACCTAAGAAAAGTATGGGGTTTGTTCCTAAGTGATTAAAATTCAAAATGTGACATTTTGGTGAATTTTATTATTTTTGTGATTTTTATTATTTTTTAATTATTAAAATATTAAAATAATATTAAAAAATCAACTTTTTTAGAAAATTGAAATTTTAATTTTATTAAATTCCCCTGATATCGAGAGAGGCTCCAAAACCAATTTGGTGAATTTTTGAAAGATATTTTGAATGTTATGAATTTTCAAAGTTTAAAATGACTAAATGGCTTAATTAACCCAATTAGTAGGGCTAACAAAGTCCAATTGACCTCAAATTTTTATGGTGGGTTCCTCTAAGTCAATTTGATGTATGGTTAGCTCTAATTAATTAGAGATCCATTTTGGGTGTTTAAGCCAATTAGGGTTGTTTTAAATGAACTAACTCAAAACCTATTTTTCCTAGGGTCCTCTGGTCATAAGGAACATCACCAAATTTTCCTAGAATTTATTTCACAACATGCTTATTTACTAGAATTAAAATACTCAAAACGGTAACATGAATTTGAAAAATCAATAACTCTTCATAGGGATGGACTCTGACTTTGAAAAATTCAGGGAATGTTCCCAAATTCAGAGGCTTCAAAAGCCCTATGGTCTCATGTCATGGTGAATTGGATAAATGCATGGAGAATTAAAAATATGCAGAGAGTAAATAAATTATTAAAAATAAAATACTTGATGAAATTAAATGATTTCTTTTCCACATTATTCTCCTGCGTTCACTAAGCAAGAGGGTATTTTTATTTTATTTTTCTGCTTTTTCTACACAAAGTTATGATTTTTTGAAGTTTAGGGAATTAAATAAATCAGAAAAATCCCTAATTTTCTATTTATCCACGCGGCGCCGCGTCAACCTCGGCAGCTCCGAAACGCCACGTGGCGCGCTCCCATTCGACGCCGCCATCTGACTCAGTGCTCCCGGGGCCCGCTGTATCGTTCCGTCTACTGATCCGACGCGATCCTGGTCGTCCGTCCGTGCGTGTATTGAATGGACGGCATCCGTTCATCGTCCCCAAGTGTCCTCACCCGAGAGCCGTCCACACTAAATCCCTAATATCTCACTCGATACTCAATGGATTTTCATGTTCTTATACTCTATGGATTCGTCTTGAAGAGACGAACACATCTATACGGTTATCATGCATTGAAATTAAAGCATTTGAAATGGAGAATCTCCAGAAGTTCGGGATGAAGAGTTAGCTCATACCTTTGCTCAGAGAAGTGTGGCTTTGATCTGAGGGATGTTGCACCTTCGATTGGATCCTAGGAAGCTCCAGATGAAGTCTCCTGGTCTGGTGAATTGTCTAGGTATGATTTCGACCACAGCCGATCACAAAGCTTGGAGGCTGGAGCAAGCTGGGTGGCTGGAGATGGGGCTTTTCTTGGTGGACACCTTCCCTTGGTACGGTGAAAGTGTAGAACCAATCGATTTGGGGATTGGCTCACTCGTGGAGAAGTGTCCTGGTTTTGGGTGGAATTTCGGTTGAGAAATTAGATTTTGTCGGTGGGGATTAGGGCGAATTGACACCGGGGATCAACTGCTCTAAGGGTGGATAAGGGTTTGGAACAATTTTGGCGAGTTTCGGCAAGGTTTGTGCAACTCTCCTCTCATGGCCGTGAGGGGGTCGGGTTTAAATAGAGGTGGTGGAGAACCTCACGGGGATAGCCGAGGGTTGGGATCGACTTGCTGCGGTCATGGGAAGAACGACCATGGTGGCCATTGGGCATGGGGCGGCTCGGCAAGGTGGAATTCCAAAGTTTGGCTCCTCCCGAGGTCTCGGCCATGGTGTTTTCCGGCGACCCGGGAGGGCGGCCGGCGAGCATGGGTCACCCTCGAGGTCCAGGTGGGTCGGGGCTGGAGGTTTGTGCGATCGATTGGAAATTGCCATGTGTAAAGGCTTTGAATTAAAATGGAATGGGGAAGGGTTCATTTTGGCTTCAATTTGGTCAATCCATTGGTTTGGGTTGGGTGCACCTCCCCATGGCTCGATTTTGGGCTGAGAGGATCGGTTGGGTCGGCCAAGAGAGAATGGTATGGTCTCTATCCATGATGAGATGGCTAAACATGGTTTAGTGTGTGTCATGAATAAGGTTAAAAAGGTTTAATGAAAGATTATGAAAGGAGCCCCTCCTTTTACCATTAATGGCATGGTCACATGCCAAACTTTCATGGCTTCATATGGCTTGTGAATGGCTCATTCATGGCTCCATTTGGCTTGGGAAAAGTTTAGTCAACTTCATAAAAATGGATTTTAAGGATTTTGGACATTTTGATGGAAAGTTGGATGAAGCTTTATTTAGAATTATTTGATCATTGGATTAGGACTTAGGGATGATTTTAATTGAATGCATGATGAAGAGAATTTGTCATATGGGCCTTAGATTGATTTTGTCCCTTTGGATTTTGGTGGAGATGGGCTTTAGGAAGGTTTAAGAAAGTGGGCTTTTGGTTTGGAAATAAATTTATGGATGGGGAATTTGTGAAGGATTGGGCCAAACAAATGTTGTTTTTAGCTCATGGATGAGTCATGAGTGACTTGAAGCAAATTGGGAGTGATTTGGGTTTGAATTGGGTTGAATTTGGGTTCTTTTGGTGAATGGGCCAACATAGGCCCAAGTGGGCCAAGTTGGGCCAATGTTGGGCTAGGGTTGAAATTAATGTAAAATAAATGTTGGGAAATATTTATGAGAGTGTTTCAAAGAGGTTTTGACTTTGGTTGGGCTTTGATTTTGGGGTTTGGGCTCATTTGGGTTAGGTTTGGTTTTAGGTCAAAATAGGGCCTTTTAGCTTTGAGTTGAAGTTGAGTGGGGTTTGGGTCTAAATGTTGGGCAAATCATGTTAGTGTTTTGTTTGTGGGAATTTTAAGGAAGATTTGGAAAATATTTGGGGTTAATTGGAGTTGAATTGGGTGAGTTTGGGTTAAGTTTGGGTCATGGGTCCAAATTGGGCTTTAAGGCCAAAAGTGAAATTGGATCCAAATGTCAATCAAATTGAACTTGGATTTGGTCTAGATTGGTATTGGGAATGTTGAATTGAATTTTAGAATTTAATTGGACCAGAATTTGGGTCAATTGGGTAGGTTTGGTTTGACATTGGGTTCACTTTGGGTTAAAATGGGTCAAATTGGGGGTTTTGACAAACCTAGGGTAAATTGACAAAATTGGCCCATGGTGTAGTTGAACAAAATGAAATTAGAAATATTTGGGATTTTCTGGAATTTTCTGGGAATTTTCTGAATTTTTGGATTTTTGGGTCAAGGGGGGTATTTTGGGTATTTGGAGGGTATTGGGAGGTATTTTTGGAATTTTTGGTATTTGTGGGTATGGATGATCAATTTGAGTGGTGTGGAAATATTTGGGATTGATTTTGGGGAATTTTGAGCAACTTAGGTGATTTTGAAAAAGTTGGGTAATTTCAAGGGCTTTGGTAGGTCAGGCGGGTGTAGGGTCCCGGGGGTCAAAAATTGACAATTTGGAAAATTGAAGATTGGGTGAATTTGAGTGGAATGAAGTCATTTTGGTTGAGCCATGAAGCCACATCAAGCCCATATGAGCCATGAAGGGACTCATTTGAGGCATCCACTATGTTGTTCCTAACCCTCTTAGCCAAGGGCTTAGGGGTTAAGGACCATCCATGTGAATCACCTACATGAGTCAGGAGGTCAAGTTGGGCATGGGTGTGGTTTTAGGAGGTGTGTGGAAGTGTAGTGTGTGTGTAAGTCAGCCCCTTCACCAGACCAGGCCACCCAGGGCAGTCCTAAGGCCAAAGAGTCCTATAGGAATTCATCCTTTAAACTTCCACATTTGATTTCAACCCTCACAGGTGATTAGGGGTCTACGATCAGAGTTTGTGGAGTTTGCGGGGAGTTTAGAAGTGGTTTGAATTTCTAAAAGGTGGGTCCCAATTCTAGTCCTCTAAGATAGTCAAAGGAAAAGCCTAAGGCTAGATCCTAAGCACTAAAAAGAAGAAGAGAATACCTCGTCAAAAATGAGGTCAACAAATGGACCCCCAATAGCTGTGGTGAGCTGACGGAGCACACCGCGCGTATTGGTGTTGACCGAAGTGATTAGCAAAACCAACACAGATGTCCAAGTAACAAACTTAGGACGAAGTAGAAGAGTTTTCGTTGGGGAGTGTCAAGTATATCTCTGAAACTGGAGATTCTTGAACTCTCGCTGGGGAAAGGAAAAGGAGGTGAATCCCAAATCACATGATGCGGGGAATTCAATTCAAATTTTGTTTCATTTCATGTTCAAGTCATGATGTGTGAGTTTAGATTTCAATTTGGAGTTTCAATTTAGATTGAAGTTTGTCAAAATTAATTTGAAGGGATTTGATTTGAAATGAAAAAATGGAATTTTGTGGTTTTAGATGTAACATCTTCAACCTCAAAAGAAAATTGAAATGATTGGATTGAATCATTACAATGAGAAGAGATCTCAGAGCAATGCGGTGTTGGATGTAAAATCCTTAACCTCAAGAGTTTGATTTTGATGTATTTCATTGCTGTAGGGAAAGAATCCTAAAGCAGTGCAATCTCGGATGTAAAATCCTTAACCCCAGGAATTTGATTTGATGTATTTCATTGCGATAGGGAAAGGATCCTAAAGCAATGCAGTCTTGGATGTAAAATCCTTGACCCAAAGGTTTGAATTTAGATGTATTTCAGTGCAATAGGGAAAGAATCCTAAAGCGATGCGAGTATCGGATGTAAAATCCTCAACCCAAAAAGTTTGATTTTGATGTATTTCGGTGCGATAGGGAAAGAATCCTAAAGCGATGCGAGTATCGGATGTAAAATCCTCAACCCAAAAAAGTTTGATTTTGATGTATTTCGGTGCGATAGGAAAGAATCCTAAAGCGAGTGCGAGTATCGGATGTAAAATCCTCGACCAAAAAGTTTGATTTTGATGTATTTCAGTGCAATAGGGAAAGAATCCTAAAGCAGTGCAGTATCGGATGTAAAATCCTCAACCCGAAAAGTTTGATTTTGATGTATTTCAGTGCAATAGGGAAAGAATCCTAAAGCAGTGCAGTATCGGATGTAAAATCCTCAACCCGAAAAAAATTGATTTTGATGTATTTCGGTGCAATAGGGAAAGAATCCTAAAGCGAGTGCGAGTATCGGATGTAAAATCCTCGACCAAAAAGTTCGAATTTGATTGAGATTTGAGATGCGGAAAGATTGAATTCAAAATTTGGAAGGATGAGTTTGAACTCGGCTGAGATTTGATTTAAGATTTGATTTGAAATTTGGAAGATCAAATTTGAAATTTGATCGAGATTGGATTTGAAATTTGATTGAGAATTTGATTTGAAATTTGATTTAACATTTATGTTGATTTTGTTTATCCTTTAATGATTCAAACTTTATTTTATCGTCTATTTAATGTTCATGTGAATTTGGTATTCGTCATTTTTTAGATTTTTAAGGAAAGTTTTCTTTTACTCTTTTTGTTTTATTTCTTTTCTGTTCTTTGTTCGAAGTTCATTTAACTTTAATGGCGTTTCCCAGTCAATTTGCACAAAAGAGGTGAAGGCCAAAAATGTGACATGGTCACTTTCATTCCAATCATGTTGAAGATACATCATACAACTCGATCCGGAATACATCTCATACAATTCATGTAGACTCGAAACGGACTATGTATGATCTTTGTTGATCCATCCAAAGAAGCATCCGTCAAAAATCCATGTCCGAATAGTGGGGTACATGGTCAATAACATCACCTTCCAAGCCATCCTTGGCAAGGATACCGTATGGATGTACATTGGAGGTGTGATATTTTCCATGTAACTCACGACTCGTAAGGCGGAGGCTCTCTAGCTCGAGTCCAGCTGGAAATGGTAAGGTGTCTTCCTGTCGTCCATCCTTCGAAAGTAACCGAGATCCGCTTCACCGATGCTGCTCGGTATGCAATGATTAGCGATATCCGCTCCGTTGCCCTTCGGTATCATGACGGAACCTACCGGTAAAGGTATCTTCACCGGCCCTCGGAACTCACCGGGCACGATATCCGGAGGTCGAATCCGAACATGATGTTACACTCGTTCGGGAAAGAGATCGTGCGAAAGGTCCGACAAAGTCGTGGTGATCTATGTGCGGGGTATGCGATCACCTCGTTTGTAGATGTTGATAATGCGAATATTGGGTATGCAATCCGCTGGCGGTACCCTCCATGTTATCAATCTCTTTACCATTCTCTTGATGACTAATGGCATCGGATCCACTTGCCCATGACGGAGTATCCCGGTGGGTTTCCTTCCTGTCTTCGACGAAGTTGTAGCGAGCATTCGCATTGTATTGTGATTCTTCCCTTCCACGGCATCCATCTCCGGGGTTACGAGTATGTGTTTTCCCTCGGGCGGCCTGCTCGGCCCATCCTTTTCAAATCCCGGATGCAATCCACAATTTGTCGTTGTTCATACTGCGAGAATACGTCCGTATGTAGCTCGAGGCCCTCTAGTATATTGATTCTTACGCCTTTAATTCTCTCGAAGTATTCAAAGGTTTTCTTTTCAACATTATGCATTCTCTCCAGCTCGTATTCGGAATGATCTCGAGATGGCGAGGCCTTGTGACATATTGTGGGATATACGGTTCAATCCCTTCACGTTCTCCTACATACCTCGGCTCCTCGGGGATGATGCCTGTCGGGACATCCCCCGGGGTTGCTTCTGCAACAAGGTCATGCATCACTGGTGGTTCTATCCGGTGGCATGGTAGCCTTCTTTCTTCTGATCTTTGTGAGATTTCCCCGGTCCTTTCGTTATCCTAGGAGCTGGCCTCCTTTCTTCAGGTTCCTGGTGAACCGGTGTCCTTGAAGTGTATGTACTGGCAGTAGCAACTGTTTCGTTGCGCTGGTCCGCAGCTAGTTTTGTTAACATCTTACGGATACGGCGATTCTTATTTCTTTGTTTCGTTGCTGTGAGAGTAGCTCTTCGAACTTCCTGAGTATCTGTGGGCGCGGCGCTGACAAGCCTGCCCTCTGCTGTAGCAACTACAGATTTCATTTTCTTGTCTTCTTCAGTGTTTGCTTTACTTTTCTTGTTGCTGGATTGGTGGCTTTGGCCACCCACTTTCATCACCTGTCCGCCCGGGCGAGTTCTTCTCGGTTAGCCGGGACCCGGTCACTTTCCTCGTACTCGTAGGCTCGCTCGGTGCGAAATCCTAGTCAATCTCGATTATCGCTCCATCTTTCACCCTCTTTTCATCGAGTGCAAGGCTTACGCCATTCTTAAAGTTCAGGACCAACCGCCCGTTCGACATTTCCCTGCGAAAAGACAAGGAAAAGGATCAGGGGATGTACTAAGAACAAGAACATTAAGAAAATGTTTATTAAAGACATTTTTTATTACTTCTTGTATTTTTAAATTTAGCAGGAATGAAGTAGGATAAGATCAGGAAAGAGATTTTGATTTGGAAAAGAAAACAAGGAAAACTTTATTATCATGATTTTATTTATTTTAGCATATTTTTTTATTTTTGGGTTCGGACCCAATCATAAGTAATTACTTCGCCCGTGTTTCTTAGGGATGAAGAATTCATTCCTTCGAAACATCAGGTAGCGTAATACTTTTTCAAGTATCATCCGTTGATCGGAAGCATATGTCGTTCTCCCTGGCGATTCACTAGGCGGTAGGAACCTCCTGAGTATACTTGCTTCAACCACAAACGGTCCTTCCCAAGTGGGTTCAAATTTTCCTCCTATCTTGCGATGTGCAAGAATAGGTCTCTTGAGAACAAGAACTAAGTCACCAACTTTGAAGGCTCTTGGGCGGACCAGTTTGTCATGGGCTTGAACCATCTTAGCTTGGTATAGTTCTAAATTACGTTGCGCCGCAAGTCTTTTCCCTTCCAAGCTTTCTAACTCTTCGAGTCGTAATTTGGCGTTCTCTTCGTCGTGATTTTATTTGCAGCCGCAATTCCGAGTGAAGGAAGCCGAACCTCTAAAGGTAACAACTGCCTCGGACCCATACACCGGAGCGTAAGGTGTAGCTTGAGTAGGAGTTTTGAAGGTTGTCCGGTAGGCCCATAAGGCTTCTAACAACTTCTCGTGCCAATTTCTCTTATTATCGTCCAAGGTTTTCTTTAAGATTTGAACGAGATTTTTATTAAAAACCTCAGCGAGGTCGTTTGCTCTTGGGTAGTAAATTGTTGAGTATCGCCAGTCGATTCCGTGTCTCCTGACAAAATAGTTGATTTGTGTGCTTCTGAATGCCGACCCATTATCCGAGATGATCTCGCGCGGCACTCCGAAACGGTAGACAACTTGGTTCTTGAAAATCGTAGCACGTGGTGTGCTTTCACTTCTCTAAGTGGAACCGCCTCGCCCACTTGGAAAAGTAATCCGTAGCCGCAAGAATGAAGCGATGTCCTTTTGAAGATGGTGGTTCTATTGGACCCACTATATTCGTGCCCTGACATTCAAATGGCCATGACGCAATAGTCGGATGTAGGACATTTGGAGGTTGGTGTAGAACCACTCTGTGCCCTTAGCATTGGTGACAGCTCTTGGCGATTTTCATGCAGTCGGTCATCATCGAGGGCCAGTAGTACCCTAGTCTTTTAATTTTCATCTTCATCTTCGGACCCGACTGGTGAGCGCCACGAGTCCCGAATGTACCTCTTTAACAATTTCACGGGCCTCGGACACGCTTAGGCACCTTAGCCACATTTGATCAAAAGACCTTCGTACAATGTGTTGTTTATTAATGCGTAAGACGAGTTCTTTTCTTGATCCGATGGGCTAGCGACCCATCGTCCGGTAGCTTTCCTATTTGCGGGTAGTCTATTAATGGCTGTCGCCAATCTTCCGTGTTTTACGTCATCGCTGCATGCTGATTCTTTTTCTTTTTCCGATTTGTGTATTGTGTCTATGTCAAGTCGTGATAGGACTCGACGTCCATGAACTGACACTTCTACTCGATTCATCTTGTAAACAGGCAAATTCTTTTGCAAGACGGGCTAAAGCATCGGCTAAAGCATTTTCTTTTCTGGGAATTTTGTAGATCGTCACATTTGGAATCTGTTCCAACAGTTGTATGGCATACCTGGAAGTATTGTTCGAGTCTTGGCTTTAAAATTCCGTACTTGTCCGACGATCCGTTGAATGATTAACCGTGAATCCCCGTAGATGTTGATGTTTGTTATCCCCATTTGAATGGTTAATTCCGATCCCGTTATGAGGGCTTCGTATTCCGCTTCATTGTTTGTACATGGTTCCGTCAAGTGGTAGGAGAATCTTAACATCCCCCGCTCCGGTGTTATAAAGATTAGCCTGATTCCTGCCTTACCGGGCACTATCACTTGCGATTCTTCGTCTTTGTGTGCTGAAGATGCTCCGTCGAAATATAATTCCCAACGTCGATCATCAAGGTCTTCTAGATTCATTATTTGTTCATCTAGCAAATAGTCATTGAGAGGAGATTCTGCCGGCAAAGGGTGTCTTGCAGGAAGTCTCTGCTAAGACTTGTCCCTTTACGGCACGAAGAGGCACGAAAGTTATATCGAATTGCAATAATATCATTGACCATCCGGCAAGTCCGCTGGAAAGTGTCGGACAAGTCATCAAGTATTGTAATGGATTAAACTTCGAGATCGGGTTGACCTTATGAGAAAGCATGTAGTGCCCGAGCTTTTGAGCGGCGAAGATCGGGGCCAAACAATGCTTTTCAATTGCGGGATACCTTACTTCCGTCGGAAGTAAACGACGGCTTAAGTAGTAAAGAGCATTTTCTTTACCCTCATCATTGACCCAGCTAACTGAGCTCCGAGAGAGTCGTCTAAAGCCGCGGTGTAAAGTATCGACGGTCTACCCGAGACCAGGGCTGCTAAGACGGAGGTGTCATTAAATATTGTTTAATGTCCTCGAAGGCCTTCTGGCATTTCTCTTCCCAAATAAATTTGGTGTCCTTTTTAACTAGTGTCGAGAAAGGCTGACACCTACCTGACAAGTTTGAGATAAAGAGTCGAAGATATGCCAGCTTCCCTTGAAAAGATCGTAATTATTTTAAGGTTTTGGGAGGCGGCATTTCTAAGATAGCTTTAATCTTTTCCAGATCGATTTCAATTCCACGATGTCGGACAACGAATCCTAAGAATTTCCTGGAGGTGACGCCGAAGTCGCATTTTAAGGGATTCATCTTAAGGTTAAATTGTCTTAATCGTTCGAAAACAATTCTCAAATCATACAGGTGGTTTTCCTTTACTTTGCTTTTGATGACCACATCGTCCACGTAGCATTCGACTTGATTGTGGATGAGATCATCAAAAATTCTTGTCATTGCTCTCCGGTAGGTTGCTCCCGCTTTCTTCGGTCCGAATGGCATCACCGTGTAGCAAAATACTCCGATCGCCGTTACGAATGTCGTAAGCTTTTCATCTTCCGGAGCCATTTTTATCCGGTTGTATCCCGAAGATCCATCCATGAATGAGAATATCTCATGTGTTGAAGCAATGTCGATCATTAATTCTGGGATCGGTAGAGGGAATTCATCTTTTGGACATGCCTTGTTTAAATCTCTGAAATCCACACAAATTCTGATCTGACCATTCTTCTTTTTGACTGGCACTACATTGACTAGCCAAGTCGGGTATTGTTCTTCACGGAAAAATTTAGCTTCTATTAGCTTTTTAACTTCGGCTATGACTTGTTGTTCGATTTCTAGACGCATTCTTCTGGGACCTTGTCTGACTGGGACAGAAGTACGATCCACTCCTAGCTTATGGATCGCGACCTGCGGAGCTAATCTCGGCATCTCATCGTAGTTCCAAGCAAAACAGTCTTTAAATTCCATTAATAATTTGATTATTTCTTCGGAGTCTTCTTTATTGAGTAAGGAGCTAACAAAGGTAGGTCTAGGCTCTTCGCTAGTACCTAAGTTAACTTCCGTCAACTCATCTATTGTAGATTTGATTTCTTCTTTGAATTCGGTGGAGCGTCTCCAATTTGTACATCTTCGAGTTCGTCCGTTGTTTCCATGCAGTTTTCATTGGATTCGCAAGTGACAACCAAGCAAAATTCGGTATCGTCAACCGATCCTATCGTGCCGAATCCGAGTCCATACTTTGAATTGGGTGGACGACCGGAGTTATTCCATAATTTTTCAAAATGTTGTGATTGGCCTTTTGTCCATTGTCGAGGTAAGAAACCACGTTGAATTAAATTTTGAACACGGGGAGAGTACCACTCAAAAGGTAATTCCATTAATTCGATGAAGTGACATCTTCAAATTGTACATTATTTTCGGCTTTGGAGGAAGAAGCACCACGGTAGAACTTGATTGGCCTTGCACCGTCGTTACGTACCTCTTTGACCACCATACCCTCGATCTTGTTAGAATGGATCGGGGTTAGGGTCATAGTATGTACGTAGTGGTTAATCTTTTCGTACATTGATTTGTATTCTTCGTTCTTCTCATCTTCGAGAGAGATCTTGAATTGCGGCTTCTTCCGACTTATAGTCGTTGCTTCTTGCTTGATTTCTTTTTCTTCTTCGTAACTATCTTCCCAATTAACATTGATGGCTGGTTTCCTCCGTCCAATCTGTCCTAACGTCTCTACCACGGCCTCGTCCCCGGCCTCGACCTCGGATGCGAGTTGTGGAGAAACCTTCACCATCTCGCCGGAAGGGAGTGGTGAGTGACTGTTGGACTAGAACTTCAGGTTCTTCGTTGTCCCGAACTTTCTTTGCTTCATTTGTTACGGTATCTCTGGAGAAGATTGTTTTCTTTGGCGGTGCATAATAAGCTGCGTCTTCATGGATTCCAATCTCATGTACGGAGAATGGTTGTAAGTCACCTTTGATGCATTCGTTCCCCTCCATCGTAGTATTTGATGCACTGATGTAGAGATGATGGTACCATCCTGTTTTCATGTATTCATGGTCGGCCCAGTAGAGCGTTGAACGATGTTTCTGAATCAATTATGTGAAATTTTGAGGTTGTCTTTGCTAAGTCACCGGTCTTCATTAGTAGCGTTATTGATCTGAGGGCTCTTTCTCCTTTCTGGTTGAATCCTCTTAATAACATTTTGTCGGCTTCGAGCTCACGAGCATCAATTTCCAAGTATGCTAGTGTTCGAAGACTCATTATATTGATCGACGCTCCTGGATCCACCAATACTCTGGAGAGTGTAAACTTCCAATTGTAACCGAAATGTACAATGGTCGATTGTGATCTGTTGTCCCAACTAGTAGGTCATTGTCCGTGAAGGTAACACCTCGTTGTTCCTTTAACGAACAAACCTCATCTAAGGAATCTCCAGCCATTTGAGCTAAGCAAATTTCTGGATCGAGTAAGGCTTTGATCGGAGCTTCTCTCATCTCCTTTGATAAGATGAGAGCGTCGTAGATGCTCGGTTGGCCGGTAGTTTCCTAAGATGGGCTAGCACGTTGTAGTCCACTTTATTTCCATGTGTCTCGGCTTCTTCTCGAATGGGTATTTCTTCTGCTGGGGTTGGTTCTTCTTGAACAACCACACCGTTTCCCTTGTCCTTCGGACCCATTCTCGGAGGTAGAACTTTTCCACTTCTTAAGTTGACTTCGTAATTTCTTCGAATCTAGTGTTGAACTTGTCGGTGTCTCCTCCTGAATCGGAATGACAGGCTCTTCCGGATTATCCTCAGAATCTGAGGGCTCTAACTCTATCGTGACTGGAGCTCCTCGAAACTCGCAGATAGATTCGTTGCTTGTTGAACTCGCGTAGCCTCCTTGATGGATGCCCTCTTCGTTATTTTTCTCGTCGAGATCGTGTATGATTTGAGAATTGTCGTTGATGTCGAAATCGATATCCGGATTGTTGCTAGTTACGTAATCGTTAGAAACAGTCAAAACATAGCCAACGCCATCACCCTTATCATTATATGATCCCACCGAAGTGAGCGAGATAATCATACAAAATCGAGAGGTTCGAGGGATTTCTCCCCGAATCGAAAACAACTATCCTAGGATAAGCGACCCCTAGTCTAGCCTTAGGAGTCTCGATCCTCTCTTCTTCGTCGATTTTCTTCTTCTCTTCAATCGTCTCTCGTTGAGGTGGTTCTTCTATCGCAAGTGATAGTACCGGCTTAACAGTCTCTCAACTCGAATTGAAGCTCGCACCGAAGCGGTTTGGATGCTCGTCTAAAATCTTTTTCGAAGACCTCGTCCAGAGCGGTAGTCCATCCATCGTCGGTCGTGTAGGGATCTATCGGAATGATGGGATCTCGTTGAGATAACATTGACGGAACCTCCTTTCGGGGTTCCTTCATGTACTCCTTCGGGATCGTTATATTCCCTTTCCGAAGGTTGTCATTGAGCCAACTTTTGAAGGTAATGCAATCTTCTATCTTGTGCCCAAGCATCCGGTGGTAGGGGCAAAAGTTGGGATCACCTTTCTTGTTGACTTCCTCCGGTCTTTTAGGCTCGGCAGCTGGAAATCCGGAGTCTTCATCGGACTACGGAACATTTTCAGCACTCGCTTCATTCTTGAACGGATATTCTCTCGCTCGAAGCTCCCTTAATGTTCGTTGCGGACGAGGCAGTTGTTCATACTTTGGAGATGACCGATAGGCTAGGCCGGGGTTGTCGGTAATTCTGTTGTGGTTCGTCGCGGCCGTTCTGGTGGTATTTGCATCGGTTGCTTGCCTTTGTCAACTGCTGCAACGATCCCGGATTTCTTTTCGAAAGTCTTCACAGGCTTTTGCTTGTCCGTCTTGTCGGTGAAACTTAATTGCTTTGCCTCTTCTTGCAAGCTTCGGCGCTTGCTTAACAACTTCTCGAAAGTCTTAATAGTGAATCCTTTGAGGAGAAGTGCTTATCGGGCCGTGAATGCTTTTAAGTAAGATGCCGATCGCATGTTGTTCTTGCAGTTGTGGTTCACACTTCATGCTTAAGTTTCTCCATCGAAGTATGTAATCCACCAAAGTTTCGTTCGGCCTTTGTTTCTCTACCACTAAATCACCTATAGTGATGTGGTGCTGAGCTCCGGCGAATCGCTTGATGAGGAGGTTCTCTAACTCGAGAACGTCTTCACCGAACCATTTGGTATCCCGCATACCGGTCGAAGGCGATTCTCGACGGACCGCCGACGAACCGTCGGAAGAGTAATGCATCGCTCCCGCCGCATTGCAACAAGCCGGCACGAAAGTGTGCAACATGTCTGTCGGGGGTTCCCGGTTCCGTCGAAGGTCTTGAACAGAGGTGGTACGAAGCCTTTCGGGTATTGGACAGCGTCGAATTCTTCTGGGTAAGGTCTACCCGTCCGAATGGATGTCCCGTTCTTCGATTGTGCTAAGGATTCTCGCACCTGCTGTTCCACCAAGTTCTTGATATCCTTTTCAGGAATCATACTTTGTGTTGTATCCTTTTTCAGTTGATCATCCCCATTGATGGATGTAATCTCCTTTCCTCCGTCTACAATGTGAATAACTTCTGGGGGTGTCTCTCTTTGTGGTTGCATTTGACTCTGGAGAGTGGCCAGAGCTACAGCCATCTCTTCCATCCTTTTCGCCATTTGGGCGATCGTGTCGTCTTTCTCCTGAAGCCGCCTTCTCATCGGTTCGGCTCCTCTCTTTCGGGGCCGCGGGAGCACCTTGCGAAGCCGATGAAGCTCGTGTTTCGACCATGTTGATTTCTGCATATTCGTCGTCTAGGACCAGATGGTCTGTCGGCCAAATGTTGGAAGGTGGTATCCTCCCTAATCTGTAATCCTGAGACGACGACAGGCGGACTAGCCTTCATTCTTTTACTTGACTTTTCTGTCATGATGTTCTACTCGGGGCCCAAGACTGGATTTGACTGGCACCCGCCCTATCCTCCGTAAAATCTCCGATACGGGGCAGTTTTCCTTCTTTGCTAACTTTTCTACCAAAGTTTGCAGTCGAGCAAACGGGGTAGTTCTAGTCATTTTCTTGCGGCTATCGTTGTAATATGCGGGTTGAGGCAATGCGGCAGCAATCCTACGAACATTTTCCTCGTCCTCTGCGGCGGAGAGGGGATGGAACCTGCTTCCTCCCAAAAGTGGTATGTAGTCAGGCAGCGGTGTATATTCTGGTAGCGGTGTATATTCGAGCGGTTCCGGGATTTCCTCCAGAAAGCAATTTCAGCGGCTACGGCTTCTCTCGGCGATCCTTCTACTTCGTTTCTTCTTTGGGTCCTTGTCGGTGATGGAATCTTTGAACTAGACCCGATTTCGAAAACGAAGGTCTTACGAGAAGATCCGTACCCTCCACGGTAACGAGTTTACCATAATTATGGATTTCTTTCCCCTTTAATTTGGCGAAGTCGGGGTAGGTGCGAAACAACTAGACCAGGTGGGGGTAGTAAGAACGGTCCTCCTGCGGACAGCGATACTCCTCTCAGTCGGGATCCTTTGCAGGGGAGGAAACTCTTGGGTCGACCTAAGGTTGAACTCAAGCAGCGGCTTCTCAGCTTTAGATACCTTGTTCGTCAGTGCAAAGAGGGAGACGTCGGTGATTTTGACATTCGTGTTTTCAAATCCTTGTCCAAATCGGATGATCCCATTGTCGGGCAGCTCATCCTTATAGACAGCGAAGTCCAGTCCGTTGGTGAAGGAGAAAATCAGCTTTGGGGCCTCCATTTCGCAGGGTAGATTCCGGTTGTCGGTCCCAAGTTATGCTTCTTTTCTTTAGGACGAAAAGAAAGGAATTGAAAAGAGTCCAAACACATTCTTGTTCATGTATTTATAAGAAGGAATCATTTGTTAAAAGAGTCATTTATTAGAGGGTTCGTTTATTTAGGACGGAGTGTTCAAAGGTGTAGAGAAGGTAAGGAATTCGATTCAGAGTTGGAAAGGAAAAGAAAGTCTTATGCAAGACTTCTCGACTCGAAGGATCATTCCTAAACTAACACCTATTGGGGTCCACCCCACCTAGAAATGAGGTAAAAGGATCTCGGAACCTCTCTGTTTAGGGGTGTCTAAACAGTGGCTCCTAAATCCGAGAGAATGTTGGCTATACTTGTTCAAGGTAGAAATGAACATAGTATTCCAACGGAAAGAAGGGTAGTTTGACCCACTAGGAACATGGATGTACTACCGATTTATGAAAGCAGAATTGTCTGATTAAAATGGAGAGAGGAATTTTCCCCAGTGGAGTCGCCAGAAATTGTACGGCTTATTTTTTTTTTGGGTTGTGTGTTTTATTTTGAAAAGGGGTCGCCTAACAGAAGTTGTCGGCGAATTTAAATTTTAAATTTAATTTAAATATATATATAATTTAGAAAGTAGTATTTGATTTTGAAAATAATTTTAAATTTGGAGGTTTTAAGATATGAAATCAAACCGATCTCACATCCCGAATAGTTTATCTAAACGAGCACCGCACCACAAACCATGTATCTATCCCTAAGGATAGACACATCGCTTCGACGGTGGGGCTCGATTAAACAAACTAAAAGATTTGTGACATTCGTTTGGTCCGCGAACCGATTTTATAAGCCGACAAATTCCCCGCTTAATATGAAAGCATTAAGCGGGGTTTATATTACTCAGGTTCTTTAAAATTCCCTATAAGGGCAAGCCCCTATAGTTAATTACATCTTAAGTGACGGGAGTCACCTAAGAAAACACTCGATAATAATCAATAATTATGCTCTCAAGAATTTCAAAGTTTAAGTTCTCAAAGGATTGAAGTTTGGAATTTCAATAAGGAATGGATCAAATTTGGAACATTTTGTTTTGGGAATTCAAAGGAAGAAAAGTAGGAGAAATCACGGATTCGAAGTTAACTTCGGTAATCTCCCGACTATCCCGTTGTTCGTCTTGAATTTAGGAAAGTCCTAATATTTATTTGATGTTTTGATCTTGCCAATTTTAATTAATTAGGACTTATATTCGTATGACACAATCATACAAATAGCCTCGAAGATGTGAGGGTTTATGTCGTATCGGACGACTACCTCGGAATCCTAAAACCGGTTAGGGCTTAATTTGCAGTGCAAATGCCTAACAAAAGGTTGAGGATTTATGTTGCACTAGGCAAACTACCTTGAAATCCTATGGCTTGGTTGTTTAATTCTAGGAAAGTTTTGCTGAAGTAGACTCAGGTTTTGCTGATGACGATGGCCGTGCTGCCCACCATGCTCCGAGCTTCTTGTTGTTGCAGAGGTTCAATTTTAGAAGTCATAAATCAGGGGATGAGAAAAGTGTTTTGGTTTAGAGAAAATCTTAATTTCCAAGTGTTTTCAATACTTTAATTAAAACAAATCTTAAAGTTGATTATAACGACACCGGTTAAGATCCCACGGTTCCATCCTTCCGGCATCATTATTTTTATCGGATTCACTTAGTCCAAATGAATTTGCTAAACTCAACCGAATGAGTTCCACACTTTCATTTAGACCGTGGGAAATCCCGTTAGCAACACGTAGGTTACATCATCCGAGGTATTCCCGATCATCCAACAGGACGTTTTAATTTAGTTGTAATTGTAGTTTTGTGTTCTGTTTGTGATTAAATTTTGAATTGTTTTATATTTTGAAATGTTGTGGCGGTGAATTTTATCTTGCCATGACTTTTAACTTAGTTTTGGTTTCAGTTTTAGGGACTATCCTAAAGGTGTGGGTTTTCATGCAACGAGTTGTTTATCATGCAAGAAAAGTAAGTGCGATGCGATTAATGAAATTGCAATAATGTAAATTGCAAGAAAGTAAACTGCAATAAAATAAAAGTGTACCTGGAGGGTCTTCCCGTCATCTCAAGCTGCACTTAAAACACAATTAGAATATTTAAGCAAGTTCCTAGGTAAAGCTAAGGGAAGGGTTATGGTTTTCTACCAAATTCCTAATCCTATGGCTAGTCATTTCCTATGACGTCCGTGTTCTTGTGTTTTGGTTTGAGGACAATTTTCTTCATCAAAGAATAATTAAACTTAGTTGTTCTTATAAACATCCTATCATATCGAGGAAGTGCTTAAGACAAATCTTAAACATCTTTTCAATCTTTCTAGGATTGTTTTAAGTCCAAATGAATTTAATTATATAAATGAATTAATCGTCCGGGGATTCAAATTTTGTTGTCTTGCTCAGTGAACTAGGACATTTGAATATCCTATAGGTGAAGTAACATTTCATTTAATATTCTGTTTAGGAGTTATGACAACTAAAGCTTTCGAGGGTAAATTTATGATTTAGTTTGAATTCAATTAATGGGTTCAAATTTGGAATAGTGTTCAAGTTATTTTAGATTTATTTTGAATTCTTTATGTCTTTGGTGATGTTGTATTTAATTCAACTTAATTTAATTTAATTTAATTTAATCTTTAATTTAATTTTAATTCAATTCAATTCAATTTAGTTTGATTTGATGTTACATTAAATTAATTTGATTTGATGTAATTTTAATTTAATTTGATTTAATTTAATTTAATTTAATTTAATTTAATTTAATTTATTCATTTAATTTAATTTAATTTGTTTATTTAATTTAATTTAATTTATTCATTTAATTTAATTTAATTTGTTTATTTAATTTAATTTAATTTAATTTAATTTTTAATTTGGTTTAACTTAATTTAATTTGGTTTTATTTATTTAATTTAATTTAATTTATTTCATTTAATTTAATTTAATTTGTTTATTTAATTTAATTTAATTTAATTTAATTTACTTAATTTAATTTAATTTTTAATTTAATTTTATTTTTTAATTTTAATAGAAATTTTTAAAAAAACGTTTAATAATTTGATTTTAGTTTAATGATTAAGTCTTTTAATGTTTTGAATTTGAGTTATCATTTTAATTAAGAATTGAATATTAATGAGATAATTAATTTAGGGATTTTTAAATTAAAGAATAAATCTCTTCCTAATAATATCCCTATTTTAATAATTCCAATTTTATTATTCTTCCAAATTTAATCAATTATTTAATTAAGGTTTAATTATTTTAAATTGTTTAATTGGTTTCTACCCTTTAATTATTTAAATTTCAATCATCCAAATCAGATTAGGATCAAATATTTTACTTGTTAATTTTTTTATTAAACCTAAAGTTTTAATTAAGGGTTAAAATTTTAATTACCACTTTACCCTTTAAGCTTAATAATTTCATTACTCACTAAATTGAACTCAAATGAACTTGAAATTTTTATGTGATTTCACTCATATGTCAATAAAGACATGAGAGGAGAAAATGTGATTTTTCTGTATTTAATTTATTTATATAATTATTTTTGGTAGAAAATAGAGATTTCCAAGGAAAATTTAATAACATGACCAAGGGAAAGTTTATGTCCTTAAGAAAATTAGGGGACATTCCTAATGACCAGAGGACCACTTGGACCAAATTTTGTGATTTTTTGAATTATATTATTGTTATTATAATTATTTTTTAAGTATTGGAGTGTTAATTAATTTAAAAATAAAATAAATGTTGAAAAATGAATTTTATATTTTTCAAAAATCTCTCTGATATCAAGAAAATCAGAGAAGCAAATTTTGCAATTTTCTGATTTTTCTATGATTTATAATAATTATTTTAGTGAAAATGCTAGAAAACACATTTTTTTAATTTTAAAATTACCCTAGAGCTTTAAAATTTAATATCTCACTAAATAGACCTAAGAAAAGTATGGGGTTTGTTCCTAAGTGATTAAAATTCAAAATGTGACATTTTGGAGAATTTTATTATTTTTGTGATTTTTATTATTTTTTAATTATTAAAATAATATTAAAAAATCAACTTTTTTAGAAAATTGAAATTTTAATTTTAATAAATTCCCATGATATCAGAGAGGCTCCAAAACCAATTTAGTGAATTTTTGAAAGATATTTTGAAAGTTATGAATTTTCAAAGTTTAAAATGACTAAATGGCTTAATTAACCCAATTAGTAGGGCTAACCAAGTCCAATTGACCTCAAATTTTTATGGTGGGTTCCTCTGATCCTAAAGGTCAGTGGAGAATTAATTTCAAGTCAATTTGATGTATGGTTAGCTCTAATTAATTAGAGATCCATTTTGGGTGTTTAAGCCGATTAGGGTTGTTTTAAATGAACTAACTCAAAACCTATTTTTCCTAGGGTCCTCTAGTCATAAGGAACATCACCAAATTTTCCTAGAATTTATTTCACAACATGCTATTTACTAGAATAAAAATACTCAAAACAGTAACATGAATTTGAAAAATCAATAACTCTTCATAGGGATGGCCTCTGACTTTGGAAAATTCGGGGAATGTTCCCAAATTCAGAGGCTTCAAAAGCCCTATGGTCTCATGCCATGGTGAATTGGATAAATGCATGGAGAATTAAAAATATGCAGAGAGTAAATAAATTATTAAAAATAAAATACTTGATGAAATTAAATGATTTCTTTTCCACATTATTCTCCTCTGTTCACTCGAGCAAGAGGGTATTTTTATTTTATTTTTCTCGCTTTTTCTACACAAAGTTATGAATTTTTGAAGTTTAGGGAATTAAATAAATCAGAAAAATCCCTAATTTTCTATTTATCCACGCGGCGCCGCGTCAACCTCGGCAGCTCCGAAACGCCGCGTGGCGCGCTCCCATTCGACGCCGCCATCTGACTCAGCGCTCCGGGGCCCGCTGTATCGTTCCGTCTTCTGATTCGACGCGATCCTGGTCGTCCGTCCGCGCGTGTATTGGATGGACGGCATCCGTTCATCGTCCCCAAGTGTCCTCACCCGAGAGCCGTCCACACTAAATCCCTAATATCTCACTCGATACTCAATGGATTTTAATGTTCTTATGCTCTATGGATTCCTCTTGAAGAGACGAACACATCTATACGGTTATCATGCATTGAAATTAAAGCATTTGAAATGGAGAATCTCTAGAAGCTCGGGATGAAGAGTTAGCTCATACCTTTGCTCAGAGAAGTGTGGCTTCGATCTGAGGGTTGTTGCACCTTCGATTGGATCCTAGCAAGCTCCAGATGAAGTCTCCTGGTCGCAGTGAATTGTCTAGGTATGATTTCGACCACGACCGATCACAAAGCTTGGAGGCCGGAGCAACCGGGTGGCCCGGAGATGGGGCTTTTGCTGGTGGACACCTTCCCTCGGTCCGGTGAAGGTGTAGAACCAATCAATTTGGGGATTGGCTCACCTGTTGAGAAGTGTCCTGGTTTTGGGTGGAATTTCAGTTGAGAAATTGGATTTTGTCAGTGGGGATCAGGGCAAATTGACACTGGGGATCAACTTCTCTAAGGGTGGAGAAGGGTTTGGAACAATTTTGGCAGAGTTTCAGCAAGGTTTGTGCAACTCTCCTCTCTTGGCCGTGAGGGGGTCGGGTTTAAATAGAGGTGGCTGGAGAGCCTCACAGGGATAGCCAAGGGTTGGGATCAGCTGCTCTGGTCATGGGAAGAACAGCCATGGTGGCCATTGGACATGGGGCAGCTCAGCAAGGTAAAATTCCAAAGTTTGGCTCCTCCCAAGGTCTCGGCCATGGTGTTTTCCGGCGACCCAGGCGGGCGGCCGAGCAGTCATGGGTCACCCTCGAGTCCAGGTGGGTCGGGGCTGGAGGTTTGTGCGATCAATCGGCAATTGCCATGTGTAAAGGCTTTGAATTAAAATGGAATGGGGAAGGGGTCATTTTGGCTTCAATTTGGTCAATCCATTGGTTTGGGTTGGGTGCACCTCCCCATGGCCTCGATTTTGGGCCGAGAGGATCAGTTGGGTCGACCAAGAGAGAATGGTATGGTCTCTATCCATGATGAGGTGGCTAAACATGGTTTAGTGTGTGTCATGAATAAGGTTAAAAAGGCTTAATGAAAGATTAGGAAAGGAGCCCCTCCTTTTACCATTAATGGCATGGTCACATGCCAAACTTTCATGGCTTCATATGGCTTGTGAATGGCTCATTCATGGCTCCATTTGGCTTGGGAAAAGTTTAGTCAACTTCATAAAAATGGATTTTAAGAATTTTGGACATTTTGGTGGAAAGTTGGATGAAGCTTTATTTAGAATTATTTGATCATTGGATTAGGACTTAGGGATGATTTTAATTGAATGCATGATGAAGAGAATTTGTCATATGGGCCTTAGATTGATTTTGCCCCTTTGGATTTTGGTGGAGATGGGCTTTAGGAAGGTTTAAGAAAGTGGGCTTTTGGTTTGGAAATAAATTTATGGATGGGGAATTTGTGAAGGATTGGGCCAAACAAATGTTGTTTTTAGCTCATGGATGAGTCATGAGTGACTTGAAGCAAATTGGGAGTGATTTGGGTTTGAATTGGGTTGAATTTGGGTTCTTTTGGTGAATGGGCCAACATAGGCCCAAGTGGGCCAAGTTGGGCCAATGTTGGGCTAGGGTTGAAATTGATGTAAAATAAATGTTGGGAAATGTTTATGAGAGTGTTTCAAAGAGGTTTTGACTTTGGTTGGGCTTTGATTTTGGGGTTTGGGCTCATTTGGGTTAGGTTTGGTTTTAGGTCAAAATAGGGCCTTTTAGCTTTGAGTTGAAGTTGAGTGGGGTTTGGGTCTAAATGTTTGGCAAATCATGTTAGTTTTTTGTTTGTGAGAATGTTAAGGAAGATTTGGAAAAGATTTGGGGTTAATTGGAGTTGAATTGGGTGAGTTTGGGTTAAGTTTGGGTCATGGGTCCAAATTGGGCTTTAAAGCCAAAAGTGAAATTGGATCCAAATGTCAATCAAATTGAACTTGGATTTGGTCTAGATTGGTATTGGGAATGTTTAATTGAAGTTTAGAATTGAATTGGACCAGAATTTGGGTCAATTGGGTAGGTTTAGTTTGACATTGGGTTCACTTTGGGTTAAAATGGGTCAAATTGGGGGTTTTGATAAAAGTAGGGTAAATTGACGAAATTGGCCCATGGTGTAGTTGAACAAAATGAAATTGGGAATATTTGGGATTTTCTGGAATTTTTTGGGAATTTTCTGAATTTTTGGATTTTTGGGTCAAGGGGGTATTTTGGGTATTTGGAGGGTATTGGGAGGTATTTTTGGAATTTTTGGTATTTGTGGGTATGGATGATCAATTTGAGTGGTGTGGAAATATTTGGGATTGATTTTGGGGAATTTTGAGCAACTTAGGTGATTTTGAAAAAGTTGGGTAATTTCAAGGGCTTTGGTAGGTCAGGCGGGTGTAGGGTCCCGGGGTCAAAATTGACAATTTGGAAAATTGAAGATTGGGTGAATTTGAGTGGAATGAAGTCATTTTGGTTGAGCCATGAAGCCACATCAAGCCCATATGAGCCATGAAGGGACTCATTTGAGGCATCCACTATGTTGTTCCTAACCCTCTTAGCCAAGGGCTTAGGGGTTAAGGACCATCCATGTGAATCACCTACATGAGTCGGGAGGTCAAGTTGGGCATGGGTGTGGTTTTAGGAGGTGTGTGGAAGTGTAGTGTGTGTGTAAGTCAGCCCCTTCACCAGACCAGGCCACCCAGGGCGATCCTAAGGCCAAAGAGTCTTATAGGAATTCATTCTTTAAACTTCCACATTTGATTTCAACCCTCTAGGTGATTAGGGGTCTACGAATCAAGTTTGTGGAGTTTGCGGGGAGTTTAGAAGTGGTTTGAATTTCTAAAAGGTGGGTCCCAATTCTAGTCCTCTAAGATAGTCAAAGGAAAAGCCTAAGGCTAGATCCTAAGCACTAAAAAGAAGAAGAGAAGACCTCATCAAAAATGAGGTCAACAA
This sequence comes from Papilionanthe hookeriana x Papilionanthe teres, assembly GCA_022702705.1. Lineage (NCBI taxonomy): Eukaryota > Viridiplantae > Streptophyta > Magnoliopsida > Asparagales > Orchidaceae > Papilionanthe > Papilionanthe hookeriana x Papilionanthe teres. The sequence goes on from CM040422.1 coordinate 42,399,358, forward strand.
ATACCAATGAAAATTTCTGTTGAAAAACATCCACCACCATTTCCTCAATGAATAAATCAACATAAAAAAGATAAACAGTTTGCTACATTCCTTGAAATTCTGAAGAAATTAACAATAAATATTCCTTTCGTAGAAGCTTTAGAACAGATGCCAAACTATGTAAAATTCATGAAAGATATTCTAAATAGAAAAAAAATTTACCGATAATGAAATGGCCGCACTTAGTGAGGAGTGTAGCGCTATTATTCAAAAAAAGCTTCTTGAAAAATTAAAAGATCCTGGTACCCTGCGCTATTGGAGAAAAATTCTATGGAAAAGCTTTGTGCGACTTAGGAGCAAGCATCAATCTAATGCCTCTATCAATTTTTAAGAGATTAGGATTGGGAAAAATTCACCTACTTCAGTAACCCTTCAGTTAGCTGATCGTTCTGTTACATATCCTAAGGGAATTATTGAAGATGTTTTAGTAAAAGTGGATAAATTTATCTTCCTTGTAGATTTTATTATTTTAGATATGGAAGAAGATAAAGAAATTCCTATCATCTTAGGAAGACCATTTTTAGCCACTGGGAAAGCTATGATTGATGTTCAAAAAAGAGATTTAACTATGAGAGTAAATGACCAAAAAGTTACTTTTAATATTGCTAACTAGAAAAAGATGATGAGTGTTTTCGAATGGAAGTACTCGATCATTTACAAAAAGAACATTTTAAGGAATATTATGAAGAAAAATTAGAAAAAGAAAATACTAAATTAATTTAAAAAGCCGATATAAATGAAGAACTAGATTATATTCAAGAGAAATTTGAATTTTTGGATAATACAGAAAACACTGAAAAAAATATAGTTCCATCGATTATTAAACCTCCCGAACTTGAGTTAAAAATGTTACCTAATCATTTGAAATATGCTTACTTAGGTAATTCTTCAACTCTACCAGTTATTATTTCATCTGAATTAAATAAATCTCAAGAACAAAAACTTTTAGATACCTTAAAAAAATATAAGAAAACTTTTGGTTGGACATTAGCAGATATTAAGGGAATTAGTCCTTCAATCTGTATGCACAGAATTATTTTAGATAATGAACATAAGCCTAAAGTAGATCCCCAAAGGAGATTAAACCCGATAATGAAAGAAGTAGTCAAGAAAGAAATTTTAAAATGGTTAGATAATGGTATTATATATCCTATTTCTGACAGTGCTTGGGTAAGCCCAATTCACTATGTGCCTAAGAAAGGAGGAGTGACTGTAAAAGCTAATGAAAATAATGATCTTATCCCTTTAAGACAAGTTACTGGATGGTGAATATGTATTGATTATAGAAAATTAAATGCAGCCACTAGGAAAGATCACTTCTCTTCACCATTTCTAGACCAGATGTTAGATAGATAGCCGAACATAAGTATTTTTATTTCTTAGATGGATACACCGGTTATAATCAAATACAAATTGCTCCTGAGGATCAAGAGAAAACTACATTTACTAGTCCTTATGGAACTTTCGCTTTTTTAAGGATGCCTTTTGGATTATGTAATGCACCTGTAAAATTTCATAGATGTATGATGTCTATATTTAGTAAATTAATTGATAATGGAATAGAAGTATTTATGGATGATTTCTCTGTATTTGGAACATCATTTGACACATGCTTAAATCATCTTGAAAAAGTATTTGAAGTATGTGAGAAAACTAATTTAGTTCTTAATTGGGAGAAATGTCAATTTATGGTTGCAGGCGGCATTGTATTAGGGCATAAAATTTCGGAAAAGGGCATGGAAGTAGACCCTGCAAAAATTCAAGTTATAACTAAATTACCACCTCCAACTACGGTGAAAGGGGTAAGAAGTTTTCTTGGACATGCTGGATTCTACAGACGTTATATAAAAGATTTTTCAAAAATTACTAAACCTTTATGCCAACTTCTTGAAAAGGACAAAAAATTTGAATTTACAACTGAATGCCTGAATGCTTTCGAATTATTAAAAGATAAATTAATTACAGCACCTATAATAGTTTCACCTAATTGGGAGAAACCATTCGAGCTTATGTGTGATGCTAGTGATTATGCTATAGGAGCAGTTCTTGGGCAAAGATATGATAAGATTTTCAAAGTTATATATTATGCTAGTAAAACTCTAAATGATGCTGAAATAAATTATACAGTTACTGAAAGAGAATTATTAGTAGTTGTATATGCTTTTAATAAATTTCGGCCTTATCTAATAGGAACTAAATGTATTGTGCATATTGATCACTCTGCTATAAAATATTTAATGCAAAAGAAGGATTCTAAACCAAGATTAATTAGATGGATATTATTAATGCAAGAATTTGATTTTGAGATCGTTAACAAAAAGGGAACTGATAATCAAATTGCTGATCATTTATCAAGATTAGAATATCATGAATTATTTGATAATGATAATGAAATTATAGACAGTTTTCCTAATGAACAACTTTATAATATAAATGAGTGGAAAATACCTTGGTATGCTGATATAGTAAATTATATTGTAAGTGACATTTTATCACCTATGTTAACTTTGCAACAACAGAAAAAATTCATTCATGATACTAAAACATACTTTTGGGATGAATCATACTTATATAAGCAATGTAAGGATCTAATTATTAGAAGATGCATGCCTTATGAAGAAACTGAACCAATTATTCAAAAATATCATGATTCTGATTTTGGAGGACATTTTGGGACAGATAAAACTGCGTATAAAATTCTACAATCTGGATTCTACTGGCCTACTCTATTTAGAGATGTATACAGATATATAAAAACTTGTGATAAATGCCAAAGAGTAGGAAATATATCAAGAAAAAATGAAATGCCTCTGAATTTTATATTAGAAGTTGAAATTTTTGATGTTTTGGGATTAGATTTCATGGAACCTTTTATTCCTTCATTTGGAAACTAATATATATTAGTAGCTGTTGATTATGTTTCCAAATGGATTGAAGCGCAAGCTTTACCTAGGTGTGATGCTAAAAGTGTTTCAAAATTTATAATGAAAAATATTTTTACTAGATTTGGAATGCCGAGAGTGATTATCACTGACGGAGGAACTCATTTTAGAAATAAATATATTCACAAACTAGTAGAATAATATAATATTATTCATAAGATATCAACTACTTATCATCCACAAATAAGTGGATTAGCTGAAGTTTCTAATCGAGAGATTAAGCGTATTTTAGAAAAGTCTGTAAACCCTAATAGATTGGACTGGTCTATAAGACTAGACACTACATTATGGGCATACAGGACTGCTTATAAAATTACGATTGGAATGACTCCTTACAGGCTTATATATGGAAAAACTTGTCACTTACCAGTTGAATTAGAACATAAAGCATATTGGGCGATTAAAGAATTTAATTATAATATGAAAGAAGCTGGTGAGAAAAGATTATTGCAATTAAATGAATTAGAAGAATTAAGGAATGAATCATATGATAATGATAGGATTTATAAAGAAAGGATGAAATTATGGCATGATCGGAAGATTAATCAAAGAAATTTTGAACTAGGACAAGAGGTTTTGCTATATAATACTAGATTTAAATTATTTCCTGGGAAATTGAAATCTCGATGGTTAGGACCTTTCACTATAACTCAAATATTTTCATATGGAACTATAGAAATCGAAGATCCAAAAACATGACATAGATTTAAGGTAAACGGACATATATTAAAACCATATTTCGAAGGTAGAAGACCAAATTTTAAAGAGGTTTTAATGCTAGTCGATCTGATTACTAACTGAAATTAGGTCAGGCTGACGACGTTAAACCAAGCGCTTTATGGGAGGCAACCGATAGTAGTCTTTTATTTTATTATATACAAATTATTGAGTCTGTAATATTAAAATAAAATCTTACTATTCAATTTTTAATTAGAATCATCACAAATTCAAACATATATGATGACATCAGAAAATATTCAGACCAGAGCGAAATTGGGCAATTTTACTGAATCTCGCCGACAGCGAGCCCGAGCCCGCCGACAGTGAGATCGAGTGCCATATCTTTAAATCAGTTTTATAACTAGCTCGCCAACGGCGAGAAACTTGACGCCGACGGCGAGGCAGTTGAAAAATTGGTCTCTTAAGTTTTATGTGCGGTTTTGGACGGTTCTAAAGCCATTTCTTTGTAGAAAACCATCCCAAATTCATTTTTACACTGTTTTCTTCCCAAGAAAAGACTAGAGACCATTCCTTTCAATCCGAAATGGCCACCAAACTCTTAGAAACCACAAAAACTGTATTTTTCAACCGAAGATAATTCGTCAGTTCGGAGGCGCAGCATATTTTCAACAAAGTTTTGATGAAGAAGCGACTTATTAAAGAAAGGGGATTTGTCAACAGAGGAGTAGAGAATTCCACCACAAAAATTAAAGAAATGATCGTGCAACGGCATTGGGAGGTATTTTGCTATACAACATCCGCTGTAGTTATTCCTGTAGTTAAATAGTTTTACTCTAATCTACAAGTGATCAACAATGGAAGTGTCTACGTCAGAGGAAGATGGGTAACATTTACTCCTTCAAGGGTAAATGAATTATTTTCTATAGAGAATACCCCTGTCCGTCATTATTCAAACTTTGTTCCTTCAAGATACAATATGAACGAGATTTATAGATACCCGATCGACGAACCCGATGATCGGGAGTTGCGCGAAGACGGGTATGTCGGTCTCTGCATCACTTCTTAACCCCGTCTCAAAGCATTGGCATTTCTTTATCTCATCAAAATTATTACCCACTATGAGGGTAAATAAGGTTTCAAGGGAATGCGCTATATTAAATTACTGTATTCAAATTAGACTACCTATCGATGTTGGATCAATTATAGTAAAGTCTGCATTGGGATTGATTGTGCATGGGTCACTTCATGGACTTGGACACCCATCGACTATATTTTCTTTATGCGATCGATACCAAGTTTCTTATGAGGCGTGGGAAAAGGTACTTTTTCCATGGAAACCACTCGATCCTATGGATATGTTTCCAACTTTGGATAACAATGATGAGATTCCATTATTTTTTATAGAGCATCACAAAACAATCTTTTAGTGAGGCCCCTTACTGATAAAATAAATTTCATTCTGAAAAAGATTAAAGGATTCGAGAAAGAGTTGCAAAACGTGATGAATTCCATCGATAATATCTCCGATATGTTCGATCACATCGATCTGGAGGATGAAGGAGCACTTTGATCATACTCGGACATCCGGAGGCCGGTTTTATTCATTTACCGAGACGGAAAGGGTGGATTGATGAAGAATCTACTGCAGAATTCCCTTTCAGGCCTTTCTACAATCTATTTATGCACGTGCGTCACATCGGGAATATCAGAGAGGATGTTAGTTCAGACACTGAGGAGTAGTAAAGATTTCTATCTTATGTTATATTTGTGTGTATATATGTGTTGATTTGGATTTAGGTTTTACTATGATTTAAACTTTAAATTTGATCATCTCGAATTTGATGAGATTATATGTATTTGTTATGTCTCAGGCATTTAGAGTGTTGTGGTGTGGATTGCAATGCTGAGTATTTATGAGAGTTTGAAGTATTGAAGTCTTAAGTGTTAGTGTTTAAAAGTGTGAAGTTTGTAAGTATTATGGATTTCATATATAAAGTTATATTTTTTGTGTGAACTTTTTGTGAGTATAAGTATCTATTCTTCATACTAAATTATCAAATTAAGTGATCAGAAGATTAATTAGGGCCAAATCGAGGTTGAGAATGATTGAAGAATTTTAAATATTTAAAATTTTTGGGAGCTCGCCGATGGCGAGAATTATCCCACCGACAGCGAGGGAAAGCCCTCTGACAACGAGAACGATCTCGCCGACGGCGAGATTTTCCAGAAACTTTGGCCTTGGTAAATTAATTAGCTCGCCGATGGCGAGAAAAATCTCGCCGACAGCGAGATCGCGAAATGTCCTATATTTCGACCAGCCAACTCGACACTATTCATCATCCCCTTCCTCAAAACTTCGAAAAAACTGACCTAGGGCTCGTGAGATCTTGGATTTGAGGCAATTTCAACACTTTTTGACATCGGATTTCATCTCCCCTTGGTAAGTGTTTCACTCCTATGCAAAAATTTTTTATTTTCTCCATGAATTTCTTCTACATTGGGAAATTTTGGAAAAATTCGAAATATGGAGAATATACTTGGAAGAAATTCATGGAGATCGATTTAAATGGATTTTAGTTGCTATAGGAAGCCATTTCAGTAATAATTGGAAGTTTAGTTAGAATTTTTGTGATTTTCATAGATCGAACGAAATGGCTCCTCTACAAAGATGAAGGTTGGATTACGACGAAATCTAATTCATAAATGCAAGAGCACAAACTCGATACTTTCAAAACATTCAAGCAAGAAAATGCATACAGGATCGAGTTTTCAAGAATCCGGGCGGAGAAGTGGAACGAATAATTAAGGAAAGAGGATGGGAAAATTTTTGCTACACCACAAACAGGGCTGTTGTAGAAGTTGTCAAGGAATTTTATGCCAATCTGACTGCAATTGAAGATGCACCGATCAAAGTAAGAGGATTTTTGGTTGAATTCAATGCTGCTAGGATTAATTCGTTTTATGAGGTACGTGACCTGCATACCAGTGACTATGATACTTTTGGAACAATGGAAGGACCACTAGAAGAGGTGATAAACTTTCTCACTGACAGGAAAGGAGTTTGGAAGATAAAGCAGTGCAAGGGTAAATTTTCCTCTTTCAATGTTAAATGCATTATCTAAGGCCTGGCACTACTTCATTTGTTCTACCTTGTTACCCACATATCACCACAGTGAGGTAACAAGAGATAGAGTAATTTTGAATTATTGTATTTAGAATCAGAAAAGTATAAATGTGAGAAATATTATTTATAAGAATATATTAGCCACTGTACGAAGTGAAAGTGGAGGAGGACTAGGACACCCTGGTCTGATTTTTGCACTTTTCCAACTCTCTGGAGTTGAGGCTAGAGATGATGAGGAATGGGTGGAACCAATGAAACCCATCACTCTGGCTAATATTAAGACGTATGAATCCCACGAAGGATGGAGATCAGGGACGATGAGTTATATGCCTTCATCGAGTAGAGATATACCTTCTACTAGTTATGACCCCCCTCAGTACAGCACCCTTACCCTTCATGATCTGATGAATGAGCTGACCCTACATAGAAAGAGTTTTGAAAAATTTGGAGAGACCATGGAAAGGAAGTTTGAGCATATGGACCAAAGGATTGGAGGCTTGGAGAGAAGACATGATTATGACAGTGAATATCTCCAGCGACATTCAGAATACGAAATAGCATATTATGAGGCTGAACGTCGTTACAGGAGAGGTGAATTAGATGTTGTATTTCCTGAATGCCCCCGCTACACACAGTATCAGGCTGCTCAGCCTTCTCAGCCTGGACATCAAGGAGATGATATAGTTTGGGATTTTGATGCTGAAGATTAGAGACTTTATTTAGTTTGTTTAGATTAATTGTTATTTTAAGAACTTTATTACTTTGTGTGTAATTGTTATGTACTTTCTGTGGACTATGGAGTTTGTGTGTTTGTTTTAAATTGCTTAAGCTGATATGTTAGACTTTTTATATATGTTAAATTAGTATGTGAATTCTCTTTAAGGTAGTATGTTAGTTTTTCTTTAAATGTGTTTTTTAAGTTTTATAAATTGTGAACTTTAATTTTAGATTGTTTTAGTAACCCAGTTGATTGGATGTGTAATAGTAGATTAAGTTTTAATTTGTTTGTGTTTTTATACTTATTTAAAAAATTTCTTTACCCGGCACTCTCTTTTAAATACTATATATATATAGAAGAATACTAACAAGATGCAGTTCTTTAAATAATGAAAAAGTCTGCAAAAATTTCAAGGAAAAGAAATACCTAAAGCTCAAAGGTATGATGTAAATTCATTGTGTATTTTCCTTTTCACCATTTAGAAATAGATAGAAAAATTCAAGTTTAGGGGAGGAAAAATACAAATTTAATTATTAAATTGTTCTCAATTTCTATGTTTAAAAAAAAAGAAAAAAATTTTATTATTATTATTATTATTTGATTTTCTGTAATAATTTTTAATTCTGTAACTTGAATTAATTTATATAATTATTATAGAAAGTTGAATAGAATATTTCTAGAAATCCAAATTAATTTAATAGAATAAGATATTTGGTTAAAAGGAATAAGAATATAGTAAACTATTTAAAGTAAGGGAAACTATATTCTAAAATTGAAATTCTTAAGTATGTAGGTGAAAAAGAAAAGATTGAAACTCAATGAAGTGAAGGCTATGAAATACATATAAGCAAAGAAATATTTTAAGTTTCAAATTTAGGAAGAGAAAGTTGAAGTTCAAAACTACTAACAGACTATTCAGATACAGTAATCCTCACTTGAAAAAGAAAAAGAGAAGGATTGAAAATCAATCCAAAAAGAAAAAAAGAAAAGAAAAGAAAAGAAAATATAAGTGAGGAGAAGCTTGAGGAGATGCCTTATCAAAAATTGGCTTCAATGGAATCAACCTAAAGGGTAAAACTCAAATATATTTCTAAAATTATATATATGGATTAGTATTTTACTAAATAGTATTTTCTTGAACGTCCTATCATCTAAATATCTTAAGTAAATTACTCTTGTTAATATAGTCTTTCCTGAAATAAATAGAGAGCTAGAAATCTTAGATTTGATAACTAAATAATCTTATATCTATAAAGTTAATTTAATTACTTAAAAATGTTTCTATTTCACTTTACTATGGTATTATTTAAATTTAATTCATAGTTTATTTGAATTAAAAAATTCTATTACAAAAATCATTGTTTTTATTTAGTATAAAAATTACTTGAGGACAAGTAATAATTAAGTTTAGGGATTTTGATCACGGAAAAATATGTTAAGAAATTCATACCTATTTTTTATGAAATTGCACTTTAAAGAAAGGTATTTTCTTTATTTTATTGCAGGAACGAAGATTTATAAGTGATGGAAGAAAAAAAACATAAAATAGAGAAAATTTAGATCGAAAAGGAAGAAATACATGCAAAATGAACTAAGTCGCCGATGGCGAAATCGAGCCCGCCGACGGCGAGATTATAAAGAGAATTTCTTAAAGGTTTGCAACTACCTCGCCGACAGCGAGCCCGAGCCCGCCGACAACGAGATCGCACGGTTTGAAGACCTTCTAGAAGCCCCGCTGACAACGAGGTCGTTTCTCGCCGACGGCGACACCGTTCAAAATGCTAGATACATTGAACCTAGACGCTTTTTGAAGAGGTGCTTAAGTACCCCTTGGACTTTTGTCTACCTCTATAAATAGAGGATGAATTTTAGTATGTAGTGTGTCTATTTTAGGAGTCTTAGAGTATTCTATTAGTGTGCTTTTGAGTCTAAGTTGAAGTTTAGTGTGAGTAAGTGTAAGTAGTGAGTTAAGAAGTGTGTTGTACTAGAAGGAAAAGTCAAAGGAACTTCAAGGAGTCTGCTTGGGGAGGAAATTGAGATAAGTATCTTTGTTTATTGTTGTTAACTTTAAATGAAATCCATGCTTTGTTTAATTCCCATGCATTCTGAGTAGTTTTCTTAGTCTTTCTCCTTGTTTATTAAATTATGTGAATTGATGAAATTAAATAGAAGTGCCTAATATATTAAAATAAATTGTGATAATCTTTTACTTAAAACTTAATTTACTTTCAATCTGGCAAATTGAATTGTTAAAATATGTTGAATTATCAACTATAGTAAAGATTACATCCAATATTCAGGGAAGTCAAAAGCCTTGGAAGGAAGGTGCAAATAAATAGGGAAATATTATTTATCGGACGTAGAATTGGACATTTTAGTGTGACAGACTAAAATATTCAATTTGGTCCTATTGTTTGAGAGTTGAAGTGTAGATGTTAGCCCTCAGGTGAGGGGAACGTGGGAGCTCTGAAGTGGCAGCCAGTATCCTCCCAGCCTAGCCGTAGATTCAGTAATCAAACATAGGACTAGTCAATGTTCTTTGCACCTGGACCAAAGGGTAAAGAATAGGAATGCTCCTATTTGTCACAATACAATAAAAAAATCTATTTGAATTCATCATTCACTTAAGTTTCTAAAAATAAGGGGAAGGATACTTTTTCTAAAATTCTTTAAATCAACTTTATTTAAAGCATTAGTTTACTTTAGATCTCTTTAGTTAAGTATTCTAAATTCTGTATATTATATTAGTAAGTAAATCCTTTTAAATTTAGTTGTTACAAATCTTTTAAAACTTCCCTGTGGGATCGATAACCAGGACTCCACTAGAGCCCTGTATTACTTGATACGATACGTATACTTGCGTAGAATCCACATTATACATTCCATCATTAAATTAAATATATATTAAGCGGGATCAAGTTTTTGGTGTCGTTGATATTTTTGTAAACATTAAAAAGTGGGTCACTAATGAATTAGTTATTTGTCCCAATTGATTCTTAATATTTTTAATTGTTGCATTTTGACTTTGCAATTGATTTTCGATTTTTAACACCACTTCTTCTATAGACAACTTCTTCTCCTTATATTGTGAAGAATTATTAAAACCTGGAGAATAAGAAAGTCTATAATTATTATTCCCTTGGTTGTTTCAATTCCCTAATGGGTTTACTTTATTGTTCCCCCATTGTTGAGTACTACCACCCCAATAATTGGAATATGGGTTATTAGGCTTGTTTATGGCATTCAAAGTTTTTAAAGATGTTTGAGTTTCTACCATTTGACCTAATAAATTTTCATCAATCATTAAAATTAGTTGAGAAACATTCATTCCAAATTGGTCTATCCTCCTTGATATTGCAGCAACTTGATTTGCTAGCATTGCAAAAGCATCAGATTCATGAATACTAGCTACCTTTTTAGGATTTACCCTCTCATAAGGCCATTGAAAATTATTCGTAATCATTTCCTCAGTTAAAGTAAAAGCATCATTAAACTGTTTAGACATCAATGAACTACCAGTAATAGCATCAATAATAGATCTAAGAGATCCAACTAATCTATTATAAAAAGTTTGAATTATTAACCAATCTAGTATCGAATGATGTGGACACTTTCTTAGGAGATCTTTAAAATGTTCCCATGCTTCATAAATAGATTTTCCTTCAAACTGGCAAAAATATGTAATATCATTTCTAAGCTTTGTAGTCATTGATGGTGGAAAATATTTAGAAAGAAATTTTTGTGCTAAATCATCCTAAGTTCTGATAGATCTAGGTGCTAACGAATTTAACCACATCTTAGCTTTATCCCTTAATGAGAAAGAAAAAAGTTTAAGTCTAATAGCATCATCCGAAACACTATCAGATTTAAATGAAGCACACAATTCTAAAAAATTGACAAGCTGCAAATTTTGATCTTCAGTTGGTGCTCCCCCAAGCTGGTTATTAGATGTCATTTGGATAATAGAAGAAGGTTTAAGTTTAAATGAATTAGCCACTATAGTAGGATTTTGAATACTACCATGCAATTCATCTACTGCAGGGTTAGCATAATCTCTTAAAAGTCTAAATTTTTTATTGATTTCAGCATTTTGATTATTTTGATTTGTCATTTCTTGAATATTTTTATCTTTCTCTATATATTTAATTTTATTGATTTTTTTATAATTTTTTCTAATTCAAAATCGTAAGACACAAGTCCTTCAGAACTTAAACTACGCATACACAATTATAAAAAATAATAAAATAAAATTACACAACAAAAACAATAACTTCGTAAAATAAATCTAAAAATTTTAAATAAGACTTTAAAAAGTAAGAATTAATTTTTCTTGACATTTTTTTCTTTATTAATTTTTGTCCCCGGCAACGGCGCCAAAAACTTGATCCACCAATAAATATGCTTATGATATACATTTATATATTAATGCTTCTTTTAATGATTTTATAATGTGGATACTACTCAAGTATTTGTATCGTTTATCAAGTAATATAGGACTTTCTGATTAAGCCCCGAGATATTGAACCCATAGGGAAAATGATTAATAAAGAAACTATCTTCTGATATAGAAATGAAAATTTAGCTTTTTACTTTTAGAAAAGATTTTACTCGAACTAAAAATAATATTTTAGGAAATATAATTCGATTCTTTTTGTTAATTTTATAATTTGAAATGAAAGTAAGCGACTACTTTAACTAAACTTTTGTAAAAGGAAAATTTGTGCAAATGAAATATCTTTTTTCCATTTTATGAATCAGTAACAAGTTATGGAGAATATTTTCTGTGGAAGTATTTAAAATGTGTTGTGCCAAATATGAGCAATTACGTTCTTTATCCTTACTAGAGATGCTATAAAGAACATAAGTTAATTCACTATTTTAAAAATCTTGAAGACGAGTTAGGCAAGAAAGATACTAGCTCTCACTCTAGTGTTTCCTTGATTCCCTCCACCTGGGGGCTAACATCTCGTATCAAAACATAAAATAATAAATCAAATTAGGGGCTTTAGTCTGTCACTCTCTAGTCCTCTAATTCTACACCCATCAAAGTATATGTCCCCATTTATTTGCACTCAACCATATGGAATACATTATCACCCATACAATCTCATGTGATTTTTCCAATTGTTGACTTAGACAATGTCACACTGGATCTTACATGTTCACACAACAAATTTTAATATCTCAATTGGCCAAATAAAGAATTAAATAAAGTGCAAGTTTTTGAACCATCGCAACTTCTTGCAACATTTAAATTCTATACTTCACACAGCATACTTCCATAACTTAATTACTTCATCACTTAAGGAAAAAGATAAATAAAACTACTCAAAATTCATGGAGAAAATGCAATAACAACTTCGTTTAAAAGTAGAAATCATAGTGAAAACACAAGAAATCTTAATTAAAAATCAAATGTAATACAAAGATAAAGACTTATCTGTAAATCATCTCCACAAAACTCTTGAAGTTCCTTTGAAAACTTTGCTTTCCCTTACAATACTCTTCAGAGGTTGGAGCCCAACTCTGTGGTTTCCAAATCTCAATTCTACTCCTAATACAAACTATATTAAATTAAATAAAGATGGTGAAGTGGAGAGGTGTGTTCTAGATAATTTCCTAACATAAACCTCACTCTTAAACACTAACCACACCCTCCAAAAACAACCATATTTATGATCTTCAAGACCTCTTTTTATACTTTTCCAAAAGGTGTCTTCGTCTATCTTTAAATTGTGTCCAGATTCAATTTATCTTCCAAGAGATGAATCCATTCAAGAGTATTTTAAATTAAATTTGGCACCAATAGGAAGTTACCCACTTTCTCACCAAGAGGTGCTTCAAAAACCTCTTTAAAATGGCACCTAAATTAAAATAACTCGTCATTTTTAACTGCTATGCATAAGCGCAAGGTACCAACGCTCAGCCGTGAGCTTGTTGGTGCGTAAGCTCCAAATCTCGGTGCATAGCCGTGGGCACTTGGCGCGTAAGCGCGGGTTCTGGCGCTTAGCTACTACACATCACTTTTTCAATTTTCTTCACTTTTGCTCTAAACTAGACCCTTTTTCACTCTTTTCATCAAAATCATCCATTTAATCATACCTGTAAAAAAACACAAAAAATAACTTCCATTAAAGTGCAATATCATCATAAAAAATAGGTATAAAAATGTGTATAAAAATACTATATATTTTAGGTGTATCTAATATCCAAGTAAGCTAACGTTCGTAGACTCATTATGTTAAGAGATGCTACAGGATCTACTAACACTCTTGAGAGCACAAACCTGTCGATGATGACGGAAATGTAGAGCGGACGGTTATGGTCGATGGTACCAAGTAGCAAGTTTCCATAGGTGAAGGTTACACCAGGCTGTCCATTCAAAGTACAAACTCCATCTAAGGATGTGCTAGCCAACTATGTCAAGCAAATACCTGGATCAAGTAGAGCCTTGACCAGGTTTTCTCTCATCTCCTTTGACAGGATCAGAGCGTCGTAGGTGCTTAGTTTTTCTGGCAACTTCTAAGATGTGTTAATCCACTTTATTTGAATTCTCCATTTCATTTCGGATCTTCATTTCTACTGTTGTTGGAGGTAACTTGGTTATCAACAATAGACAAAAAGACAATCACGTGTACGATTTAAGAATCATCTTCGAACGATTACGTCAATATAATCTTAAAATAAATCCCTTAAAATGCGCTTTCGGTGTCACTTCGGGAAAATTTTTAGGATTTGTTGTTCGACATTGTGGGATTGAAATTGATCCCCTCAAAATCGAAGCCATCCTAAATATGCCTCCTCATAAAAATTTAACTTAATTGCAATTCTTTCAAGGAAAACTAGCATATATATGACGTTTTATTTCTAATTTGTCAGGTAAGAGTCAACCTCTCACTACCCTAACCAGAAAAGATACCAAATTGGTGTGGGATGGAAAAATGCCAACACCCATTTGAAAACATCCAACAATATTTGACAACACCTCATATTTTAGTAGCCCATGTGTTAGGAAGATCTCTAACCCTTTACACTGCGACATTGGACAATTCCCTTGGAGTCTTAATAGCTCAAGTAAATGACGAAGGAAAAGAAAAATTATTATATTATTTAAGCTGTTGTTTAGTTCCGACTGAAATAAAATATCCAGCAATTAAAAAGCAGCGCTTAGCTTTGATTTTTGCAGTTCAAAAGCTAAGGTACTATATGCTTTCTCATAAAACAAGTCTTATTTCAAGAGTTAATCCATTACAATACTTGATGACACGAACGAAACTTTCTGGAAGATTAGTAAGATGGGCAATGATACTGCTCCAATTCAACATAACATTTGTGCCACTACGTTTTGTTAAAGGGCAAATCTTGGCAAATTTCTTAGCAACACACCCAATTTCGACTGGATCTCCTCTTAGTGATGATTTACCTGATGAACAGATATTAGAAATAAAAAATTCAAACATACAATGAGGGGAATTATAATTTGATGGAGTGTCATCTGCTCAAAAAGACAAAGACAAGAAGAAAATCATACCAGACAAAGCTGGGGTACAATTAATTTTTACTACTCAAGAGAGAGCAATGATGTCGTTTTTCAATCATCTGACTGAACCGTGCACGAATAATGAAGTTGAATATGAAGCGCTCCTAACCGGTCTGGAATTGATAATACTAATGGAAATAAAATATATCGAAATCTACGGAGACTCAATTGACCATTAATCAAATTGTGGGCAAATACAAGACTTTTAAACCTCAACTGGAACAATACTTCCGTTACACTCTAAAAATGCTTCAAAAAATTCTTGATAGCTTTCTTCTTAATTATGTGACAAGATAATTCTTTAGCAGATGCTTTTGCAAAACTTGCAAAAGAATTCAATTGTCTAGAAGAAAATGACATTTTAATTTCTATAAAAGGACGACAAGTTTTCCCTAAATTGACATGGATAATCCGCACAAAATTGGTGAAGACACGACCGTGGCAATAATTGACAAAGAAAAGGAACATTCGCGACAACCAATTATTCAATATTTACAAACCGAAAGGTTGCCCGAAAACAACTCTATCGCAACTCAAATCAGACAAAGAGCATTATCCTATGCTCTAGTGAATGATATTTTTTACAAACGATCCTTTGACCAAATGTGGTTAAGATGTCTAAACTAATACGAAGCTCGAGAGATTATTAAAGAAGTACATTCAGGTTTATGCAGTGCACACCAATCTAGACCTAAAATGAAGATAAAAATTTAAAGAATGGGATATTACTGGCCAACAATGATGACCGATTGTCTTCAAATTTCGAAGAAATGTCATCAATGTCAGATATATTGAGTAGTCTTACATCAGTCGCCTAATGTATTACATCCAACTATTCCATCTTGGCCATTTCAATGTTCGGGCACAGCATAGTGGGCCCTATAGACTTTCCATCATCTAAAAGCCATCGATTCATTCTGGCAGCCATTGATTACTTCTCTAAATGGGCATAAGCAATACCACTCAGAGAAGTTAAGGCAGAACAAGTTCTCCATTTCTTCAAGACTCATATTGTCTATAGATTTGGAATTCCTTGAAGAGTCATATCAGACAATAAACTGGCTTTTAAAAATACAAAAATGAACAACTTTATTCAGAGACATGGGATAAATTGTAGATATTCCACAATTTATTATCCTAAATCCAATCCTTTAGCTGAAGCTTTCAACAAATCATTGGTAAAAATTTTGAAAAAGACATTAACTAACAATCGAAGACAGTGGCATGAGTGACTAATAGAAGCTTTGTGGGCATATAATACTACATACCGAACACTAACACGGTCAACACCATTTGCTTTGGTATATGGTTCTGAGGCCATCTTACCACTTGAAGTGCAAATTCCTTCTCTCAGAGTTGGGTCACAAGCAAAATAACTGAAGAAGAAAATGCCAAATTATGATTTGAAGAACTTGAGAGTTTAGAAGGCAAGTGTCTGCAAGCTCAACAAAATTCTGAATTATATCAAGTAAGAATGATACGAGCCCACGACAAAATGGTTCGCCCTAGAACATTTCTAATCGGTGAATTGGTTTTAGTTCTTCGATGACCTATCCTTACTCATCGAAGAATAAGTGGAAAGTTTGAACCAGTATGGGAGAGCCCGTATATAATTGAAAAGACATATTTGGGAGGATCTTACCAATTGGTAGACTGTCAAGGAGAAAGAGTCTTGCCCCCAATCAGCTGGCATTTCTTGAAAAAATATTATGCAACACAAAAATGATGACTTGTTTATAAACTGGAAAAAAATGAATAAAATAAAAAATGAAATTTCAGACAATCAATGTCTTTCTTTGATCATTTTTTTCTGTTCACATAACATGTGTTAGTGAACATCATTTCTCGACAATAATGAATTTCGTATTGACAAATTAAATCAAAGCCTAGTCTGATATGTTTCCATTAACCTGTTGCTTGCATGGAAATGTCGAACAACATACTCCTATTCACTTTTCGAAGTGGTGTGTGTTTGGTTGGACCACCGATGTATTAAGAAAGAATCAAGGACCCCCTTTGACTTTAACTTGACACAGATCGAACTGTTATATAATGGATCATTTTTATCTATAGTTGATAAAGGAGAATGTTGACCTCACTTTTGTGAGGATCATTTCAAAATCAGCTTGAGACAGGAAATATACCAATATTGACTTCCTAGATCTCACTAATGGACACTAAACCCTAAAATCTAAGGTAAGACCCTATAAATCCTTTTAACCCAAATCTTAATGACATCATAAAATGATCAAATCAGTACTGACAAACCCTAATCTGATCAACATTGACCCAACTGGTCAACCTTTGACTCAAAAAGTCAACTTTGGTCAAATTGATCAATTTTTGACCCAATGACCACCCATTGACCCAACTGGTCAACCATTGACTAAAAAATTCAACGATGGTCATGACGATCACCTAAGAGAGAGTGCAAATAAATAGGGAGATCAGTTGTGATAGGCGTAGAATTAGTTAATTCTAGAGTGACAGACTAGATTCTTATTAATTTTGTTGAAGGTTTAATACTCTGACGTTGCGATTCGATCATCATAATGGCATAGGCTTAGGAGCATCTAGAGGTGAGAGGCTAGATAGTTCAGATGCAGAATCGAGATGTTAAGGAATCGACCTTAAGTTAGTCAATGTTCTTTCCTAGCACCAGGAGGGGGTAAAGAATAAGGTATGCTTCTTTTTGTCACAAATATCAATTGTCTTAAGTCACTTGAATCCTACATAGTTTAAAATCTCTTTGCAAGGGGAAAGCTTTTCCATAATATCTGAACTCGTTATATTTTATTAAACTGTTACACTTAGTTGTTACTTTATTTTTTAATTTTTTGTAGTAATGTTTAGTAAGCATATCATTATAGAAATCTTATCTGTTTAATTTGTAATTTTAATAGAAATTTTGTAAGTTGATTTTAAGAGTTACCAATTTCCCCATGCGATCGATATTGGAGTTTTTAAAGAAAATCTTATATTACTTGAAACGATATATATACTTTCATAGCACCCCTAGTGTGAAAAATTATTATATAATTCAAAAATCATTACATTTAATCACACTAGCCGCTAGATATAATTTAAGACATATTTCTGGCAAAATTTTGGAGATTAAAAATACATGTAATTGCTGGTCGGGTCACCAACTTGTCTAACTAAGCCATCATATTGAACTAAGTGATTGCATTAGTTAACTGAACCAATACGTGAATTAAAACCCAATCCGAAGAGTTGTGGCTATATACTAACCAATTCCATTTTAACCATGACTTTAGATGCTCGATAACATAAATACAACTTCACGTCTGTAAACTAGTGAAGAATGAGGCTATCGAGCATTTCATCTTTTGTTTAAAAGATGCAAATAGATGTTTAGCTTTAGCAGTATTTTATTGATAGCGTGTATTTTTATTGTTGTCCTCTTATGTTGAATGAATTTAGTTAAAAAATTACATTCAAACCTGTAAACTTCAAGCACTCTAAAGTTTACTCGGAAAGACTTGTAGCCAATAATATCCTTTTTCGACTACGTGTACCTCAATATCGAAAGGTCTATCATTGTCCATTGCGACTCTAAACTTCATAAATTTTGAGATTTGTTATCTTCAATCCTAGCCTTTTTACCTCCGAACGTAGTCTGCGTACGAACTTCCAGTAATATGTCACCACGTGTGCTACATCTCAAATATTATTGTGGGTTATTGAAGTGAAACAACGAAGGTTATTTCGGAATTATTGAAAAGAAACCTATATATTCCTCTTCAAATTACGGAAGTTGTTTTAGGGTTATTTCAATATCATTTCGAGGTTATTCCACTTCAATAACCTGAAAATAACATCGCAGAGATTATTTCGTGAGCATTTCGAGATTGTTCCACTTCAATAACTCTGAAAAAACACCGTGAAAATTATTCTAGGATTAATTCAGGATTATTAAAGAAAAATTTATATATTCCATTAAAGTAACCTCAAAATAACACAGCAGATGTTATTTCAGAATAATTTCATGATTATTTAGGGGTTATTAAAGGCCGCAGCTCCACCTCAATAATCTCCGCAGTTATTTTTTAAGTGGATCCAATATAGCACACATAACAGTATATTACTGGAGTCCGCACGTAGAGCTACATTCATAGTCCAGACAAAAATTTTCCTTTTAATTTATAGTTTTAGCTTCTACCCCCAAAAATTTGAATTCAGAACCTTATCTGTTCAAATAAGCGCAAAATTACAATCAAATCCCTTGCGTTCAGGATAACAACAATTCTACCCCTTTAAAATTAAGGTTATCACATTATGACTACTTTAAAAAATTAATCACGCACAACACTTTTCTTATTCATGTAATAAGAATGTATTTAAGTCCTAAAAAATAGCCAAATTTTAATGACAAATATGTGAATGTTAAAACATTCTCCCAAGAAGATTAAATAAGAAAATAATCACATTTAAGAAATGACGAGTAATCAACAAATAAATATAAAGGAATAAACTCAATTTAAAAATTCAATAGACAAATCATCCCTTAAAAATTATGAGAAAAAACATGCAAATAATAGTGTGTAACAAGTTTCATCCATCACCAAAATTTATTGAATAATAAGCATTCAGAGGAAACTCCAAATATTTTGGAATAACACTAACGATGTTAAGATTGCTTCAATATGCGTAAGCCAAATACAGCATGCCCCACGCCTTTAAAAACAATAAAAATAAATAATAATAATAATAATAAAAAAAAACAAACAAACAAACAAACAAACTATTGGTAGGACTAGAATTCAGACAGCTTATAGGGCAGTGAAGCTACGCATATACCTGTAAATTTGGATGTGAACATGATGCCATTAGCCAAAAAACACACATATTTTAATCCTCAACAAAGTACAAACATCAAGTGATTGTAATTTGCTGTCTGAAAAGAAGAGAAAAAAAAAAGAATACATCAACGCAGAATGGCAATACAAAATAAAATTACTATTTCAAGAAAGAAAAAAAGACCAGATTTTCAAACCTTTGACAAAATTCTTTACCATGAACTGTGTAAGAAACAAAAGGTCGGACTTGACAATCATGAAGCCCTTAAATTAACATGATATACCCTGAAAAACATACTCAATAAATCAGCCGAGAGGAATGCAATATCCCCTGCATATAATTTATGTCCATAATTTCAGACAAAATTCTCATCATGTGATCAATTGCGATGGGAGGAAAAAGGCAGGTGCAGCAAGACCAGCTCTGATCTGTAATCAGAGGGACTCAAGACTATCGGTGCAACCCATTAATTTATTGGTGCTCGCAGTGCAGTTAACTCTTTGACTGGAACTATAGCGGGATCCTCTTGACCTGAAATCCACCAATCTCTAAAACATATAATACACAATTATAAATGGCAATGATCCAAGTAAATTGAAACACCAGAACAAAATAGCTTAAACTAATGCATAAAAAAATATATGTAGCATAAGATTGCACCAGAAACAAAAGTTTGGAATTTCCAAACTTAGAAGCACAACTATGAAAGGAAAATATGGTATGGGATATGCATCGCCTAACATCTAAAATGAGGCTTGAAATGATACCAAAAGTTTATTAAATAATGAGTTATGTTTAAAAGATGAGGAAATCCACTTCATGATCGATGAAATCATTTTACAAAAATCCTATGATTTTTGTGATTCAAATATAGAATTTTATAGAAATATTCAACTTCATTTCTTTTCATTCCAAAATAAATAATAAATGAATAAAAACAACAAAATCATTTCTACTAAGGCACTCAACCCTCTATGTAAGCCCTAACTTAAATTGTTGAATCCGCCACCATAAACACCTACACTCCTATGTTCCTATCTAATGGCCATTAAGGTTCATGCGGCTGTTGGAGATCATCATTTATTCTGTAGAACAAAGCTGGGGGCTGCGAATAATTTGCAACAAAAAAAGAGAATGGTATCCTCAATTTGGAACAGCAAATTGGACACTGTTTCACATCAATCTTTTTTTTTCCTCTTTGATGCTCTCTTCCTTTTTTTTTCATGCATTGAACAGTTAACTGCCATTAGAATTTACATTTTGTAGTAGTGAGTGGGAGATATCCAGGATTTAATCACATAAATCAAGCAAGATGGTTAAGATAAATTGTTAGTATAGGTTGCACTAGTATAAAGTTAAATTAGGTTTTACAACCATTCAATTTTACTGCGTTTTATAACAGCAATTCAACAAATTGCACAGTTCTACAATAGTAGAGAAAAACAAATGCAACATTTTCTGAATTATTATTATAGATTAGTTACAAAACATATATATTTATGTTATGTTAACCCTTACTAATGCATGCTTGCATGTGTACATGTGTATTGGCGTGTGCGTGTTCGTGTGTGTGTGCGTGTGCGTGCATTTGTTCATGTGCGTGTTTGGTTATGTGATGTGCACACACGAGCATGCATTTGATCTCTTTAAAAAAAAAAACATTAATTTCCTATAAATAAGATTAGTTTTAACTTAAATACATATCCCATGATTTTCATACAAAAGTATATTTAAATCTAGGGTCAAAACTTCTTATGGCTGCAAGACCTTATAATTAATCAACAATTTGCTCTATAGTTATCTGCAAGTATAGAACCAATAGGGAAATGGCTAGGAAGACAATACAATTTGCTCTTCATAATAAAAAAATATCTTCAATCTATCTAGTTCCTAGTTGTCAGATTTTAGACATGACTGATTTTACATCTATGGTTACACAGTGTTATCCCTTATTAACATGTGCATCGATGCGCATGTGTGTGAGTGTGCATGTGTACGGATACATGAGTGTATGCATGTGCTTTTGTGTGTTCGTTTGCACTTCTCATGTGATGTGTACGTCTGAGCACACATGTTCGTAGTCACAAAAAGCACTCCTAATTAAACGATGGTAGTTAGTTTCAAATTTAAGCTCAGCCTTAACATTTGGACTTCATGTAATGTGTACATATGAGCACACAAGTTCATAATCACAAAAAGCACTCCTAATTAAAGGATGGCAGCTAGATTCAAATTTAAGCTCAGCCTTAACATTTGGGCTTCAATAAATGATTGGGGGTGTAGGGAAATAGAGGTAAACATAATCAAGACCTTATGGTTTCAGCACCCTAAATATATCAACGGTCCCGAGCAAACAAGGTTTAAGAGACGTAAGTAGTACATGAAGGCAATCTAATTAGCGCGTAATGTTGCCTCATCTCAGATAGCTTGAGCCAACTAGAGAAAATATCTGAATTTTTTGTTTTAATTAATAAATAAGCTCACTAGCATATGAGTTACCCAAAGTTTGGTTGGACTTTGGGCAAATATCCATTGGAACAACAAAGATATAAAATTGCGCAATTGAGTTATGATATTTTTTTCTTTATCTATAAGGTGAGACGTAAGCCTGAAGACCGTAAGCCTCTAATTCAAAAAAATTATAAGTATTGTAAAAACTTCAAGATGTGAAGAAATGACAATAATTTTCTAATATATTAACACACTAAAAAGTAATATATCAACATTCTAACAAAATAAAAAATAATAATTTGTACAAGTAAAAAGTAACACGTTAAACATACTAACATCAAATCATAAAATAAGATGGGTTATGTAAAGATTAAACTATCAAATAAAGTGGAAGTCAATGTAAAGTACTAAAGCATCATAATATAACAATCAAAGTAAATTTTATATAAGTATTTCTCTCTCACTCATATTTTCCTCCACTTAAATAAGAATATAACAAGTTCTACATTAAAATTTTCAAATTTAAAGGTCCTTGTCACTTTTATCGGTCTATGGGTTTTCATCAAATTCATCAACATAATGAGTTGTTCTATCCCTCATCCTCAGACATGTCCATATTATCCCATTCCTCCTCAACTTTAATCTCAATCATCTCTTTCATAATTAATAATAGTTAATAAAATAAATGACTGTTTTGATAGTTAGAACTTCAACTAAATAAATTTTTATACCTATTTTTGCAGTTTATTGCATGCTAGTTATTAGTGTGCAAGCATGAAAAGTGATAAGTGAGATATTGATATTATTTTTAGCTTTAGTAACACAGAATTAAAGATAGCTTGAAAACTTTAAGATAGGAACATCAAGGATAAGACATATGCCTCGTCTTGGTACAACGCGGGTAAGCATCATTGCAATTTTCTTTCAGAAATAGTAAGGCATGCCAACTCAATTTTAGACAAGGGGAAGGACCAAGTTTTAATGAATGACTTACTAGCTTTAAGTTAACTTGAATTACTTGGGCATGGGCTTACATCAATAGACAGGCCTGAATTTAATTTAGAAGTGGTTTACCATTCTATCTTGAAGTTGTTTAGAAGGTCATAACTTACAACCACAAGTTTTGTTATGCCCAAAAATGGGAAATGCAACTCAAGTGTAAGAGTTCAAAGAAAAAGTGTCATATAACCTAGCCCTATATGCAAGATGGTCTAAATATTTTATTTTTTATCTGATAGCCTTGATGGTTTCATATCAACCTGGTGGATTGGGACATGAGGCTTACATCAATCGAAAAGGCTGTAATTGAATTACTTTGAATCCTCTCACATTCAGTAAAAGGCCCAATATTCAAATATGAGCTGCTTTAAAAAACCATTATAAGCTTTAACAGAAGTATGAATACAGATGAATTCGTTGAAAATGTTAAATGAGTTGGAACTTATCATTTTAGGGTTTAAGAACAATTTAATGCAAGTGCGGTTGCCTTGAATTTGTATGCCTATGAATGCATTACTTATATGGGTTATGACTCAACATAGTGGCCAAGGTGACGTGATGGTGAAAACACACCAATACCTTTAGCAAAAGTTCGATCTCGGGCACGTAGCCTATAGTCTAATCAAACAAGTTTGAATTATGTGTGTTTGAATTGAATCATTTAATTAATAATTTTTTCCTGATGCACATACATGTGTATTTGCACACATGAGTGATTTATACATTTATTTAGGTGACCTAATAAAAATTATTGAGATAAACATTTTTTTCAAACAAAATATGTACTTAGACCAACTAAATAGACTAATTTTTTATTCTTGAGAAATGACAGAATTTTCATTAATTTAACTTGTTTAACATCTCTATTATAAAAGAAATAAAAATTTCAACTATCTAACATATTATGCAAAGAACTCAAGCATAATATCATGTAAATATTATACAAGTCATTCATGCTAAAAACACATATAGCAAATAATATGACATTGACTCGATGGCTTAGCAAACCCAACTTGTCAATGAATTGCAAGTTTTGGTTGAGCTAATGGTTAGGTAAAACCACAAATAGCTTGTCCTTGGCAATGCCAACTTGCCACCTAGACTAAGGGCTAATAACACACCCGCTGACCATCCTGGACCAGGTGAATTGCCAGTTAGACTATTCACCACCCACAGCATGCCACAGAACATCAAAACCATTGTACAAAGATACAAGAGGCAATATGGACCAATTGAAGAGATTTATATGGCTCTTGTACTTGAAACGTGTCATCTTATCAACAATTTTTGAACGTCTCTAATTTATTTGCAATAACCTGAATTTTCTAGTGCATTGTAAATTTCAATGTTAACACTGTCATTGCTTGTCCCAAGCCCGGATGTGAAAAGTGGAGGGTTGTGTTAGGTAGTCGACAGCCAGCGTAAAACTTGTCGGAAAAAAATCATGACAATGAATCCTTTTGATCATTATGTAAGTGATAGGACGTCCCCTGGAAGTGAAGCGCTGTATGACCTGAATACAGTAGAAAGTGTGCAAGGGTCGTTACACCGGCGCCCGGGTGTAGTGTCCAATAAGCAAGGGTTCCCACATTACGGACGGATGCGGGTAAAGAAGTTAGTCCATGATACTAGTATTAGGATATGATCTTGAAATATAGGTACTCTCAATGCTAAATTAATGGAATTAGTTGATACTATGATTCATAAAAATATAAATATCTTATGTATTCAAGAAACTAAATGGATTGGAGAAAAAGCTAAGGAGATTGACAATTTAGGTTTTAAACTATGGTATTCTAGTAAAAGTCGCACTAGAAATGTTGTAGGTGTAATTATATATGAGAGTTTGAAAGATAATGTTGTAAAAATTAATAGAGTTGGGGATAGAATTATAGCACTTAAGATTATTATTGATACTAAGATTTTTAATATTATAAGTGCTTATGCTCCTCAAGTAGGTTTAGATATAGACTCTAAAGATAAATTCTGGAACGACTTAGAAGACTTAATACACTTGATACCTCTTGAAGAAAGAATTTTTATTGGAGGAGATTTAAATGGACATGTCGGTAGAGTGATAGAAGATTTCAGAAATATTCATAGTGTCTACGGTTATGGAGTGATTAATGAAGAATGTAGAGTCATATTAAATTTTGCTTTAGCGTATGATTTGATTATTACTAATATTTTATTCAAGAAAAGAGATGAGCATCCTATTATTTATAAGAATAGATCTAATAAAATAAAAATTGATTATTTTTTTATGAGAAGAAGAAATCATCGAGATTGTAAGGATTGTGAGATCATTCCAAGTGAGGAGTTAAGTACCAACATCGATTATTAGTTCTAGATTTTAAGATAAAGAGTTGTAAAATAAAAAAATACTAGGATTCAGCATCGTAGAATTAGATGGAGGTACCTAAAAGTTATAAATAAAGTTATTTTTATGAGTAAGATTCATGATGAAGCAAATGTTATTTGGAAAAAAGTAACAAATACTATTAAACAAGTGGCAAAAAATGTACTTTGAGAATCAAAGATGTTTCTATACATAGAAATAGTTGATGGTGGAATAATAATAATATAGAAGTTATATTATAAAAAATTAGTTTAAATGTAAATGCATAGAATATTGAGAAAAAAATAAAACGGCCCGCAGGAAGTTTAAAAGAATAATCTGTGACGCTAAATGTTCTGTTTTTAATGATTTGTATAACATGTTAGATACTAAGGAGGGTGAAAAGTATATGTATAAACTAGCCAAACAAAGAGAGAAGAAAAATAAAGATTTAACTCAGGTAAAGTGTAATAAAGATGAAAATTTAAAATGTTTTTCTTAGAAAAAGATATTCAATATAGGTGGGTGAGTTATTTTGATAAGCATTTTAATAAAGATTCTAAAAATACGATCAACCTTAGTGATCTTAATATCATTAATAATAATAAAACGTTTCATTTTTATCGTCGCATTAGTAGAAAAGAAGTTGATGAGGCTTTAAAGAAAACTAAGGGTGGAAAGTTTGTAGGGCCTGATGATATCTCAATTGAAGTGTGAAAATGTTTAGATGATTTGGGAGTTTCTTGGCTTACTAAACTTTTTAATTTTAAAAGATGTCAGAGGAGTGGAGGAAGAGTATTTTGGTCCCTATTTTTAAGAATAAAGGGGATGCAAAAGAGTGTGCAAATTATAGAGGAATTAAATTGATGTGTTATACTTTAAAAATTATGGAAGAGTGTAATTAAACATAGTTTAAGATGTATTACAAAGATTTCTCATAATCAATTTGGATTAATGTCAGGCAGGTCTACTATGGAAGCTATACATTTATTGAGAGGTTTGATGGAGAAGTACAGAGATAATAAGGAGGATCTACGTTTGATTTTTATTGATTTGGAAAAAGCTTACGATAAGGTTCCAAGATGTCCTTTGGAGAGTCATTGAAAAGAAAGGTGTTGATATGCCTTATATTAAAGTCATTAAACATATGTAACTAGAGCTGCTACATGTGTTCTAACTGAAGGAGGATTCACCAAAAATTTTATTATTTCAGTTGGTTTATATCAGGAATCGGTTTTAAGCCCATATCTTTTTGTTTTATTTATGGATGGTCTTACTGGACATTTACAAGAGGATGTATCTTGGTGTATGTTTTTTATTGATGATATCCTCCTTGTGGATAAGACGAGAGAAAACGCCCAGGAAAAACTTGAATTATGGAGGTCTAAATTGGAGGCTAAAGGTCTTCGTTTCAGTAGAACTAAAACTGAATACATGGAACGTAAATTAGTAATAGTAGCTCTAGTGACAGAAGTGTAACTTTAGGTAATCAAATTGTTAAAAAGTGTGAACAATTTAGATATCTCGGGTCTATTGTTCAATGAGATGGTGATATAGATGGGATGGTAATAGTAGAATTCAGGTTGGTTGGTTGAAGTGGAGGAATGCATCTGGCCTATTGTGTGATAGAAAAGTACCGCTTAGACTGAAAGGAAAATTTTATAAAATGGTGGTGAGACCTGCAATGCTCTATGGTGCTGAATGTTGGTCTTTAAAAGAAAAGCATAATGCTAAGTTAAGTGTTACCGAGATGAGAATGTTTAGGCTTTACACTTAGAGACAAAATGCGAAATGCATATATTTCTAATAGGGTTGGTGTTGCGCCAGTGATGGACAAAATTAGAGGGAGTCGCCTTAGATAGATTGGTCACATTAAACGTCAACCACATGATGATCCGATTAGGAGAGCAGATATTTTAGATTCATCTTATGTTAAGAAAGGCAAGGATAGACCTACGAAACTTGGGCTTATTGCATAAAAAATTATCTAAATTTATTAGAATTAAATGAAAATTTGACACTACATAGGACGAAATAGAGAAAAAGGATTCATGTAGCCGACCACTTAGTGGGATTAAGGTTTTGTTGTTGTTGTTTATTGTAAATTTCGACGTTGTTTTTGTGATATTGAGAATGTTTACTTTTGTTTGCAGAACTACATGCTTCATTGAAGGGTGGCATTAATGATAAATAAAAGCTTAGCATGAAGGGTTTTTAAAAGAAACTTTACGTAGGCTCATCGGTTTGAAAGGAAAAACATATGCCTGAATTTGAAAATCACACATCATAGGCAAATCAAATGGCTGTGTTATTAAAGCCACTGAATTGTCATGCCAGACACACATTACGGCTTAGAATAAAAGGCTCCTCTTCACATCCAACTTGATAGTTATTTTAATTAGCAACATACATGGAAACTTTTGATTTGCAAGGTGAGCACCATAAAAATCAAGCAGTTTAAAAAACACAATTGAGGCATTGCCAGAAATGACTTATTTATGCCTTCACAGTTCTCTTATAGGCTAAAGTTTGTGTTTTTTTAGCACTATTTAAGTTGATTCAAACATTTTATAGGGGTATCCATTAATTTGATCGTTGTATAACATTTTATTTTAATTAGTTTTATTTACTTTATTTATTTTCTTTTTTTTAGTTTTAATGGTAAAGAACATTGATTAAAGACATTTTTCATCATGGTTCAATTAGAGTAATTCAAAAACCATGCAGATCCACTTAGTACGCAAGCAGAATATCCTATGATCCTAATCTATGATGGCCTTTTCAGCCCTTTATGGTTGATACTCTAGAGCGCAAAAATCTCATTGCTTTTTAATTTTAACTTGTTTTATTTGTATTCCTTCATTAAACCTCGTTTATTATTATTTGTAAAATTGTATTCGTTATTTTGCAGTGTTCCCTTTTCTTTTTATCTGGCCGATGTAAAAGAAATAAAAACTACATACTGTGCACAAGATCTAAAACATCTAATGACAATCTACTAAGAATGTCTAGGCAATGCACAGGACCAAATACTCGCTCCTATTATTTTAAGAGGATAGCTCTCTCTCTCTCTCTCTCTCTCTCTCTCTCTCTCTCTCTCTAATTATTTATTTATTAATTGATAAATGTATTCATTCATACACAGCATAGGTGTGCCCCAACATGTGCACAAAGGCACATAAATTTGTTTGTGTTTTTCAAATGTTCTAAACAATTTGAAACTTGAAGTTTCTTTTTATTTTTCACTCATCTTCACTCCTTGGAGTAAATAAAAAAAGCTAAATATTATAAAATACAAAAGGAAAAGGAAGCAATAATCAACAACAACAAAACAAAAACAAAACCTCTATCCAACTAAGTGGGATCGGCTACATGAATCACTTTTCTCCATTGCATCCTATTTAGTGTCATATTTTCATTTTATTCTAATAAATTAAGATCATTTTTTATACAATATGCCCAAACCTTCCTAGGTCTACCCCTGCTTTCTTAACATAAGTCGAATCTTAAACATCTACTTCCTAATTAGATCATCAGATGGTCGACATTTAATGAGACCAAACCATCTAAGCCGACTCTCTCTAATTTTGTCCATCACTGAAGCTACACCAATCCTATCACGGATATGTTTTTTTCGCATTGTCTCCAAGTGTAAAGGCACCCATTCACCTATAATCATTCTCATCTCGGCAACACTTAGTTTTATGTTTCTCTTTTAAAGGCCAACATTCAGCGCTATAGAGCATTGCAGGTCCCACCGCCATCTTATAAAATTTTTCTTTCAGTCTAAGCGGTACTTTTCTATCACACAATAGACCCGAAGCATTCCACCACTTCAACCAACCAGCTTGAATTCTACTAATAACATCCCCATATATATCACCATCACTATGAACAATAGACTCGAGACACCTAAATCGTTCTAACGTTTTAATAATTTGATCACCCAAAGGTACACTTCTATCACTAGAGCTGCTACTACTAAAATTACATTCCATGTATTAAGTTTTAGTTCTACTCAAACGAAGGCCTTTAGACTCCAATTTAGCCTTGCATAATTCAAGTTTTTCTTGAGCTTTCTCTCGTCTTATCCATGAGAAGTATATATCTCTTGGAATATTATCGCAAGCTTTTTCTAAATCAATAAAAATCATATTTAGATCCTCCGTATTATCTCTAAACTTCTCCATCAAACCTCTCAATAAATGTATAGCTTTAATAGTAGACCTGCCTGGCATAAATCCAAAGTGATTATGACAAATCTTTGTAATACATCTTAACCTATGTTCAATTACCATCCCCCATAATTTTGAGGTATGACACATCAAACTAATTCCTCTATAATTTCCAATAATCAAAAAGTTAAAATAATTATGAACTCAAAACAATAAGATGAAGCTAAATTGAGCTATGTATCATGCTCAAAAAACATCATAACAAGGCAAAGCTAATTATACAAAAAATGAGAAAGATAGAACCTAAGAGGTGATT
The DNA here is from genome assembly GCA_022702705.1 of Papilionanthe hookeriana x Papilionanthe teres. Lineage (NCBI taxonomy): Eukaryota > Viridiplantae > Streptophyta > Magnoliopsida > Asparagales > Orchidaceae > Papilionanthe > Papilionanthe hookeriana x Papilionanthe teres. The sequence continues at coordinate 42,429,502 of CM040422.1, forward strand.
TTATGCACGATAAACAACATAATTATACATGTTATAGGAATAATAGCGCCAGGGATCTAATTGTAGGGTTTAATACTAATCATTAAGGGTGTGTTTGGCCCAGCTTTTTCGCAGCAGCGCGCCATGAAAACACAGTTCTTTCTGTTTATTAGCACAGCGCAGGCATGTTTCCTTACACGTATCTGATAAGTAGTGATGCAGCTTCGACTCTGTGTTCGTAACTTTCCTCCTTTCGTTATTACCCTCACACCCCCCGCTTATCTCTGGAGTTCCCTTTCGACGATCGCGTCCGACCATATCGATTTATCCAGAACCCGACTATGATCATTGGTTTGAAGATTTATGGCCATCAGAGGAATCTCAGCACTGATCTCATCATCCTGTTTTGTTCTTCTCATCGCTGAGTTGTGGCGGCTGGCGATGGTGGAAGGAGTGATGAGTAAGGAGGCTTCAATGAACGAAGCATCGTTGGAGGTGTCAGAAAGCAAGGTTAAGCCAGTAATGGGGAGATCCAAGAGGCCGAGCCATCGTTGTAAGAGGGGTTTTCACTGAATTATATTTATGGAGTGTTTTTTGGGAAAATTAGGCACGTGATTTGGACTGGAGTACGTCAGTGGAGTTGGAGATATTTTTTTTCTCATCTTGATGCTTGTGGTTTTAAGGTGATGGGAGTTCAATTGCTTGATGCTTCTCTATCTTTTGCTTGGGATTTTAGGTCGTACAAAAATTAAATGTATTTTCCTCTTTAAAATTTTATTTTTACGTTTTGAGGTTTTAATTGAGGATGCTGACTAGAAGCGTGATTGGTTTCGATTGTTCTTTTACTATTAATTGAGTTAGGATGAGAAAAGTGTTTTAATAGGTTACAATCACTCTAAGAAGTAGGCTTAGTTGCTCAATCCTTCATTGCAATGCTCGGATTTTGTTCTAGGAGTTTGGCTTAGGAAGTTCATAGCTCTAGTTTTCCAGATTTAGATATGTTTGTTCAGAGGAATATAAAGGTATTAATTTTTCTTTGATTTCTGTTACACAATTCTAGGGGTGTAAACAAGTCAAGTCGAGCTCAAGCCACCCTCAACTTGAGCTTGAGCTTGAGCTTGATTAATTTTATCGAGTTCGAGCTCGAGCTTATATCTACGAGTTCGAGTCGGTTCATGAGCCGACTTGTTTTATACAAAAGAAATAAACAAATGCTAATTTAAGGCGATATTATAACAAAACGATAAAAAGAATGAGTAATTATAAGAGAAATAATAAGAAATCATTCAATATAAAATACAAAATATTATTTTTAAAACATTTTTAATATTTTAAAGGTAAAGTCTTCTAATTTAATGTATTTTGATTATATTTTATATTAATGATTTTTTAAATGAGCAGGTTCACGAGCTAAAAAGTCGACTCAGGGCTAGCTTGAGCTTGGCTTGTTAGTTCAATAAGCTCAGTTCACAAGCCACTTATCATGCCGACCTCGAGCCGGCTCACGAGTTGGCTTGCCTCACTTACACGCCTACACACTTATATTGATATTTAAATTAAGTTCTATGTTGAGATCTTGATTGCTCTTTGAGGTAACGCATCATTTTCGAGCTTTTTTTTTCATGTTGGAGGTATGAAACAAGCAGCAAAAGATTCTGAATATAATTTCTATTTTCATGTATGAATTATGCAACCTGGATTAGTCCTGTTATAAACAGCACAACAATACAGGGATTAGAAAGATTTTTAATCATAAACAGCTGCAACAAAACTATAGTACAACTACGAAAAACAAACAAACAGACAGTTTTCCGGCACAATTGTGTGAAGTAGCTTTGAAAAAGTTGTAGTTGCCCCAAATATACCCTAAATTTGAAACTACATCAAAATTAAGATGAACTCATGTCTGTGGTTATCCAGTTGTACCAAGGTTTAAAAAAAAGCCAAATAAATAATAAAGACGTTTTTATCTAGCAAGGCAATGCATAATCAACAAAAAAATAAAACTCATAAAATTAAAATTAATTTAAGAATATGTTATAACCATCAGTTGATTAACTTAGTTCATCATTAGTTAAGAACATAACGAAAATATTTGAAAAAAATAAAAATCAAATTAAAACAAATGTAAATCAGCATGCTTAAAAAAATTAAAAAAGCTATAAAAATAAATAAAATTTATTTATTTAAGAAAAAAGATATTCAATTCTGGAATGCATGCAGTCACTCAATTATTACTGGGCTCATTCCCTTTCGCTCGCAATTGCTATACTCTTTGTCTGTAACCTTTCTAAATATAGCACTCGCTCGCAAACACCTATGCCCACAATCACAGAAAAGTTGCTTCAAATTGCCTACTCGCAGCCACCTCTCTTGCTCAACTCTGTATACTAATCTAACAGATATAAAATGAAATAATTTATAAGTTACACTATTTATATGAAGATTTAAATGTCAAATTAGATATTGCCATGTTTTTTCATCCTTGAAGCAAGGCCTAAAACCTCTAAACATTTTGATGCATAAGCCTTCAAATTAACAAATTATGCAAAGTAAAAAAATATTGTATTAAACTTAAAGTAAATAAGAAGAAGTAATATAATAACATTCTAACATATAAGAATATAAACATATTAAAAAGTAATATATTAACATCCAAACATAATAAGATTAATTATTTATGCGAAGTAAGAAGCTAACATGTAGTAAAATTAAAAAAAGTCATATAAACAGAAAAGTAAAATGTAATAACATAATAATTCAAAAAAAATCTCGATACAATTACTCTCTCTCTCTCTCCTATTGTCCCCCATCAAAATAAAAACATAACAAGCTACCAATATTAGAATTTCTAAATCCAGAAGTCTCCATCACTCTCATTACTCGGTGAGTCTTCATTAGAATCATCAGCATAATCATTTATTTCCTCCCTTGCCTTACCCTCAATTGTATTAATGTTCTCTCATTCATTATTTCAATCTCGACCATCTTCCTCTTATCTAACTAATAATAATTATTAAAATAATATTAGATTTTAAAATAATGACTATATTGATTGTAAAAGTTTCAATTACATTTTCAACTATGCATTACTACCGGAAGTACTTAGCATTTTATTAGAGATATTTTATTTATATTAATTTAAAAAAAAATTCTAGATCTACTTGCACATGCCTCATTAGAACTAAGGTGAAGCGCTTCGCATATGTGAAGCATAATTCTAATCTAGTACCCAATAAGATGTAAATCTCATTGCAAATTTAAAAAAGTTGAGGTAAGCCTCAAGATGAGTTTCATACTATGCAAATTTAAACAATAATAATATGATAATATTACATATTAATTTATATTTTAAATTTTTTTATTATATTATAGTTTGAGGTGCAAGAATCAAATGCCTCAAGACATAATACCTCGAGGTGTATGCCTTAATCAAAAAAGGAGGCGTAAGCATACTCCGACAATTGAAGCACAAGTATTAAGATAATTTTTGGGCACCAACATGGTGTGGCGTGCCTCAATTACCTTTTAAATCCATTATAATAAAGTAAATGTGAAAGCAAATGTTGTCTAGGATGCTTTGGAGATCTAAGATTTGGTAATATGAGATGCACAATGAAAATAAAAAAAAATGTGAGTTGACAAGTCTCAAGAAAAAACAAATCATCTTTAGTGCAAAAATAGAAAAGGTGCTTATTATACTCCAAGAAATAATTTTATAACATCAAAATATAGAATCTGACAAAATAGTATAAAAATATATGAGCTATCAAACACATGTTATTTACCAAACAAGTAAATAGTAGGAATAAGCATAGTAATCAACTAATGGAAGATCTAAGCCTTACACTGGTGCAAGAAAACTCACCATCAAAAGTAGCTATAACCTACACAACACTCTAACAACCAACATCCAACAAAATTCTTAGGTAATGAGAGAATCTAGAGCCAAGAGGTCACGTGGAAGAATCACTAAAATAATACTATGAACCCACTTTCAAATTGGCAGTTTAAAAACTGATTGAATATCCAAAAGAGAACTGTTAACAGGAAACTAACAAAATGGTTGGGAATTTATTGTTAATAAATTTTAGCTAAAGTTGTCTCAGATAGTAAGCTCATTGAAAAATCAATGAACATGAAATGACAAACACCTGTTTGTTAGAAGTGGTAATAATTTCATAAAATTAAACACCTTTTCTTCTGCCAATTTGAACAGTCAAAATACAGGCAAGTGGATTTTAGCTCATGCCACCACACTCGGGTCAATGTTATAGAAACTAGAGCTAGTAAAAATTTCATAAATTTTCCTCGGGGTCTTTTAGAAATAATGTCCCTCACTCAACACTGCGTCGAATCAATTCTACAAAAATAAAACTACCCGATATGACTACCATGGAAAGGTTTCCATCACAGTTAAGCCTAGATTAAAATTAACAACAAGAATGATCAAAAAACAATAGCCTGTATTTCAAGAACTTGAACCAAGTTCAAACATTAGAATCTTCCATGTTTCTATACACATTACTAAACAGCAACAACAACAACAAGCCTTTATCCCACTAAGTGGAGTCAGCTACATGAATCTTTTTTCTCCATCGCGTCCTATTGAGTGTCATTTTTTATTTAATTCTAATAAATTAATATCATTTTTTATACAATATGCACAAGTGTTCTTGGGTTTACCTCAACCTTTCTTAACATAAGCTGAATCTAAGATATCTACTGTCCTAACCAGATCATCAGAAGGTCAATGTAATGTGACCATACACTACTAAACAACCTACCTCAAAATATTTGAAATGTGGCCGAATATAGAATGATACATGTTAAACCATGCATGATTCATTTTTGTAGATACAGTTTGACATCTAAGTAAACAATGATTGCAATAGGCAAGAAAATCTTGCTTTCATGTAATTGTTGTTAATATCTTCATCAACTCCTTAGCACGGTGATTTATTTAATAAAGTAATATATTTTTGTGTATACAGAGAGTAATGAGAGATTTAGGCTCTGAGGTGATAGAAACTTAATCAAAAATATTTTTAGTCAATTACATAAATTAAGTTCCTTATGAGTTGTGATGAGGTCCATGCAGAAGAAATAGAGAGACATGCTAAGAGGCATCCCGTCACCTAGTTGAACAGACTCGATGCAAGAAACCGCCATTCAGTTCAAAAAGCTTAAATCGAACATATAATTTAGTAGCACACTTAGACCTGTTTGGCAACGACTTTTACTAACCGATTGCATGATTTAAGATGACAAAATTTTATGATGTTCGGTGAAATTTCAAGTCAACGTCTATTAGGAATGGTCTTTTGTATGAAAGCTAAAAAATGAGAGTTACGAATAAGCTGAGCAAAAACTTCTAAAGAAGTATTTTTTTCAAAACAACCAAAAATATATCCAACAAAATTGCATTTTATCTTCAATTATCATGTTCAGTGCATTTGATGGATGGATGTTATAAATTTTCTTTCAAGTCATTGAAGATATGTATACTACAACGGCTGCTTATGTTCAAACATAAAAAAGATTGACCAAAAATTTTCCGATATTAGTTAGATTACATTAGGGATCGGTTTTAAGCCTATATCTTTTTGCTTTAGTTATGGATGTTCTTATTGGACATTTACAGGAGGATGTATCTAGGTGTATGTTTTTCTCTAATAGTATCCTTGTAGCGGATAAGACGAGAGAGTTTAGGAAAATTTTTATAGAGGTCAACATTGAAGTTTAAAGACTTTTGTTTGAATGGGTCTAAAACTGAATACATGTAATACAATTTTAGTAATAGTTGATCTAGTGGTGGGACTGTACCAATGGATGATCAAGCCATTAAAAGAAATAAACTCATTATATATCTCGGGTCTATTGTCCAAAGTGGTGGTGATATAGATGGGGGTGTTATTAGAATTCAAGTTGGATGGTTGGAGTGGAGGAACATTGGGTCTATTGTGAGATAAAAAAATACCACTTATACTTAAAGAAACATTTTAAAAGATGGTGATGAGACCTACAGTGCTTTATGGAGCAAAGTGTTGGCTTATAGAACAGAAGCATAAAATTAAGTGTTAATGAGATGAGAATGCTCAATGAGTGGTTTTACACTTAGAGATAAAATGTGAAATGAATATATCCGTGAAAGGGTTGGAGTAGCTCCAGTGGTAGATAAGATTAGAGAGAGTCGCCTTATATAGTTTGGTCACATTAAATGTTGACCATCTAATGACCTTGTTAGGAGAGCAGCTGTTTGAGATTTGACTTATGTTAAAAAAGGTGGTCGTAGACCTAAGAAGATGTGTGCATTTTGAATAAAAAATGATCTTAATTTATTAGAATTAAATGAAAAATGTAACACTCAATGAACACAATGGAAGAAAGGATTCATGTATTCGACCGCATTGAGGAAGATAAAGGCTTGTTGTTGTTGTTGTTGTTGTTGTTGTTGTTGTTGGGAGTTATTTGTTGAGTGTTTTCAAGATTCATGTATTTCAAATGTGTAGTGTAATTGAAACACATGAATTTTAGAAATGAAGGAGTTATTCAAGTTGATGAAATCCAAATATATTATAACATGTTGGTGTATGATGTGATACTGTTATGATGGAGCCTAAGGGCAATTTACCTTTCATTAGCCTAAAGGCAATTTAATCTTTATCATTTATTATTGTTTAGTACAAATTAGGCTAAAATGTTTAGGTTAGGGTTAAGCATGAGATTGGGTCTTGAGCCTTAGTGTTAGGGTTTTTGAGAAATTTCCTACCTACCTATGAAGTTCTAGGTGCTTATGTATTCAAGTTCTATTGTTGGTGTTACTGAAAAAAATAATTTGTTTTGCCCTAATTTCTACAAAGTTTCCTATGAGATACGTTCAAAGGCAGTGAAATGCAACAATAACAATAAACGATGCCATTTGGAAACGTTTCATGGGGTCACTTGACGTTGATGACAAAAGGAGATTTGTGACATCATGAACTAATCAAGGTGTGCATGGGCAACGAGCGATAAACATAAGTTGAAAATGACAAGGGGTGGGCATCAAAAGTGAGCTTAACAAGGCATTTGAAATTTGCTCTACTTAGTCTATTTTTTTCAAAAGCGAGGAATGCGCAAGTTTTAGAGTATTTCCTATTCTTTAGAATTTTACTTTATATATCTTTTACTTCAAGCCACATAAAACCCACTAAAATGCAAAGAAACAAAATGCATTGTCCTACAAATGAAATCGACTACCAAATAAATTATACTTTAATTATAATTAGTATTGCAACTTTAATAATGCCCACCTATATAATTCTAAATTATTTTTTAAGATATTAATTAATAGCTAATCATGTCTATTTTCACCATTTAATCCATTTCAATTACTTTACGGTTGCTGAATCAAACAACTTTATCTATCACAATATAAAACAATTAAAACAATGGACTTGTGCCAAATAGTTATTCGCTTTACCTAACAAAACAACACATCAGATAACATTGTCGGATGGTGCGTTAACAAACTTATCTTGAATGATAAATTTAAAATGCATATTTAAAAAATTCAATAGTTGGAACCATTCAAATAAAAAAAACTGTTTAAATAAAAAATAAAAAAAAAGACATAAATGTGATCCAAGGTCAATTTTTATCAAGAACATCCACAAGTATAATTGAACCATTCGAGTCATTTAAATATTGCACTATAGGTACGCACATGGCTTTAAGCCAAACATAATCATTACAACAACAACAACAACAACAAAGCCTTAATCCCACTAAGTGGGGTCAGCTACATGAATCCTTTTTCTCCATTACATCCTATTTAGTGTCAAATTTTCGTTTAATTCTAATAAATTAAGATCATTTTATGCCAAAAATACTCATTATTAAATAAAAATGTCGGCCATCTACATGTTTGAACCATTTAGAGAAACTATGTTAACAACCTTAATCCCCCGCTACAACTTCCAACAAAGTAAAGCATGAAACACTCAGTGTCAAGTAAAACATCATAAGATAATAACCACTCCCTTGAAGGGAAATGTCTTTCTAGTCATGGTTCAACAATTCAACTCCTACACAGCTTAGCATTTTCAATAACTTAAAAATATCAAACAGATCATAACTAGTTCGTAGAATTTATATGCTACACTTTCAAAACAGCCCTTTCGCAAACCATAAGAGTTGTTCGGAATGACCAAGCCTTGGCTCAGCATCTAGTTCTAGGAAAAAGATAAAGAGCATATTGCCCATTATAGGGTTCGTATTCTTCCATGTCTTTCTCTATAAGGGTAATGTGCCCCCCTTTAATATATGATATATAAGGATATATTTCTATAATTTTTCAGGAAAACCAAAAGAGTTGTCCGGCAAAAATTGGCATGAATTCCAAACAAGCATCATTGTCTTGATCAAAGAGTATAAGTGTAGGTTTTAATTCATCCTTGAAAATATACTACGATCATATATCATAATTAAAATTTGGCTACAAAGGTTGCATAACTAAAGAACCACGTCCCACAAAACTTAAAACTATTCACTTGTTAGATTTTACTATTTAAGAATAACCACTATGTGATAAACCCATCATCAAATTAATAAGTAATGGAAGGTACTTGCCGTACTTCAACTCTGCATCCATATTAAAAAGTCAAATAAGAATCTTCCATAGATATAAATGAAAACAAATGTGAATTTAGATGTAAACCAAATAAACTGAAATTAGTGCCCATTTGGGACAGCTTATAAGTGCAGCGGCGTTAAAACGCCGCCTCAGTGTTTGTTTCTCGCGTTTAGGTAGCATTTTTAAAACCCGAATTTTACAGTTTCAACTAAACTCAGACCGCGGCATTGTACCCCTGTTCCGCATTCGCTAAGGCCCCTTTTACACCATTGCCCTCTGTTTCGCCCTAGTGTCTCCCGTCCGCCCTCTTCACATTTGCCCTAGCGCCTCCCGTCACAGCCCGTTCGTCGCTCGCCGAGAACCCACCCTTACACGTCGCTCGCCGAGAAGCCCGCACTGTCCTCCTTCCTTCTTCGTTTCTTTCTCCTTCTTCCTTCTCTAAGTGATTTATGGAATACTCTGTTCAATATTTTCTTCTTCTTTCTCTTTTTTTTCTCATCTGTCATAGAACAGCATCTGTTGTTCTTTCCCTGTAGCAGTACAGCATCTGTAGAGATTTGGAATCTGTCTACTTTTCATTTCTTTGAATGTGATTTTGTTGTTGAGGTTCCAAATCTTTTTGCTTTGCGTTTTGGTATTAATTGGTCGCATAGAAGTTCTATTGTTAACTATATACGGGAGTGGAAATGCTTTTCCACCTTTGGCAAACATTTTCATTTCTTCCCCTCAGTTCTGCTTTGGTTCATATGGTGTGCAAGGAATAGTCATAAGTACAACACCTCCCCTCCTACTCCTCTTACTACTACCTCATATATTTTGAATTACTTTTTATAAAGTTCAAAAGGTCTTAAATGGTATTGCTATTCAAAGGGAGTGTGTCAGTGCCCATTCTAGTTAGATGGCAACCTCCCCCTTTGGGTTGGATGAAAGTGAATATTGATGGCAGATGGACCTCTTTAACAGCTGGGGTTGGTGGTCTTTTTATTTAGGATCAAGTTTCTACAAATTTTGGAGTATACATAATCAAGCTCCAACATTTCTACAAATTTTGGAGTATATATCCGAAAATGGCATCAATTTGAAAAACTAGAATAACTTTCTACCTTATTTCTCTACATTGCACTGTTTATTTTATTTAGAAGGAATGAAATGGTAGAAGATATGATGGGCGAATTACCAATTTGTCTGCGGTTATTTATGGAATCAAGAAGACAATTAAAGCTAAGCTTTGAAAATGGAGAAACAAACATGATTGGGATGTCATTGCTAATCAGTATATTTGCAGCATTTACATTGGATGAAAGCTTCTTATAGCTACAATTTGCAGTTCATCTCTTGCTACTCGGTGTTTGCTTCATACACCCTTTTGGGATTCCTTGCTTGGTTACTTGTTTGGCTGTCGAAGTATTGTCATTGAATATGTTACTAATTGGCTGTCGAAGTATAATCAACTCCTCTTGCGGGTTATATTTGCAAATTATTAAACATTGGATTTTTAATTTACTTATGTTATCAATCATAAAGTTATGGAAAATGATACGAGAATGTGATATTTTGAGTTTATTAAGTTTTTCTTCATTATCCTCATAATTTAATGTTTATTTCGCAAAAGAAGTGTTCAATTATATTATAGTTAGTTTCAGCTTTATAAATTTATCAGTAGAAGTAGAGGAAATTTTCTTTGAAACAAAATTTCTCTTGAAAAGAAGGCCAAGGGTTCCTAAAGCAAAGGAATGATTCGTTGGATTATTTTTTCAAAAGTACTTTATGGCTTACATCAAAAAAAAAAAAAAAAGAACAATAGCTATTAGCATTTGAATATGGTTCAATAATGAAGAAGCCCAGGTACATGATATTTCCTTTTTATGCACTATATTGAATTTCACGACAAACATGTTTATTAAACACTTTTTCCACAATATACAAATATACATATATGTGTTTATACACATAAATATATCAGGTAATTATGTGTTTATTATCTCTTTAATTCTCTTGTCAACGGAAACTTTGTGAGGGTTAAATACATGATTTAAAGGACGTAAAGATCCTTTCAAGTGTAGACGTTCATTTTTTTCTTTTTGTTTTTACATTGATGGCTTCACGAGAAGGAAAATTCTCTTCTTTTGGCCTACTACATTCTACACTCTACATTCTAACAATAGTGATTGTATGTATTTTAGCAACCCTACTACACTCTTTATACAATATTGGTTGTTCTTTTCAATTACCACGATCTTTATTATCTCATCTAATTTTTTGTCTGACGTTTTTCCTCTTGAATAGTACTAATTTATGCTAGCCCGTTATCAGACTGAGTAAACCTAGAGAGGTTGAGTCATCGGTCATATGGGACAGAGAGGTTATTGTTATATTTTGTGATCCATGTCTGCAGGAGGTGGATTTGAGCAATAGACCAAACACGTATTTAAATAAAGAAGGTTGGCAAAATCTTGTGACTAAATTGAACGAAAAGACTGGAAGGGATTACGATCGAACGAAACTCAAAAATAAGTGGGATTAATTAAAAAGAATTGAAAATTTTGGAAAGAATTCAAAAGGGGATCAACGGGGCTGGGCTGGGATCCACTAAAAAGTACAATTGATGTACCAGAAGAGTGATGGGCTGAGAAGTTAAAAGTAAATACATACAAAATATTACTAAATACATAAATTTTGATATTGAAATGATTTTACTGATAAAATTTATATTCTATTATCGGTAGTTCCAGCAGCAAAAAAAATCAAATTCAGCAGCAATGATCCAGTTTTAGATGGGAAATTGGATGACATGTTCTCTGGGGTTGTCGCAACTAGAGTTCATGCTTTCACCCTAAATGACTAGAGCTTTGCTGGCTTACCACATGAAATGGAAACTGAGCATATAGGTGAGTCAGGAGAAGGGCCAAGCCTAATCCCTACAGATGTCCAATCGACTGGCGGGACAAAGCGTCCCAGAGTTGAAAACAAGAAAAAAGGTGGTGCATTTGTCAGAGGTACAATAAAGACATTGCTCGAAACCTGCAAAGGCAAGTCTGCACCATCAAACGACAACACAATTAAGGAGTCTCTTCAGCTCCTAGATACATATCTCGGTGTTAAGGAAGACAGAGCTATGTATTTAAAGTATGTGAAGTTGCTCGGAAACTCAACTCGCAGACATTTCTTTGCGAATTTGGACCCAAAATTCCGACTCGATTACTTCCGCTCCTTCATGAAAGATTAACTGCTTATGACATTTTTTTTTAATATCGATACTTGTAATATTTATGTGATGGACTATTTACTGTTTCTCATGTAGGCACTTTCAGATGTTTTTGATTATATTATGTAATGTTTTTCTCTTCCACAATACTGTCATCTATGTATTGCCGCAATTTACTCAAGTTATTTTTTTATCATGTTTATAAGAATATTATTTTGCAGATTTTGTAAAATGGATGATGAACAAGTTAACTGCAATCGGAAAGTTGCTCTGATCCTTACATTGGTTTACTATTATTACCATACATATGTTGATCGAACCTCATGTATGACGTCGAGTTATATTGGAGATAAATGGGTCGGTGAGTTATTACGGGGCCACCCTACACATTTTACCAATATGTTCCGTAAGAGATATTTCTCGATCTGATTACTGAACTTCAAAACCATCATGGATTGCACGGCTCGTCAAGAATGACGTCAAGGGAGGTGTTGGCAATTACTCTATACATCTTATTTCAAAATGAATCAATTAGAGGAGTTATAGAACGATTTTAACATTCCTCGAAAACCATCAGTAGATATTTCTCAATTGGTTTGAATGTGTTTGTTAGTTTGGCATCCAAGATTGTTAAGCACGAGGACAAAACATTCCAGTCCATTCCCAAACATATTGTAGATGACCCTTTTACTTAATCCATCAAGCCTTTTGCCATGATTATGTATGTCCATCAAAGTCTTTCTATTTTCTTCAAAATGTTGATGCCAGATTATTGGGATATGATGGCTAATGATGATAAGAGTTCTGCCATGAATCTGTATGTTCGTGAATTTGACAGTTATGCTGATGTGCTAGAGGGAAAATTGAAGGTGGTGAATATAAGGTGTTCCTCTATTTTAAAAGCAGCTTGGATGGCTCATGTCTTTAAGGGTAACCGCTGCTATGAAGAGGCACATTTTATAAAATGGTATTAGATATTGATAAAAAAGGAAATAGTTTTAATTGGAAATTGATTGTTAAGGTGATGGAGGCACATTTTATACAATGAAGCATTTCAAGGCTACTTAAGGAATTAAGCAAGGGCATTGCTTACCTCCATTCCTCTATATGTTATGCAAATCATGAAGATGCCACATTGTTATATATATGCTTCGCAGATCCTTTTCTCATGTACTACTTTTCTGCTTTTATAATTTTGCTTTGAATGATGCTTAGAATTTAAAGAAATGCTTAGAGTGGCAAACTCTTCCACCTTTTCTAGAGGCTTCTATCACTTAAATTGCTACATGTTAAGAAATTAGTTATCTTTATGTTGTCTCATATTAAAAGGGCAATTATTATGAGGGGCTTGGGAAGAAGATTTTTGGCCACAATGAATATTTTGTCATTTACTCATTTGTAAAAATTAATGAGTTAAAGAGGTTGTATAATTATTTGTAATAATTAAGCAAAGAGTGTTAAGAGGCTGTATCTGCTAATTTTCTTCTCAGTCATTAACTCGTGCTTGGTCAATGGCATAGTGTAGTTCTCGATTATGAATATTTTTTCATAATTATGTCACTGTTTGCATGACATAAGTAGGAATGAGAAAAGATAAAGTCAACTGCCATCATTGATAAAATTCTAGTGTTTCTTATAAAATTCTGCATGATCGTTTTGTGACTATGTTTTGAAATGACTTTAGTCTAATGGATGATATCTTTGATTTGTCATAGAAGTTAGAGAAAAAGGTTTTAATTGGTTGGGATGGAAAAAATTGATTTTGTGGCTGAGAATTTTTTCTATGGGTTTTTAGTTTTTTTTTTTGGGTGGCGTACAGCATGGAGATGTGATTTCGCACAAATAAGGAAATAAAATGGAGAACATTGAAAGTTTGGTGCTTGTTTCTTTATCAGAAATAAATGCTGAAGGAAGCCTGGGACATAGTTGTGGCTGATTTAAAATTATTCACGTTTGTTGTCATTTGGCAACCTTTTTCTATAAGTTTCATTTCTTTTATCTTTATTTTGAAGGATAGGATTATCATAAAGGTTGAAGTACTAAAAAATGATTTGCTTAGCTTGAAGTTGTAATGATTGCAGCCAATCTACTATGGTTCCTAGAATATATGAACATTCTTTTAATTGTTAACAAGATGCTACTAAACTTTTAAAGCATATTTTGGAAGGATGATCCAAATGAGAGAAAATTTTATTAGCACAAGATTGTGAGTTGAACCACTATCTACTAAAATCTGAATTGATTGATTGCCAGTTGAGTCTTGTAATCGTAATATTCTTGGTTTAGATTAGCCTGTGAAAGCATCAAAACTAATCTCTTAACACTCCTCATTTGGGAACCTTTGCTCCTATGCTCTTCCAACTGTGCTGTTTTTAAAGGTTAAATCGACAATATTCATTTTGTTACTCTGGCATATTCTGCACTTCGCGTAGGTAAAAGAGATGTCATGTTTGTCATTACTCTCATCTCATTATTATGAATTACTTTTGGAGAAGCTGTTGTGATTATTCTAAAGGTCAATCAACACAAGTAGTTTGCTGCAAGTTATTGCTTTCCCTTCCATTTTATTGATTTGAGTGCTTATTCGGTCGATGTTTTTTGAATTCAAACTTACTGAATGCCTATTGTGACTAAATGGTTTAGATTAAGGAAGCAAATGTTGCACCCTTATTGTTCATTCTTGACTATAAACTTACTTAAATCTAAGCAGAATACCAAAACCTACCTTGTTTTCTTTTATATTGGGTGTTTTATGAAAATAGCATTGTCATTTTTACTTGCATCCAAGAGAGAGTTCAAAAACCCCCCAATTACTTCAGCTGCCAATGGAGATCCTGAAAGCTTTTTAACTATCGTTCTTCCGATTGATCTTTAAAAATTTATCAATGGTTTTCTTTGTTTCTTAGATTTGATTAATTTCTAAACCTGCCAACTGTGGAGCACAGCTTGGATGGCCACAGAATTTTGTTGTCGGCAACCGTTACGTCCACAATTTTGGTAAGTACATTTTCTTTATTTTTCTCTATTTTTGTACTGATCTAGTCTTTTTTAATAATTACAGGACGATGAGTTTCAAGTATTCAGGGAAGTCTGGACAAGTGATGTGCCACTACGGACTGCCGTTTTTGCTACTTTAGTCACGCAAGCAACGTAGCTATGGACGATAGTTCTATTGTTGCCCAAGGTGAAAACAATGACTAGAAGATTGCAAATTTTTCAGGTGGGCAGACATGCCTTCGGATTCAACTTTGTCCCAAATGGACAAAATTGCACGGGGTTCGAAAGTATCACAATCGGAGAACATCACTTCTGGTTCGAGTGTTTCTCAGCCGAATAATGTTGCCGGGCGTTCAATCGTGCACCAACCGAACGGTTTTCATGAGATGTTTTTCCATTTTAAATTGAATATTATAATCATATTATTAATTGTACTTTCATTATGTATTTTCATGCTAATTACGTATCTTGAACTCTATTTTAAGTGAAGTGAGAAGCAAAATTATGTACTATTATAAACTTGTTTTTTTTTCCGGTTTCAACTGTTTAATGTTAGTTTGATATCCATTGTCATATAATCTATATATATTTGACTGTACTTTCTGCTAATTGCGTAAAAAAATAAGGTTTCGAAGTTCTTCGCTTCGTTCTCTACAGCTGCTCCTGTATATTTTCTTTTATTTGAGTTTACTTTCTGTATCAAACAAAATTAATAATATGGTTGAGACGTGAATATGTTACCGATTTGATCAGTAATATAATTTATGTTGTACTGGAAACTATTAGCCACAGTCTCGTATCAGCAATTACTGTTATTTGAAAACATAATTCTTGTTTTGAACTATTGGTTATTTAAATAGTATCTTGAAGATGAGAGAATAAAGATACAAAATAAAGGAATTCTTTATAGGTTTGAAAATAAAATTTTATATTCCAAAATAAGAATTTATATTTTAAAATCAGATTTTTATTTGGAAATATTTTTTGTTAAAAAAAAAAGTTAAAGCACTTATGTAAATGTAAAACTAGATATAATATTATTTTAGACATACCATACAAATATTTGTCATGAGGTTCAAAAGTTGCAGCTCTAATTTAAGCAATAAAGATGATCGGAAGTTGTTATTTATCTACAAACAGCTATGAATCAGGTGTTCTCAGACCGCAGAAACAAACAGTTTACCAGCTTATTCAGTTCAGGAGCATAATGATTATTTATCCACAAACAGCTGTAAATCAGTTGTTCTATAAACGCTCAAACCAAACAGAATAAGTTGTAGCTGCCCCAAAACAAACCCTTAAACATGGAAGTATGATATAAGAGGGTAACAAAATTCAACGTTCATGTTTATGATGAGCACATGCAAGCAGCTAAATTGAGCTTAATAAAGTAGCTAAATTGAGCCTAATCATATATGCATGCATGGTTTTGTTCCATTTGACATTTATTTGAAGGTTTGTAAAAGTAGAAGTATAATGATATGTTAAGAAAATGCTACACACAATAACAAATAATCCATAATCCATCAATATGCATGCAGTTGATTGATTATGGACAGTCCCTTAAAATTACATTTAAAATTACATTATTAGGTGACAACTATGAAGAATATTTACAATTAAAATATCACAGAGACACCAGTGTTATCCAATGTTCCCTGGATCAGCAACTTCTCAGAATAATGGCAAACAAAGAAAATTATATAACAAAAGAAACTCTCCTGACATGACAACAGGAAGGAAGCGTTAAAACCAACTCAATCAATGATCTAAAACAGCACAGAGGTACAGCATGCATATTAAAAAGTTTAAACATGGTTTAACATTTACAGCCAGGAAAAAGATACTTCGAATAAAAACTTTTTGTAGTATAATTTAAAAAG
The DNA here is from genome assembly GCA_022702705.1 of Papilionanthe hookeriana x Papilionanthe teres. Taxonomy (NCBI): domain Eukaryota; kingdom Viridiplantae; phylum Streptophyta; class Magnoliopsida; order Asparagales; family Orchidaceae; genus Papilionanthe; species Papilionanthe hookeriana x Papilionanthe teres. Next base: position 42,446,183 of record CM040422.1, read on the forward strand.
AAAGAAGATATGAATGAGGATGGTACCTTCTTAACTTAGACTATGGCACAACAATATGTAGCACAAAGCTGACTAAGAGCATTTTGATTGACTGGATCCACAAACTTTTCAATGATTCCAGGGTATCTTCCTGGACTATGTGCTGAAAGACTAGCAAGAGATTTGATAAGAAATTCCTTTGGATCCTTAGTGTCCTTCAAAGGATCCTCCTCATTTTTCCCAGCATTATGCAAGCGAGCAAAAGATGCCGAGTAGCCTACATTTTCGGGAACATCTATTATCTCATTTTCTAAATCAGCTCCAGATTGCTCTGGTTGGACGAGCAAAGCAATTATACTGTCAAGCATCTTGCCCCATAGTTCCACTGCTGAAACTTCTAATAGAGTGGGAGACTCGCAAATTAATCTTGTAGAGGCAACTGAAGTCAACTTCACTTCGATGGTACCTGAAATTAACTTTAGATTTGGAATCCAGAACCTATCCATGATAGCTAAAAAAATATTAGCTTGAACTGCATTTATGGAGTCAACCAGAACAGCAGGGCCATGTTTGATCAAAACCAGTGACATGAATACCACAAGTGAGTTCACAAACTTTACAGTAGGTCTATTTTGCAGACGAGTGAATAGGGCAGCCCAGATATGAGCAATATATTGTCCTAACAGGTCAAACCCAAGATTCTCCACAACAGTATTCAGCACATAAAAACCCAGATCTTCAGTATTGGATGTTGATACAAGCTTGTTAAATATCCCAAGTACTTGACTCAATTTTCCCTCATTGTGAAGCTCTGCATTTGGAACTTTCTGAAGGTACGCCTGCAGTAGGCGAACCAGGGCAGGAGCATTTGCAGGCCTCTTCCATGTTTCTGGCATTAGAAGAATCTTGAAGAGCTCCATGTAATTATGTGAGAGGGGTGGCCTGCTGATCTCAACAAGCTGGGCAAATATCTGGAATGCATATGGCCAAAATTCAGTCACATCATTCCTTAAAATATTTTCAAGGACTGGGAAAAGTGCTGCTTCAACTGCTGTGATCAGTGATGGTTCTTTCTCGCATGTTCGCCTGATTAAAGCAGCAATTGATTCAAACAAATAATGATTGAAGACAGGGTTTGTGGGATTCTTGCACACTTCTGCAAGAACTGAAACGAGGCAAGCAATGCAGTGCGTAGCAATATCACCACTAATATCAGCAGCCCCAAGAACCCTCATGATGCACTTCATAATATAATGATTTTCCTTCGAATCAGGCAACTGTAATGCTTCGAAAAGATTTCTAATTAATGGTGCCAGGTGGGGATTAATATCCAAAGCACCATACCGTGGCTGAAATGCCACAATATTCACAGGAGATCTGTCCCTTACCAGCAAAAGCTTCTCTATACAATTTGCTGCATAGGAATGAACCACATTAGAAGTAGCTCTAAGGAAATTTATCACGTCTGGCAAGAGAGCAATTGCTGTCTGCTTGGGAATCTGTTCACGAAACACCGTAAAGAATTTCAAAGCAGAAGCCTGCAAAATTCCTCCTTCATTGACATTTCGCCCACGAAACTCAGGAACCACAACAGAAGTGAAGAAGCTTTCCACATCTACAAGCTGGGTCCCCACCACGATTCCACCTGCCTTTGCTGCCAGTGAGGTCACCAAATAAATTGCAGCATCCTTCTCCTTCCAGTTCTCTGACTGGTTTGAAGAATATAGCATCAGCATGTTCTGTATCTGAGCCGATACCAATGTCATTACCTGCTCCTTATAGTTTGCAGCCAGGCCTTTCAAAAGTTCACAGGCAATTCGCCTCCCGGTATCTACATCACTTCCCTCAATATCTCTTCGTATGTACTCAACATAATTCATCTCAAAAAGCTCCTCATCATCATCCCTAAGTCGTATGTTGGGGAATACAATACTCTGGCAAATCTGCTGCAGGATTTCTGGGCTCCCAAACAGAGAATGGTGGACACTAGTGCTGACTGTAGTGAGAAATCGGATTGCCGTGATGGTAAGCTGATCACGGGAGGGTGAAGAGCCCTGGGTCAAGAGGAGATTCCAGACAGCGGCAGCAAAATCCTTGAGGTAATCCTTAAACTCCTCCTCATTTTTCTCCATATAGAGTTGGAGATTCTCACACACTGCCGAGCGTAGGGCGTCAACGGCGCCATTAGCCTCCACCGCTGCTGGAAAGGTGTTGGTGAGGTAGCTGAGGAACTCAGTCATCCACTCTCTCATGTGATCCTCAAAGAACTCAGGAAGCTCGATGGAGTTGAGAGAATAGAAAATCTCACAGCAGAGACGCTGGGACTCAAAGAGGAGCCGAAGGGCATCAGGGGATAACGAGCCGGATGTACTGCCTCCGAAGATGATCTGAGAGGTCTTGAGGAATATCTCGAGGAGAGGAGAGGCAAAACCATCAAGGCAGTACTTAAGGTCTAGGCGAAGAGCAGAAGTATCAAATGAGTGGCGAAACTTAGAGAAGATGGAGTTGGCCGCACCGAGGAGGCCATTGATCTTAGCATAGTCTACCTCAGAGCGGAGGTTGGAAACTAGTTCCGGCAAAAGGTTGGGCCAGGATTGTGGGAAGTCGTGGGAGGAAATAATGGCAAGGGACTCGCTAAGCTGATTACGGATCCGAGGGGCAGAAGAGAGCATGAGTGCAACAATGCGATCCTTGATCACGGTTTTTTCGGTATCGGGGATGGGGGAGAAAGAGGAAGGGGGCCATCGGGCGCGAATGTGGTTTTTGAAGTGTACGGCTGCTGCGAGGCGGACCTGCTCGTCGGCGGAGGGCTCAGAGACGAGGCGGAGGACAGCAAGTGAGAAGCCCTGCTGATTTGCGGCGTCGGAAAGCGAGGACTCGGAAGCGCGGCGTGGCTCGGCGAGGGGAGAGAGGGAGAGAAGAAACCAATCGGAAAGGGTTTTTAGGGTTTCCGGGGATACATCCATTAGCGGAGAACAAGAAACTGGGTAAATAGACTCGGGGAAGGAATGCAACGACTATACCAGTGTGAGAGAAATTGAAATATATCGAGCGAAAATTTTCGTTCCAGACTCGCGTCCTAGTCCAATCATAACTTGTCATTTGTAATGGTGGTCTTACGCCATAAAAAAAAACTGTAAATTAAAAATAAAATAAAATTTTAATTTGAGACCCGGCCATCCCTGTTCCGCCTTGTGAAGTATCCCGATTTTTAATGCGCGAGAAAATACTGCAGGTGTATAACCTTTTTGGCTTCCTCAAGACCAGCTTTAAACACTTCCAACTGTCATTCTAGTAGGATTTCACTGCTGTGGTAGGGTTCAAAGGTGAGTGGCGTCGGAGTAAGAAAATAGAGATGGAGATAGAGGACCCCAAAATCATGCAGTTGGAAGAATTTCCAGAGAAAAAGAATTTGCATCATCCACACAATACACAGTTGGAAGATTTGATAAGAGCGAAAGAGGGCAACAAACCTGAGGAGGAACAGCCGAAGAAGAAGAAATAAAGAAAGAAGGAGGCGAAGAGGAGGACCAATAATGTTGAGAAGCTGTTCTGGTATATTTGATCGTTTTATTCCGTTATTTTTTGTTCACTCTTGGGTTATTTTGAGGTTAAGTTTCATTCTAAAGCAGCATGTATTAGCGGTTAATTTGAGGGCGAGAAAATATTGCAGGTGTATAACCCTTTTGGCTTCCTCAAGTGCAGCTTTAAACACTTCCAACTGTCATTCCAGTAGGGTTTCGTTGTTGTGGTAGGGTTCAAAGGTGAGTGGCATCGGAGTAAGAAAATGGAGATGGAGATAGAGGACCCCAAAATCATGCAGTTTGAAGAATTTGCAGAGAAAACGCATTTGCATCATCCGCACAATACACAGTTGGAAGATTTGATAAGAGCAAAAGAGGGCAACAAACCTGAGGAGGAACAGCCGAAGAAGAAGAAAGAAAGAAAGAAGAAGGAGGCGAAGAGAAGGACCAATAATGTTGAGAAGTTGTTCTGGTATATTTGATTGTTTTATTCCGTTATTTTTTATTCACTCTTAGTTATTTTGAGGTTAAGTTTTGTTCTAAAGCAGCATGTATTAGCGGTTAATTTGTGAGTTAGTATTAAGTTATTTTTGGGTTATTTTGGGCTATTTAGTGTATTTGGATTATTCAGGGTTATTATTGAGTTATTATTGGGTTATTTATGTGTTAAAGTAGTTTTATGTTGAGTTTAGGGCGGGGGTTATTATCGGGTTATTGAGGGTTGTTGAGGGAGGTTATTCTTAGGTTATATTTAACTTATTAAGAGGTTATTCTTAATTATAGGTATTTGAGGGTGGAAGTTATTTTTTCGTAATTATTGGGTTATTTCGGGTTTATTTGAGATCTTATTTTGAGGTTATTCATGGTTTTAGATATTTTAGGGTGGGAGTTATTGTGGGGATATTATTGGATTATTGCATGATGATTTGATGGTTATTGTTAGGTTATTTGTAGCTTATTCTGAGGTTATTATTAGTTGTAGGTATTTTAGGTCGGCAGTTACTGTCTGGTTAGTATTAGGTTATTGAGAGTTGATGTGAGAGGTTATTCTTAGGTTATTTTTTTCTTATTTTGAGATTATTCTATTTGTAGGAAATTCTGAGGTTATTCTTAGTATTAAGTTACTATTTGGTTTAAACTTGTAGTTTTTAGCATTCGTTGTCGGGTTATTATTTGCTTTAATGCCTGATTATTTATGGGTTATTCAAAGGTATTTAGTTGATTTATTATTTGGTTATTTATGAGTGAAAGTTCTTTTATTTTCTGGTGTAGGGCTGGGTTATTGTCCTGTTTTTATTGATTTATTAGGGTTTATCTGGGAATTCATTTTTAGGTTATTCTGACTGTTGGATTCAGTTTACGATTTTGTCTAGATTATTATTAGGTTATTCTCAGGTTATTATTTGGCTATTGAAGATTTATTTACATGTTATTTATTGGTTTATTGTGGAGATATTATGCAATTTGTTTTGGGTTTATATAGACAGCTATTAGCTGTTTTTTTTTGGGTTATTTTGGGTTATGTTGTTGTACTTAATGAGTTCATTTTTGATAGAGTATAAGTGTTTCCTGGGAGTTGGTGTTTTGTTGTTGCTTGTATTCTTAGGCTATTTTAAGGTTATTGTGGAGGTCATTTATGGGGTTTTTGTCGGTCAGTGTAGGCATATTATTGGTTTATTGCAGGGGTATTCAAGATTATTTAGTATTTATATATGGTTATTTAAATTTAATATAGGATTATTCTTCTGTTATATTTTGGTAATTTTAATGTTATCAACATTAATTAATCGTCTCATACTCATGTAGGTTGATGAACAAGAAGAGTATGAATTACAAATACCGCCTTTAAACATTTAAAGGTGTACTAGAGAAGGTTCGGCTAATTGTGTCCGAGGAAAACTGGAGAAGACTGAGAGAAATAAACTTGCATCACTTCTTTGAACTCCCCCATATTCACCTCAATCCACGAACAACGTAGTAATTTATGCTCTCAAAAATATGTTATAGTCAATACTTTGACCCAAATAATAATAGCGGCTAGTGTATATAAATATAATTTTATGGAAAATATTTTACACACTAGAGGTACTACGCAAATATACGTATCGTTTCAAGTAATATAGGGCTTTAAATAAAGACCCAGTATCGATCCCACGAGGAGGTTTATAGATTTTTAAATATTTAAATTTTATTTTTATGTATTTCTTTTAAAATTTTAAATTTAATATTTAATTTACTAAAAGCAGAATTAAAGCAGTACTAAAATAATGAGTAATGTAAAAAATAATAAGCAAACAACTTTCTTCCTTTCAATTAATCCAAGACATTATAGATAATATAATATTCGTGGAGAATATAAATTTATGATATTGTGCTAAATAGAAGCATTCATATTTTTTACCTTCGCTCTATAGTATAAAGAACATTGGCTAATCTATAGATCAGGTCTGGATGTATTGTTAGTAGAATGGGTTAATCTATGCTCACACTACTAGATGTCCAAGGGTGGCTATGGTCGGCCCTACTAGTGACACGTTCCCTCTCTATAAACCAAATTAAAAGAATTTAGTCTGTCACTCTAAAAACTTATCAATTCTATGCCCATTGAATAATATTTTCCTATTTATTTGCACTTCACCTTGAATACCCCGCACAACGCCTTCGACTACCCAAGGATTCATGTGATATCTACTAGTTAAGAGTTCATCTCCTTCTAGCTCTCAAAACTCTTCAACAGATTTTAACAATTTAAATGACCAATTTAAATAGTAAATTAAGATCCAGTATTAATATCATCACAATATTTAAAATATACTTTAGTTTCTAATTCTCCAACGAATTTTAGATTATCTTATTTATCTTTTCATAATTGAAAGGAGAAAGTAAAGTAACTACTCAGAATACATTAAATCTAAATAACAAAACATATAAATAAAACTTTGAATAAAATTACAAATACTTATCTCAAGTGTTTCTCCAACTGAACCTCTGATTCCTACTGACTCCAAAGCGAAATAGACTTTAAAAGCACCAACTCTTCCAAACTCTCAATACAAACTCTAAATAAAATAAACTCACTAATTTATGAAGGATAACAAACTAAAAGTATGGCCCTTAAAATTATCTCTCTAATTTTTTGATTTCTTATTGGGCTACTTGGGGTGGGCGTTTTTCTCTGTAGGAATAGCCTCCTATTTATAGGCTTCAAGGGTTACCTAAGGCACCTATTCAAAATGTGTCCAAGTTTAATGAATATTCTAGAAAGTGTGTCTGGCGCCTAGGCGCCGGAATCTGACGCTTAGGCGCCGGACTCCGCGTCCAGTTCTTCGCACCTCTTCACTTTGGATCACACCTCTTAGCGATCCAAACCATTTCCAAACGTCTAAATACAATGTATCACATGTCCTATAATCCATGAATAACTGCCAATCTTCTAGATGGTCCAATAACCGCTCTAATCATCAAAATAACTGTCCAAAGTAGTTACAAAAACTGTCACAGATTTGGTATCGAGCTGGCGCTTAGGCACCGGATTCTGGCGCCTAGGCGCCAGGCTCATTATTTTGGTAATTTTGCATTTTGGCTCCATTTTTGCTCCTTTTTGCTCCTTTTTCATTCTTTTTCATCTTTTTTTTCTTTTTGAACATTTTTGGATCACCAACATCCAAAAACATAAAATACCTTTCATTAAAGCATAATATCCTTAAAAATTTGATAAAAATCAAGGCATAAAAACATGTATTTTCTTCATGGATCAAAATCCCCCAAACTTAAACGTTACTTGTCCTCAAATAACCCTTTTTACTATATAAAATGTATAACATTTAGAATAAAGGTAAATATTTAAGATTCCTTATAATTTTTTATTTTATAAAGGCTTTAGTAAATCATTAACCAAAATTTCACTAACTAAGTTTAATTTTAAGAATTGATAGAATATTTACCTACCAAATTGTAAGACTTCAAAAATTTTTCATTCATTTCGAAAATAATTGTAGTTTATTATAATAAGATCACATAAATTATTTACAAGAAAAATATCTTCATGAAAATCTTTTCTAATAAAGATACATGCATAAAAATTAAGTAAAATATGTAATTAGTTTTCTTTTTATAAGATAATTCAAGTGAAGTCATTTTTTATTAGGCATCTCCTCAAGCTTCTCCTCACTTCTTCTTTTCTTTTTTCTTTTTTTTTCACAGTGAGGATTACTGTATCTGGATAGCCTGTTAATGGTTTTGAACTTCACTATCCTTAACTTATATTTTCAAACTTATACATTTTCACTTAATTACTATAACATGAAAAGTTTTCAAAAAGACTTTCAATCTTTTTTTTTCAAGTTATAATTATTGATTTCTCAATACTTCTAAAATTTAATTATCTCTATCATGAATAGAAAAAATTCTTAATCTTACTCTTCTTTAAGTTGAATAATTCTATTCTTAAAATTAATTAAAGTTATTAAAATTTTTGGATATGTTTACTAAATTATTTATAATTTCAAAAATTTAAGTGATCTTAAAATAGATTTTTAATTCCTTATGTTATGTTAATATATTTTTTTTATAAAATATTAGGACTTTAAGGATAAATAAAATTTAAATTTGCATGTATTTTCCCTTCCCCCAAACTTAAGTTTTGATATATCATGAAAAATTTTAAAGTATGAGAGAAAGAAAGACATAATTTTAAAAGGGAATTTTTTTATAAGTATGTAAAAACAGTCTACAAAGAAAAATTTACTTCTACACATGCTTTTTATGAATATTACTGAAATAATAAAGCATATATAAAAATAAGCAGACTCAATTTTTATATCATTAGCAAAATTAAATGACTATACTAATCACAATAACAGAAACAAAACAACATCAATAACTATATAAGAATACTAAACAGTTGACTGAAAACATAAATAAACATTTATCATAGAAAATGAAAAAAAATTCATACATATTTCAGTCTTAAACACATATCAAACTAGATACTCTAAAAACAGTCTCAACATAAAAAAAAATCCACACAAAGTTACATTAAACAAATCAACACTAACTAACAATAAACTAATCAGTACTAACAAACAAGAAATAAATTAAAAACAAAATCAACTTGTCTCCAGAGGTAAATTAAGCTACTAATCACTATCTGTAGCCTCTTCATCGTCATCACCAAAAGAAAATTTCACATCCTTTGGATCAACATACGGTGAAAATCTAGGACAGGTAGGGAAATGAACATCAAGCTCACCCTTCAAGAATCTAACTAAAGACTCTGAATACTCAGCATCATAATCACTTTTTCTTTGGGTATATTCAGATAGAAGATCAATCTTCTTGTCTATAGTATCTAATCTGCAGTGAGTTAGAAATAACTCATTATGCTGCTCCAGAAATTGATCATGCATTGATTCCTAGAAACTAGATGGTGGCTCAGCAGTAGAAGTAGAAGGTATAGATGTAGAAGCTCTATTTGGAGTAGGTACAGAAGTAGAAGGAGCAGTAGATCTCTTCCCGTGAAGAAGATCATAAATACTAACACTCTCCTGCCCAATAGGCTTTGTAGTCTTCAGCTTCTCCTCTGAAATATCAGTAATAACTCCATTGCTCACACATAAAGATCATTTCAAGGATGGGAATCCTAATCCCACAGAAGTGCTGAATCTTGCAATAGACTCCACAGAATCATAGATAATGCTGCCAACATCTATCGTCTTCCTCTCCTGAATGCAGTAGTTCAGAATAGCTCTATCTCTGGTAACTTCACTCAGGTGGTTGGAAGGAAGTAGTCTAGCAGGAATAAAATAGTGTTAGGCCTTTGAAATACCATTCAGCTTAGAAGATTTAAAGTTTACCCGTTTGTTGTTCCAGATCTTCTAAGCTCTAGTGCCATCAGTCAGATATGCAATAATCATCTCCAAATCTCCTTCAGATGGAGATAGACCAGAATAGTAACACTCGACGGTAGGTGGTAGGCCGTAGAAAATATTGATCCGTTCTGGAGTTAATCCCACTCTGACACCTCTAACAAAGACTTCGTAGTCTTCCGCATCCATAAAGTTGGCATAAAACTCTCGTACAACAGGAATAACAGCAACGACAGTGAAATAACAGAATCACTGCCAGTTGTGTGTAACGATCGTGTTCACGATCATCTCTCCAGGATTGTAAAAACTGCGCTCCGAGATAAATTTCCTTGTTGACGCAATTTTGTGATAACGAAAGTGCGCTGCCGCAGTAGCGAACTTGCTGCTGCTGAAATTTTCTCGTGCCCTTAGATTTAGGTGCCATCTTAAAGTGAAAGAAAACACAAATAAATAAAGGAATAAAAAATCTAAACTCTTTTAAGCTTAAGAAACTTAAAATGAGTTAAGAAAATCCATGGAGAATTTCTAAAAATCAAAATTTTTCTCCAAAATTTCGGTTTTTAGCAAAAATAGGAAAATCCATGGTAGAAATAAAAAATAAATGGATTAGAAGGTAGATCTGACCTTAAGATGAAGAAATCGAGTGATTTCAGGCTCAAATATGTGACGTTTTGACCTCAAGATGGATCTAAGGGGTGTATTTTCACGAAAATGAGGAAGGAGATGAAGCTTAGGCGTCGTCCATGGCTTTTGGGGGTTTAAATCCTGATTTTCGGGTAGTAGGCCGAACCGGCGCTTAGGCGCCGAATTCTGGCACCTAGGCGCCAGACTCGCCTTTCACAAAAATCATTTTTTTAAAAAAATTAATTTTCCACCAAAACTCACAAATTCAACTTCTAATTGCTCACCTAAGAGTATTGCTTCAGTTTCTAACTTCCAAAAATTTTAAAAATTAAAAATTAAATTTATCAATTAAATACAAGTTTAAGTCAAACTCTTCTAATTCCATTCATAATCTTTAATTTCGGGATCAATACAATACATATAAGTACAATAATAAGATTCAAGTCTTATTAATAATCAAACAAAATAATTTCAAAACAAATACAACACACATTAAACAATAAAACAAACACAGAAACAACACAATCGATTTACCAAATCGATACAAAGACACACTAGATAAAGTCTCGATCTAACCACATTTACTATCTAATCTTCAAAATAGAAATTTCCATTTTCATCGTAATGAAGATTACTTGTCCTACTTAGGAAGAACACTAACGACCTTGGAAAATCCTTAGCCGTTTTTTCATCGATCCATTTGTTCTTCGCATACATCTCCACTTGAGCATCTTGATAGGCCGCTAGATGATCGAATTGAAGCTTTGCCTGCCATTCCAGATGCTCGATTTGATGATACATCTCATGGAGGCGATCTCCAATGCTTTTGAATTCTGCTTCAAACTTATCTAGACGACTCGAAAACTTCTCTAAACTAACAACAATGAAACCATTGAAGTAAGGTTGAGAATTCTTAAAATACTTATCTCTAGCCTCTTTTCCATGATTTGTTCTCTCCATTTCTTCAAAATCTTCTCTTATCTCCTCAAGTATGAAGTGTAAAGGTCGTAGCTATGGTTGCTTAGGGATTGTGGACGAAGATGGGGTAGTTTATAGGAGAAAATCATGTGAAAACCTGAAAATTTTCGGTTTTTACATGACCCAGTAACTGTGGCGCTTAGGGGCCAAATCTGGTGCCTAGGCGCCAGACCCATCGACACATAGTTTACTCTGGCACTTGGGCACCGGATTTTGGCGCCTAGGCGCCGGAACTATGTTCGACTCCGTTTCGCCTAACGTCAAATTTCAAAGTTTCGATCTAAAAAATAGATAAATTAGAATGGTAAGATCAATATAAACTCGGTAATTAAAACAATGAAGGTTAACTTGATCTCCTTTTTACTCACATACAAAATGGAGTGATCCAAAGTCCAAACTTTATATACTTCGAGATAATCTTTAGCTTAAGTCAATAAAAACTTGTTAGCATCTAATTTTCTAAAATTATATAAAATTAGTCAAGACCGAGGCATAACCTTACATTAAACATGTAAAAACACACAAAAATAACTATGGGTTGCCTCCCACAAAGCGGTTGGTTTAACGTCGTTAGCCCGACCTAATTAAGTCTTTAATCAGGTAGACTCAACTCGTAAGCCTCCTTATAAATCATTTTTATTTTTCCCAAATAAGGCTTCAGTATTAATCCGTTAACTTTAAATATTTTTCCCTTTTTGGGGTCTTTAATATCCACAACTCCATAATAGTAAACTTTCTCAATTATATATGGTCCCATCCATTTAGATCTTAATTTTCCAGGAAAAAGTCTTAAATGAGTATTAAATAATAATACTTCTTGTACAGGCTCAAATATTTTTCCTGAAATCTTTTTATCATATAGTATATTCATGTTCTCTTTATAAATGTTTGCATTTTCATATGACTCATTTCTTATTTCATCCATCTCATTTAATTGTAATAATCATTTTTCTCCTACAATATTAAAATCAAAATTAAACTCCTTTATCGCCCAATAAGCTTTATGTTCAAGTTCAACAGGTAAGTGACAATATTTACCATAAACTAATCGGTAAGGTGACATTCCGATTGGTGTCTTATAAGCTGTTCTATAAGCCCATAATGCATAATCAAGTCTATCAACCCAATCAGTTCTTTTAGGATTAACAGTCTTCTCTAAAATTCTTTTAATTTCTCTGTTTGATACTTCAGCCATTCCACTTTTTTGTGGGTGATAAGCAGTTGTAATTCTATGTTTGATTCCAAATTTTTCCAGTAATGATTGAATTCTTATATTTCTGAAATGACTTCCCCCATCCGTGATAATTACTTTAGGCATTCCAAATCTAGAAAAAATCATTTTCTTTAAAAATTTCGAAACACTTTTGGAATCACAGTTAGGTAAAACTACAGCTTCAATCCACTTTGAAACATAATCAAGTGCTAATAAAATATAAATCTTTCCAGATGATCGTACAAATGGTCCCATAAAGTCTAAACCCCATATATCAAAAATTTCAACTTCCAATATATAGTTTAAAGGCATTTCATCTTTCCTAGATATATTTCCTAACCTTTGGCATCGATCACATGTTTTAACATAATGTATCACATCTTTAAACAAGGAAGGCCAATAAAATCCTGAATTTAAAATTTTAAATGCAATTTTATCTACTCCAAAGTGTCCTCCAAGTTTGGAATCATGACATTTTTGAATAATAGCAAAAGTTTCTACATAAGGTACACATCTTCGAATTATAGAATCTCTTCCCAATTTAAATAAATGAGGATCTTCCCAAATATAAGATTTAGCATCATTTTTAAATTTCTTAATATATTTGTTATTCAATCCATAAGGTAGAATATTGCTAACTAAATAGTTAACTATATCCTCATACAAAGGTGTATGGCATCCTTGAATATCATATAACTATTCATCAAGAAATTTCTCATTTATATTTTCTTCAATAAAAATATCATTCTTAATTCTAGATAAATGATCAACAATTTGGTTGTCAGTTTCTTTTCTATCCACTATTTGAAAATCAAATTCTTGTAGAAGTAAAACCCATCTTATTAGTCTAGGTTTAACATCTTTTTTTGACATTAAATATTTAATAGCGGAATGATCGGTATAAACTATGCATTTGGTACCAAGAAGATAAGGTCTAAATTTATCAAAGGCATAGACTATAGCTAAATGTTCTTTTTAAGTAGTAGTGTAATTTCTTTGAGTTTCAGTAAGAGTTTTACTAGCATAATATATAACTTTGAAAATTTTCTCTTATTTTTGTCCCAATACAGCTCCAATTACAAAATCACTTGCATCGCACATTAATTCAAAAGGTTTATTCCAATTAGGTGCAATAATTATAGGTGCAGTTATTAATTTTTCTTTTAAAATATTGAAAGCATTAACAAAATCTTCATTAAATTCAAATTTAGCTTCTTTTTCCAATAAATGACAAAGAGGTTTAGCAATTTTAGAAAAATCCTTTATATATCTTCTATAAAATCCAGTATGATCCAGAAAACTTCTCACATCAGTAATAGTAGTAGGTGGTTGCAGTTCAACAATAATTTTCACTTTTGCTTAATCAACTTCCATCCTTTTTTGTGAAATTTTGTGACCAAGTACAATGCCTTTTGTGACCGTAAATTGACATTTCTCCCAGTTAAGAACTAAGTTTGTTTCTTCACATCTTTTCAGAACTTTGGATATATTTTCCAAACAAGATTCCAAAGAAGTTCTAAAAACTAAAAAATCGTCCATAAATATTTTAATTCCTTTGTCAATCAAATCACAAAATATTGACATCATACATCTTTGAAAAGTTGTAGGTGCATTACATAAACCGAAAGACATTCTTCTAAATGCAAATGTTCCATAAGGACTTGTAAATGTTGTTTTCTCGTGGTCCTCAGGAGTGACAGGTAATTGATGATAACCAGAATATCCATCCAGAAAACAGAAATATGATTGTCCAGCTAATTTATCAAGCATTTGATCCAAGAAAGGTAAAGGAAAATGATCATTTTTAGTGGCGTTATTTAATTTTCGATAATCAATGCAAATTCGCCATCCAATAACTTGTCTTATAGGAATTAGTTCATTTTTATCATTGGCAATGATAGTTACTCCTCCTTTCTTCAAAACACAATGAATAGGACTCACCCATCGATTATCCGAAATAGGATAAATAAATCCAAGCATCTAACCATTTTAAAATTTCTTTTTTAACAACCTCTTTCATAATAGGATTTAATCTTCTTTGAGGTTCAATAGTAGGTTTAAAATCTTCTTCCATTAAAATCCTATGCATACAGATAGAAGGGCTTATTCCTTTTATACCGGCAATAGTCCAACCAAAAGCTTTCTTATAATTCTTTAACACTCCTATTAATTTTTCTTCTTGATCTAAGCTTAGTTTAGAAGAAATAATAACAGGTAAAGTTAATGAGTTTTTAAAAAAAACATACTTTAAATGTGCAGGTAACATTTTTAATTCCAGTTCAGGGGCTTTTTTAATCGAGAGTAAAAGTATATCATTTTGAGTTGTGTCTAAAATTTCCCAGTTATCTTTAATATAATGAGTTTCTTTAAATAATTCTTCTTCCTTTAGTTCTTCATTTTTGTCAGTTAATAATTCAATTTTTTCTTCAGAAATGACTTTACATTTTTTTTGATAATGTTTTTCAATTATATAATCAATAATATCCATTCAATAACATTTTTCTTTATCAAGGTACTTCATTGATTTAAGGACATTAAATTTAATCTCTTGATCATTGACTCTCATAGTTAATTCTCCTTTTTGCACATCAATCATAGCCCGTCATGTAGCTAGAAAAGGTCTCACTAAAATAATAGGTATTTCTTTATCTTCTTCCATATCAAGCACAATGAAATACACAGGGAAAATAAATTTATCCACTTTAACAAGAACATCCTCTATAACTCCTTTAGGGTAAGTGAAAGATCTATCGACTTAATCGAAGTGTTACAGTGGTGGGAGTAATCTCTCCTAAATTCAACCTTCGAAAAATAGAAAATAGCATGGATTAATACTTGCTCCTAAATCACATAAAGCTTTTCCATAAAATTTTTCTCCAATAGCACGAGCTATAGTGAAACTTCTAGGATCTTTAAGTTTCTGAGGTAATTTCTTTTGAATTATTGCACTGCATTCTTCACTTAATGCAACAGTTTCAAAAGCTTCAAATTTTCGTTTCTTACTTAAAATATCCTTCATAAATTTTGCATAAGTTGACATCTGTTCCAAAGCTTCAACAAAAGGTATGTTAATGGTAAGTTTCTTAAAAATTTCAAAGAACTTAGAAAATTGATGATCAAGCTTCTGCTGTTTTAATCTTTGAGGAAAAGGTGGTGGTGGTTTTTTAACTTCTACATTAATATGAATAACAGTATGATCTTTACTAGGAGAAGGAGTTTCTTTAGGTTTTTCAATCTCTTCAACCTCAATCTCATTTTCAATTTCATTTTGAATTCTTTCTTTTAATTCATTTCCACTTCTAAGTTGTACAGCTTTAACATGTTCATGTTCTTTTCCAGTTTCTTTTGGATTGATTTCAACTTTATTAGGAAGTGTTCCTGGAGGTCTGTAATTAATTAAATGTGATTTGTCCCATTTGATTCTCAATATTACGAATAGTAGTGTTTTGATTTTGTAATTGATTACTCAGTTGTATAATTAATTCTTCTATAAATAACTTCTTTTGTTGATTATTAAATCCAGTAGGTTTATAGTTTGAATTTACTTGATTGTTCCAATTTCCAATTGGATGAGATTGATTATTACCCCATTGTTGTTGTGAATTATTCCAGTAAAAATTAGGGTGATTTTTCCATCCAGGATTATAATAATTTAAATAAGGATTATTTTTACTAGCAATAGCTTGTAAAGTTTCAATAGTTTGAGAATCTTCCATATTAGCAGAATTGTTATGTTATACATTGATAGCAAAATTATCTAATTTCTTATATATTGCATACTTGTGAAGCTAAGATTGAAAAGGCTTTGTTATCATGAATACTTGCCATTCTGTTAGGATTAATCCTTTCAGAAGGCCATTAAAAATTATTGTTAGCCATTTCTTTAATTAAAGTATAAGCTTCTTCAAATGATTTAGCCATTAAAGAACCTCTAGCAGCAGCATCAATAATTGATTTCAGTGATCCAATAAGTCCGTTATAAAATGTTTAAATAATTAACCAATCAGGTAAAGCATGATGATGACATTTTCTTAATAGTTTTTTAAATCTTTCCCAAGTTTCAGAAATTGTCTCCCCGTCAAATTGACTAAATGAAGTAATGCCATTTCTTAATTTAGTAGTTTTAGAAGGAGGAAAATATTTATTAAGAAATTTTTGTGTCATTTCAGCCCATGTTTTAATAGAACCTGTTGCTAATGAGTTCAACCACATCTTTGCTTTATCTCTTAAAGAGAAAGGAAAGAGTCTAAGTCTAATAACATCATCAAAAACATTGTTATATTTAAAGGTAGCACAAAGTTCTAAAAAACTAGCAAGGTATAAATTTGGATCCTCATTTGGTGTTCCCTCAAATTGATTATTTTGAACCATTTGAATAATAGACGGTTTAAGCTCAAAAGAATTAGCATCTACAGTAGGTATTTAAATAATATAATGAAGTTCATCAACTGTAGGGTTAACATAATCCCTTAATGGTTTGTAAACATTTTGTTCATTAATTTCAATTGGATTTTATAAATTGTTATGTAAATTAGCCATCTCTTGATATTTTTGAATTTGTTTTCCTTTTTTAATTCTTCTAACAGTTCTTTCTAATTCAGAATCTAAAGGTAATAATCCTTCAGAACCAGAACTACGCATAAAAAGTAAATAAAAAGTAAAATAGAATAATAAGAAATAAAATCTTTACTAACTTACTTTTTTTTATTTTTTATTATTGTTTTTATAAATATTTTTGTATTTTATATTTTTGTATTTTGACAATAAAAGAAATAAATAAAATAAAAATAAAATAAATATTTAAAATCTAAAAATTTGCCCTCTCCGGCAACGACGCCAAAAACTCGACCTTAATCCGCGAACAACGTAGTAATTTATGCTGTCAAAAATATGTTATAGTCAATACTTTGACCCAAATAATAATAGCGACTAGTGTATATAAATATAATTTTATGGAAAATATTTTACACACTTGAGATACTACGCAAGTATACATATCGTTTCAAGTAATATAGGGCTTTAAATAAAGACCCCAGTATCGATCCCACAAGGAGGTTTATAGATTTTTAAATATTTAAATTTTATTTTTATGTATTTCTTTTAAAGTTTTAAATTTAATATTTAATTTACTAAAAGCAGAATTAAAGCAGTACTAAAATAATGAGTGATGTAAATAATAATAAGAAAACAACTTTCTTCCTTTCAATTAATCCAAGACTTTTTAGATAATATAATATTCATGGAGAATATAAATTTATGGTATTGTGCCAAATAGAAGCAGTCCTATTCTTTACATTCGCTCGATAGTATATAGAACATTGGCTAATCTATAGATCAGGTCTGGATGTATTGTTAGTAGAACGGGTTAATCTAAGCTCACACTACTAGATGTCCAAGGGTGGCTATGGTCGGCCCTACTAGTGTCCCGTTCCCTCTCTATAAACCAAATTATAAGAATTTCGTTTGTCACTTTAAAAACTTATCAATTCTACGCCCATTGAATAATATTTTCCTATTTATTTGCACTTCACCTTGAATACCCCGCACAAGGCCTTCGACTACCCAAGGATTCATGTGATATCTACTAGTTAAGAGTTCATCTCCTTCTAGGTCTCAAAACTCTTCAACAGATTTTAACAATTTAAATAGCCAATTTAAATAGTAAATTAAGATCCGGTATTCATATCATCACAATATTTAAAACATATTTTAGTTTCTAATTCTCCAACGAATTTTAGATTATCTTATTTATCTTTTCATAATTGAAAGGAGAAAGTAAAGTAACTACTCAAAAGACATTGAATCTAAATAACAAAACATATAAATAAAACTTTGAATAAAATTACAAATACTTATCTCAAGTGTTTCTCCAACTGAACCTCTGATTCCTCTTGACTCCAAAGCGAAATAAACTTTAAAAGCATCAACTCTTCCAAACTCTCAATACAAACTCTAAATAAAATAAACTCACTAATTTATGAAAGATAACAAACTAAAAGTATGGCCCTTAAAATTATCTCTCTAATTTTTGGATTTCTTATTGGGCTACTTGGGGTGGGCGTTTTTCTCTGTAGGAATAGCCTCCTATTTATAGGCTTCAAGGGTTACCTAAGGCACCTATTCAAAATGTGTCCAAGTTTAATGAATCTTCTAGAAAGTGTGTCGGGCGCCCAGGCGCCGGAATCTGACGCCTAGGTGCCGGACTCCGCGTCCAGTTCTTCGCACCTCTTCACTTTGGATCACACCTCTTAGCGATCCAAACCATTTCCAAGCGTCTAAATACAATGTATCACATGTCCTATAATCCAAGAATAACTGCCAATCTTCTAGATGGTCCAATAACCGCTCTAACCGTCAAAATAACCCTCCAAAGTAGTTACAAAACTGTCACAGATTTGGTTTTGAGCTGGTGCTTAGGCGTCAGATTCGGGCGCCTAGGCGCCGGATTCTGGCGCCAGGCTCATTATTTTGGCAATTTTGCATTTTGGCTCCATTTTTGCTCCTTTTTGCTCCTTTTTCATTCTTTTTCATCTTTTTTTCCTTTTTGAACATTTTTGGATCACCTACATCTAAAAACATAAAATACCTTTCATTAAAGCATAATATCCTTAAAAATTTGATAAAAATCAAGGCATAAAAACATGTATTTTTTTAATGGATCACATATACTCAAAATTACATCCTAACCATGCACATATTGAACTAATAGGATATTGATCATTTGCTTTTCAGATTCAGCAAAAAGAGGCTAGTATTTATGCAGATTAGGTTGATTTGCTAATCAGAATGCCCAACAGCAAACTGGAAGCAGCAACCCCCCAGCATTATGGATGGCAGGAATACTAAGACTAAACTATTGAAGGTGTCACTTGCAGAGTCCCGAAGAGCTTTAAAACTTGCTAACGATCTGTATTCTTTTAGTTCATTTAATTGGGCGACAACTATATGTAACCACTTGATTGAGCAAGTCAATGTCGTTGCCATTAAAATAAATATGGTTCAGTCATTGGGCTACATTAATGGATTTTTCTTCCTTTTAACAGTGAGAGTATTATCCAATATTCTATAAATTTTATTTCTTTTATTGTCCTCATATTAATTTATTGTATTATTTGTATTTACGCAGCTGTGGTTTTATGAGGGTACATCATTGGTACTCCCCGCGGTTCCTGAGGCCATGCCTCAGATGTTGAGGTGGCTAAGAAATGTTGGCTTAAGCCCTGGTAAGATTCATCTTGCCTTTAGGAGGCTCACCACTATAGAGGTCAGTAATATATTTCCTATTTAGAGTTTATGGTTATGGTAGCTTGTTCTGTTGATTGTAGAAATGGGCAGTTTTACTTCAGTTGTTCTTAAGTTTGCGTCTAATTGCAGGTTTTGGATTATTTTTCCAATTTAAAATACGAGGAGCACGTTTTATTTACACCTTAAAGTGACTTAATCTCTCGTCCAATCCCACAACCCCAAGCTAACTTTGCACCACTGTCCCCTGATTCTCATCCTAGTATTTTGCTGGTCCTCAGTGAAGGTATTCCTCGACCGAGACATTGAGAGACGTTTGCACAGAGCAACATGGCAATAGAAGATATAGTGCAAATGTTGCGGGATCAACATAAATTTCTATTTGATTTGAAAGAGTATGTAAATGGTCGTCTGAATGATATTGAGTTCATGACTAGAGAGGTGAAGACTTACATTCGTGAAATAAATAAAATGTTAAATAAAGGTGACGGGGAATATATGAAGCCCACAGGCACGAGAAGAAAAAGGACAATTATTTCCCCAGTGACACTAACATATAGCAAGAAGGGGAGATCACAGGAGGAAATTGAAGGTCTCTCAAAGTGTAAATTAGATTATCTAGTGCAGTATATACATGATTCTTTCCAGACCTACACCGAGCCAAATAAAGCTGACCCCACTTCTAAACAACAAATTTTGACAGATATCTCTGAGATAATAGACACTATATATATGCATCCAACTATTCTTCCTGAAGAGGGTGGGGAAGAGGTGGCTGAGATGACAACAATGGCTGTTGTTGATGATGTTGGTGGCATCTGGAGTAGCCTAAGATTTTTTCGATGTCGATGTCGATGTTGAATGTCATTGTTTGGAGTCGCCACTCTATTTATCTATCATATCGCCCTAGTCTTTAAAATATCTTATTTCTTCTGATCATGTAAAGGATCCTAAGATAATAAGAAATTTGAAGAAAATAAGGGTTGATAAAATTGAAAACAGTAGAATAAAAATGTCGATGATAATCCTTATAAAAGGATATTCTAGAATGTCTTATTCTAGAAATTCTATATAAGGAAAATCACATGTAAGATTTTGATAAGAAGAGATTTCTAGGTGTGATACCGATTCTGAGTTCTTAAATCTCTTCTAGGAGCAAGCTCCTATTACATCTTATACAATTAAGATTTTCTAAGAAAACTTTTGATTAATGTTAACACTTCTTTTCTAAGAAGATTCAAGAATAAGGAAATAAACGCCAACGTTTAATTTTAGGGGTGATATGTTTCTAGGTGTTACATACTTCCTTAAAGGTTTGATTTTGTCAATGTCATTTATTATGTCAGTTTTATTTTTGTTTTGTTGCTTGTCGTTTTATTGTCGTGTTGTCTTGTAGTTTATTCTTTGTTTGGTGGCTATTCTAAAAGTTTAGGTTTGTGACTATCCTAAAAATTTAGGTTTTGTTTCATTGTTTTGTCATTTTGATTTTATTTTATCAATGTTGTTTTGTTAATATTGTTTTATTTTGTTTTGTTTTGTCTTGTTAATGTCATTGTTTTGATGACATTTTGATTTTGTTTTGTTTTGTTTTTGTTTGTTCCGTCTTTAGAATGTCGCCCTGCAAAATAAAGTTAGCAGACCCTAATAACATGCAAAGTAAATCTATAGCAAAACTTATCTTCAACCTGCAAGGAAAAACAGTGTCAGAGTAATTCTCACAAAAAAAAATGTCAAATTTATTTCTTTAGCTGATTTTAATATGAGTTAGGTTTAATAATTTTATATTCGATGTCATTTGAATCTATGGATTTTAAGTCTAATGTATATTGACTTAAATAAAATCTAACATAAGTTAAACTTTTAAATTTGATATCATTTGAATCTGATGTCATTTGGTTAAATCTGACTAAACATAAAATAAGGTTTTAAATTCAGTGTCGTTTGAGTCTAGGGGTTTTAAGTCTAATGTAGATTAGACTTAACTAAAATCTAACTTAAGTTAGACGTTTAGATGTGATGTTATTTGAATCTAAAGTCATTTGGTTAAGTATGACTAGACTTAAAATAAGGTTTTAGATTCAGTGTCGTTTGAATGTAAAAATGTTTGTGTTTAAATCTTAGATTCAGTTGCATTTGAGTCTAAAGATATTTGAGTATAGATTTAACTTAGGCATATTGAACCTAAGTAAGATTTGAATTAGATTTAATGTAGGTTGAAACTAACTTTTGTTTGGATCAAGTTCAATGTAGGTTGAACCCAAGTTAAGTTTAGGTTAGGTTCAAAGTAGATTTAACATTAAGTTGGTTTTGATTTGGACTTGGATCTAAATTGGGTTGAACCCAAGTATAGGTTAAGATTAGGTTCAATGTATGTTAAACCTCAGAGGTTTAAGTTTGACTCGGGTTTAAGTTGGGTTAAACCTAGGTTTTGACTTAAGTTCAATTTAGATTGAGTCTAAGTTTTAGTTAAATTGCGTTCAAGTTAGGTTGTAACTAGGTTAGAAGTTTATTTAGGTTAAATATGGGTTGAACCTAAGGTTTGGTTAACTTAGGTTCAAGTTTGGTTGAACCTAAGTTAGAAGTTGATTTAGGTTAAATATTGGTTGAACCTAAGATTTGGTTAGCTTGGGTTCAAGTTAGGTTGAACCTAAGTTAGAAGTTGATTTAGTTTCAATATGGGTTGCTATGGTTTGGTTAACTTGGGTTCAAGTTAGGTTGAACCTATGTTAGAAGTTGATTTTCGTTAAATATGGGTTAAACTTAAGGTTTGGTTAACTTGGGTTCAAGTTAGGTTAAACTTAAGTTAGAAGTTAATTTAGGTTCAATGTGGGTTGAACCTAAGGTTTAGTTAACTTGGGTTCAAGTTAGGTTGAACCTAAGTTAGAAGTTGAATTAAGTCTCGTTAAGGATAGATTTTATTAAGGTTTAGGGTTCCTTAAGCCTAATGTAAGTAAGGCATAAGAGTTAATTAAGTCTAATTAGGGTTAGACTTAATTAGGGTTTAAGGTTGCTTAAGCCTAATGTAAGTAAGACTTAAGAGTTAATTAGTTTAAGTAGGGTTTGACTTAATTAGGGTTTAGGGTTACTTAAACCTAATGTAAGTAAGGCTTGGGAGTTAATTAAGTCTAACTAGGGTTAGACTTAATTAGGGTTTAAGATTATTTAAACCTAATGTAAGTAAGGCTTAAGGGTTAATTAAGTTTAATTAGGGTTAGACGTAATTAGGGTTTAGGGTTACTTAATCGTAATGTGAGTAAGGCTTAAGGGTTAATTAAGTCTAATTAGGGTTAGACTTAATAAGAGTTTAGGGTTACTTAAGCCTAATGTGAGTAAGGCTTAAGAGTTAATTAATTATAATTAAGATAAGACTTAATTAGGGTTTAAAGATTTAATTAAACCTAACTTAGGTAAGGTCTAATTGATTAATTAGACATAATTAGGGTTAGGTCTAATTAGAGTTTAGGATTAATTAAACCTAATTTAAGTAAGGTTTAATGCAATTAATTCGACCTATAGGATTAATTAAACCTAATTTAAGTAAGTTTTTATTGGATTAATTAGACCTAATTAGTGTTAGGTCTAATTAGGGTTTAATAATAAATAAACCTAATTTATGTAAGGTTTAATTGGATTAATTAGACTTAATTAGGGTTACATCTAATTAGGTTTTAGGATTAATTAAACCTAATTTAAGTAAGGTTTAATTTGATTAATTAGATCTAATTAGGGTTAGGTTTAGTTAGGGTTTATGATTAATTAAACCTAATTTAAGTAAGGTTTAATTGGATTAATTAGACCTAATTAGGGTTAGGTCTAATTAGGGTTTATTAAGTTAAACCTAATATGATTAAGGTCTAACTCAGTTTAATTAGATCTAAATAGTGGCTTAGATCTTATTAAGGTTTGACTTGAGTCCATTTAAAGTTAGACTCAAAATTGACTTAGTCCAATGTGGAATGGGATACGTGTAGTGATGGTTTAAGTTTTAAAGGATTTTAGGGTTTTAAATATTAATTTATAATTACTAATTTTGACCCTAAAAATAAATATGTCATTTTAAGTTTTCTAAAAGATTAAGATTTGTCATTTTAAGGTTCAAGTCTGTCACCCTAAGGTTTCTTAACCAATTTCATTTTCAAATTCCCATTTTCTAATTTTTATAATTCTTTTTGAAAAATAATTACGAAGTTTAATAAAAATTAGGTAAATTGAACTTAGAGGTGTTATCATGGCTTAGAAAAATTACAGAGTGTTCCTAAGGATGAAAGGTTCACTCTGTGGAAATTTCATAATTTTTGAATTTTTATTTAATTTTAATAACTAAGTTACTCCAGAGAGCATTTAATTAATTAGAAATTAAATATAACTCATTAATTCAAAATTTTTTTCCCATATCATTCTTCTCGTTGTTCTAAGTTCAGGGATATTTTTGTCATATTTTTATGATTTTTCTATGCAAAGATATGAATTTTCAAAGTTAAATAGGTTTCCACTCAGGAGCTAGCGCAATCCCAGGATTCGTCGAACACAAATGCGGTGCTGTTCGATAAGCTGGGGATGTCCACGCAAGCAGCCATGTGGCCCGCAGTTTCATCTACTTCATATGGATGAAATCGCGGTCCGGTGAGATCATGATTGTCCATTTTATAATACATAAAATGGATGACATCCCGTCATCTTCCGCAGATCGTCCAGTTTCAAGACACAAGATCTCTCTCGGATCTTAATGAAACTTCATGGAAACCATTCCAAAAGCTTCATCGTGTCATAATGAACACATATATACGGATATGTGCGTGTTTTGAATTAGTCTTCTTCAGTAATGTCCAAACCCGAGTGAGATTTAGGTTAAAATGACCATACCTTGGCTTGACGAAGTGAAGCTTCAATCAAGTTTTTCTGGAAGGATTGCCAGGTCCTTGCAAAGCTCCTGGTATGCTCAACATGGAATGAAATTAGGTAAGGGTATGAATTCACCAAAATGGGTTCACGATTTTGTCTTGAGGTGGGTTAGAGCTTGTGGGGAGACCCAATTTTGATTGGGATCTTCTTCATACACCTCAGTGAAGGTGTATGAATGGTCAATTTGGAGTTTTGAAGGGTTTTGTGCTAACCCAAAAATATGTTCTGTTTTTTGGGCATAAAATTGGGGAAACTGATACACCTAAAAGATATAGTATTTTTATGCACATTTTTAGACCTATCTTTAATGATATTGCACTTTAATGGAAGGTATTTTGTGTTTTTCTTGCAGGTATGATGAAAATGGATGGTCATGATGAAAAGAACAAAATTGGATCAAATTTGGAGCAAAAAAAATGAAAAATGAAAATTTGGGCATCAAGGCTAAGTCGCTGGGCCGGCGCTTAGCCGCCACAGTTAAAAATAAAAATCTAAAGGAATTTGGCTCCAATTTCAAAGGGGATGGGATGCAACTCTTGGTGGTAACTTACATAACTTCCTTTGGGCGGCAAGTTTGAAGGAAGGGGTGCATTCTTTGGTGGATACATTGAATCTGGACACATTTGAAGATACACCAAGGCACCTTTTGGTTTAATTTTTAAAGAGAGTCTTAGGAATGACTAAGTGCTCTTCCTTTGCATTTTGAAGAGAGTTTTCATTAGGAGTAGGAGTAGAGAGTGGAAAGAAGCTCTTCCACTTACATTTTAAAGAGAGTTTTTACAATATTTTACTTTTATTTTGTGAGAGTTTTTATTAAGAGTAGGAGTAGAGAGTAGAAAGAAGAAAAGGGTCGGAGTGAAGTTTTATTCTTCCCACTTCTTTTCTTTCTTTTAGTTTAATTTCTATTGAAGTCTGAAGTTTATTCTGAGTCATCGGAGTTGGGAGATCTGCTCTGAGGAGCAGTTTAATGAAGAGTTAAAGTTTCAGAGGAACTTCTTGAGTCTTGTGGAGATAATTTTCAGATAACTATTTACTTTTCTTCTTACATTTAGTTTTTTTAATTAATACTTGTTTTTGTTTGTTGTTTTTATTATGGTTTTTAATTTCAAATTAATGTGTTTTTGTATTTTCTCAATGCATTCTGAGTAGTTTACTTTATCTTTTTCTTTATTAAATGGAGAAGTAATTAGTTTATGGAGAATTGTTGTGGAAAGTATAAGTGTTCAAAGTTGGAAGAAGTTTCAAAGATTGATTCTAAAAACTTTGATTACTTCTTAATTTCGCTCGTTAAGTTGTAGAATTTTTTGAGATTATGTAAGATCCAATGCGATATTGTCTCATAAAAGTTAGTAAGAATCACATGTAATTATATGGGTGAGAATTGTAGTCCATATAATTGAATGTAATACTAGAAGATATTTTTATGGAAGGGAGTAAAATTAGAGGATTTTAGAGTGACAGGCTAAAACCCCCTAATTTGGTTTGAAGTTTTGAGTTTTGTTATGAGAAGTTAGCCCCCAGTTAGTGGGAATCGAGGGAACTCTAGAGTGAGAGACTAGTATCTTCCCTGCCTAACCATGTTCAAAATGATAAAAAATTCAAATTAACTTATGTTCTTTATAGAACCAAGTAAGGGTAAAGAACACATTTGCTTCTATCTGTCACAACAAATTTAAATACTTCTACAACAATACTTTAATAATTATTACTACTTCATAAAAGAAAAGAAAAAGATATTCTAGTTAACAGTGTTTTACATACAACGTTATTATTTATTATAATTTTAATTTCTTGCTTAACATTTTATTAAGGAAATTTCAAAAGACAAATCAACTTTAAAAATTTTTCAAAATCAAGACATACTTTTAAAAGCCAATTAAAAAGTAAAAAGATAACTTTCTTATTTCTTTAAAGATTTTCATATTTTCCCTGTGGGTTCGATATCTCGGGGCTTAATCAAAAAATCCTATTTTACTTAATAAACGATACGCATACTTGCGTAGTATCCCATATTATAAAATCATAATTTTCATATCTCAGTCATCAGCACATATATATATCCGGCGAAGTCAAGTTTTTGGTGCACATATATTTATCGGGGATCAAGTTTTTGGTGCCGTTCATTGGGAAAAAATAATTAAATTACATTTTAAAGAGAGTTAAGAAATTTTAAATTTTTACTTTTCTTAGTTTTTGTTAGTGTGTTGTGTTTTGTTTTGTTTTATTGTTGTATGCGTAGTTCAGGTTCTGAGCGACTTGTGCCTTACGATTCTGAATTAGAAAGAACTATCAGAAAAATAAAAAAAATTAAAAATATAGAAAAAGATTAAAATATTTAAGAAATGGCAAATCATCAAAAATAAAATGTAGGCCTCCATCAAGAATTAAGACCTTTAAGAGATTATGTTAACTCTATAGTAGATGAACTTCGTGGCAGTATTCAAAACCCTGCTGTAGCTGCTAATTCTTTTGAGCTTAAACTTGTTATTATCCAAACGGTGTCTAATAATTAGTTTGGGGGAGCAACAACTGAAAATCCTAATTTGCATCTTGCTAATTTTCTAGAGTTGTGTGCTACTTTTAAATATGATGGTGTTTCAGATGATGCTATTAGACTTAGACTTTTTCCTTTCTCATTAAGTGATAAAGCTAAAATATGGTTACATTCTTACCACCTAGATCAGTAAGAACTTGGGGTGAACTGTCACAAAAATTCCTTGCTAAATATTTTCCACCATCTAAGGCTGCTAAGTTGAGAAATGATATAATATCTTTTTTGTCAGTTTGAAAGGGAATCAATATATGAAACATGGGAAAGATTTAAAGATCTCCTTAGGAAATGTCCACATCATGCGATACTAGATTGGTTAATAATTCAAACTTTTTATAATGGATTAGTTGGATCTCTTAGATCAATCATCGATGCTGCTGCTGGTAGATCATTAATGTCTAAACCATTTTCTGATGCTTATGCTTTAATTGATGAAATGGCTACTAATAATTTTCAATGGCCTTCTGAAAGGTTAAATCCTAAAAAGGTAGCCAATGTTTATAAAAATGATGCTTTTACAATGTTAACAAATCAAGTTGTTGTTGTATTAAGGATGATAGACCAATTTGGGATGAATTTTTCTCAGCCAAATCTCATGATTAAAAAAAATTCATTAGGCAAAATGGTTGATTCTTATTCTTCATCAGAAACTGTGAATGCTATAATCAAACCAAACAACCCATTTCCAATTATTATAACCCATGTTGGAAGAATCATCCAAATTTTAACTGGAATAACAATAATCAGGGTGGTGTTAATTAACAATAGGGGAACCACCAAGTAAACCCATTGGGGAATTGGAACAACCAAGGTAATAATAATAATAGATTAACTTATCCTTCTAATTATAACAATGCTTTACAATATAAAGAGAAGAAGTTGTCTATGGAAGAAGTAGTATCACATATGGGAAATCAATTACAAATTCAAGGAGCAACCATAAAAAATATTAAAAATCAATTGGGACAAATTGCAAATGCCTTAAGTAATAGATCCCAAGGAATGCTTCCAAGTAATACTAAAGTGAATCTAAAAGAAAAGAATAAAAAACAAGTAAAATCAATTCAACTGAGAAGTGGAAAAGAATTGAAAGGTAGAGTTCAAAAAGAAACTGAAGTAGAGAAAGAAGAGATTGAAAGACCTAAAGAGGACGCTCCAAAAAGTTTTGAAAGACCTATTTCTCCACCTAAGGTTGATTTAGAAAAACCACCAACTCTATTTCCTCAGAGACTTCATCAACAAAAGTTGGAAAAGCAATTTTTAAAATTCTTGGAGATATTAAAGAAGCTTACCATTAATATTCCATTTGATGAAAACCTAGAACAAATGCCAAGCTATGCAAAATTTATGAAGGATATTTTTAATAAAAAGAGGAAGTTTGAAGAAAATGAGACTGTTGCACATAGTGAAGAGTGCAGTGTGATAATTCAGAAAAAGCTTCCTAAAAAACTAAAAGATCCTGGTAGTTTCACAATTCCATGTGCAATCGGAGAAAGATTCTGTGGAAAAGCTTTATGTGATTTTGGTGCATGCATTAAACTTATGCCTCTATCAATATTCAAAAGACTGGGACTTGGAGAAATATACCCTAACTACCGTAACTCGCGATTGCAGATCGTTCGATCACATATCCTAAAGGAGTTATAGAAGATGTTTTGGTAAAAGTGGATCAATTTATTTTTCTTGCGGATTTCATTGTGTTAGATATGAAGGAAGATAAAGAGATACCCATAATTTTGGGGAGACCTTTTCTAGCTACAGGCAGAGCCATTATAGAAGTGTAAAAAGGGGAATTAACGATGAGGGTTAATGATCAGACTCTTACATTTAATATTTCAAATTCGATGAAATATCCTACTAGAGGTAAAGAATATGAGTGTTATAGGATGGATGTTATTAAATATTTAAGTGAATGTCATTTCAAATCTACTTATGAAGAGAAAGCTGAAAGGGAAGAATGGGAATATAAGCAAGAAGAGGAGTTATTTGATTCTGAAGATTTTTAAGAGAAAGATTTAAAGTATGTTCATGAAAGTTTTGAATTGTTGGATATAACTGAAAAAGATGAATCTTATGGTCCATCAATTGAAAAACCTCCTAAACTTGAGCTAAAAATGCTTCCTGATCATTTAAAGTATGTTTTTCTAGGTAAATCCTCAACCTTGCATGTTATAATTTCCTCTCAATTAACTGAAAAAGAAGAAGAGAGTTTGCTTGAAATTTTGAAGAAGCACAAGAAAGCCTTAGGATGAACAATTGCTGACATTAAAGGAATCGGTCCTTTAATTTGTATGCACAGAATTCTTTTGGAAGATAATTGCAAACCGCGGGCTGATCCCCAAAGGAGATTAAATCTTATCATGAAAGATGTTGTCAAGAAAGAAATTTTAAAATAGTTGGATGCTGGAATTATCTACTCTATTTCAGATAGTGCATGGGTTAGTCCTATTCACTGCGTTCCTAAGAAAGGAGGAGTAACTGTGTATCGTTAATGAAAAGAATGAAATGATACCAACAAGACAAGTTACAGGGTAGCGAATATGCATTGATTATAGAAAATTAAACCTTGCCACAAGGAAAGATCATTTTCCACTCCCTTTTCTAGATCAAATGTTGGATAGACTGGCTTGGCATAAATACTTTTATTTTTTGGATGGATATACTGGTTACCACCAAATTAAAATTGCTCCCGAGGATCAAGAGAAAACTACGTTTACCATTCCTTATGGTACGCTTTCTTTTAGAAGAATGCCCTTTGGTTTATGTAATGCCCCTGCTACATTTTAGAGATGTATGATGGCTAATTTTTGTGATTTGATTGAAAAAGGGATTAAAGTTTTTATGGACGACTTTTCACTGTTTGGAATTTCATTTGAATCATGTTTATAACATCTATCTAAATTTTTAAAACTCTGTGAAGAAACTAATTTGATCCTTAATTGGGAAAAATGCCAATTTATGGTAGCAGAAGGAATTGTTTTGGGAAATCGGATTTCAGAAAAAGGTTTGAAGGTAGATCCTGCAAAAATTTAAGTTATATCTAATTTACCTTGCCCAACCAATTTAAGGGGAATTAGAAGTTTTTTAAGAGATGTTGGATTCTACAGGCGTTACATTAAAGACTTTTCAAAGATTACAAAACCTTTATGCCGTTTACTGGAAAAGGATGCAATTTTTAATTTTGACGACAACTGCCGTAAAGCCTTTGAAATATTAAAAGAAAAATTAATCACTGCACCTGTAATAATTTCACCAAATTGGGAAAAACCTTTTAAATTAATGTGTGATGCTAGTGATTATGCTATTGGTGCTGTTTTAGGTCAAAAATATGATAAAATTTTCAAAGTAATTTATTATGCCAGTAAAACTCTTAATGAAGCTCAAATTAATTATACCACTACTAAGAAAGAGTTATTAGCTATAGTATTTGCCTTTGATAAATTTTGATCTTATTTAATTGGAACTAAATGTGTGGTGGATACTGATCATTCTGCTATTATATACTTAATGAAGAAAAATGATGAAAAACTGAGACTGATAAGATGGATTCTTCTTTTGCAAGAATTTAATGTTGAGATAGTAGATAGGAAGGGTTCTGATAATCAAATTGCTGATCATTTGTCTAGGCTTGAAATTAAAAAATCTCTTTGAGATATTGAAGAAATTAATGAACATTTTCCTGATGAAAAAGTGTTCACTGTTAAAGTGGCTTGTTCCGTGGTATGCAGACATAGTAAACTTTATTGTTAGTAATATTATACCCTACGGTTTAACATACCAAGAAAAGAAGAAATTTCTGTTTGATGCTAAGACTTATTTTTGGGATGACCCATTTTTATATAAATAAGGAAAGGATTTTATAATTTGAAGATGTGTACCTTTGGAAGAGACTTATGAAATTATTCGAAAATGTCATGATTCTGATTATGGGGGACATTTTGGAAGTGATAAAACTGCATATATAATATTACAATCAGGATTTTATTGGCCTACAATTTTTAAGGATGTGAATGTTTATATTAAAAATTGTGATAGATGTCGACGTGTAGGCAATATTTCTAGAGGAAATGAGATGCCCCTCAATTATATGTTGGAAGTTGAAATATTTGATGTTTGTGGACTAGATTCTATGGGACCATTTACGGCATCTTTCGTAAATGTTTATATTTTGATAGCAGATGCAACTTATGTTTCCAAATGGATCGAAGCTATTGTTTTACCTCAATGTGATGCTCAAAGTGTTGCAAAGTTTTCGATGAAGAATATATTTCGCAGATTTGGAATACCAAGAGTAATCATAATCGATGAAAGTCATTTTAGAAATGCGGTTATTGGGAAGTTAACAAAGAATATCATATTAATCATTGCATTAGCTAATGCTTATCATCCACGAGACAAGTGGTTTGGTTGAATTATCCAATCGTGAAATTAAAAGAGTATCGGAAAAAGCTATTAATCCAAATAGAAAGGATTGGTCGATCAAGCCTGGATTATGCTTTTGCGTGCCTATGGATCGCTTCAGCGCAACGCTCATAGGAATGTCCCCATATAAGTTGATTTTCGGAAAAGCTTGTCATTTACCTTTTGAACTTAAGCATAAAGCATATCGGGCTATTAAAGAGTTTAATTATAATTTGAAAGATGCTCGCTGAAAAGAGATTATTGCAATCGAATGAGATTGAAGAAATAAGGAATGAATCTTATGAAAATGCTAAAATTTATAAGGAAAAGATGAAGTTATGGCATGATCGAAGATTTTTACTGAAAATCTTGTACAGTGGCAAAAAGTTTTACTATATAATGCTAGATCGAGAATATTTTTTGGAAAACTTAAGTCCAGGTGGATGGGTTCATTTATCGTGATAAAAGTTTATTCTTACTGAGTCGTAGATATTCAAGATCCTAAGATCGGAAAATATTTAAAGCTAACTGACATAGACTTAAACCATATTTTTCGACTAATAAATCTAAATCTGATAATAATTTGATGTTGGGTCACTCGAATGAGTTCTGGTATGTCGAGCCGAAGACATTAAAACAAGCGCTTTGTGGGAGGCAACCCATAATTATCGGTGTGCTTTGCTTTATGTTTGTTTTGTGTGCTTTTTTTTGCTTTGTTTGGTTTGTTTTTATGTTTTTAGTGGTAGTTATTTGGTGTTTTTAAACTATAATAGAGTTTATTTGACCTTAATTGATGATTTAGAGAAGTCAGAATGAAAATTTGGACACTTAGCAGACCTGTGCAAAATTGAGCACTAGCGGCTAAGCGCCGACTGGTTGGCGCTTAGGTGCCGCAGTTATAAAAAACGTGAAAAATGAGGTTCTAGAGGCCTAGATCGTGGGGGAGTGGTTTTCAAAGTTATTTTGGAGTTTTAAAATGTCTTGGGGCAGTTTTAGTACTTCCCAAGTCTATAAAAAGGACCAGATTTAAGAGAAACACTTGCCCCAAGTCCTATTTTCATTTCTAAATCTTAAGAAGAGAGTTTTGAGTGCATCATGTCTTCCTGGGAGAATGAGATTAAGAAGAACCAAGATTCTGACAAGAGAAAGTTCGTTAGTGACAGTGCTAAAGAGTTATTTAATGGATATCTCGCTGTTAGTATTCAAGGGATTACTGAAATAATTGCAAAAATTGAAGCCCGAATGACTTCAATGGAAGCAAAAATCCATGAAAGTCACCTGCATTTGGATCACATGGGATGGCAACTCAAGATGCAATTCAGTCATTCAAGGTACGTGGAAGAAGCGAATAAGGCGATGTTTTTGAAGAACAAATGGATTGAAGAAGATGATTTAAGGATGAATAATTATCGCCCGTTTTATCAGATTTATATTCCAGAAGGGTCAAATGAGAATCATAATGGTTCGGGATATAATCCGCCTAATGGAGAATGGAATTAAGAGTGCTTTGTTCTTATTTTTTTAGTGTTCTTATGTGTTATGTTTAGTGTTCATGTGTGTTATGTTTGGTGTGTTTAGTGTTTATATTTAAGTATTAACTAAGCCTAATGATGCGATAGTTACATCCTAGAGATGTAAACTTATCAGTACGAGATTAAGTCTCTTGTATTTAGAGAATTTCATCCTTTATGTGTGGATAGAAATTCTAGAATTGTATTAAGTGTTATGTTTGTTTTAATATAAGTTTATGTTTGTGTGAAATTTGTGTGGAATCAATGGATATTAAATTTTGATTTTGAATATTGGAAGATTTATGTTGGGAGAAATAATTATTCTGGAGTAATTAAGGGTGATTAACAAAGTGATTTAGTGCATATAACTTAATTGTGAAAATCTGGGTATTGGCGGCTAAACGCTACTTAATTGTGAAAATATGGGTATTGGCGGCTAAGCGCAAGAGTGTCGGCGCTTAAGCACCAGATTTTGCGGCTAAGGCGCCAGTTCTTGAAAATTGGTTCCCAGCAGTTAAAAACCCAAAAATTGCCATTTTTAAACCACCCAATCGTCTTCAACCTTCGGTTTATCGCGAAAGAGGAGCCTAGGGCATCATATTGTGGATCATTTAAGAGTCGATCTCAACAAAAATTGTTAGATTTGGATTCCTTAAGGTATGAACACTACTCCTAAGTAAACATTTTTTGATTTCACCTTGTATTTTGATTACATTTTGGAAAATCTTAAAATCACTATT
The DNA here is from genome assembly GCA_022702705.1 of Papilionanthe hookeriana x Papilionanthe teres. Taxonomy (NCBI): domain Eukaryota; kingdom Viridiplantae; phylum Streptophyta; class Magnoliopsida; order Asparagales; family Orchidaceae; genus Papilionanthe; species Papilionanthe hookeriana x Papilionanthe teres. The sequence continues at coordinate 42,479,715 of CM040422.1, forward strand.
CATTGTGAAAATTTGAGGAAAAACTTGAGAAATTGCTTGGATTTAGTGAAAATATCTTTTGGAAGATAATTTAGCAAGTTTAGTTTGATTTTGGAATTTTTGGTGAATTTTTGGTGAATTTTTAGAGATGGCTCCAAAGTCAAAGCGTGCGAGAGAAAATGCCAGATTTGATTCTGACAAATTTGTTAGCACGAGGACTGAGGAACGATATGTTGACGCACTGCAGTCATGTAAGTTGATTCCTGAGCATGTATTTAGTAAGCCAGGAGAAGTAATTGAAGATATGATTGCTAGAAGGAACTGGGAGAATTACTGTTGCTTCTCCGCTGTTGCTGTTATTTCTGTGGTCAGAGAATTTTATGCAAATTTGCCTACTGCAGAAGAGAATCAAATGATGGTTAGGAGGCATGAGGTCAACTTTTCATCTGGGGCAATCAACACTTTTTATGGACTACCTCCTGACATGTTCTGTTTTATTCTAACTATCATCCTACGGAAGGAGAATTAGATGAGATCATGGAATTTCTGATTGATGGAAGAGGATTATGGAAAATAGAAAATGATAGAAGAGTGAACTTTCATGCTTCCAAATTGAATGCCACTTCTAAGGCGTGACATTATTTTATCTCATCTAAATTGTTACCTTCGAGTCATACTAGTGAAGTGACGAGCGAAAGAGCTATGTTGAACCATTGCATTCTGCAAGGGAAGCCTATTGAAATTGGAGGTATAATTTATGATTATGTTTTGAACTGTGCTAGATCAACCACTACTGCAGGTATGGGATTTCCTTCATTGATTCATTCATTATGTGAATGATCTAGAGTGAAGTTTGAAACCTGAGAAGAGGTACTTCAGCCATTGAGACCAATTACCAGTGTCAATGTTGGTGCTTACACTGTACATTCAGAGTTTGGTTGGAGAGGAGGATTTAGTAAGGATTCTACTGCTTCTGCTTCTGCTGCATCTACTTCTCGTGCTACTACTTCACGGGCTTCATCATCTACAGATTCACAGACTAGTTTGCTAAGAAAGATTTTGAAGAAAGTGCGTTTTACTCGGGAGCATGTTAGAGATATTGATGGTAAAGTGGATAATGTGGAAAGATATAATGTGAAACATGATGAGTATGAGGAGAGTTATTAGCAATATTTGGATAGACTGATTAGAGGTGATCAGAGTGCTGAGATGCCCCCTCATCCATTCTAAATACCTTATGTGCCATCTAGAGATTGGAACGACATGATGATGATGATCATGAGGATGATGAGTAGATTTGTGTTATTTGTTTTTGATGTAGTGTTGTTGTTGATGTATTGATGTCTGTTTTGTTTAGTATTTAGTTTGATCATTGTGTTGTGATGTAAACCTTGATAGTATGCAGATTGTAGTTTGTATTATTTTTCTGTTATGCATATTCAGATGTATTGTTGTTATTGTATTGATGTTTTATATGTTGCTTTGTGATAGTGTGTGTAATAGTAAATGTTTTTATGTGTATGTTATGTCAGAGTTTTTAGTAGTGTGTACTTTAATTCAAAAGCTCGTTAGGAGATTATAAACCACTTATTGGGAACTTCTACTTAGGAAACTACATGTTTAAAATTTTTCAAATTCCAGTATCATCTGTTATCTGTATCAGTGTGTTATTTTAGTTGGTGTGTATTTTCTTTGAAAACCTCCATTACTTTAGAAGTCTTTTTGAAATTTTTACATTTCTTTGTATAAAAATTGTTTTGAAAAACTAAATTTGATTTCATTTTTACTCATGTTATTTAAATTGTTATACTTGCATATTAGGATATTAAAAATTCTTGCAAGCATGATATGTCGGTTTTTATTTCTTACCCATGTATTATTTCTTATGCTTAAATGTTTTATCTTAACTAAAAGCTAATGTTTTGGGGGGGGGGGCATTTTAAAAACAAAGATTTTCAAAAACCTAAAATTTTATTTGATTCTCAAGAATACTTAAAATAATTCTTATTTTTGATTGAGAACAATTATGTACATGAAGTTATATTAGGGGAATAAAAATTTTGAATATAGAAATGAATAAAAGAATTTATTTAAAATTTATAGTAATCATGAAAAACTTAAAGTTAAAATTTTCTTAATGAAGAGGTGTTAAATAAAGTTAAACTATCTTTAGTAAGAAGTTTTGTATTTTTATGATGAATAGAAGATTTGACTTTTATTCTTCAATGCTTAAATTTCTTTTATTAAAGAGTAATTTTCAAATTTTATTATTATGATTTTTAAGTGAAAGATGTATATCTGACCTTTATTTTAAATGGAAGGGTGGAATTCAAAATCATTAAAGGCCTATCTAGATATAGTAATCATTGCCATATAAAAAAAAAGAAAAAGAAAAAAAAGTGAAAAATAGTATATGAAAAGGGAGGAGAAGCTTGAAGATTTAAGGGCCTAATAAAAAATTGGTTTCATACCTAAAGTTTAAGATATAAGTTCAGAGAAAATCTAAAGCTTAAAGTTATAATATAGTAAGTAAAATTATTTTCATATAAAGATTTTTAAGTGAGAAAAATAGGTATTTGAGTCCTACATTTTGAAGAATCTACAAATATTTCTGAATTAGATAGAAACTTATATTTGTCATTTTACTTTACTCAAGAACTTTCTAAACTTTAAGTTTGTTTTAATTACTGAAATTTATTCTAAATTGGACTATTCAATTTTTAGAACAAAATTTTGTTATCTTCCTAAGAAACTCATTACATAATTTGCATGTTAAATTTTTTCTATGAGATTTACTGTCACTTGAGAACAAGTAACATTTTAAGTTTGGGGGATTTTGATACACCTAAAATATATAGTATTTTTTTGCATATTTTTATACATATCTTTAATGATATTGCACTTTAATGGAAGGTATTTTTTGTTTTTCTTACAGGTATGATGAAAATGGATGGTCATGATGAAAGGAGCAAATTTGGAGCAAAAAAAATGAGAAATGAAAATTTGGGCACTGGCGGCTAAGTGCTGCTGGGCCGGCGCTTAGCCGCCACAGTTAAAAATAAAAATCTAAAGGAATTTGGTGTCAATTTCAAAGGAGATGGGATGCAACTCTTGGTGGTAACTTCCATAACTTCCTTTGGGCGGCATGTTTGAACGAAGGGGTGCATTCTTTGGTGGATACATTGAATCTGGACACATTTGAAGATACACCAAGGCACCTTTTGGTTTAATTTTTAAAGAGAGTCTTAGGAATGACTAAGTGCTCTTCCTTAGCATTTTGAAGAGAGTTTTCATTAGGAGTAGGAGTAGAGAGTAGAAAGAAGCTCTTCCACTTACATTTTAAAGAGCGTTTTTACAATATTTTACTTTTATTTTGTGAGAGTTTTTATTAAGAGTAGGAGTAGAGAGTAGAAAGAAGAAAAGGGTCGGAGTGAAGTCTTATTCTTCCCACTTCTTTTCTTTCTTTTAGTTTAATTTCTATTGAAGTCTGAAGTTTATTCTGAGTCATCGGAGTTGGGAGATCTACTCTGAGGAGTAGTTTAATGAAGAGTTAAAGTTTCAGAGGAACTTCTTGAGTCTTGTGGAGATAATTTTCAGATAACTATTTACTTTTCTTCTTACATTTAGTTTTTTTAATTAATACTTGTTTTTGTTTGTTGTTTTTCTTATGGTTTTTAATTTCAAATTAATGTGTTTTTGTATTTTCTCAATGCATTCTGAGTAGTTTACTTTATCTTTTTCTTTCTTAAATAGAGAAGTAATTAGTTTATGGAGAATTATTGTGGAAAGTATAAGTGTTTAATGTTCGAATAAGTTGTGAAGATTAATTCTGAAAACTTTGTTTACTTCTTAATTTGGCCTGTTAAGTTGTAGAATTTCTTGAGATTATGTAAGATCCAATGCGGTATTGTCTCATAAAAGTTAGTAAGAATCACATGCAATCATATGAGTGAGAATTGTAGTCCATATAATTGAATGTAATACTAGAAGATAATTTTTATGGAAGGGAGTAAAATTAGAGGATTTTGGAGTGATAGGCTAAAACCCCCTAATTTTGGTTTGAAGTTTTGAGCTTTGTTATGAGAAGTTAGCCCCCAGTTGGTGGGAATCGAGGGAACTCTAAAGTGAGAGAATGATATCTTCCCTGCCTAACCATGTTCAAAATGATAAAAATTTCAAATTAACCTATGTTCTTTATAGAACCAAGTGAGGGTAAAGAACACATTTGCTTCTATCTGTCACAACAAATTTAAATACTTCCACAACAATACTTTAATAATTATTACTACTTCATAAAAGGAAAGAAAAAGATATTATAGTTAATAGTGTTTTACATATAGTGTTGTTAGTTATTATAAATTTAATTTCTTGCTTAACATTTTATTAAGGAAATTTCAAAACACAAATCAACTTTCAAAACTTTTCAAAATCAAGACATACTTTCAAAAGCCAATTAAAAAACTAAAAAGATTATTTTCTAATTTCTTTAAAGATTTTCATATTTTCCCTGTGGGTTCGATATCTCGAGGCTTAATCAGAAAGTCGTATATTACTTGATAATTGCGTAGTATCCCATATTATAAAATCATTATTTTCATATCTAAATCATCAGCACATATATATATATCTGGTGGAGTCAAGTTTTTGGCGCACATATATTTTTCAGGGATCATAGACTCAGTGGATATCAGTGACTGGGATTAGGTGGGATCAATTTCCTAGGTCATGGAGAACATTTTTTGTCTTGGATGTTTCAGGGCTTAGGCAGTGTATATCTGTCTTCCTCTTTCTTGGGTCTTCTCAGGTTTTCTTTATTTATAGCCTATGGGGAGGCCATGACTGAGCTTATATAAGCTTTAAATTGCTTGAGGATAAAGCTAACAATCTCAAGATGGCATGGAGATAAACTTCTTGGCTAGAGATATCTATGGTTGAACTTCCCAAGTTTACTCCATTGAACTCAACTATGGTGAAGGTTTAGTCTCATGTCTTGGCCTCCCTCCATTGGAAGGTTTAGGAGGTGGATAAGGTTGCCTAATTATGTCTTGAATCAACCCCCTCCCATGTAAATTTATTAATTCATTCTATAGACTCAATGGATAATGACACATAAGCTCTATACTCCTCCATTTCCCATGGCTTGTCATGATATATTTAATCATGGAAGAAATTGATTTAGATAAGCTCTTCTCTTCAATTGGATTAGAGAAGAGGTGAGTGGTGACTCCCCACATCATTCTTTGAGTATAACATGAAGGAATGACACCTTTTGCATCTATTCATGAGGATGTCATGATTACTTTTAACCTTGGTTACCATGATGGCTAGTGAGTTTGTCACGGGGTTAGCCAAGTCATGGTGAAGTCCAATGTGTCATGGGTGACTCATGAGTGTCCCTCTATAACAAAAAATCAATTATGGATTTTTTGATGTCATGGGTGATGTCATAAGTTCAAATTCAATTTAGGGTTATTTAATCATAATTCCATTTTTAATTAATTATGTAATTAATTTAAAATGTAGAAAATTATAATATTAACCCATAAATTAATCAAAATGATTTTGAAGGTTAATCATTTGATTAATTTTTATTAATTTAGTTTAAAATTGAGTATTTTGACAAAATTTGACTAAAGTTGACCATAGTTAACCAGAGTTGACCATGGTTGACAAATATAAGTCCAGGGTTGACCTAGTTGATTTACTTAACCTTGTCATGGTTAATTTAATCATGGGGTCATTAATTTTGGTAATAGGACCTAGTTTTGACTAGGGTTAACCTTATTTAATCATTTTAATGTCTTAAATTGATCAGATGAGCTAGATTTGACCAATTTTGGTGTCTAAGTTAACTTAGTGTTCAATGGAGTTGGCACTGGGTTAATGTAGTAGTCATTGGGTCAATAGGTTAACCATTTTGACCTAATTTGACCTTTTGGGTCAAAAGTTGACAAGTTAGGTCAATAGGGTAGTCATTGGGTTAAACATTTTGACCTAATTTGACCATTTGGGTCAAAGTTTAACCAGTTTGTTCGATGGGGTGGTCATTAGATCAATAGGTTGACCTAAATTGACCATTTAGGTCAAAGGTTGACCAGTTAGGTCAATGTTGTGGTCATTGGGTTAATGGGTTGACCATTTTAACCTAATTTGACCATTTGGGTCAAAGGTTGACTAGTTTTGTTAATAGGGTGGTCATTGGGTCAATAGGTTGACCATTTTGACCTAAAATGACCATTTGGGTCGAAGGTTGACCAGTTTGGTCAATGTGGTGTCATTGGGTCAATGTGTTGACCCTTTGACCTAATTTGACTTGTTGGGCCAAAAGTTGACAAGTTTGGTCAATAAGGTGATCATTGGGTCAATGGACTGATCATTTTGACCTAAATTGACCATTTGAGTCAAATTTTGACCAGTTTGGTCAATGTGGTGGTCATTGGGTCATGGATTGAGCATTTTGACCTAATTTGACCATTTGAGTCAAAGTTAACCAGTTTGGTGAATGTGGTGGTCATTGGGCCAATAGGTTGACCATTTTGACCTAAATTGACCATATGGGTCTGAGGTTGACTAGTTTGGTCAATAGAGTGGTCATTGGGTCAGTAGGTTGACCATTTTGACCTAAATTGACCATTTGGGTCAAAGGTTGACCAGTTTGGTCAATGTGGTGGTCATTGGGTCATGGATTGACCATTTTGACATAATTTGACCATTTAGGTCAAAGGTTGACCAGTTTGGTCAATGATTGATCATATCAGGGTTTCTCATTGCTGATTTGACCATTTAAGAATGTCAATACTATTTAGATAAAAAAGGCTTTATTAGGGATTTACTATAAAAATTAGGGTTTAGTGACCAGCAGTGAAATTTAGAGTCAATATTAATAGACTTCCTGTCTTAAGAAGATTTAGTAATGATCCTCACAAAAGTGAGGTCAACTAATGGGCCCCCAATATGTATGGAATACTACAGAAGTATGTCGCACATATTGGCGTTGACCGAAACGGTCTGGATAACCCAACAAAATTGTCAGTTTATTGACAGAGAAATTTCATTTAGAAAAGAAGATGGATGACATATTCCATTAAAGGAGGTATCACACTGCTTTTCAAAGATGTCGAATGTCCGTATTATTGATTTTGAGAAGGACTACTATGTGACTTGTGTCTTTTTTTTTTCAAAGAAAGAGCTGTAGGAATGTCGTGTTTCCGTGTTAGGAGGGTCTTATATCCAATAGCTGGAGAGAGAGAGTGGATGTCATACCATTTCTCAGAAATGTCAAATGTCAATATGTTGATTTTGAGAAGGAATGCTGTGTGACTTATATCCTTTCTCAAAGAAAGAGCTATAGAAATTCCATGTTTCCATGTGAGAAATGGTCTTACATCCAATAGTTTGAGAGAGAGAGAGAGGATGCCATACCATCTCTCAAAAATTTCAAATGTCAATATGTCAGTTTTGAGAAGGAATGCTTTGTGACTTATATCATTTCTCAAAGAAAGAGTTACAAGAATGCCATGTTTCCGTGCCAGGAAGGGTCTTAAATATGTTGACCTCATTTTTGGTGAGGTCTAATCTTCCTCTTAGTGCTTAGGATCTAGCCATAAGACTTCCTCTTTGACTATCCTAGAAGACTAGAGATGGAACCCACCATTTAGAAATCTCTACCACTTCTTAGCTCCTTTTGGAATCCTACATGGAGGGTCATGAACCTCCAAATCACTTGGAAGGTTAAAACAAACATGTGGAGAACCAAAGGTGAGTTCCTATAGAAATGATTTGGACTTAAGGCAACCTTGGGTGACTATGGCTTGTTCTTGCACACACCCTTAATCCCTTGAACCCCTCATTTGTTCCAAAACCCTAAGCCAATTCCCCTCTACCTTTTAAGAAACTAATATATCTAAAGTATATAGTGTTTTTAAACACATTTTTTACATATTTTTGATGGTATTGCACTTTAATAGAAGATATTTTTGTGTTTTTCTTGCAGGTATGATTAAAATGAGTGATTATGATGAAAGGAGCAAAAGAGGATCAAATTTGAAGCAAAAATTGAAAGATGTGCATGTCAGCACTATTTTTCAGGTTGTGTGTTATTTTGAAAAGGGGTCGCCTAACAGAAGTTGTCGGCGAATTTTTAATTTAATTTAAATAAATAATTTGAAAAAATAATATTTGATTTTGAAAATAATTTTAAATTTGAAGGTTTTAAGATATGAGATTAAACTGATCTCACATCCCGAATAGTTTATATAAAGGAGCACCGCACCACAAACCGTGTATCTATCCCTAAGGATAGACACACTGCTTGACGGTGGGGCTCGATTAAACAAACTAAAAGATTTGTGACATCCGTTTGGTCTGCGAACCAATTTTATAAGCCGACAAATTCCCCTGCTTAATATGAAAGCATTAAGCAGGGTTTATATTACCTGAGTTCTTTAAAATTCCCTATAAGGGCAAGCCCTTATAGTTAATTACATCTTAAGTGAGGGGAATCACCTAAGAAAACTCTCGATAATAATCAATAATTCTGCTCTCAAGGATTTCAAAGTTTAAGTTTTCAAGGGATTGAATTTTGGAATTTCAATAGGGAATGGATCAAATTTGGAACATTTTATTTTGAGAATTCAAAGGAAGAAAAGTAGGAGAAATTACAGATTCAAAGCGAACTTCGGTAATCCCCCGACTATCCTATTGTTTGGCTTGGATTTAGGAAAGTCCTAATATTTATTTAAATGTTTTGATCTTGCCAATTTTAATTAATTAGGGCTTATATTTGTATGATAAAATCAAACAAATAGCCTCGAAGATGTGAGGGTTTATTGTCGTACCGGACGACTACCTCGGAATCCTAAGACCAGTTAGGGCTTAATTTGCAATGCAAGTGCCTAATGAAGAGGTTGAGGATTTATGTTGCACTAGGCAAACTACCTCGAAATCCTATGGCTTCGTTATTTTAATTCTAAGAAAGTTTTGCTGAAGTAGACTCAGGTTTTGTTGATGACGATGGCCGTGCTGCCCACCATGCTCCGAGCTCCTTATTGTTGCAGAAGTTTAGTTTTAGAGGTCATAAATCAGGGGATTAGAAAAGTGTTTTGGTTTAGAGAAGTCTTAATTTCTAAGTGTTTTTGTGTTTTAATTAAAACAAATCTTAAAGTTGATTATAACGACACCGGTTAAGATCCCACAGTTCCATCCTTCCGGCATCATTATTTTTATCGGATTCACTTAGTCCAGATGAATTTGCTAAACTCAACTGAATGAGTTCCACACTTTCATAGAGAAAGTGGGAAATCCCGTTAGCAACACGTAGGTTACATCATCCGAGGTATTCCCGATCATCCAACAGGACGTTTTAATTTAGTTGTAATTGTAGTTTTGTGTTCTGTTTGTGATTAAATTTTGAGTTGTTTTATATTTTGAAATATTGTGGCGGTGAATTTTATCTTGCAATGACTTTTAACTTAGTTTTGGTTTCAGTTTTAGGGTCTATCCTAAAGGTGTGGGTTTTCATACAACAGTTGTTTATCATGCAAGAAAAAGTAAGTGCAATGCAGTTAAATAAATTGCAAGAAGGTAGATTGCAAGAAAGTAGATTGCAATAAAATAAAAGCGTACCTGGAGGGTCTTCCCGTCATCCCAAGCTGCACTTAAAACACAATTAGAATATTTAAGCAAGTTCCTAGGTAAAGCTAAGGTAAGGGTTATGGTTTTCTACCAAATTCCTAATCCTATAGCTAGTCATCTCCTATGACGTCTAGGTTCTTTGTGTTTTGGTTTAAGGACGATTTTTTTCATCAACGAACAATTAAGTCCAATTGTTCTTATAAATGTCCTATCATATTGAGGAAGTGCTTAAGAATAATCTTAAACATCTTTTCAATATTTCTAGGATTGTTTTAAGTCCAAATGGGTTTAATTATACAAATGAATTAATCGTCCGAGAATTCAAGTTTCGTTGTTATCTTACTCAGTGAACTAGGACATTTGAATATCCTGTAAGTGAAGTAACATTTCATCTAATGTTCTGTTTAGGAGTTATAATAACCAAAGCTTTCGAGGGTAAATTGGTATTCAAATGATTTGATTTAAGTTAATGGGTTTAAATTTGGAATAGTGTTCAAGTTATTTTAGATTTATTTTGAATTCTTTATGTCTTTAGTGATGTTATATTTAATTCAACTTAATTTAATTTAATTTAATTTAATTGAGTTTTAATTTAATTTAATTCAATTTAACTCGATTTAGTTTGATTTGATGTTACATTAAATTAATTTGATTTGATTTAATTTTAATTTAATTTGATTTAATTTGATTTAATTTAATTTACTTTAATTTAATTTAATTTAATTCATTTAATTTGATTTAATTTGATTTAATTTAATTTAATTTAAGTTATTTAATTTGTTTATTTAATTTAATTTAATCTTTAATTTAATTTAATTTAATTCAACTTTTAATTTTAATTTAATTTAATTTAATTTACTTAATTTAATTTAATTTTTAATTTAATTTTATTTTTTAATTTTAATTGAAATTTTTAAAAGAGTTTAATAATTTAATTTTAGTTTAATGATTAAGTCTTTTAATGTTTTGAATTTGAGTTATCATTTTAGTTAAGAATTGAATATTAATGAGATAATTAATTTAGGGATTTTTAAATTAAAGAATAAATCTCTTCCTAATAATATCCCTATTTTAATAATTCCAATTTTATTATTCTTCCAAATTTAATCAATTATTTAATTAAAGTTTAATCATTTTAAATTGCTTAATGGGTTTTTACCCTTTAATTATTTAAATTTCAATCATCCAAATCAGATTAGGATCAAATATTTTACTTGTTAATTTTTTTATTAAACCTAAAGTTTTAATTAAAGGTTAAAATTTTAATTAACACTTTACCCTTTAAGCTTAATAATTTCATAACTCACTAAATTGAACTCAAATGAACTTGAAATTTTTATGTGACTTCACTCATATGTCAATGAAGACATGAGAGGAGAAAATGTGATTTTTCTGTATTTAATTTATTTATATAATTATTTTTGGTGGAAAATAGAGATTTTCAAGGAAAATTTAATAACATGACCAAGGGAAAGTTTCTGTCCTTAAAAAAATTAGGGGACATTCCTAATGACCAGAGGACCACTTGGACCAATTTTGGTGATTTTTTGAATTATATTATTTTTATTATAATTATTTTAAGTTTTGGAGTGTTAATTAATTTAAAAATAAAATAAATGTTGAAAAATGGATTTTATATTTTTCAAAAATCTCTCTGATATCAAGGAAATCAGAGAATTAAATTTTGCAATTTTCTGATTTTTCTATGATTTATAATAATTATTTTAGTGAAAATGCTAGAAAATACATTTTTTTAATTTTAAAATTACCCTAGAGCTTTAAAATTTAATATCTCACTAAATAGACCTAAGAAAAATATGGGGTTTATTCCTAAGTGATTAAAATTCAAAATGTGACATTTTGGTGAATTTTATTATTTTTGTGATTTTTATTATTTTTTAATTATTAAAATATTAAAATAATATTAAAAATCAACTTTTTTAGAAAATTGAAATTTTAATTTTCTTAAATTCCCCTAATATCGGAGAGGCTCCAAAACCAATTTGGTGAATTTTTGAAAGGTATTTTAAAAGTTATGAATTTTTAAAGTTTAAAATGACTAAGTGGCTTAATCAACCCAATTAGTGGGGCTAACCAAGTCCAATTGACCTCAAACTTTTATGGTGGGTTCCTCCGATCCTAGAGGTCGAGTGGAGAATTAATTTCAAGTCAATTTGATGCATGGTTAACTCTAATTAATTAGAGACCTATTTTGGGTGTTTAAGCCAATTAGGGGTTGTTTTAAGTGAACTAACTCAAAACTTATTTTTCCTAGGGTTCTCTGGTCATAAGGAACATCATCAAATTTTCCTAGAATTTATTTCACAACATGCTATTTATTGGAATTAAAATACTCAAAACAGATAGCATGAACTTGAAAAATCAATAACTCTTCATAGGGATGGCCTCGACTTTGGAAAATTCAGGGAATGTTCCCAAATTCGGAGGCTTCAAAAGCCCTATGGTCTCATGCCATGGTGAATTGTATACATGCATGGAGAATTAAAAGTTTGCAGAGAGTAAATAAATTATAAAAAATAAAATACTTGATGAAATTAAATGATTTCTATTCCACATTATTCTCCTCTGTTCACTGAGCAAGAGGGTATTTTTATTTTATTTTTCTGATTTTTCTACACAAAGTTATGAATTTTTGAAGTTTAGGGAATTAAATAAATAGAAAATACCCCTAATTTTCTATTTATCCACGCGGCGCCAACTCATCCTCGGCATCTCCGAAAGCACACGCGTCGCGCTCCCATTCGACGCCGCCATCTGACTCAGCACTCCGGGCCCCGCGGTTCTTGTACCGTCTCCTGGTCCGACGCCATCTGAGCTGTCCGTCCGCGCGTGTATTGAATGGACGGCATCCGTTCATCGTCCCCGAGCGTCCTCACCCGAGAGCCGTCCACACTAAATTCCTAAGATCTCACTCGATACTCAATGGATTTTCATGTTCTTATGCTCTATGGATTCGTCTTGAAGAGACGAACACATCTATACGGTTATCATGCATTGAAATTAAAGCATTTGAAATGGAGAATCTCCAGAAGCTTGGGATGAAGAATTAGTTCATACCTTTGCTCAGAGAAGTGTGGCTTCGATCTGAGAGTTGTTGCACCTTCGATTGGATCCCAACAAGCTCCAGATGAAGTCTCCTGGTCTGGTGAATTGTCTAGATGTGATTTCGACCAAGCCCGATCACAAAGCTTGGAGAGCTGGAGCAACCGGGTGGCCCGGAGATGGGGCTTTGCTTCGGTGGACACCTTCCCTTGGTCCGGTGAAGGTGTAGAACCAATCAATTTGGGGATTGGCTCATCTGTGGAGAAGTGTCCTGGTTTTGGGTGGAATTTCGACTACGAAATTGAGTTCACAGAGAAGAAATGACAGGGGGATCTCACTGGGGATCAAGTGCTCTATGTATGGGGAGGAGTCTGGAACAATTTTGGTAGAGTTTCCTTAAGGTTTGTTTTCAGCCCCTCTCATGGCCGAGAGGGGTGGTGTTTAAATAGGAGAGGGTGAAGGGCCTCCCAGGGAGAGTTAGGGCTTGGGATGAGCTGCTCTTGGCAAGAGAAGAACAGTTCCAATGGCCACTGGGGATGGGGCGACTCGGCGAGTGAGAATTCCAAGTTGGGCTCACATGTGAGCTCTCGGCCATGGTGTTTTCCGGCGGCTCTGGTGGCTGGCCGGCCGAGGCATGGGTCACCCTCGAGGTCGGGTGGGTCGGGGCCGGGACTTGGTGCAAGCAATTGGCAATTGCCATGTGTAAAGAGCTTGGATTGAAATGGAATGGGGGAAGACCATTTTGGGTTCAAATGAGTCAACCCATGGTTTTGGGCTAGGTTCACCACCCAAGGCCTGGTCTTGGGCCGAAAAGGGTCACTTGGGTCAGCCAAGAGAGAATGGTGTGGTCTCCATCCATGATGAGGTGGCTAAGCATGGTTTAGTGTGTGACATGCTTAAGGTAAAAAAGGGTTTAAGGAGGATTAGAAAAGGGGCCCCTCCTTTTGCCATTAATGGCTTGATCACATGTCAAGCTTTCCATGGCTTCATGTGGCTTGTCCATGGCTTGCATGGCTCACCTTTGGCTTGGGAAAAGGTTTGGTCAATTTCATGAAAATGGATTTTAGGAATTCTTGGTAATTTGATGGAAATTTGTATGAAACTTGATTTGGAATAATTTGATGAGGACTTAGGTAATGGATTTAATTAAGTGGATGACAAATGGAGATGTCATGTGGGCTTTAGTGTAGATTTTGGGCTTTTGAATTTGAAGGAAGTGGGCTCTTAGGAAAGTTTAAGGGGAAATGGGCTTTTGATTTTAGGATGGGCATTTGGGTAAAGATTTTGTGAAGAACTTTATCAAATAATGTCATAATTGGTTTAGGGATGTTCTATGAAGGGCTTGGAGTCAATTTAGTGTGATTTGGAGTTGAATTGGTTTGAATTTGGGTTTATTTGGTAAGTGGGCCTATATGGGTCCAAGTGGGCCAAGTTGGGCTAATGTTGGGCTAGGGTTGAAATTGATGTAAAATCAATGTTGAGAAATGTTTATGGGAGTGTTTCAAAGAGGTTTTGGCTTTGGGTGGGCTTTGATTTTGGGGTTTGGGCTCATTTGGGTTAGGTTTGGGTTTAGGTCAAAAATGGGCCTTTTAGCTTTGGGTTGAATTTGAGTGGGGTTTGGGTCTAAATTTTGGGCAAATCATGTTAGTGTTTTGTTTGTGGGAATGTTAAGGAAGATTTAGAAAAGGATTGGGGTTGATTGGAGTTGAATTGGGTGAGTTTGGGTTAGGTTTGGGTCATGGGTCCAAATTGGGCTTTAAGGCCAAAAGTGAAATTGGATCCAAATATCAATCAAATTGAACTTGGATTTGGTCTAGATTGGTATTGGGGATGTTGAATTGAAGTTTAGAACTGAATTGAACCAAAATTTGGGGTCAATTGGGTAGGTTTGGTTTAACATTGGGTTCACTTTGGGTTAAAATGGGCCAAATTGGGGGTTTTGACAAACGTAGGGTAAATTGACAAAATTGGCCCATGGTGTAGTTGGAAAAAATGAAATTGGGAATATTTGAGATTTTCTGAAATTTTCTGGGAATTTTCTGAATTTTTGGATTTTTGGGTCAAGAGGGGTATTTTGGGTATTTGGAGGGTATTGGGAGGTTTTCTTGAAATTTTTGGTATTTTTTGGGTATGGATGATCAATTTAAGTGATGTGGAAATGTTTGGGATTGAATTTGGAGAATTTTGGATAATTTGGAAATTTTTGAGAAATTTGGGTAATTTCAAGGGTTTTGGGTTGGCTAAGCGGGTGTAGGGTCCCGGGGGTCAAAAATTGAAAATTTGGGAAATTGAAGATTGGGTGGATGTAAGTGGAAAAAAGTCATTTTGGTTGAGCCATGAAGCCATATCAAGGCTATATGAGCCATGAAGGGACTCATTTGAGGCATTCACTATGTTGTTCCTAACCCTCTTAGCTAAGGGCTTAGGGGTTAAGGATCATTCATGTGAATCACCTACATGAGTCAGGAGGTCAAGTTGGGTATGGGTGTGGTTTTAGGAAGTGTGTGAAAGTGTAGTGTATAAGTGTAGTGTGTGTGTAAATCAGCCCACTGCAGGCCAGGGCCGCCAGGGCGAGTCCTAAGGCAAAGAGTCCTATAGGAACTCATCCTTCGAACTTCCGCATTTGATTTCAACCCTCTAGGTGATTAGGGGTCTATAGTCGAGTTTGTGGAGTTTGCGGGGAGTTTAGAAGTGGTTTGAATTTCTAAAAGGTGGGTCCCGATTCTAGTCCTCTAAGATAGTCGAAAGGAAAAGTCTAAAGGCTAGATCCTAAGTACTAAAGAGAAGAAGAGAAGACCTCATCAAAAATGAGGTCGACAAATGGACCCCCAATAGGTGTGGTGGTCGACGGAGCACACGCGCGTATTGGCGTTGACCGAAGAGATCAACACAACCAACACAGATGTCCAAGTGACAAACTTAGGACGAAGTGGAAAAGTTTCCGCTGGGGAGTGTCAAGTATATCTCTTAAACTGGAGATTCCTGAACTCTCGCTGGGGAAAGGAAAAGGAGGAGATTCCTAAAGCAGTGCAGTCTTGGATGTAAAATCCTCGACCCAAAAGTTTGAATTTGATGTATTTCAGTGCAATAGGGAAAGAATCCTTAAGCAGTGCAGTCTTGGATGTAAAATCCTCGACCCAAAAGTTTGAATTTGATGTATTTCGAGTGCAATAGGGAAATAATCCTAAAGCGATGCGGTCTTGGATGTAAAATCCTTGACCCAAAAGTTTGAATTTGATGTATTTCAGTGCAATAGGGAAAGAATCCTAAAGCGAGTGCGATCTTGGATGTAAAATCCTCGACCCAAAAGTTTGAATTTGATGTATTTCGGTGCAATAGGGAAAGAATCCTAAAGCGAGTGCGGTCTTGGATGTAAAATCCTCGACCCAAAAGTTTGAATTTGATGTATTTCGGTGCAATAGGGAAAGAATCCTAAAGCGGTGCGAGTCTTGGATGTAAAATCCTCGACCCAAAAGTTTGAATTTGATGTATTTCAGGTGCGATAGGGAAAGAATCCTAAAGCGATGCGGTCTTGGATGTAAAATCCTGGACCCAAAAGTTTGAATTTGATGTATTTCAGTGCAATAAGGAAAAACTCCTAAAGCAGTGCAGTCTTGGATGTAAAATCCTCGACCCAAAAGTTTGAATTTGAGACTTGGAAGGATGAGTTTGAACTCGATTGAAATTTGATTTAAGATTTGATTTGAAATTTGGAAGATCAAATTTGAAATTTGATCGAGATTGGATTCGAAATCTGATTGAGAATTTGATTTGAGATTTCGCCAAATGAGGTGATGAAACAGACCTTAAGGAAACTCTGCCAAATTGCTCCCGAACCTTCTCCTAACCTGCAGCGCTGATCCCCAAGGTTCCTTCGCCCTAAACCCCATTAACGAGCTCACTTCTCGAGTCAAAATCCACCTCCAAAAACAGACACTTCACCACAAGAGCCAATCTTCAAATTGATTGACCCTACACCTTCACCAGACCAAGAGGAGAAGTTCCCCAGCAAAAGCCCCCTCACCAGGCCAGCCATTGATTCCAGCCTCCAAGCCATGGACGTGGCCTTGGTCACTTTCATACTTAGAAAATTCCCTGTAGCCAGAGACTTCATATGGAGCTTCGGTTGACTCAATCGAAGGTGACACAATCCTCAAATCGAAGCTTCACTTCTCTGAGCAAAGGTATGAACTCATTCTTCCTCCCGAGCTTCCAAAGAATTCTCCATTTTATTTCCGTTAATTTCATGCCTATAAACCGATTACGGATGCGTTTTGCCTTCAAGATGAATCGACAGAGTATAAGAACTCGAAAATCCATTGAGAATCGAGAAAGATATTAGGGTTTGAGTGTGGACGGTCACGGGTGCACACCAAGCCATAGACGATGACCAGAGCCGCCGTGATCACGCGTGTATCGAGCGGACGGTCAAGATCAAGCCGGACAATGGAATGTTAGCTGAACCGCGGGCCCTCGGAGCACTGAGTCGATGGCGGTGTCGAATCACGTGAGCGACGCGTGGGCTTTCGATCCACCGTAGGATGACGCGGCGCCGAGCTCCGACAGAAAATTGCATTTTTTGAATTATTTAAATATCGTAACTTCAAAAATTCATATCTTCGCATAGAAAAATCACAAAATAAAATAAAAATACCCTCTTGCTCAGTGAACAGAGTGGAGAATAATGTGGAAAAGAAATCAAGTTAATTGATGAGTATTTTATTTTTAATAATTTATTTACTATTTCCAATGCTTCGATTCTCTATTCGTGTTCACCATACGAGACCAGTGCTTGGAGTTTCCCGATCTGGAACATTCCCTAAATTCTTTGGGTTCGCAGGCCATCTCTGTGAAAAGTTATTGATTTTTCAAGTTCATGTCACTGTTTTAGGTATTTTAATTTCAATAATTAGCATGTTAAAATAAATTCTAGAAAATTCTAAGATATTTCTTAAAGACCAAAGGACCCTATGAAAACATATTTTGAGTTAATTCATTCATAATAATCCTAATTAAATTCTTAAACCCTTAAAATTGAATTTGAATTAATTAGGTTAACCACACATCAAATTGACTAAAACAATTCTCCATTACCTTTATAGTCGTATAACCTTACATAAAATTTAAATCAATCGAACTGACACCACCAAATGGATCGATTAAGCTTCATAAACAAAATGGAACTTTAATAATTCATAACTCCAAAAATACTTTTCAAAAATTCACAAAAGTGGTTTTGGAGCTTTTCTCATATTAAGGGAGTTCAGAAAATTAAAATCGAATTTTTCAAAAGTTGATTTTTCACAATATTTTAATATTTTAATAATTAAAAAATAATAAAAATCATAAAAATGTCAAATTTTGATTCCTAATAATTTAGGCAGAAACCAAATATTTTTCCTAAGTCCCTAGCAGATATTGAATTTTAAATGCTTAATGTAATTTTTAATATTAAAAAAAGAATTTTTAACCTCTTCACTAAAATAATTCTAATAAATCAAAGAAAAATCAGAAAAATTATAAAATTTGTTTCTCTGGACTCGAGGTCAAAAAAATTAAAAAAATATAAAATCTATTTTTTAACTTTTATTTTATTTTAAAATTAATTAATACTTTAAAACTCAAAATAATTATAAGCAAAATATAATTCAAAAATCACAAAAATTGGTCCAAGTGGTCCTCTAGTCATTAGAACATTCCATAATTTTCTTAAGGACAGACACTTCATCTGGTCATGCTGTTGAATTTTCTTTAAAACCCCTATTTTCTACTAAAAATAATTATATAAATAAATTAATTCAGAAAAATCACATTTTCTCCTCTAAAGTATTAATTGACATGTGAGTGAGGTGAGATAAAATTTTAAATTCTTTCAAGCTCAATTCTAGTGAGTTATGAAATAAATAAGCCTAAAAGGGCATAAAGGTAATTAAAAATTTTTAACCCTTAATTAAAACTTTGGTTTAATCAAAATAGAGGGTAAAATATTTGATTTTAACTTTCTCTTGGATGATTGAAACTTTACTGAAATTAAAAGGGTAGAAACCTATTAAACACTTTGAAAATATCAAAATGAAACTCTAATTAATTAAATAATTTATATTTTGGAAAGAATATATTTAAAATTCGATTATTAAAATAGTGGATATTATTAAGAGCATATTTATTCTTTAATTTAAAAATCCCTAAATAAGTCACTTTAACAATATTTAGTTCTTAATTAAAAATTAAAATAATAATCTAAATTAAATAAATTAAAATTAAAAGAAGATAACCTTTAAACAAAATTAAAGCTTAAAATGTTAAATGGTTTAATAATCAAAAATCAAATTTAAAATCTTGGAATTAAGTTAAATTGCATTAAATTGGGTTAAGTCGTTTAAATTAAATTAAATTAACACCTTAACAATTAAATTAAATTAAAATTAAATTGAAACTAAAATAAATTAAATTAAATTAAAATTAAATTAAAATTAAAATTAAACTAAAATTAAAATTAAATTAAAAATTAAATTAAATAATATTAAATTAAATTAAAATAAATTAAAATCAAATTGAATTAAATTAAATTAAAATCATTTAACAACAAACCTAAATGAAATCATTAAGAGTTAAATCAAAATATATCAATAATTTCAATATCTCCTTCTATCTAAGTAAATTTAAAAAAAATACGAATATCAATCAAATACTAAGATAAGTGAAAGTGTAAAGATTTAAATTAAATCTAAAATAATTTGAACACTATTCCAAACTTAAAATTATTAATTAAAACCTCATAATTAAATTAAATCACTTTAAATCATTAACTCAAAATTTTAAATTAAGGATGATTAAAATTTCAATAAACTCAACTCGCTCTCAGCGCTTTAATTATTATAACTCTTAAATAAACAGTATTAAGTGAGATGTCACTTCATTCATCAGGTAATCAAATACCCAAGTTCACCGAGCAAGAGACAAAGTTTAACTAAACTCCCGGATGATTAATTCATATGTGCAACTAAATTTACTGACTCAAAATAATCCCGTAAGTATCAAAAAGATGTTTAGGACTCAGCTTCCTAAGCACTTCCTCAATATGACAAGATGTTTTAGAAGAACAATTGAATTTAATTGTTCTTTGATGAAGAAAATCATCCTTAAACCAAACCAACAACCTAGACGTCATAGGAAATAACTAGTTATGTGGATTAGGAATTCCGTACAACCAAAACCCTTTCCCTTAAATTTCTTTACCGTATTTCGCAAAATATATTTAAATGCTCTAACATGTGTTTTAAGTGCAGCTTGGCATGACGGGAAGACCCTCCAGGTACGCTATTTTATTGCAATTTACTTTATTGAAATTTACTTACATGCATTGCGCTTTACTTTTTTCTTGCATTCTTGCATGGTAAATAAGACCTGCTGCATGAAAACCAAACCCAGATAGCCCCCGAATTGAAACCAAAACTAAATTAAAAGTCATTGCAAGATAAAATTCACCGCCACGACATTCTAAAATATAAAACAACTCAAAATTTAATCACAAACCGTAACGACAAAACTACAATTGTAACTAAATTAAAACGTCTCGTTGAATGATCCGGAATAATTCGATGACAACTCCATGGTTGCTAACGAGATTTCACGGTCTAAATGAAAGTGTGGAACTCATTCAGTCGAGTTTAGCAAATTCATCCGACTAAGTGAATTCGATGAAAATGGACCAAGTGCCGGGATGACTCGAACCGGATCTTTAAATCGGCTCATGAACAACTTTAAGATTGTTTTAATTAAAATATTAAAAATATTTGGACTTTAAGATTTCTAAACCAAAACACTTCTCTCATCTCCTAATTTATGACTTCTAATACTAAACCTCTCGCAACAACAAGTAGCTCGCAGCATGGTGGGTGCCTCTGCCATCGGGGCTATCAAGAAAACTCGGGTCTACTTCAAGAAACTTTCTTAGAATTAAATAACCAAGCCATAGGACTTCTAGGTAGTTTCGTCTAGTACAACATAAATCCTCAACCTTCGTTGTAGCATTCGTACGATCATGTCATGTAAATTAAGTCCTAACCGGCCTTAGATTCCGAGGTAGTCGTTTAGTACGACATAAACCTCATTTCTTCTGTGCCGTTTGTATGATCATGTCATACAAATATAAGTCCTAATTAAATAAAATCGGCAAGATTGTAACATCAAATAAACTCCCAAATCTAAGCCAAACAATAGGATATTTCTTTTGGGAAGTTGCCAAGACTTTTCTTGATCCTCGAAATCCCTTCTCCTACTTTCTTCTTCCTTTGAACTCCCGAAATTAATCGTTCCAAATTCGATCCATTCCCTATCAAATTCCAAAATCTAATCCTAAACTTCAAACTTCGAGAGCAAACCACCGATCATTATCGAGAGTTTTCTAAATGATCTCAGCCATTTAAGATGTACTAACTATGTGGCTTCGTCTTTATAAAGGAACTTTAAGAACCTGTGTAATATAAACCCCGCTTAATTCATTTATATGCTGCTGTGGAACTTGTCGGCTTATAAAATTGGTTCGCAGTAAATGATGTCACAAATCTCCTAGCGCATTTAATCGAGCCCTATCATCAAGCAAAGGCGTTCATTCTTCGATAGATACACGATTTGTGTTGTGGTGCTCGTTTATATAAACTATTTCCGGGATGTGAGATCTATTGATTTCATATCTTAAAATCTTCAAATTTAAAAATTATTTATTTAAAAAAATCAAATGCTACTTTCTAAATTATATATATTTAAATTAAATTTAAAATTTAAAATTCGCCGACAACTTCCGTAAATGACCGCTTTTCAAATTACAAACCTAAAAATATGCCGACAACATCTCAAGTACCCGCCGGGGAGTAGTTCCTCTCTCCATTTTTTGATTAGATGGTTTCACTTTCATAAATCGATAGTGAGTCCATATCCCTAAGGGACCAAACTACCATTCTTCCGTTGGAATACCCCGTTCATTTCTGCCTTGAACGAGTATAGCCAACTCCTCTCGGATTTAGGAGCCACCGTTTAGACACCTCTAACCGAGAGGTTTCGAGATCCTTTACCTCTTTTCTGAGGTGGGACCCCCACGTCAGGGTGTTAGTTTAGAGCGGTCCTTCGAGCTCAGAAGTCTTCGTATAAGACTTTCTCTTCCTTTCCAATTCTAAATCGGGCTCCCCTTACCTTTTCTATAACCTTTTTCCTTTAATCGTTTTGTTTCTAACAAACAAACCTGCTAATAAACAACCTCCTAATAAACAATATCTTTTAAAATTCCCAAATACACTAAGATAAACGAAAATGTGTTCGGACTTTTCTTTTTTCTTAAACTTTACGATGAAAAGAAGCATAATTCGAGACTGACATTCGGAATCCGCCTCGCGTAAAATGACTGCCCCAAAGTTAATCTTTTCCTTCACCAATGGAATGGACTTCGCCGTTTACAAGGATGAGCCGCCCGACAATGGAATCATCTCGTTTCGACAAGGATTCTGTGAATACGATGTCAAGTTCGCCGACGTCACTCTCTTCACACTAATGGGCAAAGTGTCGTAAACCGAAGAGCTCCGTGATTGAGTTCAACCTCGAAATCGACTCAAGAATTCCCTCCCCTACAAAGCGGGTTCCAAATAAAGAAGTACTACCGTTCGTAGAGGACTCCAAGTGTCTCTACCCCAATTCCGTCTAGTCATCTCTCGCACGTCCACTTCTCTCGCCAAACCGAAGGGGAAGGAAATCCAAGTCTCGTGATGAGCCCGTCACCATGGAGAGTACATATTTTGCTACAATACCATCTGTTTTGACGTCCAAACTTCAAGAGTTGCACCCCTAACTCGGATTCAAAGGAGAAATAGAAGGTAAAGATCGCCAAGATCGAGAAAGCCGCAGCTGCTGAAGTTCGTTTTCTAGAAGAAATTCTGAAGAAAGAGTAGAACTGCCCGAGTATATACTCGTTGGAAGGGAGTGTGCTTCACCCTCTCTCTCGCCGCATCGCATGAAGAGAATGTCTGTAGGGATCACCGCCGCATTACCCCGACCTCGCGTACTACAACAATTACAAGAGGAAAAGGGATAAGACTACGCCATCGTCTCGACCGTAAGCTGTGATAGAAAGATTGGAAAAGAAAGAAAGATGCCTCGTGTCGAAATCTTAAGAAGGATAGGACAAAAGCAACAACCTACTTCTGACCGTGAGTGAGCCTCAAGGCCGCCACAGAGAAACCAAAGAATAAGATAAAAGCGCCCACCCGTCGTCGTATCGGGTTCACAAATTCGTGGAGGATACCACCTTCCAGCATATAACCGGATGTGATCATCCGGTCCTAGGCTTCCGGCTGCAAGAAGGATGGTATGGCGACCTACTACCGGTGAGCCAAGACCAAAACAATGTCCCGAGAAGAAAAGTCTCGTCGTGAGACTCAACCGAAGAAAGTGCTACCGAAATAAAGGAGACTCCCCGAAAGGAAGTTCAACAATCGTCACGAGACAACTGCGAGACCGTGCGGAAAGACCACTGTGAGGATGCCATGGACAAGTTAAGGACCGACATCCGAATACGTTTAGCAAAAGAAAGAGAAGAAAACTAGAGGATGAAGTCGACTCATCGCAGTTCAGCGGATGAGGAGTATGCCAAGATCAACATGGTCAAGACACGAGCATCATCCCCTTCACAAGGTGCTCCAGCAAATGCAGAAGAGATGAACCCGAAGTGATGAGGGCACAACTTCGGAAAGAGATGACACAATTTTCCAGATGGCAAAGAGAATGGAAGAGATGGATGCCGCCTTAGCCACTTCCGCAGTCGTGTACAACCTCGAAAGAGACACCCCGTAAATTATCCATATTACGTATGGAGGAAAAGAGATCGCATCCGTCAACGAAGACGAACAACTAAAGAACAATCCCGCACAAAGCATGATTCCAGAAAAGGACATTAAGAACATGAACAACAGAAAAAGCAGAAGCCCTAGCACAATCTAAGAGTGGAGCATCTATTCAGACGGTAGACCTCACCGTAAGAGTTCGATGGCCCAATACCCGAAAGGTCGGCATCACCCTCTCGCGCACTTCATGGGACAGAAACCCTGCTAAAGACGTTGCACATTTTCGCCGTGCTAGTTCCCGCAATGCCGTGGGAGCGACGCTACTCTTCCGACAAAGCTCGTCACCGCTTGTCGTGATCGCTCAATCGGTACGCAAAATTGCCGAACGGTTCAAGAAAGACCTTTTTCGTAACTAGATAAATCTCGTTGCGGCTCGTCGTGGCTCAACACCACATCACTATCTATGATCTAGTGGTGGAGCAACAAAAGCCGAACGAGACTTGCGATTACATACTTCGCCGAGAAACTTAAACATGAAGTGTGAACCACGCTAAGAACAACATGCAGTCGCATCCTACTTAAAGTATCCATGGCCCGATAGCACCTCCTTAAAGGATTTACAATCAAGACTTTCGAGAAGTTGTTGAAGGCCGGAGCTTGCAAGAGGAAGAAATAAATGTTTCGTGGACAAGAACGATAAGTTAAGCCCGTGAAAACATTCGAAAAGTTGCAACTGAATCGTTTGTGGGCAGATAAGGCAAGCGCCCACAGATACAATGAGCGGCCACAGCCTAGTTATCAACCACCGCAACGGACTTATCGGCAACCTCAAATAAAGGCTATCAACAACCTCGCCAGGCTATCAACAACCTCGTCCGAGCTATCAACAGCGCATTATGAACAACCGCCTCGTTCATCGCGTACCTTAAGAGAACTTCTATATAGAGAATATCCATTCAAAACTGAAGCAACAGCGAAGATGTTTCGCAGCTTAATGAAGACACCGGATTTTCACTGCTAGAGCCCAAGAAGCCGGAGGAAGTCAATAAGAAAGATCATCGTAACTATCGTCTCTACCACCAGGTGCTCTGACACAAGATAGAGGATTGCATCACTTTCAAGAGTTGGCTTGATGACAATCTTGGGAGGGAACACAACGTTCCCAAAGGAATACATGAAGGAACCCCTTTAAAGGAGGTTCCGTCACTATTTCAACGGATCCCATTGTTCCGATGTAATCTCACACAACTAATGATGGATGGAGTACCGTCCGGACAAGATCATCGAAAAATTTTGGATCACATCCGTATCGCTTCGTACACGCTTCAACTTAGAGTTTGAAACCCGTCAAGCCGGCACTATCACTCTGCGATCAAAGAACCGCCCCGAAGGAGGAGAGGATCGTGGAAGAAAAGAAGACCGAGGCTTCGGCAAGTGTAATTGTGGGCCGCTTATCCTAGGATGGTTGTTTCCCATTCGGGGGAGAAATCCCTCGAACTCCCGACTCGTATGATTATCTCGCTTTGCCCCGACGGGATCTTATAATGACAAGGGTTATGGCGTCGGCTACGTTTTCGACCGTTTCTAACGATTACGTAACTAAGCCGATAACCGGCTTAATCCGGATCTCGATTCCAATACAAATAATGATTCTCAAATCATATACAACCTCGATGACCACGACAAAGAAGATGTTCAAAGGAGGCTACGAAAGCTCGACAAGCAACGAGTCCATTTATGAATTCCAGGAGCTCCGATCACGATGGGGACTAGGAACCATCAGACACCGAAGCAACTTCGAAGAGCCGCTGACCCGATTCGAGAGGAGACACCGGTAAATTTAGAAGAGATAACTGAAGTCAACCTAAGAAGCCGAAAAGTTCTACCCCCGAGAATGGGTCCAAAGGATAAAGGAAAGGTGTGGCTGCTCGCAAGGGTGAGCCAACCCCAACAAAGAAACTCATTTATTCTAGAAGAAAATGAAGAACATGGTAATAAAGTGGACTATAACGTGCTAGCCCATCTTAGGAAGCTACCGCCCAAACTAAGCATATAACACGCCCGATCCCGTCAAAGGAGATGAGAGAAGCTCGATCAAGGCTTTACTTGATCCAGATTTCCGTTTAACTCGTATGGCCAAGAATTCCTTCGACGAGGTTTGCTCGTTAAGAGAACAACAAATGTTACCTTCACGGACAATGATCTATTACCTGGAACAGCTGATCACAACCGACCATTATACATTTCGGTCACTATTGGAAAGTTTACGCTTCTTTCCAGAGTGTTGATTAATCCGGGAGCATCAATCAACATAATGAATCTCGTACGTCAGCATATTTGGAAATCGATGCTCGCGAGCTTGAAGCCGACAAGATGTTATTAAGAGGCTTCAATCAAAAATGAGAAAGATTTGGATCGATAACACTACTAATGAAGACCGGTGATTCAAGAAAGATAACCGCAAAATTTCGATAATTGATTCTCAAATATCGTTCAACGCTCTACCGAGTCGGCCATGGATCCAAGAAAATCGATGGTACCGTCGTCTCGCACCCGTTGCATAAAGTATTATGAAGGAGGGAACAAGGCATCAAAGGTGATTTGCAACTGTTCTCTCAACAAATTGGAATTATGAAGATGCGTCTACTACGCGCCCACGAAGAAAACAATCTTTTCCCGTAAAATACCATACCAAATGAAGCAAAAAGAACAGATGATGAAGAACTCCGGTTCTAGTCCAACAGCTACTCACCACTCCCTTACGGCGAGATGGTGAAGATTTCTCCAGAACTCGCACCCGAGGTCGAGGCCGGGGACGAGGACGGAAGAAACGTTGGAACAAATTTCGACGAAGAAACCGGTCATCGATGTCGATTTGGGAGAACGTCCAAGAAGAAGAAGAAATCGAGAAAGAAGCGGGGCCGACAATAAGTCGAAGGAACCACAATTCAAGATCTTTCTTGAAGATGAACAATAAAGAATATAAATCAATGTATGAGAAGATTAACCATTATGTACATACTATGACCCCGACCCCCGATCCATTCTAATAAGATCGAGTGGTATGGCATTAAGGAAGTGCATGGCAGTGGTACTAAACCAATCAAGTTTTACCGTGGTGCTTCTTCTTCCAATACTGAAAAAGATGTACAATTTGAAGATGTTACTTCATCTGAATTAATGGAACTACCTTTTGAAAGTGGTACCCTCCCCGTGTTCAAAAATTAATTCAATGTGGTGTCTACTCGACACTTGACAAAAGGCCAACCACAACACTTTCGAAAAATTATGGAATAATGCGGTCAGCCTCCCAATTCAAAACATGGCCTCTGAATTCGGCACAGTAGATCAGTTGATGATACGGGATTTGCTTGGTTGTCGCTTGCGAACCTAATAAAGAGTGTTTCGGAAGCTTCGAAGATCTCGAGGATCTACCACCTACGACGCTCCACCAGACTTGAGGAAGAAATAAAATTCATTAGCAGAATTTAGCACCTAAAGTTAACTTATGTAGTAGCGAAGAGCTCAGGCCTACCTTTGTTAGCTCCTTACTCAATAAAGCAAGACTCCAAGACATAATCAAGCTACTAATGGAATTCAAAGATCGTTTTGCTTCGGAGTTACGATGAAATGCCGTGATTAGCCCCGAAGTCATAGTTCACAAGTTAGGAGTAGATCCCACCGTCGTTCCAGCCGACAAGCCCCCAGAAGAATGCGTCTAGAAATTGAGCAACAAGTAATAGTCGGGTTAAGAAGCTAATAGAGACGCTAAATTTGTCCGCGAAGAACAATACCCAACTTGGAGCAACGAACGTGGTACCGCCGTAAAGAAGAATGGTCAATGGGACCACAAAGGATTTTAGGATTCGAATAAAGCATGTCCCAAGGATGAATTTCCACTACCAATCCCGGAATTGATGATCGACATCGCTTCGACGCATGAAATCTTCTCATTTATGGATGGATCGTCGGATACAAACTTTCAGATAAAGATGGCACTGTGAAGACGAAAAGCTCACGACATTCGTAACGCCGATCGTGAGTGTATTGCTACACAAAGAATGCCATTCGACTAAGGAATGCAGGAGCAATATACCAAAGAGCGATGACGAAGATTTTTGATGATCTCTTTCACAACCAAGTCGAGTGCTAAATTTACGATGTGGTCATCAAAAGAAACTTAAGGAAGATCACCTTTATGATTCGAGAATCGTTTTCGAGCGACTAAGACAATACCACCTTAGGATGAATCCTCAAATGCGCTTTCGGCCTCACCTCGTGAAATTCTGCAGATTTGTTGTCCGACATCGCCGGATCGTAATCGATCCAAAGATTAAAGCATTTCGAGAAATGCCTCCTCCCAAAACTTTGAAACAACTACGATCCTTTCAAGGGAAGCTGCAGATTTTCGACGTTTATCTCGAACTTGTCGCTTAGGTGTCGCCCTTCGCATCAAGCTAAAAAGGATGCCAAATTGCTTACGAGAAATAAGGGCGGCTTAGACGTTAAGCAATATTTAATGACACCTCCTCGTCCTAGCAAATTTTTGCCTACAGTAGACTATTGATACTTTATACCACGGCTTAGATATTCGGAGCCCCGCTAGCCTGTGTCAACGACGAGGGAAAGAAATGCCTTCTACTACTTCTAAGCCGCCGTCTAATTTCGACGGAAGTAAAGGATCTCACTACATTGTTTCACTCGATTTTCACGGCCAAAAGTCATGGCCGCATGCTTTCTCATAAAGTCAACCTTATTTCGAGGAGCACCGTTGCAAATACTCGATGACCCGACTGACGCTTCGGCAGACTTGCCAGGTGGCCGGGATGATACTATTGCAATTCGACATACTTTGTTCCTCTTCGCGCGTAAAGGACAAGTCCTAAATAGACCTCTCGCAAAGACACTCCTTTCGTCGCGTACTCCGCCTCTCGACGTCGATTTCCGTCTACGAGCGTATAATGAGCCTAGAAGACTCTAATAATCAACGTTGGGAACTGTACTTTGACGGTGAGTCCTCACAGAAGAACAAAGAATTGCAAAGATAAAGGCCCAAGAAGGGGCAGAATCGACTAATCATTATAACACCGTGAGTTTAGGGATGTTAAGATACTCCTACCACTTACCGTAACCGTGTACAAACAACGAGGCGTAATACAAAGCCCTTATAACCGGATTAGAATTAACCATTCGGGGACGCGGAATAACGGACATCAACATCTATGAGAATCTCGCCGATCATTCAATGTGTCGCCTGGACAAGACAAAATTTTAAAGCCAAGACTCGAGCAACACTTTCGCATGCCATGAAACCGTTTGAGCAAATTCCAAATGTAACAATCTACAAGATTCCCAGAAAGAAAATGTTCTCGCCGATGCGTTAGCCCGCCTTGCAAAGGAATTTGGCTCGCCGCTGCGGTGATGAGTCACAGGGGCGGCCGGGGCTCAAGGACGACAAGTCCTATCACAGCCGACATGGATACAATACACAAATCAGAAAGCAAAAGAAACAATTGCAGCAGTGACAGAAAATACAAAAGATTTGCGGCAACACACAGATTACTTGCAAACAAAATGAAACCTACCGACGCATAAGTCGATAGCCCCTCAAATCAAGAAAAGAACTCGTCTTACGCATTAATAAACAATACATTATATAGAAGGTCTTTCGATCAGATGTGGCTAAGATGCTCGAGCGGGTCCGAGGCTCGTGAAATCATTAAAGAAGTAAATTCGTGACTTTGTGGCGCTCATCGGCCGGTCCGAAAATGAAAATGAAGATTATTTCAGGGTACTACCGTCCTCAATGATGACCGACTGTATGAAAGCTGCTGCAAGCGGTCACCAGTGCCAAGTGCACGTAGTGGTTCTACACCAACCTCCAAATGTGCTACATCCACAATCACGTAGTGGCCATTCGAGTGTTGGGGCACAGATATAATGGGTCCGATAGAACCACCTTCAAGAGGACATCGCTTCATTCTTGCAGCTACAAACTACTTTTCTAAATGGGCAAAAGCTATACCACTCGTAGAAGTGAAGGCACACCATGTGCTACAAGCCAAGAACCAAGTCGTCTACGTTTTCAAGTACCGCGTGTGATCATTTCAGAGCACGGTCCGCATTCAAGAGTACAAAGATCAACAATTTTGTCAGAAGACACGGGATCGATCCGGCGATACTCAACGATCTACTACCCAAGAGTAACGGCTCGGGCCGAGGCTTTTAATAAAACCTCGTTCAAATTTTAAAGAAAACTTTGGACGAAAACAAGAGAAATTGGCTCGAGAAGTTGTTAGAAGCCTTATGGGCCCACATGACGACTTTTAGGACCCCTACGCAGTCTACGCCTTACGCGAGTGTACGGGTCCGAGGCCGTTCTCGCCCCCCGGAAGTTCCGCCCATCACTCCGACCAGGCGAAAAGATCACAGAAGAAAATGCCAGACCGCGACCGGAAGAATTGGAAAGCTTAAGGAAAAGACTTTCCGCACAACAGAATTTGGAACTCAGATTGCCAAGATGATCCGTGCCCATGATAAATCGGTCCGCCCAAGAACTTTCAAAATCGGTGACTTAGTTCTTGTTCTCGAAGACCAATTTCGCACATCGCAAGATGAGGTAAATTTGAACCAACATGGGAAGGGCCATTCGTGGTCGAGACAAACTTTACTCAGAGGTTCCTACCAGCTTTTAAATCGTCGTGGAGAGCGACCTATGCTTCCAATAAATGGACGGTATTTAAAGAAGTATTACGCAACCCGATGTTTCAAGGCGGCCTCTAAAGCGTAATCTTATCCCTAGAAACACGGGTGAAGTAATCACTTTGTGACTGGGTCCGAACCCAAAACAAAATAAAATGGATGATAAAAAATCTCATCAACGAAAAATGTTAAAAAGAAAACATGGGAAATCATAATAATAAAATGTCAATCTTTCCTTTTTAAATCCGTTCATTCCCGATATTTTCTCATCTCTTCCTACTTCCTTTAAATTTAAAAGAAGTGAATATGATTTTAAGTGTTTTTTCTTATTGTTCTTGTTCTTAGTACAGCCCCGATCATTTCCTTGTTTTTTGCAGGGAAATGTCGAACTGGCTAGTTGGTTCTAAACTTTAGAAATGGCGTGAGTCTAGCACTTGATGAAAAGAGGGTGAGGGATGGAGCAAAGATAGAGATTGACTCGTACTACACTACCGGCTTACAATACAAAGAACATGATTGACTGGGCTGCATTGATCGAGAAGCACTTTACAAATACGTACAATGATGAAATGGGTGGCCTGCCACCAATCCAAAGAACAAGAAAAGAAAGTATAAATGTCGCACATACAACCCTGTGTGAGAAGATAAGAAAATTAAGTCCGTGTCGCCATTATCGTGTTGCAGGCTTGTCGCTGCCACGCCCGCAGAAATTCAAGTGGTAAGGAGAGCTACCTCACTCGCTACCCAACTAAGAAATAAGAATCATCGCATTCGCAAAATGTTGACCAAGTTAGCAGAAGATCAACATAAACGTACAAGGATACCGTTAGTGCAAATGCTCCAAGGAGACCGGTTTGTCGTGAACCAGAAAGAAGAAAGTCAAATACAAGAAAGTCGGAACGTATGAAAGAAATACCAAGAAAGCAGACAGAGCTCTGCACTTCGACGCCGAGCATGTGTACCGGGTATGAAGAGTCTGTTGCGAAAGCAACCCTTGAGGATGTCCCTATTGCAGAGACTATCCCCGAGGAGCCAAGACATGTTAAGAACGTGCCGGTGGTTGAGCCATACATCCCACAAGATGTTACTAGACACCGAGGACTTCGTATAATCCCGGAATACGGAAAGGTGAGAAAATGCAACTAGCCGAGAAGAAAACCTTCAATACTTTCAAAGAATTGGAGACAAGAGGGTCAACATCTTGGAAGACTCGAGTCGCATGGCGATGTATTCTCGCATTATGAGCAACAATTGTAGACCGCATCCTCGAATTAAAATGGGTCGAGCCGGCCGCCTGAGAGAAAAGACATATTCGAACCCCGAAGATGGACATGCCAAGAAAGGAAGAGTTACAATCCAATGCGGATGTTGCTACAATTTTGCCATAGATAGAAAAGGAAATCCACCAGGGATACTCCGTCGTGCTGAGGTGGATCCGATGCCAAGAATCATCAAGAGAATGGTGAAAAGGATGATAACATGGAGGGTACGCTCTGCAAATTGCATACCCAAATGCCGCATTATTAACATCTACAAGGAAGGCGACCGCATACCGCCGCATATAGACTATCATGACTTTGTTAGACCCCTTCCCGCACAGTATCATTCGTCAACCAGTGCAACATCATGTTCAGATCTAACCTCCAGATTGCGGGCCCCGGTGAGTTTCGAGGGGCTCTGAGCATACCATCACCGTAGGTTCCGTCCTAGTGTTAAAAGAAAAACGGAAAGCAACATGTTGTGAAGTACTGCATTCCAGAGTGCCCGTGGAACGGATCTCGGCTTACTTTTAGAAGAATGGACGACAGAAAAATGCCTTACCACTTTTAACTAGATCCAGAATTGGAGAGTCTCGGCCTACGTAGCCGTGAGTTACATGGGAAATAAAGACTCCTCCAATGCACATCCATGCGCACTCCCCGCCAAGGGTGGCTTGGAAGGTGATGTTATTGCCCATGTTTCTTACTATTCAGACATGGATTTATTGACAGCTTTTGAATGGATCAACAAGAAGTTTACACAGTCCGTTTTGGATTTACATAGATTCTATGAGGCATTAAATTTATGCAGGAAAATGTCACTACGACGTATCAAGTCGTATGCTGTACTTTCAGCAAATTAGAATGAAAACGACTACGTCATATTTTACCTTCACCTCTTTTTGTGCAAATTGACTGGAAATGCCATTAGAGTTAAATGAACTTTGAACAAAGAACGTAAAAGAAAAGAAAATAAATGAGAAATTTTCCCTAAAAATCTGAATATTAAAATGAACTTCAAATTCACATGAACACTAAATAAATAACAAAAATAAAAAAAAATGAGATCGTTAAAGGACAAAACAAAACGAATCTAAATCTCAAATTGAATTCCGATCCGAATTCTCCGGACTCGAACCTTTCGCCCTTTCCTCAATTGAAATCTCGTTTCGAAACTCTTTGAAATTCGAATATTCTCTTCGACTTGTCGTTAGGTCAAGTCTTTTCAGCCTGGTACACTTACCAGCCTTTCAATTCTCTCTTGCTGCTGTGTCTTAGAGGATCGACTGGGCCTCTATTGACACGGAGCCACAAACTTTGTTCGATTTGGTTCTCGATGGCATGGGATTGGGTCCCTTCTTCATACGTATGTTCCGAGATTGGAACTAGTTTCTATTTCTCATTAAATTTCCGAGACTGGTACCTAAATTCCAGTTCTCTCCTTCCGAGATCGATACCAAAATTTCGATTCTCTTCGAGGTTGATACCCCCCAAATTTCAATCTCAAATTTCGAGATCGGTACCTAAATTCCGCCTTCCCTTTCCGGTATCGATACTCTAAATTTTATTCTCTTTCGAGGTCGATACCTAAATTTCAATCCTCTAAATTTTCGAGACCGGTACCTAAATTCCAGCTTTCCTTCCGAGATCGATACCCCAAATTTCGATTCTCTTTCAAGGTTGATACCTAAATTTCAATCCTCTAAATTTTCGAGACCCGCACCCACCCGCCTTTCCTTCCGAGATCGATACCTAAATTTCGATTCTCTTCGAGGCCGATACCATCAATTCTAATTTCGAGACCGGTACCTCAATTCCAGCTTCTCTTCCTTCGAGAAGTCGGTACCTAAATTCCCGACTTTAATTCGAGATCGATATCTAAATTTCACTTTCGAATTGATACCTAAATTTCAATTCTAAATTCCGAGATCGGTACCTAAATTCCAGCTTCACTTCCTTCGAGGTCGGTACCTAAATTCCGACTCCTGCCCGAGATCGATACCTAAATTTTGATTCTCTTCGAATTGATACCTAAATTTCAATTTAAATTCCGAGATCGGTACCTAAAGCTTCTCTTCCTTTCGAGGTCGGTACCTAAATTCCGACTCTCATTCGAGATCGATTCATTCGAGATCGATACCTAAATTCGATTCTCGAATCGATACCTAAATTTCAATTTAAATTCCAAGATCGGTACCTAAATTCCAGTTCTCTCCTTGAGGTTGGTACCTAAATTCCACTTCATCCGAGATCGATACCCAAATTTCGATTCTCTTCGGTGTTTGATACTTAAATTTCAAATCTCACTCTCTCGAGATCGCACCTAAATTTCCGATTCTCATCCTTTTTCCGTCGATACTTAAATCCTGATTCTCACTCCGAGGCTGGTACCCAAATCTACTTTCGCAATCCCGAGGTTGAAACCCAGGTTTTAATTATTTTCAAATCCAAATTTCAAATTCAAAATTTCCTTAAATCGTATTTTAAAATTAAACTTCAATCGAAATCGAGACTCGTAACAAATCAAAATCCAAACTCACACTTTCAAAACTCGAAATTTAAAAGTAACCGAAATCTAAATCAATTCCCCAAATCTTGTGATTTGGAGTTCACCTCCTTTTCCATTCCCCAAATGAGAGTTCATGAATCTCTAGTCTTCGAAATATACCCGATACTCCCCGGGGCCGAAATTTTTCTCTACTTCGTCCAAGCTCGTCACTGGACATCTATGTTGGTTTTGTTGATCTCTTCGGTCAACGCTTAATACACGCTATGTGATTGGTTAGCACACCACACCTATTGGGGTCCATTTGTTGATCTCATTTTTAGTGAGGTCTAATCTCTCACCTCTAGCGTTTAGGATCTAGCTCAGGGCTTTCCCGACTATCTTAGAGGACTAGAAAATGAGCTCACCACTTAGAAATTCAAACACCTCTTAACTCCCCGCAAACCCCATAAGCTTGATTGTAGACCCCTAATCACCTAGAGGGTCAAATCAATGCGAGGTTTAAAGGACGAGTTCCCTATAGACTCTTTCGCCTTAGGAATACCCCGCGGCCCTGTCCAGGCGAGGGCCGCACTCACATACACTACACTATCACACACATTCCAAGTCCTAAAACCACACTCTCACCCAACTCGACTTCCCCGACTCATGTAGGTAATTCATATGGATGGTCCATAACCCCTAAGCCCCCGGCTAAGAGGGTTAGGAACAACATGGGGAATGCCCCAAATGAGTCCTCTCATGGCTCATATGGGCTTAATATGGCTTCATGGCTCAACCAAAGTGATCCCATTTCACTCACATTTGATCAATCTTCCTTTTTTCAAAATTTCAATTTTCGACCCCCGAGGCCCCGGGACCCACCAAACCTACCAAATAATTCTTTAAAATGACCCAAAATTTGCAAAATTACCTAGATTACCCAAGGTCCCTCAAAATCAATCCTAAACACTTCCCACTTAAATCGAATTTATCTTTGGCCAAAAATACCAAAATTTAAAAAATACCCCCCAACCCCCCCCCAAAATTACCAAAATACTCGCCCCAAAATCCAAAAATCAGAAAATTCCCAAAAACTCCAAAAAATCCCAAATATTTCCAATTCCATTTGTTCAACTACACCATGGGCCAATTTTGCCAATTTACCCCACTTTTACCAAAAACACCCAATTTGACCCATTTTTAACCCAAGTGAACCCAATGTCAAACCAAACCAACCCACCGACCTCAATTTTGGTCCAATTCAATTCTAAAGTTCAATTCAATATCCTCAATATCAATTTAGACCAAATCCAAGTCCAATTTTATCGACATTTGAGCCCAATTTCAATTTGAAGCCTAAGACCTAATTTGGCCCATGACCTAAACCTAGCTCAAACCAACCCAATTCAACTCCACCGGCCCCAAATCCTTTCTCTAGCCTTCCTAACATCCCCATAAACAAAAACAACTCGATTTGCCCAAAATTCAACCCTAAACTCCACCCAATCCTAACCCAAAACCAAAATCCCTTAAATCGATCTAAACCCAAACCTAACCCAAATGGGCCCAAATCCCAAAATCAAAGCCCAAATAAAGTTAAAAACTCTTTGTGACACTCCCATAAACATTTCTCAAAATTAATTTTACATCAAATCTAACCTTAGCCTACCTAAGCCAAGTTAGCCCAATTCTCAACCTACATTAAACCCAATATAATTCAAAATCACTTCAAATTCTCATTCAATCACTCATGACACATCCCTAAACTAAACCCAACATTTATTCTGGCATGGTCCTTCACAAAACTTTCATCCAAAAGCCCATTTTAAATCTAAAAGCCCACTTCCATAAAGCCTTTAAAAGCCCATTTTCACCGAAATTCAAAAGGCCCAAAACCTATTTCAAAACCCATATGACATCTTCGTTGGTCATCCATTTGATAAAATCACCCCTAAGTTTTATTTCATCATTTAAACAAACCAAATGTGGCCCCATGAAAATTTTCCATCAAAATGTCTAAAAATTCAAACCCTTTTTCATGCAATCGACCAAGCTTTGCCCCAAGCCACATGGAGCCATGGAGCCATGCATAAGCTATATGCAAGCCTTGGAAGCCACTTTCCACATCACCAAACCATTTATGGCTAGAGAGGGAACTCCTTTCCAAACTCCTTCTTAAGCCTTTTTAACCCCTTTTATGTCACACTCTAACCTACGATTAATCAAAATTCTTTGATGTAGACTTCTCCACCTAAAGGCAAATGGAGCCAACCGATTCATTTTAGCCTAAATCAAACTTCTTGAGGTGAACCCAACCCATTTCCATGGCTCGACCAAATTAAGCTCAAAATGACTCTTCCCTTACCACTTAAATCAAACTCCTTTACACATGTCAAGCCTCACCGAATGCACCATTGCCAACCCCCGACCCTTCGAGCCGCATGGTGACCTAACCCCGCCGGCTGCACTGGTTGCCGGAAAACGCCATACGAGAGCTCCATGAGCCAAAATTTCTAAATTTTCCGCCGAGTTGTCCCAAGCCCACCGAACACCAATACTGCTCTAGTCTTCGCGAGAAAGTACTCGATCCCAAGCATCAAAACCCCCCCCGGGAAGCCCTCCGCCCATGTCTATTTAAACCCCACTACCCTCTCGGCCGTATGAGGTTATGAAACACCTTAAGGAAACTCGCCAAAATTTTCCTAAGACCTTCTCCCAACCTGCAGAAGTTGATCCCTAAAGGTTCCTTTCGCTTCCAACCCCATTAACAGTGCCTCAAATTTCGAGTTGAAAATCCACCCAAAAAATAGGACACTTCACCACAAAGGATTAATCTTCAAATTGATCGACCCTACACCTTCACCGTACCAAGAGGAGAAGTTCCCCACAAAAGCCCCCTCACTGTGCCGCCCACGGCTCACCTCCAAGCCAGGATCTACTTCTGGTCACTTTCATACTTGCACAATTCCCTAGAGCCGAGAATTCATCCGAGCTTGCTCGGACTCAATCAAAGGTGACAATAACTCTCGCATCGAAGCTTCACTTCTCCGAGCAAAGGTATGAACTCATTATTCCTCCCGAGCTTCCAAAAATTCTCCATTTTGTTCGGGTTAATTTCGTAGCCTATAAACCGTATGGATGCGTTCGTCTCTTCAAGACTAATCGATAGAGAAGAACTGAAATCCACGAGAATCAAGAGAGATATTGTGGTTCGCCCCGTGGACGGTCACGGGTGCACACCAAGCCGTAGACGATGACCAGAGCCGTTGGATCGCGTGTATCGAGCGGACGGTCGAGATCAAGCCTGGACAGCGGAATGTTACGTGAACCGCGGGCCCCTGGAGCGCTGAGTTAGATGGCAGCGCTCGAATCACGTAGCCGACGCGGTTTCTGACCCACCGTTGGATGACGCGGCGCCGAGTCGGATAAGTAGAAAATTAGGTATTTTTTGAATTATTTAAATATCAGACCTTTGAAAATTACATTCGCATACAAAAATCACAAAAATAAAATAAAAATACCCTCTTGCTCGCTGAACAAGAGGAGAATAATGTGAAAAAGAAATCAAGTTAATTGGATGAGTATTTTATTTTAAAATTTATTTACTGTTTCAATGTTTGATTCTCTATTTGCATAGACAATCTACCATGACATGAGACTATAGTTGTTAAGCCTCTGATCTTGGAACATTCCCTGAATTTTTCAAGGTCAGAGGCTATATCTGTGAAAAGTTATTGATTTTTCAAGTTCATGTCACCGTTTTAGGTATTTTAACTTAAATAATTAGCATGTTAAAATAAATTTTAGAAAAATTTATTTTACATTTCTGCATAGGACCCTATGAAAAATATATCTGGAAGACTCATTCAAGGGTTGTCCTTAATTGGCCTAAACCCCTAAAATTGAATTTAAATTAATTAGGGTTAACCACACATCAAATTGACTTGAAAACAATTCTCCATTACTCTTTAGAGTCGAGGAACCTTACATAAAATTTGAAATCAATCGACTCGATTAACCTCACCAAATGGATCGATTAAGCTTCATGTTTTAATGAAACTTTAAAAATTCATAACTCCAAAATAATTTTCAAAAATTCACAAAAATGGATTTGGAGCTTCTCTGATATTAGAGGAGTTTAGGAAAATTAAAATTGGAATTTTCTACAAGTTAATTTTTCACAATATTTTAATATTTTAATAATTAAAAGTAATAAAAATCATTTAAATATTAAAATCTATAAAAATGTCACATTTTAACTTCTAATCATTTAGGCACAAACCAAATATTTTCCCTTAAGTCCCTAGGATGAGATATTGAATTCTTAAAGGCTTAATGTAATTTTTAATATTTAAAAAATGAATTTTTAACCCGTTCACTAAAATAATTCTAATAATCAAAGAAAAATCAAAAATTATTAAATTTGTTTTCTGGACTCCTCGAGGTTAGAGAAATTTAAAAAAAAAAAAAAAAAAATATAAAATCTATTTTTCAACTTTTATTTTGTTTTAAAATTAATTAAATACTCTAAAATTCAAAATAATTATAATAAGTAAAATATAATTCAAAAATCACAAAAATTGGTCCAAGTATCCTCTCATTATTGTGAACATCCCATAATTTTCTTAAGGATAGAAACTTTACCTATCATGTTGTTGAATTTTCTTGAAAATCCCTAATTTCTACGAAAAATAATTATATAAATAAATTAAAATCAGAAAAATCACATTTTCTCCTCTAAAGTCTTAATTGACATGTGAGTGAGGTGACATAAAAATTCTCAAATTCATTCGAGCTAATTTAGTGAGTTATGAAATAAATAAGCCTAAAAGGGCTTAAAGGTAATTAAAATTTTTAACCCTTAATTAAAACTTTAGGTTTAATCAAAATGGAGGGAAAAATATTTGATTTTAACTTTCTCTTGAATGATTGAAACTTAGGGAAATTAAAAGGGTAGAAATCCCATTAAACACTTTGAAAATATCAAAGTGAAACTCTAATTAATTAAATAATTTAAATTTTGGAAAGAATATATTTAAAATTTGGATTATTAAAATAAGGATATTATTAAGAGGATATTTATTCTTTAATTTAAAAATCCCTAAATAAGTCACTTTAACAATATTAAGTTCTTAATTAAAAATTAAAATAATAATCCAAATTAAATAAATTAAAATTAAAAGAAGATAACCTTTAAAACGAATTAAAAGCTTAAAATATTAAATAAGCCTAATAATCAAAAATCAAATTTAAAATCTTGGAATTAAGTTAAATTAAATTAAATTAAGTTAAGTCAAAGTTTAAATTAAATTAAATTAACACCTTAACAATTAAATTAAATTAAAATTAAATTAAGTTCAAAATTAAATTAAATTAAATTAAAAATTAAATTAAAATTAAAATTAAACTAAAATTAAAATTAAATTAAAATTAAATTAAATTAAATAAAATAAAATAAAATTAAATTAAAATCAAATTGAATTAAATTAAATTAAAATCATTTAATAACAAACCTAAATGAAATCATTAAGAGTTAAATCAAAATATATCTAATTTTAATATCTTCTTCTATCTAAGAATTTAAAATTACGAACATCAATCTGAAATACTAAGATAATTGAAAGTGTAAAGATTTAACAAATCTAAAATAATTAACACTATTCCAAACTTAAAATTATTATATAAAACCTCATAATTAAATTAAATCACTTTAAATCATTAACTCAAAATTTTAAATTAAGGATGATTAAAATTCTCAATAAACCAACTCGCCCCTTAAAGGTTTTAATTATTATAACTCTTAAATAAAGTATTAAGTGAGATGCCACTTCATTCATCGTGTAATCAAATACCCAAGTTCACCGAGCAAGAGACAAAGTTTAACTAAACTCCCGGATAATTAATTCATATGTGCAACTAAATTTACTGGGACTCAAAATAATCCCGAAGTATTGAAAAGATGTTTAGGACTCGTCCTGCCACTTCCTCAATATGACGGGATGTTTTAGAAGAACAATTGAATTTAATTTTTCTTTGATGAAGAAAATCATCCTTAAACCAAACCAACAACCTACCATAGAAAATGACTAGCTATAGATTAGAATTTGGTAGACAACCAAAAACCCTTTCCCTTAGCTTTACCTAGGTATTTCTTGCAAAATATGTTTAAATGCTCTAACATGTGTTTTAAGTGCAGTTTGGGGTGACGGGAAGACCCCTCCATGTACGCTTTTATTTTATTGCAATTTACTATTAAAACTTACTTACATGCATCGCGCTACTTTTTCTATTCTTGCATGATAAATAAGACCGTTGCATGAAACCAAAACCTTAGGATAGCCCCTGAACTGAAACCAAAACTAAATTAAAATTCATTGCAAGATAAAATTCACCGCCACGACATTCCAAAATATAAAACAACTCAAAATTTAATCACAAAATGTTAACAACAAAACTACAATTGCAACTAAATTAAAACGTCTATTAATGACGGAATACTGATATAACCCAGGTGTTACACGAGATTTCCCACGAAGCTCAAATGTGCGGAACTCATTCAACAGTTTAGCAAATTCATCCGACTAAGCGAATTCGATGAAAATAATATGTCGGACACGGAATCCATGATCTTGACTCCGTTCGTTTAAACAACTTTTAAGATTTGTTTTAGTTGAAATATTAATAATATTTGGACTTTAAGATTTCTAAACCAAAACACTTCTCTCATCTCCTGATTTATGACTTCTAAAAACTAAACCTCTACAACAACAAGGAGCTCGCAGCACTCGTGCGAGCTTCTGGCCATCGTCATCAGCGCAAACTCGGGTCTACTTTAACAAAACTTTCTTAGAATTAAATAACCAAGCCATAGACTTCGAGGTAGTTTGCCTAGAACAACATAAATCCTCAACTCTTTGTTAGGCATTCGTACACTGCAAACAAGTGTAAATTAAGCCCTAACCGGCCTTAGATTCCGAGGCAAGCCGTTTAGTACGACATAAACCCTCATATCTTCAAAGCTCGTTTCGTATGATCATGTCATACAAATATAAGTCCTAATTAAATAAAATTGGCAGGATTGCAACATCAAATAAACTCCCAATCTAAGCCAAACAATAAAAGGATAGTTCTTGGGAAGTTACCAAGACTCTTCTTGATCCTCGCTTCTCCTACTTCTTCTTCCCTTCAACTCTTGAAATTAATTGTTCCAATTTGATCCATTCCCCATTAAAATTCCAAAATCCATTCCTTTGAAAACCTTAAACTTTGAAATCCTTGAGAGAAAAACCA
Organism: Papilionanthe hookeriana x Papilionanthe teres; assembly: GCA_022702705.1. Classification (NCBI taxonomy): domain Eukaryota; kingdom Viridiplantae; phylum Streptophyta; class Magnoliopsida; order Asparagales; family Orchidaceae; genus Papilionanthe; species Papilionanthe hookeriana x Papilionanthe teres. The sequence goes on from CM040422.1 coordinate 42,520,961, forward strand.
CTGATCAATATTTCCAGAGTTTTCTAAATGATTCCCGTCATTTAAGATGTAATTAATTATAGGGCTTCGTCTCTTATAGGGAACTTTAAGAACCCAGGTAATATAAACCCTGCTTAATTCATTTTTATTAAGTAGGGGAACTTGTCGGCTTATAAAACTGGTTCGCGTACTAAAACGGATGCTCTGTTGAAATCTCCTAGTTTATTATTCGAGTCTCATCATCAAGCAAAATATGGTCTATTCTTCTAGATGTATACACGGTTTCAGGATGCGGTGATCGTTTATATAAACTATTTGGGATGTGAGATCGGTTTGATTTCATATTCTAAAATCTTCAAATTTAAAAATTATTTTTTTTAAAAAAATCAAATGCTACTTTCTAAATTATATATATATTTAAATTAAATTTAAAATTTAAATTCGCCGACAACTTCGTAGCGACCCCCTTTTTCAAAACACAAAACCTAAAATAATGTCGATAGTGCTTGGCAAGTTCACTCGGAGTCCAAGGAGTCTAAGCCTCTGTCCTCGGTGAATTGCCTAGGCATGATTTCCACTAAACCCGATTTCAAAGCTCGTCGACAGAGGAATGGATGACCCGCAAGGGGCTTTCTACCTGAGAACTCTCCTCTTGGTCTTATGTTGGTGTAGGCTGATCAATTTGAAGATTGGCTCACTGTGGTGAAGTGTCCCTGCTTTTTAAGTTAAAATCGAGCTCGAAATCAAGCTCGCGTAGAGGATTTGGGTCGGGATTTTAGTGGGGGATCAACTCGCTCTGTGTTAGAGAGAGGAGTTTGGAATCAATTGGACAGGTTTTACTAAGGTCCAGTGCATCCAACCTTTGGCCGTGGAGGTGAGGAGTTTAAATAGCCATGGCTAGAGAGCTTCCTTGATCAATTGAAGGCCGGGATCACTGTCAGGAGGAGAAGAAGAGCTCCAAAGGACCATTGGCCAGCGAGATAGCTCAGCAAGGAGTTTTCAATTTTTCGCTCACACCGAGCTCTCGGTGAGGTGTTTTCCGGCGAGCTAGGTTGTGGTCCGGCCAGGCATGGGTCACCATCTTGACCAAGGAGGTCGTGGGGTGGGGTTTAATGAGTTCAATTGGGTATTGCCATGTGTAAAGGGTTTCGATTTAAGTGGAATGGGGAAATGGCTCTTTTGGGCTCATTTTCGTCAAGCCATGTGTTGGGTTTGGTTCACCCTTCAAGATGGCTTTAGGCTAATGGAAAATCAGTTGCTTCAACCAAGGGAAAGATGGTGAAGTCCCCACTGTACTATTTGGATTAATTTTAGGTTAAAGGTGAAGCATGGGTAAGGTTAATGACTTTTAAGGGGCATTGTGCCTTCCTCCTTTTTCCATTTATGGAGTGATGACAAATCTAAAGTTTTCATGGCTTCATGTGGCTTAAATATGGCTCCAAGGCTCAACTTTGGCTTGAAAAAGTTGGCTCACAGCTGAGAAAGGATTTCGGGGATTTTTTTGGATACTTTGATGAAAATTTGGATGAAGCTTGATTTGAATGGTTTAATGATGACTTTAAAACTGTGGAAGATTTTAATGAATGCATTATGAAGTGGAATTTCATGTGGGCCTTGGAATAGGTTTTGGATTTTTTAAATTCGTGAGATGGGGCTTTAAAAATGTTTTAAGGAGATGGGCTTCGTAGGTTTTTTTTTAAATAAACTCGTGGATAAAAATTTGGTAAAGTTTGTAAGCAAATAAATGTCGCATTTAGTTCGGGGAATATGTTATGAAGGTTTTAGAAAAGATTTGTGGTCATTTGGAGTTGAATTGGGTTTAATTTGGGTCTTTTAATAATAGGTCAAAGTGGGTCAAATTGGGCTAACTCGGGGCCAAAGTCGTGCTAATGTTGGTTTCTCAAGTGAAATTAATGTTGCAAAGTTTTGGCGAAGGTGTGAAAAATGGTTTTAAATTTTGTCAATACCTCGATTTCGGATCAGCTTGCCTGGGTTCATGATCGTTTAGGCCAATTTGGGGAATTTTGGTTCGAGTTAGGCTTCAGTGGAGTTTGGGTCCAAATATTGGGTAAATTGCTAGAGTTTGCTTCATGTATGTTGTGAAGGTTTCAAAACAAATTTAGGGAAAATCGTGTTATTAATTGATTCAATTGGGATGGATTGGGTTAATTGGTCACTTTGGGCCTTAAGGGCCCATTTGGAATTCTTTGATCAAATTGGGTTAAATTGAAAATTAGGGTATGTGGCAGTTTAAGAAAAATGATGTGGATAATACTTGGAATTTTTGGGATTTTTTTTTAGAATTCTTGATTTTGAATTTTTAAGCTATTTAGGGTACAAGCAGAGTACACAAAGGGTATTGGGGGCTATTTTTGAAAATTTGGGTATATTTGGTCATGAATGATCAATTTGAGTATGGGAATGTTTAGATTGATTTGGAGAAATCTTAGCCATAATTCTAGGCAATTCTCGAGATTTCGGGGTAATTCTTGGTGGTATTGGCAGTTCGTGGGTTCAGGGCCCTGGGGGTCAAAATTAAAATTTAAGAAAAATGAAGATTGATTAAATGTGAGTAAAATGAAACCATTGTTACTTAGGCCGAGCCAAGAAGCCATGTTAAGCCTACAAGATCTATGAGAGGTCTCATCTGTGACACTCAATATGTTGTTCCTAACCCCTCTTAACCAAGGGCTTAAGGGGTCGAGGTCCATCCATATGAGTTACTCACATGAGTCAGGGAGTTGAGTTGGGTGAGAGTGGTTTTAGGGTTTAGAGTGTATGTGAGAGTGCAGTGTGTGCAAGCTGACCCTCACCAAGACCAGGCCACCCAGGGTAATCCTAAGGCCAAAAATTTATTGGAATTCATCTCAACCTCCACATTCGACTTTAACCTCCAAAGAGACTTGGAGGTTTATGGTCATCTGTGTGGGGGTTCAAGAAGAGTTAAGAGGTGTTGGAATTTCTAAGTGGTGGGCTCACTCTAATACTCTAGGATATTCAAAGGGAAAACCTATGGCTAGATCCTAAGCACTAAGAGTGAAAGAAAGACCTCACCAAAACTGAAGTCAACATGTATGGATTGATATGGAATAAATATCTACGTTATTATGCCAAATAGGAGCATAGATGATTCTTTACCCTTAAAAGAGTATCCCCTCTTCTAAGCATGAAAAGAACATTGACATATCCTAAGTTTAGTCACTAAATCTAAGGGCTGGGAGAATATCGACTCGCCCCTCGAGCTCCCACTCACTCTTCATCTCAAGGCTAACCTTCGATGTTTAGTTACTAATCTTAGAACCAATTTAGGGATCTCAAGCCTGTCACCCTGAAACCTCCAAATTGAAGCCCATCATAACACATTTCCCTATTTATTTGCACTCACTTCATGCGATGAACTATGTATCCATGGAAACTTAATGAATTCTTCATTATTGTTGTAGGAAATTAAGTCCTTTCAGAATTAATGTTTAACAACTTATTTTAACATTTCAATTGCCAAATCAAAAAGTAAATTAAGTTTGAAATGAAAAACCATCACAATTTCTCATGTCAAATTCACATCAATCCATCATCACATCTCTATGCAAGAAGAAAGACAAAGAAGACTACTCAAAATTCAGGAAGAAGATACAATAAAACATGGATTTTATATATAAAAGAAAAGTCATACAAACCATAAAATAAAATACAACTTATCTCTTCTTTCCCCAATGCAATTCCCTAAGTTCCTTTGAATCCTTTTCTTCTTCTTTACAACACATGATTCTCTCTTTCGAATGGAAAGGAAGAAGCAATTCCCGCTCTTACTCCTTCTCCTTCACTCCTTAGAGAATAATTCCTCTCAAACTCTCACTTCTACACATTCTTCTCCTAAACCCTAACTCTTAAGACACACTAAAACTACACTAGAACCACCGAAGAATCACACACGACACACCATTTTCGTCCAAAAACGCTTACTTATAAGTTAGAAAAGAAATCTCAAGAGTTTTACAGTATCCCTTAAAAAATTTGCCAAAACACTTCAAATTTGAATTCCACCAACCTTGGCACCTACGGCGCCCAATAGGCACCGGAGGCGCTCTATCACCCGAATATTTTCTGAAGTCTCTAAAATGAGACCGCTGGCACCCATTCTCGGCGCGGCGGTGCCAGAACCTGTTTTCCACCGTTTTACTCTTTTTGCTCCTTTTTGCTCCGAATTCGTCTTTTCGCCTTCTTTTCGCCCCAATCTCCTAAAATCATCATATCTGCAAAAAATCATGAAAATACTCTTCTTTGCCAGTAATATCACAAAAATTAGTAAAATCATATAAAGAAAAACCGTATATATTTTTAAGGCATCATGCTACATTATAAAATTTATTGCCTCCATGTGGGAATATCCAGGACTCGACTAGAGCCCCGTATTACTTGTGCGATACATTTACTTGCGTTTAATTATGTGACTCAATAGAAAACTAATTCAATATATATATAAATCTCGAGTTCACAAATTTCGCAATTTTAAAAAGTCGCACCACTTAACTGACAGAATACCAATTTATGGTTTAAGGAGGAATTGTTTTGGGACATCGTATATCAGAAAATTGTATGAAAGTAGCTTCTGCAAAAATTTAAATGATCTATAATTTACCTCGCCCAACTAATGCAAGGGGAATTCGTAGTTTTCCGGGACATTGATTTTATGCGTTATATTAAAGACTTTTCGGGCCAAATTCTAAAGCCATTATGCCGTTTAGAGGAAAAAGATGTGATTTTTAATTTTGATGATGATTGTTTAAAATCTTTTTGAAACTTTAAAAGAAAAATTAATCAATCGCACCCGTTATACTTTCACCTAATTGGGAAAACTTTTCAATTAATGCGTGATGCTAGTGATTATGCTATTGGAGTTGTTTTAAGTCGTAACATGACAAGATTTTTAAAGTGATTTACTATGCTAGTAAAACTCTTAATGAAGCTCAAATTAATTATATCACTACCGAGAAAAGAGTTATTAGCTATAGTATTTACCTTCGATAAATTCGATCATATTTAATCGGAATAAAATGTAGTTCATGCTGATCATTATGCTATTATGTATTTAATGAAGAAGACGGATGCAAAACCAATATTGACTAGATGGATTCTTCTTTTGCAAGAATTTGATTTCGAGATAGTAGATAGGAAAGTGCATAATCAAATTGCCGATCATCTCGTCCAGGCTAGAAATCGAAAATCTCTCTCCGTGATATCGAAGAAATTAATGAAAATTTTCCTGAGGAAAAATTATTCATTTTTAATGATTGAGTGTTCGTAGTATGCCGACATTGTAAACTTTATTGTCAGTGATATTTTACTCCATAGTTTGACATACTGTGAGAGGAAGGAATTTCTAATCAGCGTAACTTATTTTCGGGATGACCCATTTTTATATAAACAAGGAAAGGATTTGATTATTCGAAGATGTGTGCCTTTAGAAGAACTTATGGAATTATACAAAAATGTCACAATTCTGATTATGGGGAACATTTTGGAGTTGATAAAATTGCATATAAAATCTTACAATATGGATTTTATCGGGGCCTAAAATTTTTAAGGATGTTAATGTTTATATTAAAAATTATGATCTATGTCAACGTGTAGGCAATATTTCTAGAAGAAATGAGATGCCCCTCAATTATATGTTGGAAGTGGAAATATTTGACGTTTGGGGGATTTAGATTACGGTTCATTGTACCATCTTTTGGAAATACATGCATTTTGGATACAGAGATGGTGTAACTTTTTAATTTGCAAAAAAATAATGAATTCAAGATTAGATTTATATATTGATTTAAATGATAATGAGTCACAGAATTAAGGCAAGTATACGTATCACTCAAGTAATACAGGGCTGTAGTGGAGTCCCGGAATATCGATCCATAGGGAGGCTTTACTTTTATGGCGTAGCACATAAATCTCTTATCAAATCACAACATAATCGTTAAAGGGTTAAATTCTTGAAGTAAAGACAAACAGGTTCAGTTATTATATCTACCAAAGCACGTTCTAACCAGTGTTAAATCCAATGCAAGACTAAATTTATAACAAAAGTTCAGTTGCAAGAAAGAGACTTCCCTCTTTCCATTCATAATGCGATGATTATTGTGACATGTATCAGTGATGCAAATGTATTGTGCCAAATAGGAGCTTTCCTATTCTTTACCCATATTTCAGTGTATAAAGAACATTGGCTAATCCTAAGTTTAGTCCCCAAATTGGTGGCTTGGGCCGGGAGGATACCGGCTCTCACTCAGAGCTCCCACTTCCTCACCTGGCTAACTCTAGCTCAAGCCAAAACACAGTCTAAATCGAGGATTTCGACCGTCACTATGAAATCTCCAATTCTACGCCCATCAAAGTATATTTCCCTATTTATTTGCACTCAACCCCATGAACTTCACCAATCATGGAATTCTGAATGTGACCTTCACTTTTGTTGTGGAACTCATAACTTTCGTAACATATGTTTCCCAACAAGTTTTAACAATTCAATTGGCCAGATCAAAAAGTAAATGAAGTTCTAAGTGAAAAGGTCATCACAAATTCTTCATAATAAATCGCCACATCATTTCCATTTCACAACATCAACACATCACATAAAATGAGAAAGACATAGAAATCTACTCAAGAATCATGAGGAAAAGATAAGAAAACACAGATTTTATAAATAAAAGCAACGTCATACAAACAGTAAAGTAAAGACAACTTATCTCAAACTCTTCCCCAAGCGAATCTCAAGGAATTCCTTTGACTCCTCTTCTTTCTTCACAACAACACACAATTCTCTCTTTAGAATAGTAAGGAAGAAGAAATTTCCTACTTTCCCTCTCCTCTCACACTCCTCAAAAGAGAAAAAACAAAAACCTAACTTCCTACATAAAATGGAAAAAACTCATTCTCTAAACTCTAAAATCTTCTTCCTTTCTTCCCCCTTTGAAATGTGGCTCCAAAGGTGTTTAAATCCGAAACTGAATTCCGAAGAGTTTCCTCAAGAAACCTTTCAAAATCCAAATAAATACATGTAATATAGTTCAAAATCGGGATAGGTGCTGTCTGGTGCTGGTAGGAGGCGGCTGCTCGCATTATTCCGCCAAAATGTTGTAACTTCCGTGAAAATTGGCGCCGTCCGAGGCCGGTGACAAATATAGCGCTAGTTCAATAAAATGCACTTTTGTCCTTTTTCGCTCCAAATTTGCTCCTTTCACTTCCTTTTGCTCCAAAGGCTTAAAATCATTGTACCTACATGAAATCATCAAAAATACATTCTTTTAAAGTGTAATATCATCAAAAACTGTGTATGACATGAATAAGAAAGCTATCAAATTTTCAAATTTTATCGCAGATTATGTATCTAAATGGATGTGGTTGATGCTTTACCTTGATGTGATGCTCAAAGTGTTACAAAGTTTTTAAATAAGAATATATTTTACAGATTTGGAATACAAAGAGTAATCATAACTAATAGGGGAAGTCATTTTAAATGCTATTATGGCGAAGTTAGTAAAGAAATATCATATTAACCATCGCATCAAGCACGCTTTCCTCATCTCAGACAAGTGGTTTGCTCAAATTATCCAATCATGAAATTAAAAGAATATTGGAAAGACTATTAATCCAAACAGAAAGATTGGTTAATTAAACTGATTATGCTTTGTCGGCTTATAGGACTACCTATAGAACTCATATAGAAATGTCCCCATATAGGCTAACTTTTGGAAAAGCTTCATTTACTAGTCATCACGAGCATAAAGCATATTGGGTTATTAAAGAGTTCAATTATAATTTAAAAGATGCTGGAGAAAAGAGATTGTTGCAATTAAATGAGCTAGAAAAGATAAAGAATGAATCTTATAAAAATGCTAAGATTTATAAAGAAAATATGAAGTTATGGCATTTATCAAAAGATTCTTACTAAAAATATCGAGCCGTGGGTAAAAAGTTTTGCTGTATAATGCTAGATTGAGAATTTTTGTTGGAAAACTTAAGTCTAGGTGATGCCCATTTATCGTGATGAAAGTTTATTCATATGGAGCCGTGAATATTAAAGATCCTCGCACCGGAAAAATATTTAAAGTGAAAGGTCATACTTAAACCTTACTTTTCGCCGACCAATTTAATTCGATGTGGAACGATGTTGGGTCACTTAGAATAAGCTCGGGTATGTCATGCCGATGACGTTAAACCAAGCACTTTATGGGAGGCAACCCATATTTATCGGTGTGCTTTGCTTTTTATGTTTGCTTTGTGTGCTTTTATTTGGTTCGATTTTGAGAAATGTGGTAGCATTTCGGAATTTTTTTAAGTTATAAGGGTATTTATTCGACCTTATTTAATGACTTAGAGGAGTTAGAATGATTTTGACGTTTTGGCAGAACCGTAAAAATGTGCACTCGGCGGCTATGCGCGCCGAAGCTGGCGCACTAGCGCCACAGTTTATAAAAAATGTGAAAAATGAGGTTCTAGAAGCCTAAATCGCAATATTGGCTGGAGTTATTAAGGAGTTTTAAAACGTCTAGGGCTTTTGTGCCTTTCCAAGTCTATAAAAGGCCCCCGAATTTATGAGATGCTTCATTTCGCCTATTTTCATTTCTTAGTCTTTTCGAAAGAGTATTTCGAGTGCAAACATGTCTTCGGGAGAGCGAAGCTAAGAAGAAAGAGGATGCCAACAAGAAGAAGTTATTTGTGATGTTGCGTAAGAGTTATATAATGTATTTCGGCTGTGAGTAGTATCCAAGGAATAACAAAAAGGATTACAAAGATCGAGGCCGACGTGGAGTCTATCGATGTAAAGGTAAATGAAATTAATGCACATTCAGCGCACATTTGATGACAACTTAAATGTAATCCAAACTCATACAAGGCATGTGGAAGAAGTGAATAGTGATGTTTCGAAGAGCAAATGGATAGAAGAAGAAGATGTAAGAGCTTTCAATCATCACCCGTTTTATCGCATTTACATTCTAGATGGTTCAATTGGAACTAATGGTGGTTCTCGATATAATCCACCTAATGGAGATTGAATTAAATTATGTGTGGTCTTTGTGGTTTAATTATGTGTGTTTAATGGTTTAAGAGTGTGTTTTTTTAATGTTTATGTTTTGTTGCACTTTACATGTGTTTGCTACATCTTAATGATGTAAATTTGTGTTTAAATTACATGTGTTTAAACTTATGTAAGCGGGAGACCCTCATCCGAAGTGTTTAGATAGAAATTTGTAGTTTGTATTAAGCATATTTTGGTATTTAAGTAATATAAGTTTGTGTTTGTGTGAGATTGGTGTGGAATCATTGAAATTTTAGTGTAATTTTGGAGTATTAGAAGAGTTTTATGGGGAGAAATAATTATTTGAAGTGATTAAAGGTGATTAACTCGCATTTTTAATGGAATTAACTTAATTGTCAAAATTTAGGCACTAGCGCCTAAGCACCTAACCGACGGCGCACAAGCGCCAGATTTCACGATTAAGCCCCGTATGCCTCGTGCATAGGCGCCTATTTGTGAAAATCAATTTTCTCAGCTTAAAAACCCAAAATTTGCCATTTTTAACCTCCCATCACCTTCAACCTCTCAATTTCGCAAAATAAGAGCCTAAGGCATCACTAAATTAGATCATTTTAGAGTCGATTTCATCGAAATTTGTTGGATTTGAATTCCTTAAGGTATGATCATTACTCTAAGTAAAAATTTTAGATTTTTACCATGTATTTTGAGTACATTATTGAAAATCCAAAAATCACTATTCGTGGTGAAAATTTGAGGAAAAGCATGAGAAATTGCTTGGATTTAGTGGAGTTTGCCTTTGGAAGTTTATTAAAAAGTTTAGATTAAATCTCGAATTTATAGTAAATTTTTTGTGAATTTTAAGAGATGGCTCCAAAGTCAAACACTGTAAAGAAAAGGTGAAATTTGATTCTGACAAATTTGTCATTTCTAAGTCGAGAATCATTACGACAAATGCACTCGCATCACGGAAATTGATTCTAGAATGAGTTTTTTAAAGTCGAGTAGATTTTGAGGAGATGATTACTAGAAGGAATTTGGGAAAGATACTAGCCGCTTCTCCAATCGTTGCAGTTGTTTCGTCGTGAGAGAATTATATGAAAACTTGCCATCGCAGAAGACAATTTAGTAATGGTTAGGAGGCAACAATTGGATTTTTCACCTGCGATAATTAATATATTTTTTACCGATTACCTCCTATGATGTTTTGTTTTTATGAAATTATCATCCTTCTAAGGGAGAGTTAGTTGAGATTATGGTCTTTCTTACCGATGAAAGAGGTTTGCAGAAGATTACAAATGAAAGAAGAGTGAATTTTCAAGCTCCTAAAGTTGAATGCCACTTCAAAGGCATGGCATTACTTCATCTCATCTAAGCTTCTACCTTCATTTCATGTTAGTGAAGTTACAAGGGAGAGAGCTGTTCTAAGCCATTGTATTCAACAGGGAAAGCCTTTGTGGATATCGGGGATATTATTTTATTATATTTTGAACTATGACAGCTGCTACTACTGCAGGAATGCATTTCCATCTCTCGATTTATTCACTTTAGAGCAAATGGGTGTTAAGTCTGAAACATGGGAAGAGGTTCTTCAACCACTTACCTATTACCGTGTAAATGTAAACACTTACACCGTACATTCAGTATTTCAAGGCTGGAAAGGAGGATCTGTTAGAGCTTCCAGTCCTCTCCGTTTTCTGCTTGTTCTACTTCTCGTGCTTCTACTTCACGTGCATCATCCTATAGAGATTCATAAACTGGATTATTACAGAAGATTTTGAAGAATGTGAGTCTTACCCGAGAACATGTTAGAGATATGGATGGTAAGATTAAAAATATTGAAAGGTATATTGTAAAACATGATGAATATGATGAGAATTATCACAGTACATGGACAGAGTGATTAGAGAAGATCACAAGGTTTTATTCTTCGTCCTTTTTATATATCTTATGTGCCATCCAGACCGGAATGAAGATGATGATGACGAGATGACGATTAGTATTGTTATGTTGAGTTTGTGATGATGTTATGTGATTTTCTTATGTGTTATGATGTTTTTATTTGATGTTCTCATATGTAATGTGATATATTTTGATGTGAACTCATGTTGTGTAGCTTATAGTTAAACTATTTCTATTATGCACATTTAGATGTTTTATGATGTAATATGTGATATGTATGTGCAGAGTAAATGTTTTTATGTGTTTCTAGTGTTTAGTAGTGTCTAATTTAATTCCTATAAATATTAGAAAAATTTTTGAACACTATTAGAAACCACTATTTTTATAGCATGTTTAAACTTTTCAAAATTTGCTACCATTTATTTTCTAGTATGTCGTGATTTCAGTTAGCGTTAAGTCAAAAGTATTTACCTTCAAAACCTCCACTATTGTAGAAGTTCTTTGGAAAATTTAAAATTTCCATTTTATGAAAAACTAAATTTAATCTACTGTTTACTCCTTATTTTTATACTCTGTTATACTTGCATATTTAGGATATGAAAATTCCTGCAAGCATGTTTTTCAGTTTTTTAATTCTTACCCATGTATCATTTTTATGCTTAAATGTTTTATCCTAATTAAAAATTAAAATTTGAGGGGGGAATTTAAAAACAAATTTTCAAAAACTAAAATTTTATTTGTTCTCAAGAATACTTAAATAAAAATTTACTTTGATTGAAAATAATTATGTATAATTTAAGTTATATTAAAATGGAAGCAAAATTTTGAATATAGAAATGCGAGTAAGAAAATTTAGTTGAAATTTATAGTTTAAAGTTAAAATTTTCTTAGTAAAGAAATATTAAATATAGTTAAACAAACTTTAAAATATGTTGTATTTTTGGATACATGGGGAAAGATTTGACTTTTATTTTTCAAAGCTTAAATTTCTTTTATTAAGAAAAATTTTCAAATACAATTATTATGATTTTTAAGTGAAGGATATATATCAGAATTTTTGTTGTAAATGAAAGGGTTGAATTCAAAATCATTAAAGGCCTATCCAGATACAAGAATCCTTGCCAAAAAAAAAGAAAAAAGAGAGAGAGAAAAATAGGTTGTAAAAAGAAGGAGAAGCTCAAGATTTAAGGGCCTAATCAAATTTGGTTCCATACCTAAAGTTTAAGATATAAGTTTTGAGAAAATCTAAAGCATAAGGTTATAGTATAAAAAGTAAAATTATTTCTAAATGAAAATTTTTAAGTGAGGAAGATGAAATGCTTGAATCCTATTTTTTGAAAAATCTACAAGTATTTTCTTTTAATTAGATAGAAACTTATATTTTTCATTATCCTTTACTTAAGAACCTTCTAAACTTTAAATTGGTCTCATTTACTAAAATTTTCTCTAAATTGGACAATTCCATTTCTAGAACGAAATTTTGAAACCTTCCTAAAGAAACTCATATACATAATTTGCGTGTTAAGATTTTTATGTGATTAAGTGTCACTGAGACAAGTAAAATTTTACGTCGTGGGATTTTGATAAACCTAAAATATATAGTGTTTTTAAATACATTTTAATACCTATTTTTTATGATACTGTACTTTAATGGAAAGTATATTTTTGTTTTTCTTGTAGGTATGTTAAATGACTGACTATGATGAAAGGAGAAAAAAAGGATCAAATTTGCAGCAAAATTCAAGAATGAAAAATTTTTTGGCCTCTAAATACTTAAGAGCCGGACCCATAGGCACCATAGTTAAAAAATACGAATTAACTCAAATTTGGAGCCATTTTTAAGGGGTGTTTGAAACAACTTTTGGTTTAGACGTCCTTAACTTATTTTGAGTGGCAGATTTGAATGGATGGATGCATTCTTTTGTGGATACATTGAATATGGACATGATTTGAAGAGACGCCAAGACACCTTTTGGAAAATTTTAAAAAGAAGACTTGAAGATCAGAAAAAGGTTGATGTTGGACGGCGTGATTAGTGTTAAGCGTCAAGTTTATGTTTGAGAGTTATTGAGAGCACACCTTTCCACTTCATCCACTTTTATTATCAATTGTATCTAATTTTTTTTTTATTAAGTGTAGAATAGAGATTTGGAGTCAACTGGCTGGTGCCAACCTCTATTGTGTCTTGTAAATGGAAAGCAAAGTTTCAAAGGAACTTCAAGAGTCTTGTGGAGAGGATTTTTCAGATAAGTGTTTATCTTTGTTTTACATTTGATTTTAAAGAAAGTTCGTTGTGTTTTCACTATGATTTCTACTTTCAAATCAAGTTCGATTGTGTTTTCTCTGTGAGTTCTGAATAGTTTTCTTATCTTTTTCCTTTTAAATGATGACGTAATTAAATTATGGAAGGAAGTTGTGTGAAGTATGATTTCAATGTTTGAAAAATTCGTAATGATTCGCTACTCTCGCACTTCATTTACCTCTTGATTCGCCAATTAAGATGTTAAAATTTGTTGTGAGAATATGTAAGAACCAATGCAGTATTGTCTTAATCAACAATTGGAAAGAATCACATGCAATTGTATGGGTGAGAATTGTAGTCCATATGGTCAGCGCAAATAACAGAAATGAGGAGTAAAAATTAGAAAGGACTTTGTAGGATGTGCTAAAGCCCCCGAATTCCGTTCGAGGTGAAAATTTTTGTTAAGAGAAGTTAGGCCTCCAGGTGGAGGGATCGAGGGAATTCTAGAGTGAGGGCTAGTGTCTCCCCGCCTAACCCATCTACATTATTTTGAAACTTCAAATTAACCAATGTTCTTTACAAAAACAAGTAAGCAGAAAGTTAATATAATTACTCGTATTCGCACAACACATTTAGATACTTCCACAACAAAATTCCATAATTATTACTGATTCATTGAAAAAGGAAAATATATTTTATTCTCATTTGCTTTCATACTATTTTATACATTGCGGTTAACTTAACTATTTACTTTTTATTCAAAATACCAAAAACAAATTAAAACTTTATATCTTAAAACATACTTTACAAAATCATTTTAAAAAGTAAAAAGTTATTTTTCTTATTTCCTTAAAATTTTATACATTTCCCCGTGGGTTCGAATATCTCGAGGCTTAATCAAAAATCCTATATTACTTTATAAATGATACGTATACTCGCATAGTATCCCATATTATAAATAATTAAAGTATAATTTCATCTAAATCGTAATCATAAATATTCAATCGGGGATCACCTATCCACCTAGACTTAAGTTTTCCAAAAAATAATTTCAATTTAAACATTGTATAACAAATCTTTTTGTCCGTGTTCAAATTTCTTTCTAATATCTTCCGATCATGCCATAATTTCATCTTGTCCTTATAAATCCTATCCTTATGATAAGATTCATTTATGATTTCTTCCAATTCATTTAATTGCATAAATCTCTTCTTACCCGTATTCTTCAAACTAAAACTCAGCCTATTTTATCACCCAATATGCTTTATGCCCCAATTCAACAAGTTTCGCAAGTTTTTCCAAATACTAGTCTATAAGGAGACATTCCAATAGGGGTCTTAAAAGCAGTCATGTATGCCCATAATGCAAGATCTAATCTCACAGAACACCCACTCATGAGATCTACATTCTTCTCCAAATTTCTTTTAATTTCACGATTGGGACACTATGCTAAACCACTACTCTCGGATTATAGAAGTGTAGATTCTATGAATAATATTATATTTTTCAACTAATCTCCGAATCTGATTATTCCTAAAATGTGATCCACCATCGCTTATGGTTACTCTCTATTCCATATCTTGTAAAATATTTTTTCTATTAAAAATTTCTAAACACTCTAAGCATCACATCTGGGTAAAGCTATCAGCTTCGATCCATTTCGAGACATAATCAACAACAACCAATTTATATATATTTCCAAATGAAGGAGTAAATGATCCCATAAAATCCAATCCCCATGCATCAAAGATTTCAACTTCTAATATAAAATTTAGAAGCATTTCATTTGTTTTTCGAAAAAATTACCTACTCTCGACATTGATCACATGTTTATATATATATTTGTATACATCCCTAAAAGAGTAGGCCAATAAAATTCAGATTGCAAAATCTTATAAGCAGTTTTATCAACACCATAATGTCCTCCAAATTTAGAATCATGGCATCTATGAATAATTTGTTTAGTTCTTCATATGGTACACATTTTCAATAATAAATATCCGTACACCGTTTATATAGTAGTGCTCATCCCAAAATAAAATTTAGCATCATATCTAAATTTCTTTTGTTGTTATCTTGTTAAATCAAAGTGGTACAATATCACTTACAATATAATTCATAATATCAACATACCAAGATAAATTTCTTTCCATAATACTATAAAGTTTGCCATTAAAGGGAAAGTTTCTTTAATTTCCTTCTCAAAGTTAAATAAATTATAATACCCCAGTCTAGACAAACATGGTCAAGAATTTGTTATCGATCCTTTCCTATCAACTATCTCAAAGTCAAATTCTTTGCATTAGAAGTGTCCATCCGACCGCCCGTTCGACATCCTTCTTTGCATTAAATATTCGTAGCCGAATTACCGCATGCATTATGCATTTAGTTCCAATCAAATATTCAAACTTTTTAAATGTATACACTATAGCTAATAATTCTCTTCGCAGTGGTACAATTAATCCGAGTCATTAAGAGTTTTACTAGCATATATTAACTCAATATTTTATCATACCATCGTCTCTAAAGCAACCAATCGCATAATCACTCGTATCTCCCAATCAGGTGAAACAATTATAGTGGTAGTGATTAATTTTTCTTTAATAGTTCAAAGGCATTCAAACATTCTTCATGAAAATCAAAACTCTTATCTTTTCATAAAGTTGGCACAAAGTTTGAGTAATTTTGGAAAAAAATCTTTAATATAATGCCCGTAAAATCCAAGCCAAGTCCTAAGAAACTTACCGCTCTCATAGTAGTAGGAGGTGGTAATTTCTCAATAATTTGAATTTTTGCAGGGTCTACTTCCATACCAAGTTTAGAAATTTTATGCCCAAGCACAATTCCTCCGGCAACTATAAATTGACATTTTTCCCAATTTAGAATTAAATTTGTTTTCTTGCAAAGCTCCAAATATTTTTCTAAATTATTCCGTACATATGTCAAATGAATTTTTGAATACGTATAAATCATCCATGAATACTTCTATTCCATTTTCAATCAAATTAAAAATAGACATCATGCATCTTTAAAATGTTGGTGTGATTACATAATCCGAAGGGCATTCTTCGAAAAGAAAAAGTTCCGTAAGGGCTAGTAAATGCAGTCTTCTTGATCCTCAAAGAGCAATAGATATTTGATGATAACCAGTATATCTATCCAAAAAGCAATAGTACTTGTGCTGCCGCAAGTCTATCTAACATTTAATCTAGAAAAGGAAGAGGAAAGTGATCCTTCCTGGTGGTGGCATTTATTTTTCTATAGTCAATAAAAATTCTCCAACCATTAATTTGTCTCATTGTTATAATTTCATTCTGTTCATTCACATCAACAATCACTCCTCCCTTCTGTGAATACAATGAATCGACTTACCCAAGCACTATCTTAAATCGAGTAAATAATTCCAAAGATCAAACCATTTTAAAATTTCCTTCTTAATTACTTCTTTCATCATTAGATTCAGTCTCCTTTGCGGATCAATCCTAGGTTTATGTTATTCATCTAACAAAATTCTATGCATACAGATCGAAAGACTAATTTCTTTAATATCTCATAAGGTCCAACCAAAAGCCTTTTTATATCTTTTTAAAGTCTCCATTGTTTTTTGTTCTCGATATTCATTCAATTCCGAAGATGCAATGATAGGTATGGTAGATGATTTCTCCTAAAAACATATACTTTAAATGATTATAAGAATTTTCATCTCAAGTTCAAGGTTTTAAGGATACATGGAATTAAACTTTATCACCACTTTCCATAAGATTCAACATTTCAAATCTTTCCTGAACATAGTCTAACTCTTCATTCTCCATATCATCAAAATCATTTTCTATTTCACTTTCATCCTCACACTCCACATTTTCGTATTCTATTTTCTCTTCTAACACTTTTTTATAATGATCATCTCTCAAATTATCGCAATTTTCCATTCGAAAGCATTCATCATCTTTCCGTTGAGGGATATTTCATAGATTTCATAATATTAATGGTCACCTCTTGATCATTAACCATCATAGTTAATTCTCCTTTTCAATCATAGCTCTTCCAATAGCAAGAAATAATTTTCCCAAAATAATTGGAATTTCTTTATCTTCCTCCATATATAATATAATAAAATCCATAGGAAAGATAAATTTATCCACTTTCACTCTTCCTCCACTCCTTTAGGATAAGTTATGGAACAGTTAGCTAATTGAAGAGTCATAGATGTAGGTGTAAATTCTTCTATTCCCAATCTTTCAAAGTCGATAAAGGCATAAGATTAATACTAGCTCCTGCATAACATAAAGCTCTTCCAAAACATTTTTCACATATAGCACAAGAGATGGTGAAACTACCAGGGTCTTTAAGTTTTTTGGGAATCTTCTTCTGAATAATTGCACTACACTTCGCTAAGTGCAATAAGCCTCAAGGACGGCGAACTTTCTTTTCCTCTTAAGAATATCCTTCATAAACTTCACATAATTGTGCATCTGGCTTCTAATGCTTCAATAAAGGAAATATTTACCATTAATTTCTTAAGGATTTTCAAAAATTTCGTAAATCTGTTATCTCTATTTTATTTTTTCAATTATCAGAAACGGAGGAGGTGGCTTTTAAACGTAATCTTCATTGGTTCAAGTGGATATTCTAAGTTCTGATATATCTTATTAGATTCTTTTTCAATATCCACCTTCTCTTCTCAACTTTAACTTCTTTTCGTACTCTTGTTTCTAATTCCTTTCCACTCCTTAATTTAATAAATTCTTTAATTCGTCTTATATATTTTGATCTTTCGATCGATCTCAACATTACCGGGAAGAGCTCCAAAAGGTCTATTATTAAGTGAAGTGAAAAATATATCCTAATTCGCTCCTCAATGTTCTTAATCACAACACTCAGCTCGTAATCGATTACTCATGCTCAACATTAATTCTTCAAGAGACAACTTCTTCTCCTTAAATTGTGGGTTACTATTAAAGTCGGAGGATAAGAAGCGTCTATAATCGGTGTGTCTCGGGTTGTCTAAATTTCCAAATGGGTTAATATGATTGTTTCCCTATCAAGGGTTAATAAAGAGGCATTGTTGTTATTATTCCATTGAAATTTGGGTGATTCTTCCAAACAAATGATTATAATAGTTTTGAATAAGGATTGGCTGGGTTCATTATTTATAAGATTCAAGGTCATGTGTCCGAGATTCTATTATCCGTCCTACTCAATTTTCCTCTAACACCGGGGGTGTTTAGAATAATTCATTCCGTATTGATCTATCGATACACCTAAAATATATAGTATTTTTATGCACAGCTTTATACCTACTTTATGATATTGTGATTTTAACAGATATTTTGTGTTTTTCTTAAGGTATGATGAAAATGAGAAAAACAGTATGATGAAAATGAGTGATTATGATGAAATGAGCAAAATCGATCAAATTTGAGCAAAAAAATGAAACAATGAAAAATTGACTTTACGGCTAAGCGCCGCCTCGGTCAAGGTTTAGGCGCTGCTGCTGCTTAAAATCAAAATTTCTTCATTTTCGTGCAAATTTCAAGGGGTGTTCGGGGCAACTTTTGGTGGTAACTTTTAACTTCCCATGGGCGGCAAATTTGAATGAAGGGATGCATCTTTTGGTGGATACATTTGAATTCGATACGATTTCAAGAGACATCAAGACACCTTTTGGAAAATTATATAATGAAGACTTAGAATTAGTTTCAAAGAGTCATCTTCAAGTTTTACTTTTAGTCTTTTATTGTTTATAGTTTTTAAAGTCTTTTTAGAGTTAATAAGAGAGTAAGAAATGAGAAAGGGTCAGAGTGAAGCCTCCTTCTCACTAATTCTCTTCCTTCCTTTTATTTAGTTTTTATTGAAGTCTCAAGTCGTGTTTTCTAGCCATTGTGCTCTGCGCCAACCTCCGTAGTGTTGTCCCGTGGAAAGTCATGTTTTAAAGGAACTTCTAGAGTCTTGTGGAGAGGATTTTCGCATAAGTTTTTACTTCGTTTTTATATTTAGTTTTTTATTAAAACTTGATGTGTTTTCATTATGATTTCTATTTTTAAATCAATGTGTGCTTGTTTTCTCCATGAGTTCGAGTAGTTTTCTTATCTTTTTCTTTCTTAAATGAAAAAGTAATTAAATTATGTAGGATTGTTATGGAATGTATAAGTGTTTAAAGTTGGAATAAGTCGTTAAGATTTAATTCCACGAACTTAATTTACTTCTTAATTCGCCGCTTAAGATGCTGAAATTTGTTGTGAGATTATGTAAGATCCAATGTAAAAGATTTAAGAGCCAAACAACAATTGGTAAAATTCACGTGAAATTATATGGGTGAGAATTCTAGTCCATATAATTGAATGCAAATATATTAAGAGATATGTTTTAATCGTGGAGTGTGCCTGAGAACTTTAGAGGACAAAGCAAAGCCACCTAATTTGGTTTGATATTTTAAATTTTATTATGAGAATTTAGTCCTCAAAGCGAGGGAATCGAGGGAACTCTAGAGTGAGATTCGGTATCTTCCTCCCTAACCATTTTTAAAATTTTAAAATTTCAAATTAACTAATGTTCTTATGTGAACCAAGTGCGGATAAAGAATAAATTTGCTCCTATTTATCACAGTGCATTTAAATACTTCCACAACAATACTTTCATAATTATTAATGTTTTATAAGAGAAAGAAAATATATTTTTATTTCCTAGTGTTTTAGATCGTGTTTTAAAGTTTTCGATAATTTTCATTTCCCCGCTTAGTTTTTTATCAAAATACCAAAACAACTTTCAAACTTTACAAATCAAAATATACTTTCAAAAGTCATTTAAAAAGTAAAAATATAATTTTCTTATTTCTTTAAAAAGTTTTTACATTTCGTGGGTTTAATATCTCGGGGGCTTATTCGAAAAGTCTTATATTACTTGATAAATGATATGTATACTTTGCGTATCCCATATTATAAAATCATAATTTTCATATCCAAATTGTAAGCACATATATTTGTCGTGATCAAGTTTTCGGCGCCGTTGTCGGGGACATTAATTAAAACCGCATTTTTAAAGAAAATTAAGCAAAATTTAATTTTTACTTTTCTTTGTTTTTGTTAGTGTGTATTGTTTTATTTTATTGTTTTATGCGTAGTTCAGGTTCTGAGTGACTTGTGCCTTACTATTCTGAATTAGAAATAACTATTAGAAAAATAAAAAAAATTAAAATTCTAAAAGGATAAAAATATTTAAGAAATGACAAATCATCAAAATCAAAAATGTTGGCATCTATCAAGAATTCAGACCTTTAAGAGATTATGCTAACCCTACAAAGGATGAACTTCATGGTAATATTCAACACCCTGCTGTAGCCGGTAATTCCTTTCGAGCTAAAACCTGTTATTATCTAAATGGCGTCTAATAATCAGCTTGGGAGCAACAACCGAAGATCCTAATTTGCATCTTGCTAATTTTATAGAGTCGTGTGTTACTTTAAATATGATGGTGTTTCGTATGATGCTATTAGACCTTTTAATTTTTCCTTTCTCACTAAGGTAAAGCTAAGATATGTTTAAACTCGTTAAAGACCCGGATCTATCGAATTTGTTTACTTAGCACAAAATTCCTTGCTAAATATTTTCCACCATCGAAGACTCAAGTCGTAGAAATGATATTACATCTTTTGTCAGCTTGAAAGTGAATCAATATATGAATCATGAGGAAGATTTAGAGATCTCCTCGTGAAATGTCCACATCATTCGATACCAGATTGGTTAATAATTCAAACCTTTAACAATGGATTAGTTGGATTCTGCATCAATTATCGATGTTGCCGCCGTGGATCATTAATGTCTAAACAGCTTCAATGTTTATGCTTTAATTGAATAAATGACTACTAATAATTTTCAATGTCCTTCTGAAAGGTTAAATCCTAAAATGGTAGCCAGTGTTCATAAAAATGATGCTTTTGCAATGTTAGCAAATTATGTTGCTGCAATTTCAAGGAAGATAAACCACTCGATGAATTTTCTCACCAAATTCCATGATCAAGAAAATTCATTAGGCCAAATGGTTGATTCTTATTCTTCACCAGAAACTTTGAAAGCTATAAGCAAGCCTAATAACCCATATTGTAATTATTATAACCCATGTTGGAAGAACTATCCAAACTTTAACTCAAATAACAATAATCAGGGTGGTATTAATCAACAATGGGAACCACCACCAAATCCATTGGGGAACTGGAACAACCAAGGAAATAATAATTATAAGCTAAATATATCCTCCAGGTTTTAACAATGCTTTACAATTAAAGGAGAAGAAGTTGTCTATTGAAGAAGTGGTGTCACATATGGGAAATCAAATATAAATTCAAGGAGCAACCATCGAAATATTGAAAATCAATTTGGGCAACCGCAAATTCATTAAGTAATAGATCCCAAGGAATGCTTCCAAGTAATACTGAAGTAAATCTAAGAGATAAGAATAAAGAGCATGTAAAAGCAATTCAACTGAGAAGTGGAAGAGAGTTGGTGCAGAGTTCTAAAGAAACCGAAGTAGAGAAAGAAGAAATTTAAGAACCAAAAAGAGGACACTCCGAAAGGTTTGGAATGACCAATTTCTCCACCTAAGGTTGGATTTGGAAAAGCCACCACCTCCATTTCCTCAGAGACTTTGTCAACAAAAGTTGGGTAAGTAATTTTCAAAATTCTTGGAGATATTTAGAAGCTTACCTTTAATATTCCATTTGCCGATGCCTTAGAACAAATGCCGAGCTATGTAAAATTTATGAAGGTTATTCTCAACAGAAAGAAGAAGTTTGAAGATAATGAGATAGTTGCACTTAGTGAGGAGTACAATGCAATAATTTAGAAGAAGCTTCCTAAAAGCTTAAAGATCCCCGGTAGTTTCACAATTCCATGTGCAATTTGGGACAAATTCTATGGAAAAGCTTTATGTGATTTTGGGTGTGTAAGCTTTAACCTTATGCCTCTATCAATATTCAAAAGACTGGGATTAGGGAGAAATAACCCCAACTACTGTAACTGTACTACAGTCAAGTCATCCATATCCAAAAGTTATAGAAGATGTTTTGGTTAAAGGGATCAATTTATCTTTCCTACTTCGATTTACTTCGTGCTTGATATGCAGGAAGATAAAGAGATACCCATCATTTTGGGAAGACCTTTCCCTAGCCACAAAGTAGAAAGCAATGATGTGTAAAAGGGGAATTAAAGTGAGGGTTAATGATCAACCGTTACATTCAATATTTCGAAATCGGGAAAGTGAAATATCCCGCAAGAGGTAAAGATGATGAATGTTATAGGATGGATGTTATCGATATTTGAGTGAATGTCATTTCAAGTCAACTTATGAAGAAAAAACCCTAAAGAAAAGAATTTGAACATAAGCAAGAAGAGGAGTTACATCATTCTGAAGATTTTCATGAGGAAGAATTAAATTATGTTTATGAAAATTTTCGAATCTTCGGATATTTAATTTCAAAAAGATGAATCTTATGGTCCATCAATTGAAAAACCACCTGAACTTGAGTTAAAAATGCTTCCCGATCATTTGAAGTATGTTTTTCTGGGTGAGTCCTCAACCTTGCCTATTATAATTTCATCTCAATTGACTGAAAAAGAAGAGAGTTTGTTTGAAATTTTCAAGAAGTACAAGAAAGCCTTCGGGATGGACAATTATCGATATTAAGGGAATCCGTCCTTTAATTTGTATGCACAAAATTCTTATGGAAGATAATTGCAAACTCGGGCTGATCCCAAAGGAGATTAAATCCTATCATGAAAGGTGTTGTTAAGAAAGAAATTTTGAAGTGGTTGGATGCTGGGAATTAACTACCCTATTTCAGATAAAGGTATGGGTTAGTCCTATTCAAAGGTGTCCTAAGAAAGGAGGAGTAACTGTGACTTGTTAATGAAAAGAAGGAAATGATTCCAACAAGACAAGTTACAGGGTGGTGAATATGCATTGATTATAGAAAATAAATCTTGCCACAAAGAAAGATCATTTTCCACTTCCATTTCTCGACGATGTCGATGACTACCGCATAAATACTTTGTTTTCCTGGACGATATAATGGTTACCACCAAATTCAAATTGTTCTGAGGATGAAGAGAAAACTACTTTTACCAGTCCTTATGGTACGTTTGCTTTTAGAAAGAATGCCCTTTGGTTTATGTATAATGCCACTGCTACACTTTCGAGGAGATGTATGATGGCTATTTTCTGTGATTTAATTGAAAAAGGGATTGAAGTTTTTATGGATGACTTTTCAGTGTTTGGAATTTCATTTGAATCATGTTTAGAACATTTGTCTAAAGTTCTAAAATGCTGTGAAGAAACTAATTTAGTCCTTAACTAGGAAAAATGCCAATTTATGGTAGCAGGAGGAATTGTATTGGGACATCGGATTTCAGAAAGAGGTTTGGAGGTAGATCCTGCAAAAATTCAAGTTATCTCTAATTTACCTTGCCCGACCAATGTAAGGGAAATTAGAAGTTTTCTGGGACATGCTAGATTCTACAAGCGTTACATCAAAGACTTTTCAAAGATTACAAAACCTTTATGTCGTTTACTGGAAAAGGATGCAATTTTTTATTTTGATGATGATTGCCTAAAAGCTTTTGAAACATTAAAATAAAAATTAATCACTGCACCTGTTATAATTTCACCAAATTAGGAAAAATCTTTTGAATTAATGTGTAATGCTAGTGATTATGCTATTGGTGCTGTTTTGGGTCAGAAATCTGATAAAATTTTTAAAGTTATTTATTATCCTAGTAAAACTCTTAATGATGCTCAAATTAATTATACCACTACTGAGAAAAATTTATTAGCTATAGTATTTGCCTTTGATAAATTTTGATCATATTTAATTGGAACTAAATGTGTGGTGCATATTGATCATTCTGCTATCAAATATTTAATGAAGAAGATGGATGCGAAACCGAGATTGAATAGATGGATTCTTCTTTTGCAAGAATTTGATTTTGAGATAGTAGATAGGAAGGGTTCTGTTAATCAAATTGCTGATCATTTGTCCAAGCTTGAAAATGAAAAATCTCTCTTTGATGCTGAAGAAATTAATGAACATTTTCCTGATGAGAAATTATTCACTGTTAATGAGTGGCGTGTTTCGTGGTATGCCGACATAGTAAACTTTATTATCAGTAATATTATACCCTATGGTTTGATATACCAGAGAAAGAAGAAATTTATGTCTCATGCTAAGACCTATTTTTGGGATGACCCATTTTTATATAAATAAGGAAAGGATCTTATAATTTTAAGATATGTACCTTTGGAAGAGACTTATGAAATTATTCAAAAATGTCATGATTCTAATTATGGGCGATACTTTGCAGTTGGAAGAACTACATATAAAATCTTACAATCTGGATTTTAATGGCCTACAATTTTTAAGGATGTGAATGCTTATATTAAAAATTGTGATAGATGTCAGCGTGTAGGCAATATTTCTAGAAGAAATGAGATGCCCCTCTATTATATGTTGGAAGTTGAAATATTTGATGTTTGGGGATTAGATTTCATGGGTCTATTTACTCTATCATTCGAAAATATTTATATTTTGATAGAAGTATACTATGTTTCCAAATGGATTGAAGCTACTGCTTTACCTCGATGTGATGCTCAAAGTGTTGCAAAGTTTTTAAGAAATAATATATTTTGCAGATTTGGAATACCAAGAGTAATCATAACTGATGAGGGAAGACATTTTAAAAATGTGATTATTGAGAAGTCAGCAAAGAAATATCATATAAATCATCGCATTGATACTGCTTATCATCCTCGGACAAGTGGTTTTGTTGAATTATCCAATCATGAAATTAAAAGATAATTAGAAAAGATTGTTAATCCAAATAGAAAGGATTGGACAATAAAACTAGATTATGCTTTGTGGTCCTATAGGACTGCCTATAAAACCCCTATAGGAATGTCCCTATATAGGCTGATTTTTGGAAAAGCTTATCATTTGCTTATTGAACTTGAGCATAAAGAATATTGGGCTATTAGAGAGTTCAATTATAACTTGAAAGATTCTGCTAAGAAGAGATTATTGCTATTAAATGAGCTTGAAGAGATAAGGAATGAATCTTATGAAAATGCTAAGATTTAAAAGGAAAAGAAGAAGTTATGGCATGCTCAGAAGATTCTTACTAAAAATCTTGTGCCAGGACAGAAAGTTTTGCTGTATAATGCCAGATTGAGAATTTTTTCTGGAAAACTTAAGTCCAGGTGGATGGGTCCATTTATTGTGATAAAAGTTTATTCCTATGGAGTTGTGGATATTCAAGATCCTAAAACTGGAAAAATATTTAAAGTTAACTGTCATAGACTTAAAATTTATTTTTCAGTCGATCAACTTAAATTTGATGAGAATCTGATGTTGGGTCACTTAGAATGAGTTCTGGGTATGTCAGGCTGAAATCGTTAAACCAAGCGCTTTTTGAGAGGTAACCCATAGTTATCGGTGTGTTTTGCTTTATGTTTTCTTTGTGTGCTTTGTTTGGTTTGTTTTTATGTTTTGGTAGTAATATTTTGGAATTTTTATGTTATAGTAGTGTTTATTTGACCTTATTTTATGACTTAGAGGAGTCACAATGAATTTTTGGATATTTAGCAGACTTGTGCTAAATTGAAAACTGGCGGCTAAGCGCCACCTAGTTGGAGCTTAGGCGTCAGAGTTAAAAAGCATGTGATAAATGTGGTTTCAGAAGCCTAGATCATGGGGAAGTGGTTTTGAAAGTTATTTTTGAGTTTTAAAACGTTTAAGGGCAGATTATGCACTTCTAAAGTCTATAAAAAGGCCTTGGATTAAGAGAAACACTTGCCCCAAGTCCTATTTTCATTCTTGAGTCTTAAGAAGAGTGTTTTGAGTGCATCATGTCTTCCTGGGAGAATGAGATCAAGAAGTAAGAGGATTTTGACAAGAATAAATTTATTAGTGACCGTGCTAAAGAGTTATTCAATGGATTTCTTGTCGTTAGTATTCAAGGAATTGCATAAAAGATTGCAAAGATCGAAACCCAAGTGACTTCAATCTAAGCAAAGATTAATGAAACTAATGCACATTTGGAGCGTATGGGATGGCAACTCAAGATGCAATTCAGTCATACAAGTCACGTGGAAGAAGCAGATAAGGCGATGTTCCTGAAGAATAAGTGGTTAGAAGAAGAAGATGTAAGAGTGTTCAATCAACGCCCACTCTATTAGATTTATATTCCAGAAGGGTCAAATGGAAATAATAGTGGTTCTAGATATATTCAGCCTTCTGGAGAGTGGAATTAAATGTTAGTTTGATCTTGTGGTTTGTTTTGTGTATCTTATGTTTTATGAGTTTGATGTTTTGAGTGTTTAATAATTTATGTTTGTGTTTTGTTGCACTTTGATGTGTGATTGTTACATCTTAGTGATGTAAACCTATCTTTATGATTATTGATTCCGTTTGTATCTAGGGAGTTTCATCCAAACTTTTCATATAGAAATTTTTAGTTTGTATTAATTGTGGTTTGTTTTTAACGAATATAAGTTTGTGTTTGTGTGAAACTTGATTGGAATCGATGGATATTAAAATTTGAAATTGGAGTATTGGGAGATTTATGAGGAAGAGACAATTATTTTGTGAAGATTAAAGGTGATTAACAAAGTATTTTAGTGCATTTTCTTACTTGTGAAAATCTGGGCACTGACGACTAAGCGCCAGAGTGGCGGTGCTTAAGCTCCAGATTTCGTGGCTAAGCCCCGAAGGCCTCGGGCTTAGGCGCCGGTTCGCAAAAATTAATTTTTAGCAGTTAAAAACCCGAAGATCAACATTTTTACCTACTCGTATCGTCTTCAACATCTGATTTTCAGAAAAAGGATCCTAGGGCATCAATATATTAGATCATTTGAAAGCTGATCTCAACAAAAATTGTTAGATTTGGAGTCCTTGAGGTAAGAGCACTACTCCTAAGTAAAAATTTTTTATTTTCACCATGTATCTTGAGTACATTTTGGAAAATCCTAAAATCACTATTCATAGTGAAAATTTGAGGAAAGGGATGAGAAATTTCTTGGATTTAGTGGAAATTACTTTTGGATGTTAATTTAGCAAGTTTAGTTTGATTTTGGAATTTATGGTGAATTTTTTCGTGAATTTTTAGAGATGGCTCCAAAGTTAAAGCGCGCGAGAGAAAAGACAAGATTTGATTCTGACAAGTTTGTTAGTGCAAGAGCTGAGGAAAGATACATCGATGCACTAAAGTCACGTAAATTGATTCCTGAGCGTGTGTTCAGTAAGCTAGGAGAAGTTATTGAAGAGATGATTTCTAGAAGGAATTGGGAGAATTACTGTTGCTTCTCCAGTGTTGTTGTTGTTTCTGTTGTCAGAGAGTTTTATGCGATCTTACCTGCAATAAAATAGAACTTGGTGATGGTGAGGAGGCAAGAAGTTAATTTTTCACCTGCAGTAATCAATACATTTTATCGACTGCCTCCTGATATGTTTTGTTTTTATTCTAACTATCATCGTACTGAGGGAGAGTTAGATGAGATAATGACATTTCTGATTATTGGAAGAGGATTATGGAAGATAACTAATGATAGAAGAGTCAATTTTTAGGCCTCTAAGTTAAATGCCACTTCTAAAGCGTGTCATTATTTTATCTCATCTAAGCTGTTGCCTTCAAGTCATACTAGTAAAGTTACAAGGGAGATAGCTGTGTTGAACTATTGCATTCAGTAAGAGAAGCCTATAGATATTGGAGCAATCATTTATGATTATATTTTGAATTATGCCAGATCTACCACTACTGCAGGTATGGGATTTCCTTCCTTGATTCATTCATTATGTGAGCGGTCGGGTGTGAAATTTAAAACTTGGGAAGAGGTTCTTCAGCCTTTGAAACCAATTACGAGTGTAAACATTAGAGCTTACACTGTACATTCAGAGTTTGGCTGGAGAGGAGGATTTGGTAGGGATTCTACGCTTCTGCTTCTGCTTCTGCTGCTTCTACTTCCCGTGCTACTAATTCACGAGCTTCATCATCTAGTGATTCACAGACTGGTTTGTTGAGAAGGATTTTTAAGAAGGCGAGTCTTACTCGTGAGCATGTTAGAGATATGGATGGTAAGATGGATAATATGGAAAGATTTATTGTAAAACATGATGAGTATGAGGAAAATTATCGGGATTATTTGGATAGATTGATTAGAGGTGATCTGAGTGCTAAGATGTCCCCTCATCCATTCTATATACCTTACGTGCCATCCAGAGATTGGAACGAGCAAGATGATGATAATGACGAGGATGATTAGTAGATTTGTTTTTTTTATGTTTTACTGAGTTTCTGTTGATGTACTGATGTATGTTGTGTCTTATGTTTTATTTTGATGTTGTGTTTTTGGTGTGAACTCTGGTAGTATTCTAATTGTAGTTAGACTATTTTTTATGCATGTTCAAATGTATCTTTGTTGGATTGATATTTTATATGTTGCTTTGTGTGATATATGGTAGTAGTAAATTTTTTAATGTGTACGTCGTGTCAGAGTTTTTATAGTGTTTACTTCAATTCCAAAACTGTTAGGAGAGTATGAACACTATTAAAAACTATTATTTAAAACTGCATGTTTAAAAATTTTCAAAATCTACTACTACTATTTTTTATCTAGTATTAGTGTGATTTCAGTTATTTTCAGTTGATGTGTATTTACTTTGAAAAACTCCACTACAATAGAAGTCTTTTGAAATTTTTACTTTTCTTTTTTTAAAAATTTTTACAAAATAATTGAATTTGATTTCTTTTTACTCCTGTTTTTAAATTGTTATACTTGCATATTTAGGATATTAAGATTCCTGCAAGCATGTTATGTTAGTTTTTAATTCTCATCCATGTATCATTTCTTATGCTTAAATGTTTTATCCTAACCAAAAATTAAAGTTTGGGGGAGAAATTTCAAAAACAGAAAATTTTTCAAAAACCTAAAATTTTACTTGTTCTCAAGAATACTTCTAATTAATTTGATTTTTGATTGAAAACAATTATTTATATGAAGTTATATTAAGGGAACAAAATTTTGAATATAGAAATGAATAAGAGAATTTAGTTAAAACTTATAGTAATAATGAAAATTTTAAAGTTAAAATTTTCTTAGTAAACAAGTGTTAATATAGTTCAACTATCTTTAGTAAGAAATGTTGTATGTTTGGATAAATAGAAGATTTGACTTTTATTCTTCAAAACTTAAATTTCTTTTATTGAGGAGTAATTTTCAAATACTATTATTATGATTTTTAAGTGAAAGATGTATATCAGACCTTTATTTTAAATGAAAGGGTGGAATTCAAAATCATTAAAGACCTATCCAGACACAGTAATCATTGCCTTATATAAAAAAAATTAAAAAAAAAGTATGTGAAAGGGAGGAGAAGCTTGAGGATTTAAGGGCCTAATCAAAAATTGGTTCCATACCTAAAGTATAAGATATAAGTTCTAAGAAAATCTAAAGCTTAAGGCTATAATATAGTAAGTAAAATTATTTTCAAATAAAGATTTTTAAGTGAGAAAAATAAGTGTGTGAATCTTATATTTTGAAAAATCTACAAGTATTTTTGAATTAGATAGAAACCTATATTTTTCATTATCCTTTACCTAAGAACTTTCTAAACTTTAAGTTGGTCTTAATTACTGAAATTTTTTCTAAATTAGACTATTTCATTTCTAGAACAAAATTTTGTTACCTTCCTAAGAAACTCATTACATAATTTGCATGCTAAAATTTTTTAAGTGATTAAGAGTCACTTGAGGACAAGTAACATTTTAATTTTGGGGGATTTTGATACACCTAAAATATATAGTGTTTTTATGCACATTTTTATATCTCTTTTGATGATATTGCACTTTAATGGAAGGTATTTTGTGTTTTTCTTGCAGGTATGATGAAAAAGAGTGATTATGATGAAAGGAGCAAAATTGGATCAAATTTGGAGTAAAAAATGAAAAAAATGAAAAATATGACACTGGCAGCTAAGCGCCGCCTGGTCGGCGCTTAGGCGCCACAGTTATAAAAATCAAATTTAATCAAATTTGGCGTCATTTTCAAGAGGTATTTGAGGCAAATTTTGATGGTAACCTCCTTAACTTCATTTTGGCGGCATAAGTGATCCAAGGGATGCAAGGTTTGGTGAATACATTGAACCGGGACACAATTTGAAGAGACACTAAGGCACCTTTTGGATTATTATTAAAATTAGGTCATGTAATTTGCATCGGAGTCTTTTTATCAAGGAGAGTCTTTTTAGGAAGGAGAGTCTTTAAGAAAGAGAGAGTCTTTAGAGAGTTTTTTTAGAGTTATTATAGAGTTGAGAGAATGTGTGAGGGAGAGAAATTTGTAGGAGTAGGAGTAGAGAGTAAGAAAGGAGAAAGGGGTTGGAGTAAAGCCTTCTTCTCACCAATTCTCTTCCATCCTTTTATTTAGTTTTTATTGAAGTCTGAAGTCTGTTTCTGATTCATCAGAATTGGGCTACCCACTCAAAGGAGTGTTTTAGTGGAAAGTCAAGTTTCAAAGGAACTTCCGGAGTCTTGTGGAGAGTATTTTGAGATAAGTGTTTACTTCTATTTTTATATTTATTTTTTAATTAAAACTTGTTGTGTTTTCATTATGATTTCTATTTTCAAATCAATGTGTGCTTGTGTTTTCTCCATGAGTTCTGAGTAGTTTTCTTTATCTTTTTTTTCTTAAATGAAGAAGTAATTAAATTATGTAGGATTGTTGTGGAATGTACAAGTGTTTAAAGTTGGAATAGTTTGTGAAGATTTAATTCCCTGAATTTAATTTACTTCTTAATTTAGCTAGTTAAGATGTTAAAATTTGTTGTGAGATTATGTAAGATCCAATGTGGTATTGTGTCAAACAACAATTGGTTAAAATCACATGCAATTATATGGGTGAGAATTGTAGTCCATATAATTGAATGCAAATATATTAGGAGATATGTTTTTAATGGGGAGTAAAATTAGAGGACTTTAGAGTGATAGGCTAAAGCCCCCTAATTTGGTTTGATATTTTAAATTTTGTTATGAGAAGTTAGCCCACAGGTGGAGGGAATCGAAAGAACTCTAGAGTGAGAGCTGGTATCTTCCCCGCCTAACCCTTTTCAAAATTTTAAAATTTCAAATTAACCATTGTTCTTTATAGAACCAAGTAAGGGTAAAGAATAAATTTTATCCTATTTGTTGCAACAAATTTAAATACTTCCACAACAATACTTTCATAATTATTACTGCTTTATAAGGGAAAGAAAAAGATATTTTATTTTCTAGTGTTTTATATCGTGTTTTAAAGTTCTGATAATTTTCATTTCCTGCTTAGCTTTTTATCAAAAATAGCAAAAATAACTTTCAAACTTTACAAATCAAAACATATTTTCAAAAGTCATTTAAAAATTTAAAAATATAATTTTCTTATTTCTTTAAAAAAATTTTATATGATACATACACTTGCTTAGTATCCTATATTATAAAATTAT